>OX418218.1:24609251-25809251 GCA_948455865.1 Conomelus anceps | reverse complement strand
CTTCTCCTCCTCCTCCACCCCCTCCTCCTCCTCCTCTTCCTCATCCTCCTCCTCCTCCTCCTCCTCCTCCTCATCATCATCATCATCATCGTCGTCATTTCATTCAGGCTTTATATTTATATTCACATTACATTTCAATTTAAATACATTTCCAATATATCAGTGAAATTCATCATCCTTCAAATAATTATTTTATTTATACTTGGGTTTTACTCGTAGGTTTGACTTCTTAGCTCTTACCTCTATCTTTCTCATTGAGACAAAATCTCTCATTTTTTACTCTGCTGACCGATACAATATAATTCAAGAGGAGAACAAGGTTGTAATAAAAGGTCAAGATGGATGCCAAAAATCCCAAACTGGCAAATATAAGGAATGAATTTGTTGGAGAATAACTTGATGGAGTATGAACAAGTCAATTAATAATCTAGAATTATGGGAACCATTGATAGTCTATATTTAAAAGGAAAATATCGCTACAGGTTGTATGATGGAGAAATTGTTAAGACAACAATCGGAAAATTTGTATTTCAAGTACCAATTTTTTTTTTTTTTGAGGATGAAGCCCACATAGGTCTGAGACCTGTGCGTGGGTGATGAGTTGGATGATGGTGATTTATGAGTGAAGATATAAATGAAGATGAGTTTCCATTAGAAACTCATAATTAGTCTTAAACTGTTCGAATTATGAGATATTTGTTGCTGTAATGGTGAATGTGGTGAAGTTTTATCGAAATAGACACCTTTTAAATTTTATGTATTACAAAGAATCAAGCTGGATGAATTTGTTGGCTTAATAGCTATTGTGATAATGATAAAAAAGATAAGAATAATAAAATCTTTCTGAATAGTTTTGAAGATTCTGTTTCTAACAATGAAGAGTCATAATCCTATTTCCGATATGGGCCTACAGTTGAGCTTTTTGAAACAAGAAACAGTATTACAAAACTGACACTTTTAAAGGCCAATTTATATGTAAAAAGCAACATATATGAAAAAAGGAATTTAAACGCTAATTAGATAACAAAGCTAGACTGAATTATTTTCTACTCTTCGGATTGCCTTTTGAATCTCGTGGAAAAGCTGGAACTATCAATGTCATCGTGTTTGTGCGATAGAAGGCATATTGGATAGTATAAATTTCGAAATTTTATTGCAATTGTTGCCGAGAGCGAAGAGTATTGTGACGAATCAAAAGAGCGAAGTAAATGCACTAAAAGGAAAGGGTTCAACGGTTTGTGAGTGGCAAGGGTGATGGTTGGGAGGGGGAGGGGGGCAGCTCAGTCAATTCGGTTAATAGAAAACCCGTGTTGGCGCAGCTAGTGAATGGGCTGTAATAACGCGGATTCCCTTTCAGGGACTTGTACTCGAAAACAGTTCAATAATAACGGAGCAGCCGAAAACAATACGGTATAATGGTGGAGACATGGACAATACGTTTTATCAGGACGGCAAGAATGGCAGTTGTAATATAGACCGAGCCCTTTTCCACCCTTTCATCGACAGCAGGACAGCAGCCAGCCGCCCTCGGGACTCGCTCGCGAACGCCCTGATTGATTCTCCCTCTACTGTCAATCACCCAGCGTGCATTGCACTACCATCATCCTCTTGCCCCCCCCCCCCCTGGAATCACCATTCCACTCATCCGGGGACATTGCGGTCTCATCCAACACACAACTCTTTCCCAACCTAACACCGATCATCAACACTGTTCTGCTCTGCATCTTGAGTACCAGACTCATTCATTCTCTGGAGAGCGCCTCAAAAAACCAATTCCAGAAAAATCGGCCGCTCCACTCATCATCACCATCAACAACAATACCGAATAAAATACGACTCAATCATCATGCGCCTCAGATAGGAGTGTCCCTGATGTCCAAGTGCAAATGAGAATACTTCAAACTAATTGGTCCGCAAACGCTTCAAAACAAATCGAATCCTGACTGAGTGCTTGCTTGCTACCAAGTGAGACGCGTCTATTTAATTACAAATTGGACAATGATGACCAGACACTTGAGTCAAAGCATTCTGAAATGAGAACTCTCTTCAGGTTCAGGTATACAGGTATACTCGTGTATCAAGGAGCTCCTTCTACATTTAGCCTTCTTCTGTCTACTCATAGCTTTATTAAAGTTATCTACCACCACCTCTTCCTAATCCTCCTACACCTCATTCCCCTTCAACAACTTCTCCTTCGCTCCGCAAACCTCTCCTTCTCCACCTCCTCCTCCTTCACCACCTCCTTTTCCTCCCATTCCTCCTCCTCCACCATAACCTCTTTCTCCTCTTCTTTCACCTCCACCTACTCCTCCTCCTTTTCCTCCTTCTCCTTTCCCTCCTTCTTCTAATCCTCCTTCCCCCTCCCCCATGTCCTTCTCTTCCGCATCCACCTTCTCCTCCATCTCCTCCTCCTTCTCCTCCTTCTCCTCCTCCTCCTCCTTCTCCTCCTCCTCCTCCTCCTCCTCCTCTTCCTCCTCCTCCTCCTTCACCTCCTCCTTCTCATCATCATCATCATCAAGGACATCAAATATCTTCAAATAAAGTTAAATTCATAATTAGTTCTTCATTTATTGGCCTTGAATCCTTCCTTATTCAACATGGTAGTATCCCATTGAAGGCCAAAAAAATCATAATAATAATCACTTACAATAATTGCGCAACAAAGACTCATTTGAATATTATTTTAAATTCTCATGAACATATAAGACGCCATTGCAATATAGTTACTCTAATAATTACTTCCACGATGTTCAACTAATCTATTAAGTTTATCTTGATTATGTACTTTATTGGTTGTCAAAGAGTGCTTGCACATTGAGGCATCCAATATTCGATGATAATCATCATCAAGAAGAAAATTATCAATGCAAATCTGTAGCTATTGTCACATCATTTGTACAAGTTATAATTCTACTTTATCACTTACTAGTGTTTCTTATTATACGTGAGTGACTCTTCAGTATTTTCTTATACAGCATGTGTCTCCTGTCATCAGACTACCTGAAAGTTACCTGTTGTCATTATGTAATGAACAGACATTTTAGCGTGACAATATTGCATAAAATAGAAATAAGAAATCAATCATCTGTCAACTAAGTTGTCAATCAGCCAAGTTGCGGCTGGTTTAGGCCTACAGCCAGTGTTTGACATTCGACTCGTTTTTCCGTTGTTATTGATCGAATATAAAAGCGACGATGTGTTCCATCTTTGTCGCGTTATTGATTTCAGCAAACAGGGAAAGCTACACAAAGAGACCTGCCTGCTGCTGCTCCTTCCGGCTCGTAACCAGAGGACAGGAGGTGAGCGCTGTTGTCAGGATAGTTTTCAGTCCCCGCCGCGCCTTCCTACAAAATACGGCCACACGCCTAGCATTAGGACTGACATCACTGAGCATTATTGTTATGATATAAGTTGGATTAATTTTGATTTATATCACTTGCTAGAAGAGCAAACATCAATTGTATCATTCCTTAAAAGATGTTTGCTATGGCTCATTCTTCATACACTTACCAATGTTGATGAATTCCTAAGATACGTATAGGCCTAAGATTCATCAAATCCTATGATGCTTCACATTATTTACAATGCGGCAAAATATGATTGGAATATTGGAGTATTAGGCAATTGCTTATGGACATTTCATTTTATCTTTTAAATTTCATACCAGATTTTTTATACACAGAATTTAAAGTGAATAGACTGTAATAACTTAAAAATAGGCAACTATCGACTATACTAGTAGTACTGTGAACAGTAGACCCTACTCGCCCAACAATCGTTACTCGAAAGGGGATGATATTTTCGAAAGAAGTCCAAGAGCGCTTTCGATTTAATTTTCAATGCTTAATTAATCTGTCAATAATGATAAAAACTGCAAAAATCAATATTTGAAAAGCTCAAAGTTTTTTTTTTACACCTCCTAGAAATCACCCCTTATAGGGTATATAAAGGGTACTATGCATCTTCATCAGCCCTTAGTATTTCCAATTATAAAAATTGAAAATTATCCACTTATAATAGAATCATCTCAATATTTGAGCTTTTGACATTTTCTCACTCCCCCCATGCCAACCTTCCAATCAATATTTTAGAGAGTTTACTGTCAACTTTCTTCTTATAGAGTTCCACTTCCAATCGATGTTTTTCCAAAAAACATAAATTATTCACAAATGAGTTTTTTGAAAAAGTCAAATTCCCCGGACCACCACCCATTAATAGTCAGCTCATCAAGAGCTTACTTAGTAAATATAAATTCACTCAGCTCAAGAAGCCCTACCAAAAATTAAAAAGAAATATGAAAAAATCTCAATATTGAACATTTTCAAGATTAAACCCCCTCTCTAACGTTTCCTGTTGGGTTTATAGAATTTTTGTCAAGGAGACATTATTAATCGTGAGTTTATAGAACAGATTACTGATTTATTGAAGCAGAGGAGAGTACATTTTAGATGGATCATCAATGATAAGAGCTATAGAGCTGCTCTATCTAGACTAGCTAGAATCTACAATAGTACTCACTGCTCCGTGCTCCAAGCTTTCGATTTATGAAAGTGTTTCCACTGACATAGTCCAACCAGGTAGCCAGGATGACAAAAAGCTATAACATTCTCCCCAACGTTGTAGGAAATAATAATAATAATAATAATAATAATAATAATAATAATAATAAATTTATTTCTCTCAAAAAGAACATTACAATTTTTAAATAAAACAGAAATAGTTACATATTAAATAATACTATTCATTAAACATTTTTGTTTGAGAAATTAGGTACTCCCGAGAATTCCTTTATGGGAGTTACCAGCTGTGAAATTTAAATACATTTTGCAAACATGAAAACAAAATTAATAAGCTACATCCTAAACTCGTAGCATTAATAAATACATTTATATTTTAAATTGAAACAAAACTTACGACTCGTTTTCCAATCAAGTTAAAAGGAAGCAACAAAATTAAGTTGAATGATACAACACTTATTATACTTTATGTACTACAGTTATATGTTTTCATTTATTAATTGAGAGATCATACTTTACTTTCATCTTAGATTCGCAAACCATACCTCCACATCCTGTCTTTCCAATAACCACTTCTTTAACATATGTTTGAATTTTCTTGGCTTTTCCTGTCCTTTTATATTATCTGGAATTATATTAAACACTTTGGGGGCTATATATAAATAAAAATGTTTATAGATCTCCTTGTTCGGTCTCGGTGTAACTAAATTGCCCGCAGATCGTAGATTAAATTCTCGGTCTACAGTGTTCATATGCCCACTTCTAAAAAAGAAAATTATTGTCAATACTTTGAAGAAGTACAAATACCTAAGTGGAAGGAGTCCCCATTTCCTGAATATGTGAAGCTTGATTGAAAATCTGTACTATTCTCACTTTATATTATCATTTTACATCGAATACCAAAATTATTGCTGATTTATGGCAATGCAATGACAGATTGCTACTGACAAAATGAAAGATTGACAAGTGGTCAAGATAATTCATGAAATGTAGATATCATGTTATCCAACACGTACATGAACATATTTGAGCTTCTGCAATGTCTATCATTGGAATCATTAAATAATAGCCTACTCATTATACTGCAGGAAATTGTACTTCAATCACTACTACTTCAACCTCCTAATAAGATAAATTTACTTGATCTTCGAGGTGGTCATGAAAGAAGCTTTGTATTTATGTTTTGTAAAATACCATGAATATATATTGGAAAACAAATAACAAATGTTAGTGGTACATTGTTTTGCGTGTATGTATTGTAAGACCTGACCAGATACGCGGTTGTATGCTTGACTGCTTGCGTTATGTGCCCACTTCCCACTTCCTACTTGAGCCGGTGCGGTGCCAATGAAACGGCTTGTTTGCCAGACGGGCTGTAATGCTCCTACTAATTACATAATTCATGGTGCTCCACTGAAGAGTTCCTCGCAGTCCCTCTGCTGTTCTGCATCGGTCGCATCTCCGGCATATTGCTCTTCTTCCTCGTCCCTCCTTCATCGTTCTCTGTCCTTTTTCATCCCTTGAGTTTACCACACCATCATTCGCCTTTTGTTTGCCCTGCACACTCTTCGTCGTCGCAACTCACTCATTTAATATACATTCCACCCTCTCTTATTTCAGTGCCGCTCAAGATTAATGGCATATGCAAATGGAGAGATGGGATGAATATGATTCACAAGCAAATAAAATTATGCGCTTTTATATCACCCCATTTAATGGCCGCTAAATAGCGTACATGATAGCATCGATTTGTCTTTCTCCAAGTGGGGAAAGGAAACATATTGATGACAGCCGTTTGACGATATCATGTACAAGGGCAAGGGAGACTATCTATATATTATCACTTGAGGGTGGTGGGCACATAGAGTGGGGAAAACAAGAAAATTGTAAGATACGATAAGTGGAAACTTCAATGAGATTATCCTTCTTGATTGAAATGCCTCTTTACAAATAATTTCACTTCAATTTGTCTAACTTTGATAATCTCTATATATAAAAATGAATGTCTGTCTGTATGTATGTATGTATGTGTGTTCCCTATAGACTCCAAAACTACTTGACAGATCGGCATGAAACTTTGGGAATATGTTGTGTGAATATTGGGGATGGTTTCTGACCATAAATTTCAATAGGGGAGCTAATAATTATTATTAATAAACCATTTTATAGACCTAACCTACTGAACTTGCCGGCCAAACAGCTTAAAGGAACAGCTGATATAAGTCAACAGTTTTTAATCATATGACAGGCCCCTTAGTGGCGTTATTTACGCTGTCTTTGAACAGCAAAAGACTCTGCACTTTGCATGTAGGCTACCGTGCAGTTGGAGCCTTGCAATATGTAGGAAACATACGACTGGGTATGATGAAATGTAATTATGCTAGGTTGATGACATCTGTTAACCAATGCAGCTAGAAATTTGAAATGCAGCCTCAGCGGAAGGTGGCGAATAATAACATAAAAAATAGCTTTTTTTAGGCAAGTTTTGCAACATCTTATAAAAAACTAGCTTCTATCCTTATAGTCGTAGGAGGTTTAAATTTGAAATGTTTCTTCATTCAGAGGTGGTGATTAAGAATACAACGAAGCCTCTATGATCAGCTGGAAGAGCCCTAAGACTAACTTATTACCTAATTTGAAATGTAACCTCAGCGGGAGGTGGCGAATAATAAAATCAAGGAAAATTCTTATGAGAACGCAGCAACGCGCGTCGAGCCTGCTAGTATTACATAAATTCATAAAATCTTTGTCTATTCAACTAACTTATATCTTCAACTAGCTTTCTGGAAGTTCTGAATCTTTACATTCAAACAAAAAATGATCATTAAGTTCAAACAGTTCTGAATCCTTGAGTAAATTCTGAATAATTTATGAATGATCTTTTAATTGAGCTAGTCTCATAAATGATTCAATCATGAATTCCTATCAAATCACTCAACCTTAATAAGAGCCACACTTCCCATCTTGTAATGATACAGATATGCATTACTAACAGATATGCCCGGCGCCTCCACCATGTAATATGGTTAGTTGGTGTAGTGAAGGTATAGTAAATGAAAAGGATGAATTTTTACTAATGGGGTAACGCTTGGCATACGAGAGGTGTTTCCGGTACTACTCTAATCTCATGAAAAAAAGGTGCTACTATTAAAATAACTTCAGATTGAGTTCAGAAAAAGAATCTAAATGTTTATTTTAATGTTATAATAAAAAAATAATAAAATTCTAATGAGCTTATCAAGAACTAACAGAAGAATTTATTTACTCACAAACGGTCACTCGCTCAGCAGGGAAGAGTGGGGCGGGTCATCTGCCGTAGATGTAGCCAGCTCCCTTACTCGACACCGACTGCCCAGTTTTCTTCATTCTTAGATAGTTTTCTAGAAACAAAAGCTACAGGGTGGAGTTTTCCATCGTCATATGGTTGTGAAATTACTCCTCATATACCTATACGAGAAGCATCCGTGTGTACTGTCCCATCAATTTGTTTTAATTTAGAATAAATTTAGAACGATGGAAACAACCAAAAATTTAGAAGGCGAAACGCGGAAAAAGGAAAACATTTCCTTTCTACGCGCTTGTACACCAAAACACCATCAAATACCCATGCATACAAAATCAAGAGGAACTAGGTTACCAAGCCAAATGAAGCGCATGTTTAGGAAACAACCACTCGAAAATATAATCACACCTTATTAACCTCAAAATAACCAAATCAAAAATTATACATATCAATCAACATTACAGTCTAAACTTATCCTTATTTCAAGTCTTTTAAATTATTGCGCATTTCGAAGGTTACTTTAATTAACAAAATTATATCGTCGTTTTCGTAATCCCATTGAATTAATAGTTCCCCACAATTCGTTGCACTCACTTTGATCGAAGCAAGAAATATAATAAATTTGTTACCTCGTTCGATAATCCTTACTACTTCCAAGGTATAGAGTTCATGTTGATCTAATACAGCCTTGGTCTGGAATTCTCGTACTCTCCAATGCTGGAATACTCAAGCCCTCGAAGTTTCGAAGTCTTGACTATTCAGGAAGACTGCAATTCAGGAATGACTCCAATTCGGGAACGACCCAACTCGGGAATGACCCCAACTCGGGAATCCTCCTATCCGGAAACTCTCCAATTCGGGAACGACCCAACTCGGGAATCCTCCTATCCGGAAACTCTCCAATTCGGGAACCGCTGAAATTTCAAATTTTGTAACTTCCTATTTTGATAATGAAATAAACCCTTAACTTGAGATGAACACTACTATTTCCAATTTACTTTCACGACCACAAATCCCAAACATTTATGTCGCTTAATTACACATCTACATTACTAAAATTCAAACAATTAAACAAACCTAACCTTTACTTCATAAGTATCACAGCATCGCAGAATTCAAAATAGTTCACATTAATCTATAGCAATAAGGAAGTTGAGTTTCTTAGTTACATCATCAAATTCATAATCTTTTTATCACACTAATATCGGTATGCTAACTTTTACTACTGATTTAAATTGAATATTTAATATCTTCCTCTTTTATACGAAACTTCTCAAACTCTTATCCATAGCCTATAAATTCTGACAAACAATTGCTTACATCAATTACGTACATGAGAACAATTAAGCTAGAAATATAAATTCACAAAGTATTTCATATTAAAAAAATATTATTGTTGTTACCTTATAAAGCGGCGAAGTACATCACAAATTATCTTCAAATCAAACAAACTAATTCAAACTAAACACGAGGTGAGTGGCGGTTTCCTAATATAAACTTTTAAATCACATAATAAAATAAATTTGACATAATAAGCATTGCCCAGCACAGGGGCCTAAAAACAAAACTATCACGTCACCATAACCTAAAATTTACACTGTAACTTCATCAAAACTAGCGTGGTGTTTGCTCCATGCAATTTCGTAGAGTAATGTGCCGATCGCTCGCCTACAAACCGAGTTTGCTCTTGGTGGGAATCGATGTTCAGAAATAAAACGGGGATTACAAAACTACGTACTTTTCATCGAATCAAAACTCTAGATTTGCCTGCAGGCCTGCGCAGAACGCCAATTTCGCAAATGAAAAATGAACAGGTAAAGTGAGTGTGAGATAGAGCAAAAGAATGAGAAACTACCTCTATCTCCTTTTACTAGACTAGCGTGGGACTAAATCCTGCTCGATATTGAATCTCAAAACAATGCTCTACTGTACTACCAATTCCAACATGAAAACCCAATCGATTCAATTACTTTTATTGAAAACGAATAATTAAAATCTAAACTCTCCAATAACTAGCTTAAAATGTCCTAATTCAGAAAACTTTACATAAAAAAATATCCTTAGAATTTAATAACGTTTAAAATGATACCAAACAAGTAAGTTATTCAAGGTAATCTAACAAAAAAAATTTGGGCTACTCCCAAATTCATAACAATTCTCCCCCCCTTTCGCAGTGTGAAACACCGCCTAAGACAATCAACAAATAATAGTATCACAGGTGAACGTAAGTAACTAAATGTGGAAGCAATTCAATAGATGTAGTGATGTGTAATAAAATCAAATCAATCTCCTAAACAACTATAGTGAAGTGGCCGCAACTCTACAGATGCCAACAGACATAATACATAAACTAAGAGGTCCTAAATAATATATAAGTAAAGATCGAAATATGGCACCACGCGTATGTGTCAAATCTCTAACTAAAGGTGATGATTAGTGTGAAAACCTAAAGGTGATGTTTAAAAATAATCACAAGTAGTGATTCCCTAAACTATAGTCTCGCAAAATCACAAAACTATTCTCCTATTAAACTATAAAATGAATGTTCCCCAAAATCTGAACTAAACGATTCTACTACGATCCTATACAATACTCTTATCTGAGTTTCCCAAAATTGTCAATTCATTCGCGCGCGGGTATCCACTAATTAATATCAACACCAACTAATACCTATTAATCTCTTAAAAATCTACATGGCACAATTACATGAGGCTTAAATTTCAAAGGCAACGTCCTACAACTCTTATTTACCTATAAATCATATCTACACTCAATATCTATAATATCTTCTTCTCAGTACAGCAAATACTACTACTAACGATTACTTCCTAAATTATCTCACATTTCTACCACTTTATTATTCCATACTAAATTTACGGTTTAACCTACATAATGACAGAAATTTCTACAAAACTTGGCTCTCAGTTAAGAAAGATGCGGCAAGGTTCTAGACGTCACATGATTAAATCTATAAGAAAAATTTATCTATTACAAGGCATATATTCATTCAAAGAGTATACATTACAACTACAACTACTATGTTACAGCTTGTTTCAATACCAAAAAAAAGTAGAGTCTGAGTGTCAATGATGAGACTGCGCGCATAGTCCTTATCAATCATTACAATACCAAAGCTCTATTAGATGACAACTTATTTACCAAACAACATATTTGGGATTCAAATTCTAAGACAATAACCAACAAGTGTGCAAAGATGTGAAATTCAATCATCAGTGCTAGATACACTAGGGTAAAATCGCTTAACTTGAGACACGTGCGCTTTTTGCACAAAACGACCACTATGTGGGTCACACAATTCTATTGTCACTGGAGTTAAAAATCTCGAGATGACATATGGACCTTTCCAACGGTAACTCAATTTCGACATAATTTTATCTACAGCTTTACTCACTATATGAGTCCTCAACCAAACTAGATCATCAACTTTAAAAGGAACTTCAGCTCTATGCTGATCGTATCTCTGTTTCACTCTAGCATGATTCCTTGTCAAATTCTGTTTAGCTTTTTGCCAAACATTCAGTGTGTCCTCATTACAGCTATTAGGCAAAATTTCCTCTAATCTCCAGGCGTTAATCAACGGATGATTTGGATTATATCTATAAATCAACGAAAAGGGCGTACAATCTGTACTCTCATGTTTTGCTAAATTAAAAGCTAAAGGGAGCCATGATAAACTCTCATCCCATTTTGACTGTGCATTGCCGTGAAAAGCAATTAAAGCACTCCTAAGGTTTCTGTGTACTCTTTCCGCAACGTTTGGACACGGATAGTATGGACTAGTAGTAATATGTTTGATTCCTAACTGGAAACAAAAATTTTTGAAATGAGCTGAGGTGAAGACGGTAGCATCAGTTACAATACTCTTTGGAACGGAAAAATTTACAAAAATAGATTTCAATGCTTTAATAGCAGAACTAGTGTTTGCCTTCCTTACTGGAATTAACCAACAGAATTTTGAGAATGAATCTACACAACTGAAAATATGGGTATGACCTTGGGTAGAACGTATAAGTGGACCTACAAAATCGCAATGAAACCTAGCAAGGGGCTCTTCCTCAATTTTAGAAGATAAAAAACCAAAATTGTGCCTTTGAGCAGGTTTGCTCTTACCACATATTTCACAAGATTTTACTAAAAGAGCAATATCTTTTCTTACACCAGGCCAATAAAAATTTTCTAACACTTTATTCATAGTCTTAGCTAAACCTAAATGTCCACCTAGAGACGTCTCATGAAAATATTTGAAGATTACAGGTACAAGAATTTTCGGCACAACAATTTTAAAATTATCATCATTACGTTTTTTAATCACCAGGACTCCTTTTGACAAGCTATACGGGAACTGATCTACATTAGCCTCAATATTTCTAATTTTCTCTGAAATAAAAGGATCATTCTCTTGATGAGTGCGAATGTCCGTGAAAATTAAAGGAAAATCGGTTAATTTTAAAGTATTAATAGACTCAAACGTTTTTTCTTCAACTAAAGGCTTTGATTCTTCTGCTTCTTCATTAATTTCGTCTTGAAACATACGGGACAAACAATCTGCCACAACGTTTTCTCTACCTGGTATATGTTTTACCTCAAACTGAAATGAAAGAAGTCTCAATACCCATCGACCAATACGACCTGACTGTTTTGGATGATTCAACACCCATGAAAGAGTGGAATTGTCAGTGTACAATAAGAATTTAGAATGTTGAAGATACAATTTGAATTTCTCCATACCAAATATAGCAGCTAGACACTCGATTTCGTATGTAGAATACTTGCATTCAGCCTGGGTCAGTTTCCTAGAGGCATAAGCTATTGGTTGAAGAATACCATCAACTTCTTGTGAAAGAACGGCGGCTATCGCAGTACCACTGCCATCTGTATGCAAAATAAAAGGCAAATTAAAATTAGCAGTCCTCAAAATGGGTGGATTAATAATTGCATCTTTCAACTTTAGAAATGCTTCTTCATGTTTCTTTTCCCACACAAATTTAATACCTTTTTTCCTCAGCGCATTGATTGGCGCGGCTATTTCTGCAAAATTAGGAATAAATTTATGATAAAACTGAACCATACCTATAAATCTACCAACAGCTTTCTGGTTTTTGGGTGAAGGAAAATTTCTAATACTCTTAGTTCTGTTTGGGTCGACAGACACACCTCTGTGGTCAACTAAGTGTCCAAGAAATGAAATTTGTTCCTGTGCAAAATGAACTTTCTGAGGATTAACAGTAAAACCTGCTTCTCTTAACTTGTTCAAAACTACTGAAATATGTTTCAAATGTGAATTGAAATCCTTAGAATAAATCACGGTATCATCCAAATAATTAAATACAAACTTAAATTTTACATCTTCAAACAAGGTGTCAAGAAGAGAAGTTAACGCCTGAGCTCCAATACTAATACCATAGGGAACTC
Organism: Conomelus anceps; assembly: GCA_948455865.1. Lineage (NCBI taxonomy): Eukaryota > Metazoa > Arthropoda > Insecta > Hemiptera > Delphacidae > Conomelus > Conomelus anceps. Next base: position 25,796,018 of record OX418218.1, on the reverse strand, counting down.
TTAAAAACTGATAAGTATTTTGCATTGTGCAAAACGTTGTAAGGTGACGACTTTCCTTCGCTAAAGGCATCTGATAATATGCTTGATTTAAGTCAAGAACTGAAAAATACTTAGCGCCATTAAACCAATGAAATGAATTTTGCATATCAGGAAGAGGTACGGAATCCAATTGAATACAACGATTCAGAGATCTGTAGTCTATTACCAGTCTCGAAGAACCATCTGATTTAGGTACCAGAAAACATGGACTAGCATAATTAGAAGTAGCCTTTTCAATAATTCCCTCTTTTAACATTTTCTGAACTTTTTCATTTAAAATTTGCATCTTTTTGGGATCGTACTGATAAGGTGCCTGTCTAACTGGCTGTGTTGAAGTTAAACGAATTTTATATTCAGCTAGGTTAGTCTTACCCAATCTGGTAGTAATTACATCCTGAAATCTAGATAATACATCACGTAATTGCTCCTGTTCCTTATTTCCCAAGTGAGCATATTCGGACTGTTCTTCCCCCACGGTGTTAGCATTCCTGGGTAGAAACGTTTGTGAATCCAAATCTAACATAAATTTAAAATTAGGTCTGAAACCAAAATAATATCTATTATTAAATAAATCAATGATTATTTGACTATGATTAATAAAATCACAACCTATTATTACTGGTACTGATAAGTTGTCACAAATAAAAAATTTATGTTTCCAACTAAAATTTTCAATTTTAATTTTCAAGAGTACAGACTCAGTTAGAACAAGTTGCCCTTTGTTCGCGGTGGTACATTTAATCTTTTCTTTCTGCAATTTTAAAGAAGGATTAACAACTAACAGATCTTGTAAAGTCGATTTTGAAATAATACTCCTAACGGCACCGGAATCTAGTAAAGCAGGAAAATTTCTAGCTGGCAAACCTAACTCACAACTAATAAAAGGAATAATTCTATTTGCAACAGGTTTAATTTTATATTTCCCAAATGGTTTATCTGACAATGGCGTAGTTTTATTTGAATTTAATTTAGAGCCTAGTAACCTTTTTGAGACATCCTCTTGTGCGCTATTAATGAAATTTGAAGTATTATTTAACTCTTGTGCCTTTGATTGTACCTTTGATTCAATATAATCTCTCTTAAACTGCTTTCCAAAATTACTATTTCGCGCAGATAGTCAACTCTTTTTATTTCTACAGTCACGAGAATAATGACCAAATTTTTGACAACTATAACATTTCACATCGCTAGCTGGCTTTTTTAAAAACTGTATTTGCGGCTTTCTTTCAAAACTGGTTGATGCGGCGGCAGTGTCACTAATTTGGGGTATATTTCTGAAATTAATAGATTGATTAATAGGTGCTGACCTACATACTTTAGCCACATGCCCTATTTTCTGACAATTAAAACATTTTACTGGCACAGATTGTAATGACTTCTGATTTTGTACAGACCTATTATAACTTGTCGCCAATTCCATTTGTTTCCTCTCGAAATCAGCATACCTAACATTCTGGGATTGCACACACATTTCGTTCAAGTCGTCAAAAGTGCGCGGTCTAAATTGAAAAATACATCTTGAGCGTTCCTCAGGATTTAATCCAGAAACTATAGTACCTACTATTTCATGTTCTGATTTCCCCAGTCTCAATAATGCGGCTGACTCTTTAATAGACAAAATATAACTGGACAATGGTTCACCTGAACTTTGAAGCCTATAAAATTTTTCCCTCTCAATCACAGAGATTAATCTTTGTGGAATAAATTGAAATAGCACATCAGCATGAAAACGATCAAAAGTAATATTATTTTGTAAAGCTAACGTTATCCTATCAGCAAGGGGTCCTATCGCAAAAGGCTGAATTAAATGTAACAAATCGGTATCAGGAAGACAAGCGCGTTCTTTAATTTTTAAAGTGACAGAGATAAAATTCAATAAATCCTCAACTACTAATCCGTCCGCACTAGGTATTTCTCTAATTAAACTTTCAATAGGATTAGGTAGTCTATTATACATGTTAGTCGCGCTAAATGTAGGTGTCTTGGCTAACTGTGATGCGTATGTGCTAACTTGACCTGAAAAATATTTATCTATCACTTGTTGTGATGTTTCTTCTATAATTTCGGGCCTATTGGGCGTGAAATCGAAAGAAGGGTTTGCCCTAGGTAAAGTTAGGCTAGTCGGTAGGGGTGACGGTGCTCTACTTCTAGCTATACTCTGTATTGTCAAAATCAACCCATAAATTCGTTTCACATCTTCAAATAATTTTTCTAACTTTTCCACTAAATCTTCATTAACGGCTTCTTTAGCATACACTAATAAATGAGTAATTCTGTTCAAAATATGCAAATATCTGCTAATTCCTTTTATAACCCCACGTTTATCTACAAATTCTTTTTCTTTAGGCAATTCCTGGAGATATCTATCTAAATTGATCAACTGTTCTAAAATTGCTCCAAAAGCCTCTTCACAATTTTCTGCAGAATATACTATTCTACATATTTTAGGATCTGGTTCTTTAATTGCTAAACGGTATTTAGCCCTCAACTCATCATTACTAGAATTCTTTGTTATACTACTGGGTACCCCTAATGTTTTGAATTCGAAAATTAGCTCATTCTTAGACAAATAATCCGGATTCAGGGTTTGTACAAACAACTTATTTAAATCTACACAAGACTCAACTTGAGCTTTAACATCCCAGTAATTAGCTTTTGTCGGCATAATAGTTGGGGACCTAACTGGTGATCTCATTTCTGATGACGACATTGTAGACTATAAAATATCTCAGATATTATGTTCCAATATTCACTTAATATTTCAATTACTATTTCTTACACTGTTATTTTACACAATTGGCTTAACTATTCCTCAAGTTTTTGCATAGGTATTATCGGTATTCTTTAACAAAGTTCAAATTTCAAACAAAACCCTGGTTTGTCAGGTTAGCTAAAGATTTAAGAAAAGTTATGTAGCATAGCAATAGCATAGCTGTAGCATAGCAGTAGCAGAGTGGCGCAGTAAATTGTCCCATCAATTTGTTTTAATTTAGAATAAATTTAGAACGATGGAAACAACCAAAAATTTAGAAGGCGAAACGCGGAAAAAGGAAAACATTTCCTTTCTACGCGCTTGTACACCAAAACACCATCAAATACCCATGCATACAAAATCAAGAGGAACTAGGTTACCAAGCCAAATGAAGCGCATGTTTAGGAAACAACCACTCGAAAATATAATCACACCTTATTAACCTCAAAATAACCAAATCAAAAATTATACATATCAATCAACATTACAGTCTAAACTTATCCTTATTTCAAGTCTTTTAAATTATTGCGCATTTCGAAGGTTACTTTAATTAACAAAATTATATCGTCGTTTTCGTAATCCCATTGAATTAATAGTTCCCCACAATTCGTTGCACTCACTTTGATCGAAGCAAGAAATATAATAAATTTGTTACCTCGTTCGATAATCCTTACTACTTCCAAGGTATAGAGTTCATGTTGATCTAATACAGCCTTGGTCTGGAATTCTCGTACTCTCCAATGCTGGAATACTCAAGCCCTCGAAGTTTCGAAGTCTTGACTATTCAGGAAGACTGCAATTCAGGAATGACTCCAATTCGGGAACGACCCAACTCGGGAATGACCCCAACTCGGGAATCCTCCTATCCGGAAACTCTCCAATTCGGGAACGACCCAACTCGGGAATCCTCCTATCCGGAAACTCTCCAATTCGGGAACCGCTGAAATTTCAAATTTTGTAACTTCCTATTTTGATAATGAAATAAACCCTTAACTTGAGATGAACACTACTATTTCCAATTTACTTTCACGACCACAAATCCCAAACATTTATGTCGCTTAATTACACATCTACATTACTAAAATTCAAACAATTAAACAAACCTAACCTTTACTTCATAAGTATCACAGCATCGCAGAATTCAAAATAGTTCACATTAATCTATAGCAATAAGGAAGTTGAGTTTCTTAGTTACATCATCAAATTCATAATCTTTTTATCACACTAATATCGGTATGCTAACTTTTACTACTGATTTAAATTGAATATTTAATATCTTCCTCTTTTATACGAAACTTCTCAAACTCTTATCCATAGCCTATAAATTCTGACAAACAATTGCTTACATCAATTACGTACATGAGAACAATTAAGCTAGAAATATAAATTCACAAAGTATTTCATATTAAAAAAATATTATTGTTGTTACCTTATAAAGCGGCGAAGTACATCACAAATTATCTTCAAATCAAACAAACTAATTCAAACTAAACACGAGGTGAGTGGCGGTTTCCTAATATAAACTTTTAAATCACATAATAAAATAAATTTGACATAATAAGCATTGCCCAGCACAGGGGCCTAAAAACAAAACTATCACGTCACCATAACCTAAAATTTACACTGTAACTTCATCAAAACTAGCGTGGTGTTTGCTCCATGCAATTTCGTAGAGTAATGTGCCGATCGCTCGCCTACAAACCGAGTTTGCTCTTGGTGGGAATCGATGTTCAGAAATAAAACGGGGATTACAAAACTACGTACTTTTCATCGAATCAAAACTCTAGATTTGCCTGCAGGCCTGCGCAGAACGCCAATTTCGCAAATGAAAAATGAACAGGTAAAGTGAGTGTGAGATAGAGCAAAAGAATGAGAAACTACCTCTATCTCCTTTTACTAGACTAGCGTGGGACTAAATCCTGCTCGATATTGAATCTCAAAACAATGCTCTACTGTACTACCAATTCCAACATGAAAACCCAATCGATTCAATTACTTTTATTGAAAACGAATAATTAAAATCTAAACTCTCCAATAACTAGCTTAAAATGTCCTAATTCAGAAAACTTTACATAAAAAAATATCCTTAGAATTTAATAACGTTTAAAATGATACCAAACAAGTAAGTTATTCAAGGTAATCTAACAAAAAAAATTTGGGCTACTCCCAAATTCATAACAGTACTGCTACCTCTCTGTCAGTACAAAAGTACAGATGAAGTACAGGTTGTGATGAAAGTCTAAATTTTATTTCTGTGAATGTTCTATCCTGTTCTGCTTCCCATTTTATCGGTTTATTTTCGTTATCTTTCTATATTAAGTTTGTTAATGGCCTTGCTATCGTTGCATAGTTATGAATAAATTTCCTGTAGAAACCACTGAGACCGAGAAATGCTCTTATATCTTTGATCGTTTTCGGAATTGGATATTGTTCGATTGCCTCTAAATTTTCAGAGGTGGATTGAATTCCATCTTTCGAAACAGTATGACCAAGTACTTTAACTCTTCTATAAAAGAAATGACATTTGGCTGTATTCAATTTCAATCCAACATCTTGCAATCATTTAAACGTTTTCTCAAGCTGTTGATACTGTTTATCAAAGATGTCTCCATAACTTATGATGTCATCTAAGGAAATCAACACTCCTCTGTACAAAAGGTCATTGAATACTTGATTTATTGCGCGTTGGAAAGCATTAGGGGATGTTTTTAACCCGTTTGGAAGTCTGGTAGATGTGCATAATCCTTTATGAGTTGCAAAAGAAACATAGTTTTGACAATCCTTATGCAATGGCTGTTGGTAGAATGCCTGACTGATATCAAGAGTAGAAAAATAATCCGAGTTTTCAAGTGAATCAAAAATTGTTTGAATAAGAGGAAGAGGGTATTTATCGGGTAAAATTCTCTCATTGAGAAATTTGTAGTCAACTACTAATCTAAATCAACCACATTTCTTTGTCACTAAAAATGCAGGTGAGGAATAATTGCTTTGAGTCTCACAAACTATTCCTGCTTTCATCAATTGATCCACTTGTCTATCTATTTCAGCCCCCTGTCATATGTTAAATTATATCTGATAACATTAGAGCTGATTGAACAGCTACCATTGGACATTAGTCATAAGACATTGACATTAGAAATCTTATTCAGCCATGGATGCCTCTCATCATTCACCCATTCACCTCATTAACCACGCACAATTCTCCAGTCTCAGGTGGGCATCATCCCCAATAAAAAAATTAACAATAATAATTGATGTTCGAGTAATTTCAAAAATTTTCCAAAAAGGATCTATGAGTTGAATTACTGTAATATTCTCCCCCTTCATGGCCCTCCAAATCAATTTTGTAATTATTAATCTGAAAGGTCATAGAGCTTTAGCGTGTGCAGAAGCAAAGCTGAATTGAGCTTGAGAACCCACAGGGAGTTGATAAAACTAAAGAAAAGTCAGCTTTACTTGTCATCACAATTCCCTGTTTGGAAAAAACAATCGGGAAATAGGACCCTCGTATTGGGATTTTAATCACGGCTCTGCATGTTCACGTTCATTCTGTCGATCCTTGGGGCTCGTGCTGGCGGTACCAAGTAATGTGTGTGTGAGTGTTGGTGGTGGTGGAAGGCGGGGGATTTTCATCTCAGCGAAGGAGGAGTACCAGTGGCTCTGTTTGTTGTCGTTTTTTATATTTTTTAAACTGGCTAGGGAATTTCGTTGCTGAAGTTTTGTTGAGGAGAACAATGTCGAAGGACAATGCCAAATGAGGCCGTGAGGGCCATTCCGGTGATTAACCCCGGGCCGCCTTTGCCTCATGCTCTGCTCCTTCCGCTCACTCATATTTGGCCCGCACTCTAATCACCCCTTTTCACCTCCCACACTCATCCCCCAACAACCTGCTTCTCAACTTCAATCTTATCAGCCATTGTCGATGAACCTTGCACTACCCACACCACCACCAATTCAAGCGCCGTCCGTCCGCCGTCGCACTCCCCCAAGCACAAGCATACACACAGACATTTAACCTCGATTAGAAGTGACAGCATTAATAGATTACTCCATCCTCGAAATTATTTCCTTGTCTCAGGAGGTGAAAATCATTCTTCATTGTTCGATTGTCTTGTTAACATAGATAGTAAAAAGATTGCGTGAAGCGTATTGTTCCTAGATGGTTCACTAAAATCTCGACATCTGGAAAAACTAAGACTTTTTAATAATTAAAAATATTTACACGTGCAATGTCATGTTAATTAACAATTCACATTCTATTGCTTAATTAAATTTTTCACAAATGTTCAATTTGAATAATTATTTGATGCAATTTTCAAAGATCCAGCTTTTCTGAATGTCTATTTTCCTAAATGCTGTTTGAATTTCAGATATGTGGAAATACAAGAAAATAAATTCAAATGGGTCTGAAAAATCTAAAAAAATGTGGTGGACCAAGTATCTATAGTTTTCATTCCATCATCAGGTTTCTAGACTTGTAGGAAATGCGCTCTTGAAAGTTGTTTTCTCGTAGGTTATCAGCTGGGAGCTCTAGTGATTGATAAAGGAATGCACAGAGCAATATTGATCACCCTTATTACAACTCCGGTGACAACTTCGGTTGACGATAGAAGAATGAGTTCTTTGCTAAAGGAAGAGATTTGTATCTGTCCATATCAATTGACGTTATGCTGTGCCTGTACATCAGAAGAGTTCCTAAATGAAGCGATGCGATCTTTTAAAGCATTTTTTGATCAGCAACTGACCCGAAACGACGATGCGTGCCAATCGGGCTGTAACGAGCGAGATTTACTCAGTGTTCGCGTATCGAGCAATGTGAACCCGGTTTAATCAGCATTCCGTTCTCTGATTATTCCGCCATCCGATTGGTACTTTTAAGGCCAACAGCATAGGACCAGTGTTATTCACCGATTTGGTCCAGTGCAGATCTGTAGTCATATAGGCGCATTTTCTTCGGCACTGCTGTTCACTATCGATTGTCGATACCAGGAGACGACGGCAAGTAAACAGACGCTCGCCGTATCCAATTATTCGGCCAGACGAGAAGAAAAAGCAGGGGAGCAGATAAGAGCGGTAGTCGATAAGGTACGGGGGAAGGGGGCAAAGGAGAGAGAATCCGCGGAGACAAGGCGAGTGAATGCTCTTAATTATTCTGATGAAGATCTATCTATCTACCTCGAGACGAGGCACAAAGGACCTCTTCGCCTCACAATGCCCGGCACTCACAATAACTCGCCTCCGAAATACTGTACGTAGTATTGTTGTTGATTCAGCTGCATTATTAGAATAGCGTGTGTTTGTTTCTTTCCACCCCCTCCCCCCACCCATCTGCAATTGTTGTTGTTTCATTGTTGTAACAATATAATGGAGCCTTTCATTTCATTCCGATGTCATCTTTTTTCTTCCATCTCTCCACCTCCAGCCCTTGCACGACAATCCGCGGTGCTCTTCCGCTCCATTTTCCCTATTAAATCCTTTCAAAGCTTTAATGAATGCTCCATTAAGACATCCATACTCTTTTTCCCCTTTCCCTTACCATCCCCTGATTTTCTTTTTTCGACGTTTCTGTATCCATCTCAGCGTACCGCAGCCTTTCAAGCCTAGGGCCTGAGATCTGAGTTAGGTACTGAGAATTCAATAAAAGCCAGAAGAATGAAACGCTAAAGATAACATTGAACCTATTTCTATCCAGTTCTTCTTATTACTCCACTTTATCAAAAATATTTCTTCTTGTTTTTGTTCGAATACTGATAATAACGACTCCTTTGAATAAAAGAAAAGCCTACAGGCGACTTCCTCTCACGTGAGCTCATTATTCCAACGCAGTAATCCAATCGATATTTTCATATTCTTTCAACCCAATTACCTCACAAAATGAAAAAAATGTTGTATTGTTAAAAGAGACGCAACACATCCACGGATGCAGACCACCCCATATTTGAATGAAAACGTGAAGCTATTCATAAAACACCGCTTTGATTCACAATGCTTTTTAGCACCTGTTTTTAAGGACTGAAGCTTCTGAAAGAAGTGGCCTATCCCTATCACGTATCAGGAATGGATTAAGGGGTCACATCAGAGAACAGCTTTGGAAATATCGAACAAGCATAATTTATAAAAGCAAAGCAAAAGTGGAAAACCCAGTTATTTATTGCAAAGTGGGTAGTAATTACAACTTTCAGGAAATAATAATTTGAAATGAGTTTTTAATTGAGACGAATCATTCGATTCTATTAATTGCGATTTTCTCTCGTACACCCATCTCGAACATGCAAAAGTAGAATGATCAAATTTTTCTATTTTTGAAATGTGAAGTTTAGTTAGTGGTATAGAATATAGATTTTGCAAATTAGTTTTGTAGTACCACAACCACGACTCTTTTACTCTGTCTGTGTAAGTATAACATTTTTAAATTTAGCTTCAAGCTGTGCTCCCGTTTGATTGAAATTAATTTGCTGCAACTTCAAATCAATCATTTACTGGCTTCATAAAAATTCTTATCAAGCTCGAAGCTGATTGAAGCTACTGATTGATTGATTAATTGCCTTCTAGCCAACCCCAAAAGCTATCTATATCTTAATCTAAAGGTTGAAAATAAATCCAGCTAATTTCCTCATAACTCATAAGTCGGAGTTTGACTGTGAGGGGATCTCCAGTTTCTACAATTACATATTATCCTGACAAGTCAGAGAATTTTCCTAGTTGCGAAAGTGTAAATGATCGTGAGAAAAATTTAAAAGGACTCATATAGGCAACGAGTGTTGGAAACATATTTCATCTGCTCCCCTCCACTCAGAAAACAATAATATGTGAAACTACTACCTACCAATATAGTTGAAAGCAAGGAAACCAGAGCGGCACAATGGAGTGTTTGGACAAAGCTGCTGATTCACGATCTTTTCTAAAGAATTAAAAACACCGACGTGAATGGCATGACGGAAAGGGGAGCAAAGTGATGAAACTTTATTCGAAGGGTCGAACAAAAGCTCTTTTGTAAGTCGCAGCAAGGCCAAATATGAAAGTGTTCAATCGAATGAACACTAACTTTCTATGTTCAACATTTTATTATTATGATACCATCGTCGATGCCAAAACTATGTTTATCCTTGCCAAATCATCTGTGGCATGATCGATTCTCCCACTTTGAACCCATGCTATTGCCATATTTCATTCTGTTTGAACTCATTCGCTTTACATAATATAGTAAGTTGAAGACTTGTTACATTCATTCAGAGATCTACACTTTTTTATTGAACAATACAGTTCTATTACAAATTGATTTGAATGTCGGATTTGACTACAGGTAAAATTTGCAATATGCAAAACATACATAAGAATAAACTAAGTATATTAGTGGCTTCCCGACACATATTTATATAGTGGGAGCCACAAAATTCAGTATTGCAACACTTTATATTAGATCTAAAACTGTATACATACAGTATTTTCTGCAATGTTAATTTTTTTATTGTGAATAAAGTTTTACCAACACCTCTGGTAGGGTTGTACTCACAACCAGAAAAATTATTATTATTATTGTTATTATTATTTCCTTACTAGATTGAAAATTTGCAATCACTTCACTACAACTACTATTCTCTAGACTCAAGACTTGAGGGTATGATTTCTGTATCATTGATGACAAATTTTTCATCATTATTCTTGTTATTACTAATTATTTCTGCTTATTGTTATTTCTGCGACTGAAGCATTCCCCGTCACCAACAAAAATATTTTTTGTCATCAACTTTCTAGATGTTTCACAATGTTTACCCTCAAAATGTTTAGAGGGTTATAATTCTTTTCATTTCGACAAATTGACATCAATAGTTGCTTTTGAGGCATAAAAAGTATCAAATCATGTGATATTGCCTGCTAATTTAGTCTATACCAGATCCTTGATATAGGAGAATGAGGTAATTTCATACTAAAAAATGTTTGAGGCTCATCTAGATTCATTCTTATTTGCTTTGGAACTTCCATTTGAATAACCTTCTACTTGTCTATTTTTTCAACCGTAAATTACTAGTCACTTGTTATTCATTTTTACTAAATAGGCTATTGTAAACAGTCACGGTGATTAAATTCCCTCAAGAAGGGAGGGTAAATATCCTCTGAATGAGTGTGAATGTTTTAATAGAGGTTAAAAATAACCTAAAAATATTCAAGCACCTTTTTGAATTGAATCAAGACATTTTGATCTGTTTTACTATAGTTTTTTCGTAATCAGTGATAATAATTTTTCGAATGATTTTTGGCAGTTTTCAAAGGTATGGAGAGGACGAATTTCTGATAGAACAAATGAAAATTTAAATGGAATCATGTAGAGCTTTAAGAAGAAAATTGTGAACATCACGGGTATGATGTATAAATAAAGCTTGTGAATGTGTAAACCAAAATAGTTCTTGCCTTATTTTTTATAACTTTTTACACATGAAAAACGAACAATATTTGTTATGTGTCATTGTCAATTCTGTTAATCTATTGGCTACGCATGTTTAATTTCTAAAACCTGCTTGTTGTTATCAAAGAATACTCGGCGGGACTGTTTGAATAATGCTTAGTACATAACTTTTTATGAGAGGTGGGCCAAAGTGTAGATATTTATAACAGTTAAATGCCTCTTCTAACGAACTCTTTTGTGATGCATTACTAAATTTGTTGAGCTGTTGGCCAGTTTAATTGAGCGGCGAGGTCCCTTCAACAGAGTCAGATCTGGCTAGAAGCTATATTTCAAGAGTAAAACATGTTCTAGTACTTTGTCATTGTCTCTACTTATGTCACTAACATTCATATCTAATGAACCACTTTTAACACAACACTTCATTGTACAAACAAGTTCCAGTTTTTATAGTAGATGCAAGAGCATTGATTAAACAAGTGACCCTAGTACACTTATTTGAAGTAACTTTTCATACTTCTTCAAATAACATGTTTTGAAGTAGCTTCTAACATATGTTTTCAAAACTGTCAACTTCCAATCTCATACTATTAAATTTTTATAATCATCTATATATATAAAAATGAATGTCTGTCTGTATGTATGTATGTATGTATGTATGTTCCCTATAGACTTCAAAACTACTTGACAGATCGGCATGAAACTTTGGAAATATGTTGTGTCAATATTGGGGATGGTTTCTGACCATAAATTTTAATAGGGGGGCTAATAATTATTATTAATTTATCCATTTTACAGACCTAACCTACTGAACTTTCCAGACAAACAGCTTAAAGGAACAGCTGATAGAAGTCAACAGTTTTTAATCATAATGGCAGGCCCCTTACTGGCGTTATTTACGCTGTATGAAACGCAAAGACTTTGCATGTAGGCTACCGTAAAGTCGGAGCCTTGCAGTAGGCTATGTAGGAAACATATGACTGGGTGTGATGAAATTTAATTGTGCCGGGTAAATGACATCTGTTAACCAATGCAGCTAGAAATTTGAAATGTCTCAGTAGTCTCAGTAGGAGGTGGCGAATAATAAAATCAAAAACCTAGCTACTACCCTAATAGTCGTAGGTTTAAATTTGAAATGTTCATTGAGAGGTGGTGAGTAAGGACTTACTGTGTAAGAAAACAACGAAGGAGGCCTCTGTGATCAGCTGGAAGAGCCCTAGGACTAACTTCTTCCCTATTAGTCCTAGAAGGTTGAAATTTGAAATGTAACCTCAGTGGGAGGTGGCAAATAATAAAATCAAGAATTTTTTATGATAACGCAGCAACGCGTGTCAAGCCAGCTAGTTATAAATGAATTATAAGTTTATAGTTCACTATAAGTTTTTATAAGTCAGTTATGAATTACTTTGGTGAGAAATACTCTTATTGATATAAATTTAAGAAAACGGCAATAATTACTATGGTAATAATCTTTGATGAGAACCTTATTTTCAAAGATATTCTGAATAATTATTCAAGAGATAACTAGAAAGATCTTTGAGACTCTGGATGAACTTTCCCTTAACACCATGTCCTTTGAAGGATTCCAAGAAAATCAGGAATTATTGAAAAAGGATTAGGACAAGTTCCTAGAACTATCATTCTATATACTACACTCTTAAAAAATGACATTTTAATGGTTATTAAAAAATAATGGTTTTAAAATTTTTACAAAATTCATGTTTTTGCTAAATCCAGTTTTTGAATGTCCTGGTTCTCTGGTGAATTTGTTGTGTGTCATACCATTGCATTCTTTTAAAATATCTTAATGGAATTTAGAAATTCCATGCACACAAGCCGGATTTTTTAACATCCAATAAACCCCCAGCCCCACCCACCGGATTGATAGTTACTAAGTCTCGGAGAACACTGGAGAAACTTGTTTCATGAAACTGATTTCATGTAATCGGTTTCAATAAAACCGTTTTATTGAAAAGTGCACACAGAAGCAACGGTTTTCAATCAGTTTCGTGATGGATTCTGATGACGTTGCACTTGTGTTGTGGTGGTGGCTAAGAAATAAGAAAAAAACGCAAGTAGGCTACTGGGTTCGCCCGTTGATTAGGGATCGGCAACACAGCCATTTTGTTGTAGCTCGTGAACTAAGCAGAGATCCTGATAAATTAAAGGATTTTTTTAGGATGTTGAAGCCACTTTTTGGTCGCTCATTAGAACTATTAGATCCTCTAATAACAAAGAAGGACACCAACTGGAGGTTAGCTCTGAGTACCGAAAAAATTAACAATTACACTGAGAAAAGTGAAAACAGTTTTATCACTTCGAAATATTTTTAATAATTGATTAGTATTATGTGACAATATGAACTATCTTGATAAGGTATGGTCATTTAAAGTTATGGAAAATCATAAAAAAGAGGAAAATCATTATGATTATCTCATTGAAAGGAAGGGTTCCAGTTCAGTATAGATTCGATCCCGTTGTGAAGTAATGAAGTCTTTAGAATAGTGATTGGGAGAAGATGTTGCTGAAGACTCACTTGACCACGATTGTGTAGAGATTGTGCTCACTGATGGGTGCTGTTGGTAGCTGAATTGAGTTAATTACTCTTTTTACCTGCTGATAATAAAAAAGTGAAGTGCACATGGGCTGATGAAACGTGAAACTGAAGCAACAGGAAACCGATTTAACGTGTAAATGGGGTTGAACTGAAATGGTTTGAATCATATCTTATTGGGAGAAAAAAATCTGTAGAACTAACTACAGTAGTTGGTAATAGTATAGTAAAGAATAAATCTAATAAATTAGAGGTGCAAGCTGGAGTGCCTCAGGGGTCAATACTAGGTCCATTGCTTTTTTTGTTATATGTCAACCGTTTACCTAAAGAATTAATTAGTGGTAGAGCCCTCTTATTTGCTGATGATACATCACTCATTTTCAGCAATTCCATTCTAGATAATTTAGAAATAAGTGCCCATATAGGTGTGCAGTCCATTGTCCAATTTTTAAATCAGTTGAAATTAACTATAAATAGTAAAAAATGCCAATACCTTCAATTCAAAAACAAACATAATTCAAATGAAGATAGGGCTATAAACGTGTTTGTAAACGATAATCAATTAGACCAGGAAGAAAAAATTGCATTTCTAGGAGTTATGTTGGATAGACGATTGACCTGGACTCCATACATTGAGAAAATATGTAGTAAAATTTCATCTGGGGTATTTGTCCTGCGACAGCTCGCTAGATTGAATGACAAAAAGTTACTTTTTACAGCTTACCATGGGCTCTTACTGTCACATATTAGGTATGCTATCTTAGTATGGGGTAATTCATCAAAACAAAATCTTGATAGGGTGTTTAAGATCCAAAAGAAAGCGGTTAGGTGTATAGAAAGAGTAAATAGATTAGATTCATGTAGGCCGTTGTTCAAGAGACTTGGTCTCCTAACTGTACCCTGCTTATATGTGTATGAAGCTACTTTATATGTAAAAACGAATGATATTAACCAAAATCTTGATGTACATGATTATGATACAAGAAGCCGAGGAGATTATCACTTGGTGAGTCACAATAGTAGCTTATTCAAACAAAAACCTAGTTATATTGGTAGGGAATTCTACAACAAGCTTCCGCAGTTTTTGAAGAGTCTTGAAAATATAGAAATATTTAAAAAACAATTGAAGAAATATTTAGTTGATAAAGCTTTTTATAGTGTACAAGAGTTCCTTTCACATCAAAATTAAGCCTCACCTCAACTAATTGAAGTAATTATGGTATCTAGTGTATAATATTGTTGATCTGACTTGTCTTATACTCCTTAACTGGAGTCTCCAAGACGTAATCTACAAAAAAAAAAAAAATAAAATAAAAACGAATTTCTTGAAACCCCGTTTCCTCAAATAAATGAAACTAAAGTTTCATGAAATGCTGTGTGCATCAACCTATGTCAATATTGTTCATCTTTTGCAAGTAACTTCAGATTCATGTTTCACGAAACCAGGTCCAGTTTCATGAAAAAGGTTTTTCCAGTGTGCACCGCGTCTAAGGCTCTATAAACACCAGGTACACGCACCTTTAATTTGGTTACAATTGTTCTAACACAATAAATTCTGAATCATTAAAATACAGCTGTCAAATTCTGAATAGGATACAGATACAGGATCCTATATAAATTTGAATATGCCTCCAACAAATAGGTCAGGTGCGTGATTGGTGTTTATAGAGCCTTAGCCTAAAAACAGTCGTTAAGTCACGTCAGAGGCCCTGAACTTATTCAGGTGCGACCTGATAACTCTGACACCAGACCTGAGCCAGCCAGGTCACACGATATTATTATTATTATTAGTGGCTACAGGTTTTAATATACATCACAGCGTGGGTTAAGTATCTTCTCTTTGAAACATTGGAAACGTCTGTGTGAAAAGTGGAATTAGTTTGCATAATGATCTGTGCAGTGATTGAAAACCAGTAGGCTGTAAATGAATGAAACAGATAAATTATTACTACAATGCTCCAATGCGATATTATAAATGTCATTTCTTCCAACATCCAATGTAATTTTTCCTTCACCGGAAACTTTTTTCTCTTATTGATTCATTTTCCCCCATTATTACTGAAGTTATTTTCAGACATAAATTACCATTGGACCTATGCAATATCCATTTGACATTATCAATCATTACAGACAGGGGCTGATTTTTGGTGTTTTTGGTGGGGGGGACACCTGAGGGGAAACCACTGGTGGGGGAACCACCGGTGAGGGGGGGGGGGTGTTTGAAAAATGAAATTTAAAATTGTGAACTTAATGGTATTTTCAATTGATATGAAACGAACTTTCGGTTTTTGTAAAAACTCGTTTTCATAGAGTGCTTGAAACCTATTACCTGTAATAATATAATATTATACTGTAATACGACCTGATTCATGATGAAATGTCTCTTTAACAATTAAGACAGAATTGGCCATTTAGTCTGAGTGTAAATACAAAAATATCTCACACAAAAAAACATTATGTGGGGATATCACATTGAAATTCATATGATAAGAATTTGACTAGTATAGAATTTATGTTATAGGCCAACGAATTGAATGAATTCTATTCTAAAACTAAATGGACCTCATACAATAATTATTACAGAAAATACTAGAAATAGGTAACTTAACTTTAATAGACGCCGACCATTAATTAAAGACAGCAGCTATCAGTGAAATTAATAGAAAGATCATATTGTAAATGACCAAAAAATATGAATCCTGGGAGCTGACAAGAAGAATAATTATTTTAAAAAATCCCTTCTTTTTTTAAACTTATCTTTGAGTAGAACACTTATTTCCAGTGGCAATTTATTGAACAACTATTGTTCCTTTTTAGTTACATTCACTTCTATATCATTATCACCTACTAAGAGTTAGGCCTATGTTTCGACAGAAATGGGCACTACAATGCATTGCTACATCACGCAAAGCAGCGGCGTAAATCAAATCAAACCAATCAAAAGTTATTAATCAAAAGTATAATCACAGAATCCTTAAAGTATAACTTAATTAATACAGAATATGTTTTATCAATACTTCACCTATATAAACCCTGCTATAAAGACTATGTATTGAGGCATAAATACAAGGTCAGTGTAAAGGGAGGGGGAAGACCAAAGATGTTACAGACATGGTTAGACTCTCAGTACAATAATTACAATAGTAATTTGGATTAATAGTCGTACCGGCAAGGAGGAGTTCGATAAATTGAAACAGTATTCACATCTATTTATTTTAAAAGTGGGGTTCGGGGGTAGCCCCCGAGAAAATTTTTTGAAAAATTACCTCTTTAAAACCACATTCTAAGTGATGAGTCATGAGTTTATCTAATTTAACATTTCAACACAAGTTATGTGCAAGGGCGGATCCAGCAGGGGGGCGCGGGGGGCGCGCGCCCCCCCCCCTTGAGGTAGTGTGAAAATATATTTTATGGTTAATGCTAGTGAAAAATGATACATCTTTAAAAACTTTATACATCTATTAAGTAACCCAACTGATTCGAAATCGTTATTTTTCTTTAACATCCTTTTATAATAATCTAATTTGTATTGGTTTTAGTGATGTCCAAAATTAATAAGACTACTGTAAAATAATATTGTCATTAGCCATATTTATTTTAAAAAGTAGACATGATAATTTCGGCTGTTTCTCCATTTGGTGTCCCCTCACCAGTGCTGGATTTATAAAAATTCTCCGGACTAGGGGCATATAATGCTGGGGGGGAGGGGGCAAAATTTATCCGCAATTTTTCATGATTTATTAGAAGAAAATTTAAGTTTTGAATATTAACATCACTTTAATTATTTGAATGATTCACTATGCATAGTTTTAGGTTGTATGATACATAGTGTCTATGTATAACTAACTGTAAATGTTATAAATGAGTACTAATGGTTTAATTTTTTTTTGCAATGTTGAACACGTTTTAAAACTCGATTAATTTTCATGTATTTATTGTTCATGTGACATCACAGTGGCGTAGCTATAAGGGAATCAGGTGGATAGATCCTCCAGAGACAAAATAAATTTTCAAATTATAAGAAGCCTTTAGAGACAACATTTGTCAAAAGAAGATGTATGAAATCGATAAAAATGTGGTATTAGGTAAATGTGGTAAAAAGAAAGCGACTTCAATAAAATGATACTTAAAAAATTACATATTTAAAAAATTAATAATAGCCTATAGAGCAACCACAAACTCTCCTTTTAAAAGAAAATTTAAAGTATAGTATATACAGTACCAGAATCAGAACCGGTGAGGGATCAAAAAGAGCAGAGTATAAATACCTGCATTTAATTGTTTTACTAAAACAATGAGGGCCCGGATCACACTTTGATAATAACGTAAGAGCTTCATGAAATTTATTTTGACACATAACGTGGGTTGAATTTTCAAAATAGATGAATTCAAATCTAAAATCGCTTAAAATGTGGTTTCAGGGGAATTGTTTCATTTTTCAAAAGGTTGCAGGGGGCTATCCCAAAACCCGTTTCAAGGGAAATTTTTAAGTACGGTGCCCTATTTGTACGGTAATCCATCTCAGGAAAGATAAATAATTTATCTTTAATTATCTAATTATTTTATATAATTATTATCAAACAAAGGGGAATGGGAATAGTTTCAAGTAAGCCGGCTCTAATTTTCTTACTGAAACAATGAAGGTCCGGATCACCCATTGTTCCATTGACAATGATACGAGAGCTAGATGAAATTTACTTTAACGTGGCCTCCTGGTGTTCTGTGTTTATTATTTTAAAATATACTCAAGCTTTATGCTTGACTATTATTAATTTAGAATACATAAATAATATACCTAAAAGATAGCAATGTTAATAACGATTATAAACTTGCTTTAAACATACTTACATTTTTGTGAGTAGTAGCGCACGCGTTTCAAGACCCGAGTACCATCTTCAGCAAACAGAGAATACATAGTATTCCGTTTCGCTCTGTATACTTTGGGTAGTGTACTCTGTATAGCAGTTTCTATTTTCTATTCACTGAGAATAGGACTCACGTCCTTAAACGCGTCTGATACTACTTACAAAAGTTAAGTGCTGGTGTAAAATGAAAGTTCGTTATCGTCATTGACATCAATAGTACCAACAGTTGATGTAAGGATGAAAACCACTGAGGAAATTAAAAAAATATATCTTATTCATTCTTACTGGCTCTATATTTGGCGATTCCAGACATGTTTGGCTCTTTTGCAAAAAATTATCTCTCAAGACCTGCTGAAACTCCAAAATTTCATTAGTCTCTGAATATATCTGTGGGGGGGGGGATCTATTTTCTGAATCCTCCTGACACAAATTGTTAATGAAGATGAAATTCACAAGAAAAATTACATTCATTATTTGCAATTGAAAAAATATTCTGTAACCACCTGAAATCTCTCAACAAATTTTTGAGGATCTAGGGGCTAGGCTCTATGGTGAGGGGGGTCTATGGTGATATCTGAGTGAATGTAAGGTAAGACTAATAATTAACACGCGCCTGCTTTTACTGCCATACTAGTCCTCAGCCATGTATTGCTAAGCCGCAGGAGTCGAGAAAAACCTTTTGGAACCGGTATTCAGACATTCAGTTCAGACCAAGTACTGAAGTAGATAATATTTGCAATAGAAAATTAACTTTTGGCTTATTTTTCTCGCTTGTCTCTCTCCAACTTTAAAAACTCCTTCATTTCCTTCTACTTTTCATTTTTCTCTTTATTTCTTCTTTTACATTTTTTTATTTCTATCTTTCTCTTACACATTTCTCTCCTTTTACTTCTTGTCATCTTTTTTCCACCTCGCTGTTTTTCAACATTTCTCTTTCCCCCTTTTTTCCTTCTACTTTTTCTTTTCCTTCTTCTGCACTTAGGGCGGCGGATATTTCCCCTCCCCCGTAGATCCACCAATGATTACAGATTACACACTAATTTATTGAATTAAAAAAAATGTAGCCAACACCATTACATTGTTGCACGTCAACGGTATAGCAATTATATTTTCATAGTAACTTTTCTTATCTCAAGGCGTCTAGTGCGAGAAGAGACCCCTCTTCTCAAAGTTTTGGGATAAAAGATAGGAATTATTATTGTAGACAAAACGTAAAATAAGACAAATCTTCAAAATTTCGTGCCATTTGTGGTATTGCTCACTATTTTTACAAATTATTTTCCAATCTATTTTTACAGTCACTAGAAAATAAAATCTGAAGGTTAGCCAGGTAAAAACAAAAAAATTGGTTGCTATAAAGGAATCATAGAACCGCACAGTTTTGGTCCTTTGCTGTTGAGACAGATGCTGCGCTCTATTGACGAGCCCCGAAACTACTACTTTGGTCTCCCCAGTAAGTACAGAAAGCGACACAAGGTAGCGTTAGAATGTCCAAGTCACTTTACTTGGTTCAGCTCTATATAGTTTTTACGACCGCTCAAAACTGCTCTTGAATGGGTGACCGTGCTTCAATGACTTGATGTTATAAGCTTTATTATCACTCACCTGGTGGTTCGGAACCCACCTCAAATAGTAGGTCTCTCATGTTCTCCGTAAAATGGCTCAAACGGCGAGGTAGAACAACCCCACTTAAGGATCTACCCACCACATGCTTATTATTATTAATTATTCTTGAATATAATAATTTCTATTATTTTTAATTCCTGTAAATTTAGTCACAGAAAAAAGAAGAATTCCCTTATCTTTGCTACATTGTAGGTCAATATGATTGAAATAGATTTTACCGCTTTAGTTACGGTATAACTAATGTTATTGCCACTAAAAGAGTTGAATAATTTGAGCAAACAACTAGTCTTGAATTATTCTGTTTTCAATTTTGACGTATAAAACAAAATAATCTTCTCCTAAGAAATCTAATAACTGAAACACCAACCAAATTTAGCTTTCTCATTAAAATTTTCAAGTTTGTATAGAGTTATTTCAAAATAAAATTTTGTCATCAATCTATAATAATTATAGACAGAGTATAGAAATTTAATATTTTTTTATTTACTATCTTTAAACAAGAATAGTAATTTTCAATTTACTATACTTGAATATTTTTATACAAAGCTTTCAAATCTCGCAGATCATTTTTGTAAGCTTATTTTCCCGTGGAAAAGTATAAGGTATTTTAGAAAATGTTGAGCAGAAGAAAGCTTCAGCTTTTGTAAATCCACTATCCGGGAGTTACGGTACTTGAAAGTCATACTAAAATAACTATAATAAATAATAATCTCAAATAATAGATCATACATTATGTGATTCCACTTTGCTTCTTCTGTACTCTTCTTTTCCAAACTTTTTTCATACTAAATAGTTGCCTAGCAACATCAATAGAAAAATGGGTATGAGTGATATTGTTGAATATTTATTGGAGATGTTAAACAGTTGTCCGTCTTCCTATAAACCAGAGAATTTAAGTTTTGCTTTGTACTAACTCACTTCAACAGTCTGAGGGTGGGTGTTTATTTGTTTTTTTATGTCAATATAATTCTAAATAGGAATGATGATTGTTGTATATGAAAATACTGTAAATGTGTTTCAAGCTGTTTACATCCACTGATGAATTTCAAACTGAATTTGCGGGAATTTTACTTATTTGACATAATCGGTAGAGTTGATATGGGAAGTTCAACGGGGATAGATATACCCCATATAGAAATTTGCTTGAATTTTTACAAGCCTCAATTGACAGTTTCTTAAAATGAAATTTATTGAGAATTTTTTAATCAAAATTCATTTTTCACTTAAATTTGAAAGAATTTTAGATTGACAAAATTAGATTTTGTAGAAAACAGAACTCGATTCACCAGAATTTTGAGAACTATTTGATTTTCAATAGAAATGAAGTCGGATTGAGTGAGTTCATTGAATTTCACGCTAAAGACACTGAATCTGAAGGAACTGTATTTTTATTGAATTGAAGAATTGAAGCGCTGAAGAAATAATTTCAAAAGAAAAGGGCATTATTGAAGTTATTTAACCTTTTTATTAGTGTGACAGCAAAATTCCACCCATTATACATAATTGCAGAACACTTTATACAGCTGCCAAAAATAGCTGAGTGAGAAATAGCTTAAAGTTGATCTGATTCATGTCTTCAGCATAAGAGTATGGTTTTCCCGTTGACAATTACTCAAGGATCCGATAAAATAATTCACGATAGTTATTCTACTAAAATATAGAAATTGAATAAAAATTATAACGAAAATTAATTATAAGTAAAATAATTCACTATATGGGGACAAAACTTGGGTTAAAATTTTGAAATTGATGAATTCATGATTGTTTAGAACCACTCAGAATGTGATTTTAGTGGGATTATTTTTTAAAAATTCTTAGGGGAGTACCCTTGAACCCTCTTCTTAGAATAGAGATGTATATCGTCTTAAATTAATTATTGTTGGAGGAGTCCTTTTCCGCCAATTTTATACCTTAAATTGCCTAGGCCTAGAGCCTACTCCCTCACCACCAACACATTATTGGTAATTTCTCCCTCCCTCTAGGCCTATTGCGCCACTGGACCTAAATTTTTAATCAAGTAATTGTATCGCATTTAAAAATCAATTTTTATTCATTTGGACAGCTTCATTTTATGAAAACGGTGTTTTAAAGACATAGTTTATTTAAATTGATGAAGGTACCCCAACCCAAACTTCCTCTTCAATCTAAATTTCAAAAATCGCTCATTTTTTGAAAAGTCTTTCTTAGTCTAGAGCCTCAATGAACATGTACAGCAAATGTTTGGCCACTTGGTTCATTAAAAATGGTGATGAAATGGTCAGATCAGTAAGAGTCAGAGAGCGTGCGATATTAGGATTACATATGAATAGATGATATTCCAAATCTACTTGGAAAATGTACAAGATAAGTTTTCCACTATGTTTTAAGATGTCCAAATTGAATTTTTCATGTTGATATTAGGATAGATCAGTGGTTCCCAAACTTTTTTGCCTCATGGATCCCTTGCCATGATTTTTGGTTTTAGGTGGACCCCCTGCATAAATTTCATTAATTATTTTTAAAGTATAAGTTGAAATGTGTTTTTAAAGCTGATGAAGTAGGTCTACTACTGCTCACAGTAACCAATTCAAATTGTGGTGAAGAAAACATTAAAAAGCACATAAACTTAGTAAATTTTTGTAATATAGTCTAATTTGAATTGAAATAATCAAATAGGATGGCATATTGTTTTTGGTTATAGTGAAATAGTACTAATGGAACCTAAGAAGTATAATGGCTGTATTTTTGGCGGTATTTTATTATCAGCATTGTGTCCTTTGTAGTAATTGCAACATTCGCATCTATTAAAATCAGCAAGGTTGCTCAATGTGGGCAAACACGACACTCATTGTTAATGAAATGTAATAGAGAGAGAATTGAAGAGAAGAGGTGTAAAATAATAACAATGAATATAATTAATTTTTTTTAGAATATTGCATCAAATTTGTGACAAAAGAGCGATACAGATACAGTAATCAGTAGCGTAGCGAAAATATTTTAATGGGGGGCTAATTGGAGATTTGGGGGCCCCCGGGGGTCTTATGGTGAGGGGGGCCCGGGGATCCTCCCCCGAAAAAATTTTAATAAGTAGCTCCACTAACATCGTATCCCAAGAGATTCTACTCATGTCTAGGAAAGCATTAATCCATTTATTTTAGTCCACATTATGCGAAAATTTTTGAATTCTCGTTGCTCAGAGCTTGATTTGAGACTCAAAATCAGTAACTTTATACGAGTATTTATTAAAATGGAGTTTATAAATTGGGTAAAGTGAAAGCTTAAATTCGATAAATCATTGCTTTTATGAATCGTTTGCCTAAGAACTTAAACCCACTTTTCGTTTATTGTTACCCCGTAGTTAATTGATTAGTTGTGAACAAATTTCAATGCATAAAAACTAAAAAATACTACTTTTATAAAGCCAATTTAACAAGTTATAGTGGTTTCAAATTATTATTACAATCAGGGCCACCCAGAGACATCTTAGTGGCCCGGGACAGAGTTGAGGCTGGAGGCTCCCTTACACCTTCACCCTGAACACCAATTTTCAATTAATGACTCGATTTCCCAACTAGCATTGCTTAAGTATTTATGCTATGCCTAGTTGCCTTCTGTAAAAAAATCTGTGTAACTAATTTGAATTTTTTCTTCAATTCAAAGATAAAATTTGAATCTAAGCCAACTGATAACCATTCGTCGAAAAAGCTGTGGAAGCTAGAGAAAAGGGTACTGAGTGGCACCAGAGAGAGCAATAAACTTCTCTTCTATTTTTGTGTAATCTTTTGAACTACTCACTATATTGGAATACCGTTATTTAGAATGTGTAAAACTATAAAAATTACTATGACTTTGAATGGAACTTGGTTCAATTTGCAAAGAGCGAATGAATTAATACCACATCCAATTCCAAACTTTAATTTATAGTCATTTTGTAATTACATAAATAGATGGTGACAGAACCTCAAAACATTGGGTATTCTGAAAAAAATTGTTCTAAGGTCTTGAAGTGCAACTTTTAGCTTTTTTTATGGCTATCAACCCTCATATTATTTGTTGATTGATTCATGGCGAGACAAATTTCACAATCACAATAAAACTCTTTGAGGTATCAGATCTGAACAGTAACAGAAATCAGCATTTGAAGCCCGTCTGCAAAAATATTAAGAGACCTTTTCTCCTTTCAAGCCTACTGTGTCAACTTCATCCAAGTGGTCTGGGGAAATTCAAACCCATGTTTGGGAGCTCCAAAAATACTGGGACCCACCAGTATCGTGGGGTCTCTGAAGGCCCAAAGCCGAGGCAATTAGGGGACTCTTATGTAGAAACGTTGAAATTTGAAAATATTCTAGATGCAGCCTATTTGAATCTCTACTTCGCATGACTATATTGGCAATAAAAACGGGCCCGTAGGGCCCGCGGCCTCTAGGATTTTAGGCTTCTAAGGGGCCTCTAAAGGTCCAAACTGGAAAAAAAGAGGCCCTGGAGGCCCCAAGCTGTACAATTTGGGGCCCCTTATTTTAATTTTGTTTTTTCACTTGCTTACATTTGTAAAATGATGTGGCCCATTGACTTTGAGGCCCAAGGAAACTTGCCTTTTTCGCCTCATCCCCTCTTTAGCTTTAATTAGAGTATTTTTTAAGTTAATTAAAGTATTAAAATTATAGTTTTTTCTAGCTGTAACATTATTTAAGCTACTCTTCACATACGAAAACCTTTTTTCACCTCTAGTAACCGATAATATCGTATTTTTATTGATGCCTCCCTACTCATTTTTGGGGCCTCTTTCACAGGCTAAAGGGGGGTTTCTAACCTGGTACCCCCCCCCCCATCGCTACGCAAATGACAGTAATGGAGTGTTCTAACAAGAATATTAAAAATTGACTCCAAAAACGTTAATCAAAAGATAACAACAAATTTACTAGAATTGAATAGACTACTAAGATTCCTAGAAGTTCTTGTAAACGTGGAAAATAAAAACTAAACACCAATACTATAGCTAGAATTTATTTTTGAAATAAATGTAATTTATTGTGCACAGATTTGTTTTCCATCAGAATAATTTTGAACAGTTATTAATTGAATAACAAGAGCTTGCTAGAATGTTAAAGAAAGTCGGTATGGTTTGTTAATTTTAAGACATTAGGCTCCTTTTCCTCAGAATAATAAACCTGAAATAACTTGAATAGTTTGGTACCTACCTAAGTTGTTGAGTGACCTACCAATAAACGTTCCTTTTTGAAATATGAATACGAGGCTCCTTTTGCTTATAACTTTAAAATATATGAGGCGACTTTTGCAACAACATTGCTGAAAATAGCTTGAAATTTAAAGTACCTGACTTGTTTAGTGACCAGTAAATAGTTTTAAAATATAATAGAAAATAATTGAAGGATATAGGGCTTGTCATTTTCTCATAATAATACAACTAAAAACGGAAATTTATACCTGGTAAACCTGAGCTGTTTAATCACCTACCAGTGAAGGCTTATAATTTTCAAATATAAGAAAACTAAGTATGGATTCTCTGATTTAAAAATGTTTTCATAGAAAGCGCTTTTATTTCAATTATATATAATGCTTGCTTGCATGTACGTATAACAGTAACAGTATTATACAAGTACATAAGTAGCCTACTGGTACTCTGTGATGTTTTCCATTACGAAAAACTTTATGAACAATCTAATATAAAAAATGACACTGTATTCTTATTCAAATTATGATTTTTACTCACGTATACTGAAGATATTAGAGGGTTGCATTTCACTTCTAGGCTGATGAATATTCTGTTTAGAAGTGAAATGCATATCACCAGTATCTCCAGTATAAGTGAGTAAAAAACCTAATTTACTTAGAAATACAGTGTCAGTTTTGATATTAGTTTGTACATAGCATATACCACGCCCCGATCCAAAGACATTCACTATTGTGGACCCCCATTAGCATATCATGGACCCCCAATTTTATTTTTCACTGACATGCCCCCCTGGCAGGTCCCCGTGGACCCCAGGGGGTCCACATGGACCACTTTGGGAACCACTGGGATAGATTCACCCATTTCTCATGTTTCTATTGGAAAAAGATCTCTGTCCAAAGTTGTACGGCAGTCATTGCAACATTGACCTAGAGAAAACCCTTTCCTATATTTCCAATTGTAAGTTACAAACGAACATGGTCAATGCAACCTCATGGCTTCCTTCACACTAGCACGACCGGTCGTTTAAACGACAACGACATTTGGTCGCCAACGACATAAACATTTGAACCGTTTACATATGTACATTCACCCGACCACGACACATTAGTATAGAGACGATGTAACGCGCTTCCGTAATTACCAACAAACAACAATTCAACGCGTACACAGAGTAGCTCAATACAGTAGGCTGTCGTGTCGGAGATGTGTGTACAGTTCCAGTGGCTCGCAGCGCCCTATAGTCGTTCGTACGACACCGACAATCGGCACGACTCGAGGGATGTCGTGGCTTACTCGGCACTAGCACGACAGTCGTGAGTATCGACGACACTTGTCGGCCTAGTGTGAAGAAGCTGATATCCCTCAGATATCAGGTGATATCAGGGATATCACGGGCCTGACGGAAGAATATGTGAAAACATCGAAAAAATGTCCTCGTTTTAAGAAAATTTATTCACGTACTTTTGCATTAACTAATTTTCACCTTTGACAATAGTTAAATTACCTTTACGAAGGACAGTAGTCATAGACATAATCTTTCAAATAATCAAGCTCTGTTAAATAATTGAAAGTTTTTTACTCTTTTTCTTACGCCTCTTTCCTCTTCACAAATTTCCCATTTTTTCAAGTTACTCTTCATTCTTAATTTAGACCTGAAAGAGCGCACCGCGTTACTCGCTGAACCCACAAAACCTTCTATCTTTATTTATCTTTACAACCATTGTGAACAAATCTGATTCGGATTTACAAATAGAAATATGTACACCAATATATAATTAGATATAGAAACATTACAAATTCATAAATATATAAATCTAATAAAATAGAATACTGTTCAGTTGGATTTGAAAGATTTAAAGGAAAGAAAAAGGAAAGATATGAAAGGGGAAAAATAGAAGATAGGAGGAAGAGAACTTCAGTTCTACAATCAATTAAAAAAAATGTCAAAAGAACAAAGATCATATATCTAATCTAATACTTCAACAATATAGAGCATGATTCTACAAACTCCTCTAAAGAGAGACTGAAAATATCAACATCACGTTACACAGTATTAAAAAGTCTCATGGATCGATTGATGGGGTGAGTTGAAATCCGATAATGTTCTAGATCTTGGGATAAAAAAGGAAAAATATCTTCCACGTTAGATAGCCGGTACATAGAAATTTAATCTCTCCAAATAAAAAGGATGCTGCACATGACCATTGACCACCTTGTATAAATGTATCATGACTTCTCACCAAGGATTTGTAGAGATATATAATAGAATCTAAGTCACTTTTACAAGTTCTAATAACAAAACCCAACAGCCGATTAAATTCATTTAAAATATGTTCAATATGGGAAGTAAATTTGAAGTCATTTTTAAAATAGACTCCTAGATCTCTACAGAACATTTAAACAGGAAGAGCTGAGTTATTAAGCATATAAGAAAGTTGAAAGGGAATCGTTGTCTTGAATATATAATAATGCTTGATTTATTAACATTAACTTTTAAGGCCATGCCACACCGAGCTCGCTCCCGCGGCGGACGCGAAGTTTGAAAAATCGCTCACCGTGTTAACAAATGGTACAGGTCACACAGAGCATCCGCGCGCCCGCGGGCGCGCGGTAGTGTCCGCCACTACCACTTGCTGAGCGATTTTTGTAGACTACCGTGGCGGTAGTGTGGTCTAGCGCATGCGCAGAGGTTTACCTAGTACGGCCAAGGCTCCCAGTGCCATCGCCATCTCCGTACTCCCGCGCGGGCGCGGTACTTTTGGTGTGGCATGGCTCATGGTAAAACGTCCGCGCACTACCGTCCCTCGGCGGTAGCGGCGGATGTCGGTGTGGCATGACCATTAGGCCATTTACAGAGCTCCATTCAGTAATACTATCAAGATCTTTCTCCAATAAATGACAGTCATCTGTCATTGTGCAGACGCAAATCCAGGGGGAAAAGGAGATGTATCCTACCCCCTCCCACGAAAATCCTTAACCAACTCTGAAAAACACTAACATATGTTTTATTGTGTCTTTTATTTGCAGATGACACTGTCTTATTGTTTTCTGCACCAACTTGGGATTTGACTTGGAAGAGGGCTGAGATTGGGATGAAGAAAGTGTCACATTGGCTCAATAAAAATCTTCTCACACTAAATTGCGAGAAAACCCATTTTTTGTGCTTCTCGGCTACGCAGCAGGGTCAACCAGTGGAGAATCATCTGACAGTTCCTGACATATCAAATCACACTTCTTACACAATACACAAAAAGCAGGTGCAAAAATACCTTGGAGTTACATTGGATTCTTTTCTGCGCTGGGACCATCACATAAATGATCTATGCAAGAGACTGAGAAAACTCATCTACAAGTTCCGAATGCTGAGGTCATTGGTTGATTTGAGGTGTTTGAAGATAATTTACTATTCTGTAGTGCAGTCCTTGCTGACATATGGGATAGTAGGATGGGGCGGAACAAGTTATGCACACATTGACCCGCTTATAAAAGTGCAGAAACTAATAATGAAGATCATAATTAAAAAACCACTGCGTTATCCATCGGATCAACTTTTCAGCGAATTTGGTGTGATGGATGCAAGACAGATATATTCTAAAGAAATAATCTGCAGAATACACAAAAACACAGCACATTTTCAACACAGGAACCACAGTCACAACACAAGAAATAGGCACCTTCTTATTGCAAATTTGGCTAAGAAGGCTTTATACCAGAGACACTTCAATCACTTAGCACCAAAACTTTACAATCTGCTTCCAAGAGACATACAGGAAATACCACACAGCAAGAAATTCAAAATCAATGTACATCACTGGATAATGAACATAGGAAGACAAACCATAGAAACCATAATTTCAAACAATATGTGAGCTCACTAACCTGATATTAAAACACTGAATCTTGAAAAATTTAAATTGCAAACCTGCTCTAGAACATGGCATGCCATAGTAGAGTAGGTAAATTTCCACGCAAAGAAATGTTTATAAAAAATGTAATCTTTGGTAGTTTTAGTCATGTAGTCTTATATGTGTATGTATTTGTTTAGATTCAGTTTTAAATGGAAATAAAATATTTATTTATTTATTTTATGGGGATATGGCTTTTATGTAATATTCCATGAAATATTTTCTCAACTGATATCCCCTCCCCCCTTCCACCGAGGAAACTTTCTGGATTTGCCCCAGGCTTTGTAATAAGACACTTTGAGATTGGCGCTCAACCTCTATTCAATTGTTTCTTAAGGCTTATTTCCGTAAGAAGCTGGGAGTCAAGGACGCACAAAGGGCGTGTTGAGGGAGAAAGTCGAGGAGATGGAAAAGTGTGTGAGGGGTGTTGAGGGGGCGAATCTAGTAGGTACGGAGCCCTTCGGAGAGATAACACCCGAGACCTCATCATCAGAATAAGGAGAAAGGATGAAAAGGAAATGAAGAAACGCGAGCCGTGGCTGGCGTGCGATAAGACTCGGTGAACAAAAAGACACAATGGAGATAATGGCGGCGCAGAGAACAGAACAGAGGCGTACAGTAATGAGAGCTATAAGTTACCGCCTATGTGCGCCGGCCAGATAATGAACATTAGCCTCCTTAGATCCGACAAAAGATGACAGCGCATCGGGTGCGAGAAAGCATTGCCTCGACTTGCTTTGCCTCGCCATGCGCATCCGAATTATTTCAAACAAACGACTTCATCTTGTTCTCATTCGAGCAACAAGGAAATGAGGAATGAATGCAGCAATAGAATACAAATGCAAAATAATGCCTTGGTGGTTGCTGTTAACATCGCCATCCTCTGCAGAATAAAAGCTTAGTTTTCCCGCTTGAGAATATTACAGCGGGAACGTTTATTACTCAACTGAGACTTTCAGCGGTCTTGGAAGGGAGCTGAGCTATTGAGTATTTGAACTGAAAAAATATAAAAATATTACAAAATGATATGTTAAAGGAGAGAGTGAGTTGGACTGGTAACTGCAATGATACTAAATTTAATAGGCTAGCTATCAATCAATCATATTTTTATTCAACGCATTTACAAATTTTATAAAATGCAGTACAGTTGATCATCGTCTAAAAAAAGTTGATCATCGATAAAAAAAACTACACAATGATAATAAACAAAGCTGAGAATAAACTAGACTGAGAATAGAACTACTTATAAATGTTTATAACTACTTCATAAATGGAGAACATTACATTTTAAATTTAATCAAGCCATTCATCTTATAATGTACTAAACAACTAATATCAACAACAGGTGTATTCGAGTCAACTATAGAATAAAAAACAATTCATTGAAATAATAAAATAAAATGAATAATAATAGTTCTTAGAAATACTCATTAATTTTTGGTTTATAGAACTGAATGGTAATAGGCCACTCACAGCTGATTATGCCTTATTTGCAATTAAAAAGCTCAAATTTGAATGTTTTTTTCATTATCGGTTGATGATAATTTTAAGGAGACTGGTAGTTTGTTAAAAAATTAGCATTTATTTTATTAGCAAAATTAGTTTTCGCCTATGAGGCTAAATGGCAAAATTGTCAGTAAGGAGAGCGTTCTAAACGCCTCTCTGCAAGGGTATTTGAATTTTGCAATATATCTAGTAGCTTTCTTTTGGAGGATAAAAACTCTGTATATTTTCTTTTGATGTTCCACCCCAAAGCATAATTCCATAAACTATATGGTAGTAAAATGTGGCTAAATACACTACTCTGGCTGTATTTTTTGGTACATAATTTATTAAAATTCCTATAAGAAATAATAGACTCTTGCTATTTTTCATTTCATTTAATCAATGTGTAATGTCCAAGCCAGCTTGTCATCAAAATGTTAATCTTCAACATCAACATCAAGCTGCAAATTCCTAACGTAAACTTTACTAAGGCTTATCATAGATTAATTAGATTAATAAGGGAAGTGATACCCGCGAGCCGTAGCAGGTTTCTGTTCAATCAGATAGAGATAAGCTGCGTTCTCGTAGGTCCTGTTTGTAACGGTGACCGATTAGATTGGCCAGTAAAAAAGACACTGTTCTCTGATGTAAAATCACTTCCCGGTGGTTCGGAACCCACCTAAAACTGTAGGTCCAACTCATCAATCACCATCATTTAACTCATTACACACGCACAGGTCTCAGACCTATGTGGTCTTCATCCTCAGAAAAAAAATTGGTAGAGGAGATTAATGGACGGCTCAATTATTTTGTTTTTATTATTACTGCACCTACTTGATTGGGCATATTAATTGATTATGAATTATTTTAATTTGTTATCATTTATTGTATAAAGTAAACATTATTGCATATTTTTTTGTAATAATTAAGTCTGTAGTTAAGTAGTAGCGTTGAGTTAGAGCTCTGTACAATACTCCGACAAGTGAGGAATACCAAACATTTGAAACCGACCTTTCACTGCTAGCGGATCGGACTCTTGTGTGGCCAAACAAAATATCAAAAACGCCATTTCATATTCGATTAATAGCTGAGGCTGAAGGCCCTGAACATCTGTATGAGTTCGTATAGTTTGGTCATAGAAGAGTCCGCTCCGCTTGCAGTGGAAGGCCGGCTGCAGTTGCTTCCTTCAAAATTAGACTATGTATCCTACTCTTTCACCTTCAGTGAATGGGAAGTTTCCTGCCAACTACAACAAAGATAGCACATGGTTTCTCAATTCCTCAGCTTTTCGTATATTGTAATCTATACTAAATCTGATTCACTCACCGACCATTTTCCGTGATTTAGTAACGAAGTTTTCGAATAATTCCATGTAAAAATAGCCTATTAGTATTGGGGAACTTTTTGATCTCCTAGTGGAATTAAAGAGGCTATTGTTCGATTTCTTAGTTCATTAATGTGTTGATTCGAACGTGTTAATGTGTAAAGTTCACTTCTTCCTTTTATTTGATGTTTGAATTCACCTGTGATATGGGCTATTAAAGTTAAATTATGAACTATAAAGTATGAATCAATCAATAATGCATGTCTGATATCAAGTGTGAAAACGGAATAGTTAACTGAACTCATACAATACTATAAATATATTTTATATTATTAGTGGAATAGAAATGCTTACAATACTTATATTTGACATAGTTCGTGGAATAGGTAGCTTGACGCTAATTGATGACTGAATTGATCACTTGATAATCAAAGTCCATCAAACGGGTGACTTCACTGAATAATATGGGGTGCGAATTGATAGAACTTGTTGGGGCGTAGAACTGTCTATCCCGCTCCAACAGCAACAGCCCTTCGTCAGCGAAGTCAGTAGATAGTTTAAGCCCTTCGGTCAAACAGCAATTCATTATCTGCGGACACCGAAAAGGGCCCAGCAATCTGAGCAGTCTGATTGCAATAATTAAGCGGCGAGTCTCAATGCTTTTCCAACCGGAAGTGCACAAGTCTGGCCCTCACTGTTTTGCTTGGAAAATTCACACTGGCTCGCTCATAGCGGCCGCTTCATGTTGCAATATTATCTGATTTTGCCAACTGATTGCTAGGATAGCCAGTCGACTGCATAATAATAAATTATTATTAATCCACTGTTTCTGCTTGATTGTGCATTTGAACTGGTTGAAAGTCAGTCTACTGAAATAGTCTACAAAAGGTTAGTGATTTCAAAGTATTGGATCCCAGACAGCTGTATGCAAAGGAAGTAGCATTTAGGTTGCACAAAGACAAAACTGCCTTCCAGAATAGGAATCACCACCACAACACCAGATACAGGCATCTCCTCATATCAAACAGGGCAAAAAAGGCTCTCTATCAAAGACACTACAGCCATCTAGCACCAAAAATCTACAACTTAATTCCTGAAAACATTAAAGCAATAGGACATATCAAAAAATTCAAGCAACAGCTTCATAACTGGCTAATAAATATTGACAGACAGCATATAGAGAGGATTTTTTCATACAATTATTATGATGGAAACTTGTAATTTTGAAAACTTACCAATCCTTAATCCTATATCCTATTTTTAACTAAACCTCCTTTTTCCTCTACTAACACCTACTCTAGAACATGGCATGCCATAGTGGGGTAGGATGACTTCCAAAATATATGTTTTATTTATTATATGTACCTTATTGCCTGAATATAATTATTGAACCACTTGGTTAAAATTCTTTGTATTGTATATTGAAAATGGAAATAAAATTATTATTTATTTATTTATTATTTATAAAGGTATAGTCTACCAAAACAGTCTGCAATAAGGGAATAAGATAGAAATTAGTTTTGAAGTAACTGTCAGTTTAACAAACTAACAAGTATACAGAAGCAGGATCTATTAATTTCGAATTCCTCTAAGTGCTATTAATTATTTATACTCAAGACTCCAGCAATGGCGGATATTGACAGCATCAATGAATAGCTAATGGAAATCGATGAATGCTACTGTACAAAAATATCAGCCACCGCCACGAATCGAACCACGAACCACGGAATTGCCGGTCGGGAGCCTTAACCACTATCCAACCAGGAACCTTCTGCACAGCAGCCCTCATTTTATAAGATACCCTGCTACAAACTAGTGGTAATATTTTACACTCATATTCTCCATACCAGTCTCATACTAGTTAGTCTTGATATCATTCTTATTATTTTTAAATTCTGAAATATTCAAGAGTGATTGATATTCTGTAATTTCCTACAATGACAAGCTTAAATAATTTTTTAAATTTTATTGAGATACCTTTTATGTTCAGTAGTCTACCATAGAGAACCTGACACATAATGAAACAATAAATCATAATTTATGGATGCTCCAGCTCTTAGCTCTTAGCTGGAACAGAAAAATGAATATCAATCTCATTTTAATGTCATTTTTTAATATTTTGAAGAATTCTTCCATCACGTTTTGATTGAGTTGATGAGAAAATCATTTCTTATTTAGGCTATTATCAGAGATTGAGTTTTCTGAAAGTGTGCTGAGGGCTTTATTCCCTGTCATCATTCTGTGTTGAAATGATTATATGAACCAACTACATAGAAAATGTAAATTTGTGTTTGGTATATATGAATAGTAGGAAAAACTGGATTGATAAAGCTTCTGGTTTATTCTAAATTAACTTTATTCGGCCTATGTTTGTCACTTGATATAATTTATTCTATATTCTATAGAATGAAGATTGTATAAACTGTAAAGTTCAAGTAAACAACAGCAAAAAAGTGTTTAAGTAGCTTGGTGCACACAGTTATTAATGTTGCTTGATATGTTCAGTGATCGAATTACCAATTTATTGAAATTTAAAAAAAATGAATAAAGGAATTGATTGAATCCAGTTGTCTAACTCTAAAGGAGCGTCCAAAGAGAGCTTACCTGATTATAGTGATAATGCTTGCAATATGATAATACTCATCCTGATAACTCAGTGCGACACTTTTTCTGAGATTCGATTTCTGTTCGCAACCGGTGGAACAGAACCGGAATTGTTATTTGTTCACAACTTTGTAACGTTTTTAAATTACAGAATAGTTCATTCATTCAGATACATCTTTCGCAATAGTAACCTTAGTTTTGGTGCCCATACTAGCCTTCTAGTTGGAAGTTGGACCATGCACAAGTTTGTCAAAAATGGAAATCCTCGATATGAAATTGCAAAAGTCCAAGTTACACAAGTAGCGAATCTAGAGATTTTAAAATGTAAAATGTAATGCAACCTAAAAATATATAGTTCAGATAAGTATGAAATTATTTGCATGCAGAATTATTTCTGCAAACGGCATGACTGATTGTAATTATTTTCACATTACATATATATATATATATATATATATATATATATATATATATATATATATATATATATTTTAATTCATCTTATCTAGTTATCTATTCTTTTATTTTTATTACCATGATTGAAGTGTTTTTTGTTTTTTACTTTAGTTTGTTTGTATTATATATTTTTTCTTTTAGTGCCAGCTTGTCATTATTTAGTTTCATATTCTGTAATCTATTGTTTTTTTTTGTGCAGAAATAAAGTTTATTATTATTATAAGTACATTATTATTGAATAGCGTAACGCGTGAGATTGAAACAATATATAGGTAGGGTTTGACTGCTTCCCAAATAATTGAAAGCCGCTTTCTACAATAAGCGATTGGATACTAATCTTTTCGACTTCCTACGGCCACAAACATTCGATCCGATCCACTCCAGGTTTATTAAGACATGGGTTGTATGTAGCTGAGCACCATTGAGTGCATAAAACGACATTTTACGAGCACTAAAGATAAGGCGGGCGTGAATGCGGGGAAAGTAATCTATTTATATGTCCAAGACAGTGTATTGAATTGGGGGGTCCGGCCCTTTCGGCGCGTTTTCTGAATAGCGAGATAATAAGCGATGAGAAGGGAGATCACGCCATAAATTCCGAGTGCTTTGTTTGCCGAAGAACGAACAATAATGCAAGTCGAGATGTCGCTGTTGACAGTTTCGATAGTTGAGCGACGTCTGGTCGGGCGTGAGCACGCGACACCATCTGATTGAGTGACTGGAAATGAAGAGAGAGAGAGAGAGAGAGAGAGAGAGTGAGTCAGTGAGTTGATGAGGGAGGGAGGGAGAGCTAGTGAGAGAGTGATAAAGAATGAGTGGGAGTTAGAGAAAATAGAGGGTGGTCTATGCAATTGAGTAGCAAAGCCAATACGTGGGTGCTTGCCTCGGTGTATACCCGTACTAAATCCCACAATCTTATAAAGTACGACAAACCTACGAGTACAAGAGAGATAGATTCACTCGCACACAAACAGTGAGAATAAGCTGTGGAGAGTCTTGAGGATAATAATAACGTTCCGACCACAAACGAGACAGTCCGTTCAATATGTGCAAGACAAACAAGCCTTGACGGCCCTGGCCGGCATTCCCGGCAGGCATTTCATTGTACGCCGAACAAATGAATCTGTTATCACTGTTTCCTGCCCCGAAATGAAAATCGACGTCCGATACTCCACATATAGACTTTGTTATTTTAATTCCTTCTTCCATGGGCTCCGGGCTGCAATGCACTGGTAATACTGGGGTGCCAAGTATCAGTCCTTCTCCAGAACACGTTCTGCTGGATGTTTTCTATTTGATTGAAGATCTCTCTCAGCTCCAGCGGTTCACTATTGTAGCATTGTCCAGAAGAATTGAGAAAATGATTATCCTTCTCCATTTTTCTCTGCTAAAAAGAAATTAGTGGTGAAGTTAGAGTTTCACCAAATTTTCTGCTACTTTCCTTTTTAGTAAATTTATTGTATTGAGGATTATCTACTAACATATAAATTATAGATTTCTTGAAATTCACTTAGTCAATATGAATTTGAGTAACATGATACGTGAACATTACAAAAGAGTTCACGACTTGACTCTTGAAGGATAGCTGTGTAAGGATGGTAAATATAAAAAATTTCTGGTTTTTCCACAATAATTCTTTGATTATTCCACTTCCCTCTTTCAGTCTATCACGCTGTACAGCACATTGATTACGCCAGCTTTTAATCAGCATATGCTATTGTCAATATATCATTACCTAGTAATATTGATTGCACTGATTTTTAAATTCGTTCCATTTTATAGATGATAATTTCAAATGATTTTTTCTATTCTTAGATAGTTACTAGCTATTGTGCCCGTCCTTCGTACGGATTATGTTTAGAAATAAGACTAAATATGTTTCGGCTTTTTTGATAGCAACGATCATGAAGTTGTTAGAAGCTTAGGCCCCGTTCAGACGATACAGTTTTTTGCGGTACGGTTTTTTTACTGTACGGCGTCAACTGTACTGTGATGTTCACACGGGGCCCGGCTTTGCTGCTTATTGCTGTGCTCTCCTCCTTCCTCCATTGCGCTTCCAGTTCAGTTTTATTTATTCCAGTCCAGGATTTTTTTATTTGTGTAAGATTTTTTTAAATAAGTTTCTTACTGAATATTTCTCTTAAATTTTGATCAAAGTATGCAAATTCTGGTTTCAATATTCCACACATTTTTCTCTCTTTATTTTTATATTAATCTTAAGTCTTGTCCCACAAGGCGGGTCTCTCATATATTGGAGAAATTAA
This sequence comes from Conomelus anceps, assembly GCA_948455865.1. Lineage (NCBI taxonomy): Eukaryota > Metazoa > Arthropoda > Insecta > Hemiptera > Delphacidae > Conomelus > Conomelus anceps. The sequence continues at coordinate 25,758,570 of OX418218.1, read as the reverse complement.
ATTTTCACAATTAATATCTTCCACTTCTGGACACTGGAATTCACTAATAAGAAGATCAATGCTGAAGAATATCAATAATAATAATAATAATAATAATAATAAGCGTATGGCTGTTAATGGTGGGGAGACCCTTACGGGTAGTTCCACCTCGCCGTTTGTACCATGTTATGGGGAACATGGTGGACCTACTATTTTAGGTGGGTTCCGAACCACCGGGTAAGTGATAATAATGCTTGTAACATCAAGTCATTGAAGCACGGACACCCATCCAAGCGCAGTCTTGAGCGGTCGTGACTGGACATCACGACCACTTGAACACCACGCTCACCGCATGTCCAATCAACACCCTAAGAATATCAATGAAGAAGATCAATGCTGACGATCTGAAGACTGCTTCCAGCGTAATTGAACATATCAATTACCGGTACAATACATGTGCCACCGGATACGGATAGTTATTTTGCGGTACAGCTGATTTTTAACCGACTTCCAAAAACAACAAGGTTACTATATTCGATCTGTTTGTTTTTTGTTTTTTTATGTTTGAACATATCAATTACCGGTACAATACATGTGCCACCGGATACGGATAGTTATTTTGCGGTACAGCTGATTTTTAACCGACTTCCAAAAACAACAAGGTTACTATATTCGATCTGTTTGTTTTTTGTTTTTTTATGTTTGAACATATCAATTACCGGTACAATACATGTGCCACCGGATACGGATAGTTATTTTGCGGTACAGCTGATTTTTAACCGACTTCCAAAAACAACAAGGTTACTATATTCGATCTGTTTGTTTTTTGTTTTTTTATGTTTGTACATATCAATTACCGGTACAATACATGTGCCACCGGATACGGATAGTTATTTTGCGGTACAGCTGATTTTTAACCGACTTCCAAAAACAACAAGGTTACTATATTCGATCTGTTTGTTTTTTGTTTTTTTATGTTTGTACATCAATCATTTGAACAATATTGAACCGATTTCGATGAATTTTTTTTAAATGAAAGAGCATCGCTCAGCGGTGGTCCCATCCAAGTTTCGCAAGGATCGGCCCAATACTTGGCCCAATATTAAACAAAAAGGAGCATTCTTCGATGTCTTCATTTCAATCAAGTTTGAATAGGATAGTTCCACACATAACCGCCAATCGGATAACCGGTGACGTTTACCAGGCTGATCATTGTATCATATAGAGCGCTTCACATCTAGACGGTTTTCGAAATCATATGATGCAATGCAATTATGCCGGGTAAACGACATCGGTTACCCAAAGCTGGTTCAGTGTGAAAGAAGTCTTTAATGTCCCGTTTTGACGAATCACGTGAACTTAATTTGAATCGAGAATAAGAATAATATAATATTTCTGTCCATATGTTCATATGAAAATTGTAAATAACTTATAATTTATAGTTGATGTTATTGAGTCATAGGAATAAGGTTATTTAGTTTCAATCATAAGTTGGAAAATTTGGAAAAACAGCTCATCTCAGAAGTATTTTTAGTTTTGCTGCTGTGATGGATTAAGAATATTTATTCGCCATTATCGTAAATGTGCGTACAATAGACTATTTTGAGGTTATGTTTAATGATCCTTTTGTACTAGCTCAAAGTTTATGTTTTATATATTAAAAAAATATATATGACTAATATCACGAAAAATATCGTACATAACTCGTCCGGGAAGATGTTTACCATACTCGTATGATAATACCGCACCCAACTTCATCTCCTGCATTTACTTATCATATTTTCAGTAAGCACAATATTTCCCACACTTGTAACGTAATATAGGCGTACTATTTCAGTGTAGGTATATTCTGAAAGGGACCACATCAAAATGAATCAAAAGCCATTTCACTTTTAAGAAGCCTTTCACTATTATAATTTTCCTAAATACAATATTCCACATTAAATAAAACGTTGTAGAATTTTCCTTAGTTTATCTCTTCTTATAAGTGGATTTTTAGTTACTTAACTTTTGATGTTATAAATTAATTATTGGCTTGCTAATTTGATAAATATTTCATAATGTGGGCTTTAAGAAATTTCTCATGTTTTCAAAGTTTGAAAATTCAACTAAAAAGCTTAAAATAAAACATATTTTAAAACAAAAAAAGAAACCGACTTCAGTGAAATGATAAAATACTCACGTACTAAAAAGTTTAAAATAAAGTATTTTCTTTAAACTGAGAAAATTTTAAATTTCATACAAGTAATCTTTTGAAGTCGGCGCCAAATTTCCCATAAACTTCTAAAATATAACAGAATTATTCTGTGATGTTTTCCATGACGAAATAATTGAACAATCTAATATCAAAACTGACACTGTATTTCAGTAAGAGTGAGTATAAATCACATTTAATTGAAATACAGTGTTAGTTTTGATATTAGATAGAATTTCTTATCAATTACTGTATTTCAGTAAAAGTAAATCACATATTTAATTGAAATACAGTGTTAGTTTTGATATTAGATAGAATTTCTGATCAATCACTTCCTGGTGGTTCGGAACCCACCTAAAACTGTAGGTCCAACTCATCAATCTCCATCATCCAATTCATTACCCACGCAAAGGTCTCAGACCTATGTAGGCTTCATCCTCCAAAAAAATACAGTGTTAGTTTTGATATTAGATAGAATTTCTGATCAATCACTTCCTGGTGGTTCGGAACCCACCTAAAACTGTAGGTCCAACTCATCAATCTCCATCATCCAATTCATTACCCACGCAAAGGTCTCAGACCTATGTAGGCTTCATCCTCCAAAAAAATACAGTGTTAGTTTTGATATTAGATAGAATTTCTTATCAACTTCATAAAATATTTGGCGCCGACTTCAAAAGATTACTTGTATGAAATTTAAAATTTTCTCAGTTTAAAGTAAATACTTTATTTTAAACTTTTTAGTACGTGAGTATTTTATCATTTCACTGAAGTCGGTTTCTTTTTTTGTTTTAAAATATGTTTTATAGCGATACAGTTTTCGAAGACAGAACCGAATGTAGAAATCGGCTAGAACAGCTTTTTTACTGGATCCAGTCGAAACAGTATTGTGTGAACATACATTTCAATATGAAATGTACATGCAAACGAAAGCACTGCAAAATAACAGATACAGCAAATTTACTGTACCGCACAAAAACTGTATCGTGTGAACGGGCCCTTAGTAAACAACTTAGAACTTAAGCAATTCAGTGACAGGTATCGGAGAGAATATTTTTTGAGAACAGCTGATTGATATATCATGATAAATTACGTGATTTGTTCTTATGTGGTAATAAAACTTAGAAGAAATGTATCCAAAATCGCACAATACTTGGTTTTTAAACGTTTATTACTCTGTTAAAAAAAGTTAATTTAGTTTTTTATAGCTAAAGACATTGTCAATAATGTTTTCAATACTGTTCAATAACTAAAATCCCGATCGATGCTCTCGTTTTTGAGGAGAAGGCCGCGTAAAATGCCTTTGGGGCCGTGACAGACAGACAGACAGAAAGTGAGATAATACTATTTTCGGCTTATTTGATGTATAAAACGTAAAAATAACCAAAAAATATACAATTCTGATAAATGTACAGACAAAACTCTAATTTTATTTATATAGATGATAAGATCTAGGAAGAATCAGGTGTCAATTGAAAATCAGAATTTTACATGATTTATTATTAGGTTTTAATTAGAAAGATGAATGATTAGAAGAAATCAAGCCTTTTTCATGCAAAGAATCACAAATGACACGCATTTCCCATCATCATCATCATTATTATCATCATTATCATCATCATCATAATCATCATCATCATCATCATCATCACCATCTCATTGCACTACATATATTGTCTTTATATCTCTTTCTGTGTGAACTTGTTAACTCCACATGACTGTGATATTTATTATGTATCAACATATTATTATCATAGTGCCCTTATACAAAGCTATTTAATAATAATTTAGAATTGAAAATGAATGAAGTTTCCGATGTCATTACCAGAAATTTAATATTTTATAAAAGGCGAATGAATGTCATTATATGGCACCAGAAATGGAACTATTTAGTTGGCAGCACTTAGACAACAACGGCAGGGAGATTGATGGAGATGGAGCAGGCAGTGCCGGTACCCTACTGCAACAACTGTGAAGACGACGATAAGAAGAAGACATGGCGTGCCAGTCGCATTCATTTGCGGTTTACGATTGCAGATCGCCGCGGTCTCGGTTCGGTGACAGATGATGGCATTGTGCGTTGCGAACAAGTACAGACCGAGCGAGTCACAGTGTCACAGTGGGGATGCCGACGACCAAATTTGCGACGCGCGTAAAAAAGCCCTAAACACCTTTGATGGAGATGTATTGGTGGGAAAGAGGTCGTTAAACGCGCACAAATCGCTGCTGTAGTTGTGCACGCGGTCGCGCAACCTCTCCCCCTCCCATACTGTATACATGAGATAATGCGCCGGCACTTTGTTTAGGTGGCGCGTTTATATGTGATCGCGTAGAATAATGGAGGAAAATGAAAAGATAGAGAGTGAGGAGTTACGAGCCAGATAGGAGCTGGTTTACGACTCAACAACGCGAGACGTCGCCTGATGAGGTAAGTACACCTCCCCACCTCTCACCATCAACCACCCCAACCAACACAAACATCCATCCTCAGCACTGATGGATGGTCGCCCTCCTTCCCTCCTTGCACCTTCCACCTGACAACTACTCCATAGCTCCAGTCAGCCTGTCTCCAGAAATACTTCCTTGAATACGTTTCCCAACCCATCATTCTTCACTTTTTTGTCTACAAACCAATCCTTCTTCGGTAGCTATGAAACGATGACGTATTTTGTCAAATTCATACTTAGATCTATTTTATAAAAGATAACAAATTGAATAATATGTTCTCTCACTAAAAGAAAACCCAATAAGTACATATAGCTTTCCTCTAAATATAAATCCTCCCTTGTTGGTCTTCAATGTTTTTCAGTTTGCACGTGGAGATTCAAAACTGAGAAGTTACAACTTGATTTGAAGCTGGAGCTGCACACTTTAGTACTGAGAAACTATGTATTGAAAATACACCAATATGTATCATGTGTTTTATAGGGTGAAGCCAATTACTAAGCAAACTACAGTATTTCAAAATAAGGAAGAACGAGTTTTTCTGGAGAAGTGCGAATATATATGGAGAGCTTTACCTTTTTCCAGATAATATTATGTCTCAATAGATGTCTTAATGAATTAATATAAATAATATATGTCTTGATTTAAAATGATAATATTCTGATATGGTCTAGTCATTCAATTCAATTACTTTATTCGTATCTGCATTTGTTATGATTACATCTTAATTATAAAATGCACATGCTTACATCATAAATATAATATATAACAAATAATATTATGCATCGTCATTACAGTATTCAGAAACTATAAGATTGACAAAATATAACAATCCAATGCGCTCCCCTCTCAAACTTGGCACTTCTGTGGATTGGGCAATATAGTAAGTTGACCGATCTTGTTACTCTTTGCAATTAATTCCCTTTTTTAAGAGATTGAAGGTTTCTGCAAGGTTGGAATGCTATTATTAGAATAAAATATATGTGAATTGATGACACAATTGAATTTTTTAGTTTTTAAATGCATGAGTGAGCCAATCCCAAACCAAAGATTCACCTTCTTATATTTTTTTGCGCTTTAAAAACTCTATCAAGATGAGATGAGGCTCCCCACAATGCTATCGAATATCTTAGCAGACTCTCAAAATAGCCTCTGTACACATCCAACAGACTACCCTTAAACCAACTGACATTCAGACTACAGGAATCTTTAAGAATATTTGTTGCATATGATGCAGAACTCAACCTTCTCATTAATTGTTGATAATGGCTGGTTCATGACAAGGTCCTGCCAATGCATTGACTGTAATGGTTCCAGTAATGAATTTCATCTCTCTCATGGAATTTGAGGACACACAAAAGTTTACTCAAAAATCAAAATCAAAAATTATTTTATTCCCAAAATAATTACAAAATGATACACAGGTAAAAAATAATTTGTAAGGAAACCCTTTACAATACTATACGTCTGTGTGTAGGGGGGAGACAGTCTTTTTTACATAATGTAGAATAATGATTTATACAGCTTGAGCAAATCATACAACTTAATTTTTTTTTTTTTTTTTTTGAGGATGAAGCCCACATGGGTCTGAGACCTGTGCGTGGGTAATGAGTTGGATGATGGTGATTGATGAGTTGGACCTACAGTTTTAGGTGGGTTCCGAACCACCGGGAAGTGATTTTCAGCAGAGAACATTGTCTTTTTTGCTGGCCAATCTAATCGGTCACCGTTATATATTTATTAAAAGCTATATTTAACAAATGTTATGTTAATTAGAACTTATATTGTATATTTAAGTGTTATTATAAACCCGCATGGACCGCGGTGCGCAGGTCCCCGGCAATTCCCAGATAAGCAAAAAAAAAAATTACGGTGAAGTGTGGAAATATAATAAAATAATAATAATATAAATAATATAAAATAATAATAATGAAATAAAAATAATAATATAAAAATATATAAAGAATCAACAGGCTGAAGAAAGGATTTGATGTGTAATTTTGAAAAGGTGATTCAGACTTTATTAGATTGGGTCGATTATTGTGCATATTGGGACAGGAGCAATTGCTCGGACGCCTCCCAGCCAATATGGTACAGCCACCTGTCCACCTTCTTTCTGTACACCGCCAAACTGCATGCCTCTGCATCCTTAATCTCCTCAGGCACATTCCTATATAAGATATGAGCCAGGTATGAGGGATTTGTCAGTTCCGAGCCATGTGTCAGCTGTGGAATTTCAAAGTTGTAAATGGATCTAAGACGTGTAGGATAGATGTGATTAATGATTTCTCCTAAAAGCTCTATTTTGTGTTTCCTAATATGAATTAGCAAAGATTTAATGAAAAGCTGTCTTACTGCAGTCATTTTTGATGAATTCAAAATAAAACAATTCGCTTTGATACAGGAATAACAGTTCTGCAAATGTCACAGTTAAATTTGAAAGGAGAGATTAGTGTGTATCACCCTTTATCATTACAGAAACATCATCCACATACATGTATGAGGATGATGTTTCTGTTCTGATAAAGAGTGATACACACCAAGCTTGCTCATTTTCAGATTCAAGATCATTTATGTACAGAAGAAATAGGACAGAAGAGAGAATCTACCCTGGGGTACTCCTTGGGGTACTTTCTTGATTTATCTTCATGAATATCTTCTGAAATATCTTTGAAACCAATGAAATGGGTCAGTAGCTTTTGAACAGCAAATGGTCATATTTTTTACAGTGGTTTCACAATTATTGTGTATTTTAGTTTCTCTGGAAAGAGACAAGATGAAAAAGACAAGTTGATGAGAAAGGCTAGAGGATATGCAATTTCAGAAGAGCAGAACCTTAATAAGTCAAAGGACAATTCATCCCATCCTGATGACTTCTTATTTTTAAGGGACATGATGGTCACTTTTAATTCATCTGAGGTTGTTGGAGGTAGTAACATTGAGAATACTACGAGGGTTTAAAGTGTTGTAATTTTTCTAATGCAATCTGAGTTGAAGGGGTTGGTGCTGATGTTTTTGTTTAATTAAGGAAATATTTATTGGATGCTTTATCAATCTCATTCCTATTTAACATTTATTACAAGTAACATTTCCCAGATTACATGTTTTGCTTGAAGTCCACTCTCTTTTTTCAGGATATCCCATGTAATTTTTGCTTTATTCTCGGCCTTAGCTACTCTTCGGTGATTGCATGCTTTCTTTGACACTTTTATTAATTTTTTATGTATTCCATTGCTTTTTAACATAGTCAATAAACTGAAAATCAATTGAATATCTTAAAATACTGTTCATTTCTCGATTACTTTTTAGAGAAACTCTAATTTATTTTTGTTGACCACACTTTGTTAGTCTGGGGTTTCAAATGTACAGCCCCATTCTCATGTAAATCAGTGTGAAACTTATGAGATAACTAGAAGTCCCATATATTCCCTTTAACTACTAGGGAATGGAGTCCATACAAAATTCCAAAACTGGAAGTGCATGCAAGCGATTTGAAAGCTTTAGAAAACCTCTCCACTTACTTAGAGAGACAAAATAAACTAATCATAATTTTCTTCCTATTTTATTCAATTAAATTAGGTTATTTGTGGTTTGTTCAATTATTGAAGTCAAGTGATATCATGGTTATGCAGGACTTTGAGAGGGGTAATAAGTCATAATTATTACAGTATAAGATTTCTAGTGATAACTTACTTAACCCGGCTTTCTGCTAAAGATGGGATAGCTAGACTTCATCCATTCCCCCCTCCCTCTCAGAGAGAGAAATAAAGAAACTACTGGCATGCCTTCTCATTGACCCTTGCCCTTTCTATATTATCAAGTGCAAAAATGAAAGAGCAGTTCTGTAGAGCTCTTGGATCTATAATCCTTGATTGCCATCCTCTTTTTGTGCAGGTAAGTTCTGCACCAACTACATCTATATTATTTCTACCACCTGTAGAAACTTTTTTTGGATTGAAAAAAGTAATCTTCAACGGTAATTTTGCAAAGATCTAAACCCAATCTTGATCTTAATTTTTTCCACTTATTTCCCAAATATCCTACATTTGAAATATTTTCTGCCATGTGATAATCTAAATTCTTCATTCGTGTATCAGTATGCCGGAATGCTTGATAGGCCACCGAGCCACGAGCAGGCTTGTAAGAATGATAATTAGACGGGAAACGGCGATAGTGGCTGAAGCCAGATGATGCCAAGAAGCGGAGGGGCCTGCGCTCAGCCCATTGTGCAGTCGGCTGCTATAAGTCAATACGGCCTGATGATGGCTATTCAGCGTTGGTGAATGCTTCACTGATGATAGAAACAATGGCCGCGATTTTAGTGTCAATTTGCGTTGCATTTTCACCCCTCGCTCCTCGCTAATAGACCTTGAATAAACTCTCCTGCCGCGCCGCGCTCCCTTTCGTGCTGGTACTAGTGTCGGTTGAGTGGTATGGTGTCCTTGATGCCTACTACCGGCGCTCCGCTGCAACCCGCATAGCACCTTGCTATCCTCTTCCGGTGGTCGGCCTGGCCCAATCCATTGTCAACTCCATTCAACCTTTGTGTTCTTCCATACAATCTCAGTAACTACAGTAACAACACCATTTAAACTATGCCAATTGCCAAATAATACTTTGTGTTAAAATAATCAACTTTTGTGCTCCTCCATACACTCTCAGTAACATACAGCCTCCTGTAACATCACCATTTAAACTGTTCCAATTTTCCAAATAATACGAACTCACTGATAATTAGAAATGTCTAAGTAGGTCACAATAACTCTCAACGCTAGATAAATTTGCGAAAATTGACATCGTATTATCGATGTTTATCATACTGAATTGAATAGTACAGAAGTTTTTATCTTGGACGAACTAATAGAATTTGTTAGGTTAATCTGCTGAATAACCAGCAAAGAATATAATTCAGAGCTGTATATGTACTTGAAAAATTTTGAATTGCAAAAAGAGGGATTCAAACGCACATTTTCACGCATTATGTCACAAAGCTATTAGAATAGCCAGCTAAATGAATCAAGAAGGATAAAAGGATGTATTCCCCCGAAATTCTTGACCAACACTAAAAAATGTTTTGTTTGGGTCTTTTATGGAGATGAGAACCATTTCTCAGGTGATTCCCCCCTCCCAAACTTCCTCGCAGTTGATATCAGAAAATTTCTGGATACGCCTTTCAACTAAATTGAAGTTTCCGTTGTGGCACCTAATTAATTTTGCATCAAATGTTTGCTTGCATTTGATATGAATTAAGATAATTCGCTAGTAGATGAGATGGATAACGACCACCTCTAGCTTAGAGGAAGCGATGGATGAATTGATCAATTCCGACGAGCTTGCCTTAACTTTGAATAGTGTTATAATAATAATTATTTTTATATTCAACCCTCAAAGTTCAAAATCAATAGCGTTTTATTATTAATATTCAGTCAAATAAAAAGTTTTAATTGTTTAAAAGTTTCCATTCGAAAGATATTGCATGGACGGACGGATATAGACAGACAAAAAATGCCCCGATTCCAATGAGGCCCTGTCGGGACTTGAATAATTGTAATCCGTACAAAAGCTTATTCATCACCGTTTCTCCAAAAGTTATTATTATTCCATTTTATTCAATTTTAAACTTTTTATATTGAAATTTTCTACTTCATCTTCTAAGTTAATGCAAATTTACTATACCACAGCTGAAATATCTACAGGCTACGAATTATTAATAAATTAATTGTGACTGTCATAACAAGACTAGATTTTGCAAAACCTTTTGATACATATCTGTTCGTATTGGAAATGGATTGTTTTTGTTTTACTTTTACGTTTACTTTTCCATGTGTTAATTTAGAGTTTGTCATTTATCCACGTAACCGGCGTAGTTGAGTGTCTATACTGTTTATAAACAGTAGACACTCAACTTTGCCGGCTAGAGTTGACACCTCTTTTTTGTAAAATTGAGTTTGAAGGGAGCGAGAGAGTAGAGACTTTTCCTAGAGTCTTCATACAGAGGACCGGGGCGTAATACGCACACACTTTGCAAGTTCAGCATCAGTTACTTTGAAAAAAAGTTATACTCTACATACCTTCTCAATTCATTCTCAACAAAAATAATATAAAAAAGTAAGTTATTTTTTCTTTTTAGCTTTTTGTAATTGTAGGCTAATCACGCTTGCCAGACAAAAATACTTAACCTAACATTAAAACTAGTTGCCTCCGAAACTCCAAATTAGTTGACCAGATTACATGCTTGTTTGAGGACTCAGAAAGCATGGAAGAGCGCCCTCCTATTTCTGAAATTTCTATTATTCCCCGTCAGGTACCAGCAGTGTCTGATGATGCTGAACAATAATTATTTCTTCACTCAGTTTTAACTCGAACGTTCGGCATTTCGTCTATCAGTCTGTCTATGTTTTATGCGGTTACGACCAAACGCCTTGACCGATTGTCATGTAATTTTGCATGAATGTTTCTTATTCCTGGGCCAAGCGATAAATGTATAAGTTTTAATTTAAAAAAATGCCCTACACATATTTCAGGGGCCCCAACTTACCCCTGATTACTGGATTGTCTGATTTGGGTGCAAGTAGTTTTAAATTGGAATTAAGACGATTTGATAGGTCGCTTAATCCATGAAATTCGATGAACCCAAAGAAGACGTTACAGAGGGGGTTCAAACCCTTAAAAATCTTCAGTACTGAGATTTTTTCGATTTTTTTATTGTTTTGGTAGGGATTTTTGAGCTGAGTGGATAGTATAATGTATTATATTTAGTTCTTGATAAATTAATTATTTGAGGGGTGGGGCCGCAAAAAACTTTTCGATTGAAAGTTGAGGAACCCTCTAAAAGAAGTTTGACACTGATCTGATCTCTAAATATCAATTGAAAGGTTTACCGTGGCAGAAGGGGGGATGTGAATTTAAAAAATCAAATATTGAAATAATTGGGTAATTCTTCTCCTTATCAGGTAGAGCATAAAATCTTTGGAGAATTCTGTTCAAAAATGTAAAAATAATATTCTTTGAAGTTTGGAGCGGTATTCTAATTTTTTTTAAAAGTGGGAGGAAACAAATTTTCAATCTTTTTGTTAATGGAGAGCTACTTTTTATTATTGGAGATGGATATCAATTAGGCATAACAAGTGATTTCTAGAAGGTGCTGAATATTTTGAACTCATCAAATATCGATTTTTACAGTGAATATCTTGAATTTTTCCCAAAAATATCATCTCCTATTCAGTGAAGAATGCTGGGCGAGTGAGGTCTACTGTTCAAATAACTACTAGTAACATTATTTAACTAATCAAAAACAATACATTTGCATACAAAAACTATGTGAGTGTTTATTTTCACATCAGTGTTTTTCTCAGTTTAAAAAGGTGGGATGCTCCAACAAGATTTCATCCTGCTGCTCTGTTGATGACAGTTAAAAGATTTTTCAATTTAATAAAAATTTATTAAGTTTCATGTTTTGTAATCGATACCTCTCTGATTTTTATTGCATTTTTGTTTTTTCTTTGAAATAGGGAAATCAAATTTCTATAGAATCGATTCAACAAATAACATTTTTGTGTGATAATTTTGAAGGCAAGTAGCCAATGAGCTGTCACATGATAGCTAGCGCGCTGAATAGGCGCACAAGAACAGAGCGAGGAAGACAGCGCGGTGCGGCCACACTTGTTGCGCGCGCCATATTGCGCATCGCAAGGGGCGGGGCGAGTGCTCGGGGTGGTGGGGGCAGCGGGGGTGGCAGCACGTGTTAGGGTAGTTCTATCAGATCCACATCCAGTTTCAGTCGTCGATCTATTGCATTCGTCTTGCCGACGCGCGACAATGAACGTTGGCGTTGGCGGTAAGGCGACCGCAGCCGCGTTGCTTCACCATCAGGACGCACACATCAAGCGGCCGATGAACGCGTTCATGGTGTGGTCGCGCGGCCAGCGTCGCAAGATGGCACAGGAGAACCCAAAAATGCATAACTCGGAGATATCGAAGCGACTTGGCGCCGAGTGGAAGCTGCTAACCGAAATGGAGAAGAGGCCTTTCATCGACGAAGCCAAACGACTCAGGTATTTTATTACTATTTTGGATTCTCCTTTTTTATTGTTGTTGTTTACTAGCTCTAAGTTTTTTTCATGCTCGTGATATCCATATTGTTTACCATACTTTCAATTTCCAAAATTTATCAATTCACGGTTATGTTTAACTTTTTTTGACATTGAAAGAGATGACAATACAGTTTACTATCTCATTTTTAACTCATTTCACTTAAAACAAAGGGAAGAGTAATTATTTTAAACCGCTAGCCTCCATCTTCAGACTTGGAGACTAATGAGCACCATCAGCTGTATTATTTCCCCCTCATATGATTATCGTGCATTTTTACTGGTTCTACATCATTGCCATCAATAATTTTAATTTTAATCATTTTATTTGGAGAAGTTTAGCCCCTATTTCTTTTTCTTCCCATTTTATTAATTATTTTATATATTACCAACTCGACTTTTTCAATGACAGTCAAAGTTAGTAATCTTCAAACCAAAGAGTAGATTTTTAATTGCTGTTGTTTTTTCCATCCATTCCAATTTTCATCTCATTTTCATTCATTTGGTGGGGATGAATTTCCTTGGTCATTAACAATCTTGTTTTTTTAAGTGAGTTGTCATGGCAGGATGAATTTTATTCCATTTTTACCGACTTACTGACGTGTTTATACAGGTAACTGATAAGTTTTCCTATGATAAGTCCAAAAAAGTTATACTTTGTCTTGGATAAGTTCTACAGTGGTCTATGAGGATTTAATATTGAGGTTTACACAAAGCAAGCTTTATATTATGGTATAATTTTTTCTAGGATTTTTTTTCACTTGCAGTGCTCCTTGCACTGCACTTATGACGGCGGCATTTCGCCAATACTCCAATACTTTGAGTACGATGTACGATGCAGTATACAAAGACCTTGTAGATTTCCAAATATTTGAATGCATTTCGTAATAATTTCTAAAGATGACATTGCTATGTTAAATTTAAAAAAGCATGAATAATTTCTTTGAAGTGATAATTTTAAATAAACGGGAAAAGCCTTCATTTTGAATGTTGCTATTGAAAACGTTTGTGATAAATGTTTAATGTAGAAAATAAATAAGTGGTTACCAGGGTATACTAAAAAATATGCAGTGAATTAGTTGTGAAATATAGGTAATATAGGTTGTATTACCTAATACAGGTTCTTATATACCATATAATATGGGTATATTATAAGAAAACTATTTTGTCATATTTTGGAGTCAATAGACTGTGGACTTTTCCGTTTTAGACAATCCTGAGAAAGAGATGACGTCAACCGGCTTTTAACAATTTTTAATTTTGATCTCGCATCTCTTGCTCGTTGCACTTAACAATGTTTTAAACAAATAAAATTATAAATGATCTAAAGCAAGGTGTACTGTGGAATATAAAAAATGGTGGGTTTGAATGAAAACTTAAATACAAAAAATATTTAAAACTTATTTTTTATAATTCCGTTTTGGGGGCCCTCCAGCTCGGGGACCCCTGGCGATCGCCAGGTAGCCACCCGGACCTGCAGCATAACTTGGTTTACTGCAATATGCGCCTATCATACCATTCGATAGGGGAGATGATAGATAAATAGATATTATCTTGATCTGTGGACATTTCTATGCATATGATCGCGTCAATAAGATAATTCCATGGAGTACTCAATCACAAGTAAAACACACAACACAAACTTAAAACTGATAAATAATATAGGCTCAGCTTCATAACAAGACCACTCAACAAACTACAGACTAAAAGTCCATGTCAGAAGTGGGTACGCATAGCTACACCTTTATTTTATTTTTTTTGTTTTTTCCACTATTGCAATCTAGTCTAAGAAGGCTAATGAGTATTTATACTTCTTTATGTGATAAAAAGGATTCAAAGTAAGCCATTTGGAGATTTTCCTTTTAAAGTCAATCATGTTAAGATCTCTCAAATTATTTGGCAATCTGTTTAATAAACGTATTCCCATTATAATATGACTAGACCGCATCTTCTCCAACCTAACAAAGGAAACTCAAGATCATGCCTGTCTTGTCTTGAAGACACAATCTATGGACGTTCATGGACATCCAATCTACTCTGATAACCCTGCAGAGACTTAAAGGTGAAAATCAAAATGAATATACTAATTAACCACTGACTGACTTCTTTCTTTTATGAATGAGCTTAGACGAAATAATAATATCTCAGATGAAATGTTCAATTACAGTACAGAATGTTCAAATTCAAGTAAGCTATGTACAGTCTGAAGACATCTTACGCAACAAAAATGGCATCCCAATATTACATTACGTCAGTTTGTTAGTTTTGGACTGGTTTGAAGTGATTAAGAGTGGACGATTTCCTGTCCAAAATTTGCCATTTTATGTTTTAAATGTGTAACTTTGATCCTCTTAGCGCTCTGGTGCAGCCAAGTGCTTCTCCGGGGTCCCAAATTTACTTCCTATCTAGGAGCCTCCTATCAAATACGTTGTATTAAAAAAAAGGTGGCCCTGAACGCCTAAACCTACTTCTTGCCCCGAAGCCCTCAAAGACGCTACGGGCCTGGTGCTGAAATGGACTTTTTGCAGAAGCTATTCATTAAAAATATTTAAAAGTTTACCAAATACATTAGAATAAACTATGAGTTATCGTTAACAATTAGATGCATATTTTTGCCAAGCAATGCTTCACACGAAATAACTCATTGGCTCATCAAAAGAGAAATGCTGGTTTGTGAATTTTATAATGGGCCAACTTAGGTGACATTAGTAAAGTAGTTTAACGTAAAGTAGTACTATTTACCAAAATCTTGACGTACACGATTATAATATAAGAAGCCGAAGAGATTATTACTTGGTAAGTCACAATAGTAGCTTATTCAAACTAAAACCTAGTTATATTGGTAGGAAACTCTACAACAAGCTACCGCAGTTTTTCAAGAGTCTAGGAAATATGGAAATATTTTAAAAAGAATTGAAAAATATTCAGTTGATAAAGCTTTTTATAGTGAATAAGAGTTCCTTTCATATCAAAATTAAGCCTCACCTCAACTAATTGATATGGTAACTAGTGTATAAGATAGTATAATTATTATTAATCTGACTTGTCTCATACTCCTTAACTGGAGTCTCCAAGACGTAATCTACAAAAAAAAATTTTTTTGCCTGTATCCAGAAATTGAGCTGTTATGCTGTTTGTCCATTGTTGTTATGCCCTTTGTTTTGATCATGCATTTGGTGTTAAATAACAAATAATATCAGAAAAATGGGTACAACCTATGAATAGTTCTAACTTAATACCAAAATTAGATTGATAGGTAAGAAAAACAATTTTGATCATTGTAGCATTAAGAGAAATGAGAAACCAAAACTGATACCTCACCAATCAATCATAATATTAAGTTAGTCTCACACCATGTTCCACATGAAGATTATTAAATTCTGAATATGATTAAATTTAGATTATTAGTTTGTATTTATGTACAGTGTAGTACCATAGCCGATTTCGACTGTAGGTGTCTTTTCAGTCCTGAACATCATGTTTTGGTCCAAAGAGCGTACTACGCAAACGCGGAGTGAGGTACGTTGGGATTACTTTCCACACTGAGCTATCATAGTTATATCTATGCCAAACCCACCGAAGCAAATTCTAAAGCTCAGTTTCAGAATAAAACAGAATGAAACAGTTTAAACAGTCCACTCCCACCTTTGCACAGGGTCTGGCTGCAGATACTCTCTAGCACACCTCTGAGCTACATCTTGCATTCAATCCATCATTCGACAGAGATGTTTGGGAAAGCAACACAATTTATGTAGCTTTTTGTATTTAAGATGAGCAAAATTCAATTCAACTCAAGCAACAACAAGGATTAAATTATTAGTTTAGAATACGTTAAGCTTTGTATCAGAGTTGCTTGCTGCGCTCCATCAATGCTGTTGACAACCGTTTAATAATAAGTTTTTTGTAATTTCCATACTATGTAGTGTGACGACAATTTTTGTACGTCACGCTTGTGAGTATGCTTGTTGTTGATGGTCGCAATACTGAGGTATTTTGGGCGTGCCTTGCCGTGAAAGGGAGGTATAATGGGAACAGGTTTAGGACTTGGATGAACTTTCCCAATCAACAAGTCCCAATTACCTATTCCCAGATATTCTCCACTTTATTGTTGTCAGGAGTACCTCAATAATACCTCCAGCTGATCCGATGAAATCCTGCCGCTCTAGAACTGAGATTTACAGACTAGGCAACACTCCACGGGACGGTCAAGCCGGGAAAGTGAATGAGAAACCAAGAAATAAATACAATATCAACAGTTATATTGGCAATAGCCCAAAAATTATAACAAGCAGAAAATTGAAAATAGGAGCTGTTGTATTTTGAAAACTGACTCAAGAATGAAATAATAAATTTTAAATTGAAATTTAAGTGATAGAAGAACAGATTGATTAATATAATTTTTTATGGTTGGAGAGCAGAGAGATTAGGGTGCTCGCGTGGAAACTGAAGATTTGAGACCATGTGCATACAAATAATGGTTAAATCTAATTAAAATCTATTTGACCCAGATATCTGATTTTCGTCGATGCTAGCCTTATTTATTTTTAATATCGGTGCACTAACATGAGCTCATGTAATATAAATTTTTTACTCACTTTGATACTTGGTGGTGCTGATTTTCTGACCCCACGCACACGATGCTGCCGATACTTCTTGAATTTGGTTGACGAATCCTTTTCTTCTCTATGACGAATAACCGGATACTGGTCGCGATTTATTACTTTGAAAATTATTCACTGTTTAATTATCTGATGCTGAACTTTCTCATGCACGGTGCTTTACACTTAAAACATTTAGAACACTTAACAAATATTGGACGTTTAGGCCTATTCACGCCGCTGGTTCTTCCGGAAGTCTCCTTACAAATTTTTTCTCAGAAGGATTAAACCCTCAAATCGAACATTCTAGAACTTTTATGCAAAATCGTGTAATTCAATTGGTGGATAATTGATTGTTGTAATCGGAAACAATGACGTCAGGATCAACAGCTGACCGCCATGAAAAGTAGTTCACAAATAACGGATTACACAATAACAATGAACACGTATAAGAGCTAGTGGGACGAATTATATAAAAATAAATGCAATCCCCTTTTAACTCTAAAGAGCGCAAATTCAAAAATTTACATATGAGCCGTATGTGCCAGATACGGATATCATATTTTTTCACAATGGTACATGATAGTAAGTAGTATTGCGCGTCTAGTAGTACTATGTTCTAATTGCTAATTTTTACAAAAAATATTACTTATAACGAATTATACAGAAATAAATTTACGAAATACAAAAATAATTAACGGTGCTATAACTTGTCGTTATCTGACTAAAGTGATAAACAAAATAGTGAATTGCTATGCTCGAAATGGATACTGTTGCTGTAATTCTTCTATTATTTTGGTGAGTACTTTACTATTTTTACTGCATGATACTGT
Organism: Conomelus anceps; assembly: GCA_948455865.1. Classification (NCBI taxonomy): domain Eukaryota; kingdom Metazoa; phylum Arthropoda; class Insecta; order Hemiptera; family Delphacidae; genus Conomelus; species Conomelus anceps. Next base: position 25,740,431 of record OX418218.1, on the reverse strand, counting down.
TATTTTATTTGTTTGAATTTGTTTTGCCAATTTGCACCAATAATGTATAAATTAGGCTAGCTTGACTTGACATATTTTTACGGTTGTCTGACTTGGTTTTATTTAATAGATATTGGTTGAAACTTCTGATTTTTACAATATTTTATAGGAGTTACGTTACCCACAAATAAACAAATAATTTGCTATTTAAATTTACATAAATAAACATGCTGATGACATAAAGGAATAACAATAACTTATGAATATGTGAGTAGTTCTTCGCCGGTATTAATTTTTTGGTGTAAAGCTTTTTGTCTTAAAAATAATTTCTTTATTGTTTCGGACATTTGTGGGTATGACTTTTTATCATCCTTTTTTATTAAACTTTTGGCTCAAAAATCTTGATCCATGACAGTAGGCATCAGGTTTGTGACCATTGTGCTAAGTTGTGATGGAAAAATGTGCATTATGAAGTTACAACCCTCATATCTCAGGACCAAATGTAATGTGGGGAGGTCTCTGGTTGAGGTTAATCCAAGCGACAAAAAGCTGTAGCTGATGCAAAACGTCGAATTGAAAGTTAAACGGATGTTAATGCTCTCCATTGGGCAGGTAATGAGGTCTACGAAGGAGACACAATGAAGGCTGATTGATAGCGAATTTTGCTGCCGGTCGTCGCAGTGTTTAACGCCTCACAATGGAGCTGCGATGAATTCTTTTCGGTGCATGTGGGCCAGCCTTTCAGAGTTATTAAATGACCTTTTGTCACGGCTATTGTCAAAGTCAACATTGATTGCACGGCATCTAGTATTCACGGCTCAATGGTAGGCTATTCTCCCTTATTTTCTTCAGTCTTGCTGCTTCGGAGCCCTTTCCTCCCTCGTCACCGCCGATCTCATCGCATCCCCACTGCTCAAACCCTTCCTTTTTCTCCCAACCCTTGCCTCCTTTATCAGTCTCGCATCATTGCCCAAGTTAACACCACTCATCATGTCTCAAAGCAAGGGAACAACGATAAGTGAACGTTATTATATCCCTTCGATTTTCCCATCATAAACTTTTCGAGTGCTTTGAGAGTTGACTCACATACAAGTGAGAGAATTTATTAGCTTTGCAACTCAGTCACTTTAAATATAATAATATTCTTATCCCTTTTCGGAATAAATATAGGTTGCACAATATTCTCTATTTTTTCTTACGTTACAGAAAATTGTGTAACACTTCTTTTTTGAGGCTACCGCGTTGGGAGGTCGCTAGCAGTGCAACCATGGTAACTCCGAAATTCATGACGTCTCGGAGTCACAGTATGGCCATATTTTGATCTGCAAATAACCTGAAGACCTGAATTCAAGAACGCAACGCTCGTGTAATAAACTGTGTGTGGAAAAGTTAGAAAAAATAATTCTGAAATTACTTTCCAAATAGAAACATAAGTTAGAAATTGCAACAGAATAAACTCAGATTGCGCGCAGCTTAAATAAATTTTTCATTTAATTTGCGATCACGATAATATGTTTCGTAAGAAATATAATAAATTAACTATAAAATTTAATGCGAACCTTATATTGTAGTGCTGTACTTCAGATGCTATTAGAATACAAGAATAATTCAAGTAAACTACTAGAGTTCAAGGGATACTGTGAATGTTAATCGAATAATAATACTAATTATTATATTGAATATTTAGTATTAAATAGCATGGAACTAACTTGATGAAGGTACAGTAATAAAGGTACTAATCATCATACTCGAAAACTTTGTATGTCATAAAATTAAAACAGAGCCTGAAGAAGAAATTAATCACACTGGATAAACTTGAAAAATTACAACTCCAATCATAAAATAACCTTCAGGTAAAATATTGATAGTAACTATCAGCTATAGCTAATATCAACTATTACCTATTCAATCTTTAATCAACAGATAAATGATTATTGACGATATTAGTGAAATTTTAGGGTTTTTCTGTTATGGATATTGTCTGCTCATTTTTCTGGGACGTGATGGGGTGTAACTGAAGAGAAATTAATAACTTTCAAACAGTGATCACTCTATCATTAGTATCACTGGTGGATATTCACACCTTTAAGATCACTTTTCCATCACCGATTCCCCCCCCCCCCTCTTTTCTCCTTTTTCATTTCTATCCTTCCACTTCTTGTCCTATTACGTGAGAAATTTTAATTGGATACAGTTGTCTCCTCTTCTTCCCTCTTATCATATTACAGCATACCCCACAGGGGTGCTAGCTGTGTCTCTATTACTTTTGTTTCTTATTTGAATGTTATTTTCCTTTCATTCCATATTGCATGTATTGAATGAATAAACTTTTAAAAATTGAATTTTCTTCAATTTTATAGTTGCTTGATTCCAACATAATAATGCTTTCATAATTAATCATACTTTAATAATGATGAACTAATAATCCACTTCTTGATGCATCACACAAAAGAATCGCTTCTGTTATGCTAGTGCATCTGATCATATGCTACTGCATGCGCGCTGTATATGACAATTTGACAACTACCCTCAATTTGACAACTACCCTAATCCTATGGAAGCGTTTCCATAGAATTAAAATTAACATATTGAACTTATTTCAAAGTTAGAAGTGGAACTTCACCAAAATTGTAAGACAATTTAGAAATAGGAAAATTGGAGAATGAATGAAAACTTTTTTATATCTAGAAATAATTTCTCATGACTGGAGAACCCACATGCAATATACTGATCTTCCCGTAAACCGTTCAATCGGTTTTTTCAAGGGGGATTCTTCTCTTCAAAAAGGCAAAGCTTGCTTGTACAAGACATAGGTAATGGTTGTCAAACAGCTGCCTCTCTAGGGAAATTTGTGAGATATTCAGAGAAGAATATTGTATTGTGTGAACGATTTCTTCGAATATTCAGTAAACCATTCCTCGACTGGCTCCGCTTGATAAAAACGTGCTATACAATGTTCACCAAGTAATAAAAAATAACTTTCAGTAATCCAAAGCTCCCACTGTATTTCACAAAGTTATTTTACTCAATCGTTTTGGTAATGTTTCCATGATTGTTCGCTATGATTTTCTCGCATAGACATTTTTTGATCAATTTCATTTTCAATAATTTATGCATTAATCTTTCTACCAAAGAAAATAATACAAAACCAGTTGCATTGAACAATAATTGATCAATTATAATCTTTGTTAGGTAATTAGAAAACTTATAAATGATTAATTTTGTCCTAAGCTCAACGATTAAGCATTTCATGGTATTCTTGTCAAGTAATAGTGATGTTTTTCTTTTACTAATTCATCAAATTATTCAGTTTCTTTTTTCAACTAATTACTCTTTTCACTCAGGTTTTAAACGTCAAAATCAAAGTTAAATCAAGAGATTTTTTTAGTTTCATCAATATTACTAGAGGAATTACTTAGGCACTTGATCTGCAGATGTATTTTTATTTTTATTTTTTGAGATAAAAACACAATGAATGCTAATATGCAACAGACTTAGACTGCAGTTTTGAACTCTCTTCGCAAATTTTGGTTTGGTTACATTATCCAAAACTTTGAGGCCAGTTCACGATGACAATTATTCACCAGTTCTATGCTTTATTTTCCAAAAAGTTCGTTTTTTGATCTATTAGTATTACAATTTATCTACAAAGAGGAGGTTCAGTTTGCTTGTCATTAGTCACAAACACTACAGCTAGTTTATTTTAGCTGAACTAGTTTTAGTCTAGCTTAGTTTATTCCTATTATTGTAAATACCGTATGATTTCCATGATTTTTTTCAGAAAGCAATTCCAGATTTTCAAGCTATTGGAGAAGGTGATCAATCAAATAGTTATAAGCGATGAGAAAGCTTGTGAATTAATAAACGGAAGAATGAGTTTTCAATCTTTTAATATCATACAGCATCACTGTGAAACCACCGTGAAAAATTTAGAAAATGAATGAATTTCTACTTAAATTTGCAACTGTTCTTAGATTTTTTAATAAATTTTTAAGAGTTTCCCAATTTATTTGTTGGTTTACAGAAACAAATTTATTCGAATTCATTGATGGAATGAGTAGATTCTAGTCGTGTATTTTACGAAATAAATTCCCGCTTTTTATAAATAGAATTCATTTCAGCGTAGTGTATTGAGCAAAGTCAATTTCCTTTGATTCGAGATCGAGTGCTTTCGTTTTATTATTCAACACTTGAGATTCCTTACTTGCGCTATTGATATTTTTATTGTAAGTGTTTCTGCTGATGTGAGGAGAGGGATAACAGTGAATGGTGGAAGAGAATGGGGGATCGTAAAGAATATATTGAAAGTTTGCGCTGAAAGAAAGGGATGGCAGAAGACGCCAGAAGAGACTATTGGTGGGTTGGAGAGAAAACGAAGATTGGAACAAGAGAATCGTAAAGTTACTATTTGAAGGGATGCAATTTGCCGTTGCCGCTACCCGCTGCCACCCTTCTCGGCGCTCGACAAATCCCTCCCTCTGCGCGATAAACAAAAAAATCAATTCTGATTAAACGTAATGCGAGGGGTGCGCACATTGTGTGTACAAGCCACGTTTATAGTCCATAATATCTTCATTTAATCCTGAATAACCACTTCTAACCCCTCCACGACTGTCCCTTGTTGAAAAGAAAATAGGGTCTGATTGCACACAACCTCCGTACATTCAATTACCATTCAGCGTTTAAAACCTGCGCCGCGCCGACTAATCCTCTTCCAGCATCGCAATAATTCTCGCAGCTTTGTTATCTGCGGGCCACGGCTCCCGAATTAGGCCGTGATTTGCAACAGGCTCCTTGGCTTGCCCTCCTCTCAACAATCTTCTCCTCCCCCCCCCCCCCACAACCACCAACAAAACCCTCTCATAGCCAACTTCTCTTTAGCCAAAAATTATCAGCTCCCACACCGGACATCTAATCTCGGCACCTGCAGAAAGTTAGTGCCTTTCATCTACCAACTGCTGGGAAATATTCGGATTTTCTTTTATTCTAACCACTTTTGTTCTCCTCCAACACCGGCAATCTAAAGCTATAGGAAGTACTCAACTTCTCCCAAGTCTTTATGTATTCTTCCTTAAAAACTTTAGTATGAGTATTATTTCAAGATAGAACCCGACCATCCAACTATGATCCCTGCTTTGATGTTAGTATCGTACCACATTTATCCAAATGAAATCTATTCATGGTAGTTTGTCCTTGGCATTTCCACATTCTTGAAATATGAATTGTTGTTTCCTGATTGTATGATGAGTACATTCACAACATAATAATCATTTTTCTTCACAACATAATAATTCTGATAAGTTAGCAATCAGCATACATTGTCAATGCTTTCAATTCATTATATCGCTAATACTTGATGAAAAATGAAGGTGTGTGTTTTAGTGAGTAAGAATCTCACACTACCAGTGGGCCTGGCCTGGTGCCTATGTAGGTTTAGCCACCTACAAAAAAACATATTGCTTGCTCTGCGAATTTTTGTGTATTTTCATATTCTATGCCTATTTTTCATTTTCCATTGTTTTCATTTGTATGACTGAGAGCTTAAATAACAAGTAATTGATAAATAATTTATTGAATATCACAATAATTACAGTAGTTACAGACTTTTTAAATGTCCAACTTGATTTTTCAACTGAATTAACGGAACTTCATCTTATTATAAGTTATTGAACCTTATTAAACTACAACCTGGTTGAAGGCACTTCAAATTTCTGAATGGGTGAACTAATAGGTATAGCTAATTTCTGTCATCTTTATTTCTGTAAGGAAGCGTTTCTGGACCTATATGAACTTTTTTCCTTAAAAGAATAAGCTTGTGCATTATGGCTGATTCTTCCTGGAACACCCTGTTTATCAAATTATCAGTAACAACAGTTACAGCAAAATGTATTATGTATTAGGGAAGTGATAGCCGAGTGCCGTGGCAGGTATCTCTTCAATCAGAGATAAGCTACGAAACACCTGGGCCATCTTTGTAAATGTGACCGATTGGTTCAACCAGCAAAAAAGACTCTGTTCTCTGCTGTAAAATCACTTCCCGGTGGTTCGAAACCCACCTAAAACTGTAGGTCCAACTCATCAATCACCATCATCCAATTCATTACCCACACACAGGTCTCAGACCGATGTGGGCTTTATCCTCCGAAAAATCAGGACTTCTCCAGTTTGTCCATCTTGTAGAAATCTTTTCCTAAAAGTGTTCTGAAAACGTATTAAGTGAAGAATCTGAATGGATTGATCGGATGCACTGAATGACGAGAACATTTTGCATTTTTGCAGAGGACAACATTCAAAAGAAGACATAAAATGATCTTATGCGTTGACTGTGAAGTCATCATACACTCTTGGGTTACATTGTTTTTTTCATGAATGATGAAAATACTCCACATTTGTGTGGCAGAATTTATGTGTGTGCTTTGTGAATAATATTGGAAGGAGCATAGTCAGAAGATATTTTTTATCCTTCTTCAAGGAAACATCAAGGCTTTGATACGAGATATCAACATTCATTCCGAACTTTATCGCTGCGAAGAAAATAGAAATATGTTCTCATGAAAAGAGTAACAAAGGATGCCGCTACATAACTTGTGTATCGATAAGACGGTATAGATGAGATACGTCCGGAAATTACCAACGCTATTTGTATCACAGTCAATGAACATACAGCCTACCATCGATAACATGCTCGCTTTTCAAACACATTTACAAAGAATTCTCCATTTGCTTCCCAATATCTTGTTCACAACACATTGTAGGCGATACTGAAGTTGGAATTTAAATGTGTTACTTTATTGTATAATGGTAGTCTCATTTTTTGAAACAATGATGATTGGAATGACAGTTTCAAAAATAATTGATGAATGTAATAATTATTACTGATTGATAAATTAATGTGGTTTTGCACGTCTCAAATGGTAGTCTCATTTTTTTGGAACAATGATGGTTGGAATGACAGTTTCAAAAATAATTGATGAATGTAATAATAATTATTAATGATTGATAAATGTGGTATTACATGTCAATGATAAATAATAAAGTTTGTCTCTTGTTATATGACGGAAAAAATATATATTTATTTTATTATTTTGGACGCTATTTCCGTCATCCCCCAAAAAAGTGAGAATCATAACATACCGTGCCGAAAGATCTCTAAATTGGTTCTTCTACATTGAAACCAGGACTTTTTAGCATTATAACGGCCGTACAGGTCAAAAACTTGAACAAATTTGACCAATACGACATGTGATTATCAAGGAATTGAATAAGTAGTCGAATTTCAAGGTTAAATAACAATATTGAAGTCCGAGTTTATTTATTAAGTTATCCAAAGTCAAGAATCGCAGGTTTTTGTGTTTTATGCAGAGGCATTAATGCTTCTAAAGATACCACAGTTAGGCTACCATTCTTCTAACATAAAGTAATTGATTAACTCTGGAAGAAGTAATATATTTATACTACTACTTAGAAGTATTTCTACTATATTTATTGTATACTACTTTGAACCTGAGTCAGACTAAGTTTATAGCATTTGCTCCTACAAAGACTGGTGAACCGCCACCTGGTTTAGTTATAAAAATTCATAACCATGAATTAGCTTCCCCAATAACCGCTGATTGTCCTTGTGAGGCCATAGAAAAAGTAACATCTTTAAAATACCTTGGCATCATAGTGGATAGTCACTTAAAATGGAACTTTCATTTACAACACCCAATAACTTAACTGAAATATCTAATATACATTATCTATTGAATCAATTCATTAAAGGATTTAAATATAATAAAGACCATTTACGCTTATGCAAATTCGCTGTTTGAATATGGAATTGAATTATGGGGGGGGGGGTATTGAATTACTTACGACACGCATTTCAATAGAATATTTACATTACAGAAACATATAATAAGAGCAGCTTTAAGACGACCCAGATTGTATCCTAGCAAGTGCTTGTTCATTGAGTTTGGAGTTCCAACGTTGAGACAGGTCTTTGTCAAGAAAATTATAGCACATACTAATAAAAATAAACAGCTCTTAACACTGAACACACGTTTACATAATTTACGACCGTCTTCACACAATATTTACGATAGAACTTTCACCAGATTATCTATAAATAAACATCAATTCACTTACTTTATGCAATATTACGCAAATAAAATTCCCAATCACTTTATTAACAATAGATTAACAAAGAAACTCAATAGCGAAATAGAAGCATGGGTGAAAACAAAAATTTACTTAAAATTAGGTTAATACAAGGAGCTTGTCTTGGTTTTTATGGCTCTGATCTCGCGGTTCCTTTTTCAGAGTAGTTGTGACTGACAATACATATCAAAATACTGGTAACGTTACTGTTTCGTAATTCATTTTTTTGTAATTTTAATTTTACATCATTTACTTCCAACTATTAATGTATCTATTGACGGTTTCATAGTTAAGAATATCAATTTATCTATATTAAATTTCTTTATTTAGATATATTTTATTGTCTATACTACATCTTATTTCAATTATTTATATTAATTCGTTTGTTTTTTATATCAAATGTTGCACGATTTTGAACTCACTGCTGGCGAACAAGTTCGCTTATGCCAGTAGTGCCACAAAATGTGAATGTAACATCTATGAAGTGTATATATTGTATTGTTTTTTATCGCAAATAAAAAAATAAAATCATTCAGAATCAGCAATACAATTAGAATGTTATGTTATTGAACTAGATCATTATATGGACAATATGCCTAACGTTGAAAGCAAATTTTGTTTTTTTTTCGAGTGAAAGCTGGATTGATAGCTTGAATGCTTGAATTATAATTATTGGAGAGTAGAATATAGTTTTATAACATGTTTATATTATCAATTGTAATAAATTTGGTGAGTAATCCATGTTATGTGCAATTTTTCAGGCTAATATTCCACATAAAATATTATAAATAATTACACATACATTACAATTAGCTCGAAAATGTTCAGGAACTGTTCTAAAAATCCTTTGTTTGGAATTCGCAAACTTTTCTGTATTACGTTTTTGTCATTCCAGTATTTTTCTCCATCCAAACTACCTTATTTCAACAATCATCCAGAACTTTCTTCTTCCTCTTCTTCCCACAAGTATTTCCATAAGCAATTCTTATTCCCAACTAATATCCTTTTCAGTTTCTTCTAATGCTTTCAATTTTAATGAAATGTAACAAAAATGGAGAGTATCACTATTCATAACGGATTATACTCCGTTTAGCCAACTATTATAACTATTTTGTCCATGAGTGCTACATGTAGCACTTCTAGTAGGCTACTAAAGAGATCCGATAATAATAAGATTTAGTGGCCCAGTCAGCTCGCTCCATTCAGCCCTGTACAAACAGATTGACAACAACACAATTAAATTAACCCCGACCAACTCTACACATTCAACTGATCGATTCACTCTCTGGAATCGTATTTTCAGGCAACAAAGTGCTGAAAGCAAATGACCCTCCCACCAGACACAGTAGGTCAAACGATCATTGTAATGTCACAATGGAATTGTTCAGTTAGCTGTATGATTGACAAGTGGCTTTTGTTCGATGAAATTGCTCGTGCAGATTTGCCTTTTTTCTATCTGCTTCACGATAATATCGATTATTTTCATTAGGACTTGGAAAAGGCTCTGAATCAAAATGTTTCCAAAATTTCAATGGTTAATTGACAGCTTGTAAACTCGGATCGAAAGGGTTTTGAGGTTCCACGATAAGAAGAGTTATGAATTATACACGTAGTCAAATTCATTTATTTATTTTAAAATGAATAGTCTTATTCAATGAGAAAAGTAGAAAACAAAAAGTATTTTATGAAGTATATTAGTATATTTTAAAGTAAAATATAAGAGTATAGTTGACAATGTGAAAAGTATATATATCGTATTGTTCACTACATAATATAGTTTACATGAATTTATTGATCACAAGCAATGAAAATAATAACTTTGTGAATATGATATCTCAATCTAATTGAATATTCACAGACTGGATATATTTTAAAATAAGATTAATTTGTAAATGTCACTTTTCTCATAGTTTTCCCGTATTTCTTGAACAGAATGGAACTTTCCTTGGAATTTGGCATATGCAGGGCAAATTCGCATATAAAACTTGGGATCAACAAAAAAATTCCAAATCCATCAAAATTCATATTTTCCAAAATTTCAGTCACACAAACTTTTTAAACTTTTTTTCATTGAGAACCGTTGACTTTAGTGAAAACATAACTGTTACTAAAAATTGTGATAGTGTAATCCTGAACAAAATGATACCATGATTATGAAATTCGGATGAAAAGCATTCGGTATGGCGAGAAAACAGTGATTCAAATCACTCACATATAAAATTCAATTATTATTTGTAATCAGTGGCGAATGGTCAAATGAAGTACCGCTTCACTACTAAAAAGTCATTCAAATCAAATTTATTTGCCATAATACATAATAATTTTCAAACAAAAACAGTACAAAAAATATACTTAATGTTAAATAATACGACTAAGTACAACTTAAAATTTACATGCAATCAATCAATCGAAAAATTAGTAGTTATTAAATAATAAAATAAAGAAATATATTTTATTTATAAATAAAATTAGCAGAGTAACCTAAACTAATCAAAATTTAGCTATATACTTTATCTGAGGATGAGTGTCCACAAATTTGAATTGGCACTATATAAGTAAGTAGTATTTTTTTATTTTATGCTACATAAAAATTTGTTTACAACTAATTACTGATCTAATAATATACGAAAAGTGGTTCGAAGTTCTTAAGCAAACGATTCATTAGTGATAATTTATTAAATTTAAGCGTCTATGTTTCGCTAAATCTATAGATTTTTTGAGTAAATACTTGTACAAAATTTCTGATTTTGAGCCTCAAATCTTGTTTTTAACAACGAAAATCCAAAACTTTTCCTGTAATGGGGATTAAAATGAATGGATTTAAGCTTTTCTTGGCATAAGTCTAGAATCTCTTAAAATGCCTTTTGAGAGGGATTATTTATCAATTTTTTTCTGGGAGAGAGGACCCCCGTTTGACCCCTCGGAAGGGCCCCAAAACATCATCAACCCATTTCAAAATCCTGTTTTTACTACTAGACTTCCGCTTCACTTACTAAAAGCACACCGTTACCGCTACTTGCTTTTGTAATAGTTCCACTTTTGTGTGAGAGAATGAGTGAAGCGTTAATAGATTTCTAAGGAAATGAGAAATCGTTTAATAGAATATGAATATCTAAAACATAGTTCAAGGATGAATAATTGTGAATCTATAAATTGTCCCAATTTCCCCAAGTATGGGAAACTATTTAGAACGCTGCAAACAATTGCCAGTTTTATTTGAATGCCACCAGGTGGCCGAGATATGATTGCCTGGATTAGTGGGCTTTGAAATTGTTAACAGGCAGAGGTATGCCTGATGTAACTGTGGCTGTATTATATACACAGCGATCCATTGACAAGAGACCAGCATTTAGTTGACAAAGAACTGATATCAGGCCTTCTGACGCTGTGACCCCCAATCAATAGACCCATTCATGGAGCGCCCTTCCTCTTCTCTACTCTGCTCACAACACACTACAATCTATTTATCTATTCAAACACAACAGGCTCACACTTATAATACGGGCTTCAATATTTACAGCACACAACTCTCCAGATAAGGAGAGCAAGTCTCCATCGGAAGTGGGAGTGCTCGTCTATGTCTGCTCTACTCTGCTCCCCGTGATAACCGACCGTTGTGGTCGCACATGTGGAGGGGTGAAAGAACGAAGATTGCAAGAAGGAAGCACACAACACTAGACGAGAAAGAAAAGGATAGAGTTATTAAAAAATGAACACTCCGGAGATAGCCTTCTCCCGAATCGACTAGCGCCTTATCACGTTCCTCTCTTTTGTGTACTTCGGCTTCTTTCATTTGTTGTTTATAGGTAACTTCCTTTTCCTTCCTAGAGGAAATTCAGCCTCACTCCTATTGAAATACACTAGATATTCAGAAGGTGATAGGAAGGCACCAAACGAGTAAAGAAGCTTCTAAAGTACAATGCCTTGAATGAAGCGCGATGAAAAACGTCATTTAGGCAATCTGTTGGGGAAAATGAAATGGACAAAGTGAATGAAAAACTGAAATAGAAAGAATTCTTTGCAGTCATTATTCTTTGCAATGAATTGTCAGCTATTATGACCGTCATATCGTAATGGATATGGTATTATGCATTATTACATGATCGATTCAGTCATATAGGCTACAGTGCATAATATACAAAATTGTTCAAATCTAAAACAAGTGGCAAAATTGATGGAACGATAACATGAAAAGTACACTGTTTTTTTAAGAAGGATTAATCAGCTTTACGTCTTCATCGATAAATAATATTGGATTGTATTCAGGACTTGATTCGAAGGTCTGAGAAAATATAACACAATAGACGAAGCATATATACGAAAAAAAGCAAACTTAGGCCCATTGTATAAGGGACCGAGAAATCGTATAGCAGAAACGTGTGGATTACATTCCCCATGCAATCTTATCGGTCAAACTCAACGAACACAAAAGTCCCAATTTAATCTGTTAAAATTTGGTCTTATGTGTTCGCTGGTCAAACTATGTGGACTGAAATTCGGTGCCGCAGACGCGTTGTGACAAGTGTCAATAAGATGCTGTGAATTTGGTCAGAGCCAGAACCGACAAGTAACTTAACATTAACTATCCTACTACCGAAGAATGAGGGAAAAATTAGGGAAGGAAGATATTGAGTACTTAATATCACATGAGGTCCTCTGCAATATCATTATTCAACTGTCAATTACAATTTTCAACAAATGTAATGTTGTTATAACCCTAAACTGATAACACTGAACATTATGACTGCGAAACATATAGATGAGGAATTCTGTGGATAGCTCTTGGCTCTTCATCACCATGCATAAACATTTTTTTATTCAATCACGTAGGAAGTTTCAAAGGACATCTATCATCACACTTCATCTTTGTTGTTTTCATGCACCTCTGTTTAGAATAAATAGAATTTTAAACAAATTGGAATTTCAATTATCATCATCATCATCATCATCATCATCATCATCATCATCAGGTAGTAGGCTTCCAAGAAAATTTATAATTATAATCTTATAATAATTTTTTTCTTTTTTGTTTTTAATACATCTCTTTATTGCAATAGAATACATCGGCTGAAATTAAGTTGGAACAAATTGGAATTTCAATTATCATCAACAACTTTGAAGCTGGCTTTGTTTAGAAGTATGCTCCAATATTGTTTATATGCAAAATGGGCTTTTTGTTCAACTTGAATGGATTGATATGTCGTGGGATGGAAGGGTAGACCTGAAGTTGTGGGAGGGTGGTTGGAGAGCAGAGCCGGCGGCAATCCTCTTAGCGTCGACGGACATGTGAGCGTTCTCTCATGGCGCGCGGCCATTGTGCACGAACGCGCCAGTCAATGCACAAGAGTTTCTGTTTCCTTATCGGATCTAGAACCATTCGTGTATCTCTTTTCATTTGTTTGAAACAATGAGTGCGCGCGTCCACCGCTTTGAGCCAAGAACAAAAATCAGCCGGACAACGCGGCAAACGGCAAGAGGAAACGCTGGCAGAAGCGCTCAACTTCTTGCTCTCACCGACAATAATGCAATCAACACTGCCGACAATGTGCTCTAATCAGTTCCGACAATACGCGGGCCGTTGTTCGATTCCGAGCCTTACACCCTGTGCCTGTCTCTTCTGTTTCACTCACTCACAGACCATCACTCTTTTTCACTCATTCTTCACCCGATAAACACAGTCTGTCTTTACATTGAGCGAAAACATAATCATCTCTCTCCCACTCTAGTACACAAACTCATTATATCAATCATTGTCAAATATAAATGTCAATTTCATTTGTGATATGTTTCAAAATATAAGTGCTAATTTTTTGACATGTTGTGTGTCAGCGGGGACCTTGGACTACCAACTGACTGTATCAATGATTGTTAAATAAAATAATAAATAATTTTCTTCTTCTAACAATCTCCCGCCCACTCTCACTAGCTTTCAACCACCTAACTCATCTAAGATTGAACTCTTCAGTTAAACTTTCTTGAGAAAAGCAGATTTGGGCAATAGTCTGTTGTATTTGTAATATTGATTGTATTTTAATCACGGTATATAAATAGATAAGACTCCAGGCGCTGTAATATAGCCTAGTGGAAAAAAAAGAAATATTCCTGGCATTAATAAAGTTAATATATAACAAAACCTTTTTTAAAAAACGAGTTTTGAGGGTACTCAAATATTCAAATTTGTGAAGGGAGCAGTTTTGGACTTGAGTCTGTTGCGCCTTTACATTCGTTATAAATTTGTCACAATAAATAAATAAAAATCCTCTAAAACCACATTTTGAGCGATTTTAGACTTTTCAACAAACGTTGCGTTTCAAAGTAAATTTCATCTAGCTCTTGCGTCAATGTCAATAGAGTACCTTCGGACCTTCATTGTTTTAGTAGAAAAATTAAAGCCGGTCTTTTCGAAACTATTCAAACTCTCTTATTTTTGATCACTGAATACAATAAAATAACAATGAACTAAAAAAATTATTTTAAAATGAGAGTCTGGGGATACTTTCCGGAATGTTTTTGAAAAATAATCTCTCTGAAACCACATTTTAAAATCTATTCTAGAAATTAATTCTTCCATGTTTTATCATTCAACCCACGTCATGCGTCAAAGTTAATTTTTCTTCTAGTTCTTGCGCTTTTGTCTGCAATGCCTTGATTGTTCAGTAAAAAATAAAAGCAGGCCTACTTGAACTATAGTACTATACTAGAATTTTTTTCTAATTAGGGGGCTTTGGGGGTACTCCCCTGGAAATTTTTGAAAAATAATCCCTCTAAATATATATTTTCAGAAATTTCAGATATTTTCTTTGACGTTTTTGTCAAAATTATCTCTCGAGGCTTGTTGAAACTCCAAAATGTCTTCCCTCTCTGGGGGCAGGATCTATGCCCCCGATCCTATCCCCCCCCCCCCCCGTCAATAACTACGCCAATGTCCCTTAGTGACTGATCACATATATTATTTAGTGCAAACTGCAAAATTGATGGTTTTGACGACTGCAGCAAGGAGAGCGAGCTTTTCCTCCTCTAGAAAATATAAAATTAGAAACTTTAATTGTTACTCTTTCACAACTTTTATTCAAATTGCTATTTCTGGATGTTGGTCATTCAAGGCTCAAGGCTACTCATCCATTAGGAGCGGAAAGCCGCAAATTGCGATGAAGCGAATAAATCTTGTGAATACCCATTGATAACAAAGTTGATCAATAGATTTTATTTTGCAAGATGGTCGTTTCGATTTTCACCAAAGTTGTAGAAAGAAAAATGGATAAAAAATAGAAACTTCAGAGAAACAGTCTTCAGAGAATCTTCTTTAGAGTAGTAAATCATTTGTGTGAGAAGAACATCGAGGAACCTAGTTTTCGACCTCCTAGACCTTGTGATAAATTTTTCTACATTGAAGAATGAAAAACGAATTTTCCAGTTTTCTCAAGTTTATGGAAATGAATTAATTCTGTTTACAGGGCGCTTCATATGAAAGAGCACCCGGACTACAAGTACAGGCCACGACGAAAGCCGAAAACACTCGTACAGAGAAAGGAGCCCAAGTTTGGAGCTTTCTCAATGGACCCCAGTCAAATACCGCGGACTCTCCTTCCTCCTCCCCCACCTCTACTCCACGACGGAGATCTTAAATTTTCAAGAGCCCTCCTACCATCGCCGTTCTCCTATCCGTTCTACAAACTGCAGAGTGACGACGGCAAGATGGCGGCTGACTTGGCGCTGCAGGCTCTCTACGGCAGTTCTCTCTATTCGGCACATGCAGCTGCAGCGGCTGCAGCCGCATCATGGCCGACCAGCTCTAGTCTGCTGCCTTGCAGCTGCGCCCCTGAGCCGCCTCCACATCCACCTCCACCTAGTGTTTCACCGGACCCCGTCAAGCAACCAGTCACTTATCTTCTTGGCGTCAAACCTGAAGACAGGTCAGATTAACAAACTATTATAATATTTTTATAATACATTGATAACCTAAAAATTTGAGATGAGAGTCTATCAATATTTTATAGGTCAATGAAACGTTCATTTCAAAATGATTGATTCAAAAAGAAGTAAGTAAGCATAATCAATTTCTTATATTTTCGTGATAAATTGTAAAAAGTTCATAGGAAGCACCAACAAGAACATCAATTGAGATTATTCACTGCCAATTAATGGTCGTGCATTGGATTTAAGAGATCCAGCAATACACAATACTCACAATAAATCACTATATTGCGATATCAAGTTGATGATCCTCAGTTACGTAGTTTAGATGTTGGAAACTATTCTCAATATTCGTTTTTAGAATTCTAGTAAATTAAAACCACAGATTTATTGAAAGAATAGCGTTTTTGTTTGCAGCCTATAAAAAATAATAGAGTGCGAAATAATGTATTTTGATGTATAATTATAAAATCAAATCTGCAGCCTGCAGCCTATGCACATCATAAGCTAAAAGACTTCAATGAATTAATATAATAAATACAGTACGGTAGTCTGTTCGATAAATACTGGTACTTATCTATGCAGAAAAAGAACTGACATTAAGCTTAAACAAAAAATGTTAGAATAATAGACAAATTCATTAATTTTAGAATAAAATACGGAAAATATTACACATCACGCTGTAACTCAATTACAGTTTATTCCGCAGCACATTGGGCATATAGATAAATATAGTTAAACATGACTAATTATTATTGAAGGTTCTTGCTCATCGTTAAAGAAGTGATAGCCGTGAGCCGTAGCCGTGTGAGTCAGGATTTAGGTTTTATCGGAGTCTGGGAGTACGGAATATCCCCCAGAGCAAGGCGGGTTCCGGGTTTTTTTATAAATAATCCCTTAAAATCGTATTCTAAAAGATTACAGACTCATGTCTAGAAAACCTCAAGTTCATTTCTTTTAACCCAAATTTTGGTATTTTCGATGTTGGAAAATTGTTTTGAAACAAAAAAAAAACAGTAATTTTGTACGGGTGCTATCAAATTTTCAAATTGGGTAGAAAGTAAAAGCTCAAATTCAATTACTCATTGCTTCCACGAGTTGTTTGCTTAAGAACTTAAAATCAATTTTCGTATATTGTTAGTTCATTGATTAGTTAAACAAACTTTAAAGTATACATTTTATTTAAATGCTACTTTTGTAGTGACAATTTAGCAAGTAATAGTGGTTTCAAATTATGATTACAATCATGGCCGCCCAGAGAACTATTGTGGCCCGGGACACAGTTATGGCTGGAGGCCTCTAAACTTTTTACATTTTGTGGTAACCAACCTCTTTTCTCATATTATTCGTTGATTGAAATATTCTAGATGCAGCCTACTTACGTATTTACTTACATGACTGCAGTGGCAACAATAACGGGCTCGGAGGGCCCACAGCGTCAGAGGGCTTCTAGATTCTTTTAGGCTTCTAAAGGGTCTCTAGAGGCATGAACTGAGGCAATAAAGGGTCAATTTTTGTAGGTTATAATCACTTGAGACCCGGGGACCTTCCTTTGCTACGACAACCTTTTTTACTTGCAGTAACCGATATTACTGTTTTATTTATAATCAAATTTACAGAAAATACAATAAACCTAGAATAATGACTCCCACCATAGCGAGCAAGTTTTACTTTTGCTGGTGGTGTCTTTGTAATTTTGTCACGTGAACTTGATTGTGTTTATGTTTATCTACAAGCTAATGTATTTTTCTTGTTTATTCTAATTCAAGTTTGCCTTGTATGTTTTTTTTTGTTGTTTGGCAATAAATTTCTATTTCAATTTATTGAAACCTTCCTACTCGTTTTTGGGGCTTCATTTAATGGCTCAAGCGGGGGTTGTAGCTTGGAACCCACCGTGGCCATACCAATGCATTCAATGAGATAAAGATAAGCTACGAACTCCTGGGTCCTCTATGTAAAGGTGACCGATTGGATTGGCCAGCAAAAAGATTCAGTTTTCTGCTGTAAAATCTCTTCCTGGTGGTTCGGAACCGACTCAAAACTTTAGGTTGAACTCATCAATAACCATAATCCAGCTCATTACCCACGTACAGGTCTCAGACCTGTGGGCTTCACCCTCAGGAAAAAAATCGTGAGACATCATAATGGGAGGCTATTTTTCGTGAGCATGTCTGCGTATGCGTAAAAACTATTATGATCAGAATGTGCTTTCTGTGCAAGGGATTTCATTATACAATATGATATTGTGACAGTGTGCAGAGACTCCTATGATCGGGCCCACGTCATACCCAATTTTACCATAATATAAGTTGTAAGGGAGAAAAATGTACGTGGAGGAGATTTAACGAGTGGAATGTTCTATGAAGCCATAGAGTAGCCTTATGCATTTTATAATATCAAGGAGTATTTTTGTTTTTGTTTTAGATACTCGCAGCATGTTATTTGAAGACCGCTCCCGGTCCTCCCCGCCAGGGGGGGTCTGGGAGCAAGCCTCTGTCCGTGGTGGCCAAGCCTAACGCCCTCCTCGGCACCGCCCCACGCCAGCCCATCTGCCACCCCCGGGGGCAGCAATTCACCGCCCGACCGACCACCTTCCAACAG
This sequence comes from Conomelus anceps, assembly GCA_948455865.1. NCBI lineage: Eukaryota > Metazoa > Arthropoda > Insecta > Hemiptera > Delphacidae > Conomelus > Conomelus anceps. The sequence goes on along the minus strand of OX418218.1, from coordinate 25,721,795 downwards.
ACCTGCCTCCAATAGCAGCGGCCAAGACCACATCTCCGAATAATCGACAGCGGTTTTTAGATAGATGAACAGAAACTAACCAATCATAAAGTTTATTAATGACGAAATATTTGAAACTGAACTGTAACACGTTGTCTACAAGTGCTATATATATTGAGATTATAAGTCAAACTTGTAGCATCAAAGTCATATCATCAAAGTCATAAAAATGTTATTTATTCAAAAATGTATTGAGTCGAAGTCACTGGAATGAAAAAGTTTTTGAGAGTCAACATCCAATTGGCAAAACCATCTTGTAAACTACATGTTATGTGTCATAGTCATAAAGCAGCATGAACTTTAGTCATACAGAATAAATAGAAAACAAGATATTGTTATGGCACATACTGACACAAAACAACTTTAAGCATAAAAGTCAGAATTATATACATAAAACAATTGCACAAAATTGTTTTACTTGGAAATGGAATGACGGTCATATTTCCCATCAAAAATGTAATGCAGTTGTTTCTAAAGGACAAAAAAAATTGTCTGTGAAACTCATTTTTATTCGAATTAAAATGTATCTCCTTTGAGAATAACATCATTTAATTTGAGAAAAAAATATTGGGAGGAAAATCACATGTCTCCGAAGGTGATATTTAAGCCCATGTTAATGTAAGGAACATTTTCTCAGTAAAAAATTGTCCTATAGCTACCAAATTTCTACCACATCTTTAGTGGCTCTATTCACAACTTTTGACGCAGGGGAATTGGAAATATTGCTTACATTTTGAAAAATAATTTTTTTTAAAGAATAAATTATGCTCATTTATGGCTATAACTTTTTTCTTACTCATTTTTCCCCAAAACCCCCGGGTCAAAATGTGTAAAGGTATGATGTGAGTAGCCTCTAAAAATGTCAGCATCATATGTTGAGTAGTTTTTGAGAAAATGTTCCTCAATCACTCAAAAACCCAATTTACGGGAAACAAAGAAAAACAAAGATGGTGTACAAGAAACAATGATGATAACAGCAGATAACCTCAAAACGTAACTGAAATAAACAGCTGTGCTGTATCTGCATAAAAATCAGTGTTGCCATATGATTCAGCAAAAAATTCCTCCACATTGATAACACATACATATTTCTCAGCTCAATGATTCAAATATTAGAGAATTTTGAAAATGCAGAAATTTCAATGGTAAAATCCATGTACGAAGAAAAATTATACTTTTTTCAAAAAAATATTAAACATATTCACTAAGATCAAAATATCATGTGTTTGGTATCAATGTGAAGAGTAATTTCTGAAGAATATATTCAGTCCAAAAACGAAGAATTTTAATAATTTAAATCAACCTTCAGGTTGATTGATCCTGCTTCATTCTAGATTTACTAATAAAAAATATTGAATTCCAACGATGCTATGATGCCAAAATTTCAGTTCTCGACACTTTAAGTGATAATAAAAGCCGTTAAAGTTATCAAATAATTTCGAATCATTGAGTTAATCATAGGAAAGCTGATGTGGTCTCAGATGGAATAAAACTTTCCTCTTCAAATAAAGTAAAAGTTGAATCACATTATTAGTCAAATAAGTTATAATTTAATGTAGACAAGACATAACTTGTCAATCTTGTAAATAAATTATTTTAAATACTTTGTAAAATATGTAAAGTATTTGTAAATAGAACGATAATTATTAGAAGCATTACTCACAGTAAATAATACTGCACTAAATTAATGTAACTAGTTCAAATTAAATCAAAATATCAATTACAATAGCCTACAGAGAGTTTGTATTATGCGATTCAGAAATTAGAAGGATGATTAAAATATTTGTCATTGTCAAAAAGACAACCAAACTGAACATGAATAAAAAATTAATGGTATGATGTATGTCTAATTTATTCACTCAACCAAGTAAGTATTTGTACGCTTAACAATTAAAACCTATGAACAACAGTGAAAAACCAAGGAACATACTCAACATAATCATTGATTCACAGGAAGTTGAAAAACAAGCGGCTTCTTCTATAAAGGCTTCTCCAGTCTCCAGGGCATCAAAATTATACTATAAAATGGGTTTAATCATATTGTGACATTGAATATACTAAATAAATATAATTGGATTTTATTATAGAAGCCTCAGCCATAAAATAACCATTCATCAGTCATAAACTAACCAATTGATTAGATTGGTTTATCTGTGCCACACCATCTAGCCTCCATGTCATCCGAATTGGACTAGAAAATGGACCATTCATTAATATTGTGACTTTGAATATAGAGTAGGCCTACCTGTTTTAGTTTGTATATATTTTGATCACTTTGAATACAGTCACAACCATTTGGTTGACAGATCCTACTTTATTATAGCTTTATGTCACAAATGTTGCAAGAGGAAATTACCAATTATTGCGTGAGGCAAGTTGAAAGAGCATTCAAATAAATGAAAAACTCCAAGAAAAGTAGATTTTCTTCGAGAAAAAGTAGCGTTTGTAGCTGTTGGGAAACCTTCATGCTCTTGTCATTAATGAGATGAACTTGTCACTTAAATTCAATCTACAATATACTGTGCTTTATAATTATTTCACCTATCCTCCAATATAGGCTAATACACTTATTTCTCGAGTAACTTTTATAATGTATGATGAAGCATAATGCCGGCTCCACACATGCGGCATTCGGCGAGAGCCGAATATTCGCGAAGTGGCGAGCTGCTCGTTCTGGTATTCGCCGAGCAGCGAGCAGGTATCTATACCAACGAACCCATAAGACCAATGGTCTTATGTGTTCGCTGATCTACACACATGCGAGTTTTTCAGAGCACAGTGCTCGTTGCGGGACTAGCCCAAATCGTAGAATAGCGAAGAAACATGGATGACGATGATGTTACTATTTCTTGTGTTGCCTTCGTTGTTATCGCTGGAGGCTATTTTTATTGTTGAAGAGAAGAAGAAATCCAAGGAAAAGGAGGTCGTGGGCGATATCATTGAAAGAATATTTCTCACACGAATTGTTTAATTAGTAGTCCTTGTATTTGATCTTTGTTTTAACTACATTATAACGATACGCCTGTTAAAAAATTCATTTTTATTCTATTATGCATTAAAAATCGGTTCATTAACCCCTTAAACTCAATACAACAAAATTTGATCAACATGGATAACCGGGCTCTAATTATGAATTTTGTTCAAGACAGCTCATATACGTATTTTCTAAAATGCTTAGAAATATGCAAGGAAATGCGCTAACAGTGTTAAAAAAGAAGATAATAATAAGAAAAAATACGCCAAAGGACCCTAAAAAATGATAATAGGTAAATAAACAGAATTATTAATCAACAAATACAACAAATATATATGTAGGATTATAAATTTAAAAAAAAACAAGGTTTTACAAAAGTTTTAAATGAAATCCAATGTGGATTTGAAAGTATTAACAGGTAGCACTTCGCAAGTAGACAGTCAAATGTGTGTAGGCAGACTGGTGCTCGCCTTTTGCCGAATATTCGTCCACTTTGAAGTGTATAATCATTTAATTTATTTCTGTATTAAGAATGTCAAAATAATTAGGTTTGCTATTAAAAATTAATATTTTTATTTCCATTTATAACTAAATTTAAACATATTTATATAAGACATGACTAAAACCATAGGGATGAAGTAATGGTTCGTCTATGCTAAAACTAACAAAGATTATATTTTTATAAACATTTTTGCGTGGAAACTAATCTACTCTACTATTGCATGCCATGTTCTAGAGTCGGTTTGTAATTTAAAATTTTCAGGATTCAGCCAATCTATTATCTTATCAAGTTATTATCTTGATAACAGGAAAAATATAAATTGGTCTACTAAAATGAAGAAAGAAAACCAAGCTTGTGATTGCATTGCTTGTGATCTTGTGATTGAAGAAGCTGAATTAATTGATAAATTAATAAAAATAGAGTGATGGAGCTTTGATGCCATCTGGCATTCCTAGATGGGGAAATAAGGCTGCTTGCCACATTTTATTTCCATAGGCTAGTATCACTTTTATTTAATAGGGAAGTGCTTGATAGCCGCGAGCCGTATCAGGTATCTGTTCAGTCAGATTAGATAAGCAACACTCTCTTGGGCCCTCTCTGTAAGGGTGACCAATTGGATTAGCCAGCAAAAAATAATCTGTTCTCTGCTGTAAAATCACTTCCCGGTGGTTTGGAACCCACGTAAAATTTTAGGTCCACCATGTTTCCAATAACATGGCCCAAGCGGCGAGGTGGAACTCCCCACCAATAAAAGCCATAAGCATATTTACTTTTATTTAATCAAGTTACAGTGGTTATTTTGTGAAATCAGTCTGGCGTTATTTTAATGATAAAATTCAATGATAAATACATTTATATATAGGTTTTTAATTACAATCACAATACAAAATAATAAACCAAAATCATATCACAAATGATAATAATGGTAGGTGACATTGGTAGGTAAAGGAGGTGACAGATGTAGTCCTACCCTCCCCTTTTTAAAATCTCCCAGCTTTCACGCTGTTTGGCATGTTTAATATGAGTAGAAAAATAAATCGAACAAAAGAGCGTCAACAAGATTAGAGAAGATAAGTTGCGACTAACACAAGTAATGTAGTCCACTGTCAATTGAAGTGAAAAAATTCAAAAAGGTTTAGTAGTTAGTATATAAGTTTTCGTAAAATAATAAGGTGTAGGTCTGCTTATTGAACTTGCAATCCTTAGTTCAAATTGAAGAAAGGATAAATAAAAAAATCAGAATCTAATTTCATATTATCCAATGATAAGTCACTGGAGTAGACGATTTTATTTGACAAGCTTGTTTGACAAAGCAAGAAATTAAAAATGATAGAAGCTCGAATAAGCTCAATTTGCAATAAAAATAAAAACTTTGACTACATACCTATTTGTTATTGATTATTACTTGATCCATAATTGCTCATTTTTTATACAAATGCCCAAGTACCTGTTTGAGCCAAGCCCGCTTTCAATAATGATCAGAGTAGACAGCCTTCAACAAGGGTGAGGATATCGAACAGTTTGGGGCAAAAAAAACATCAATACATTTTATTTAACAACCCACAAACTTTTACTGTAGGCTGTGAAAACACAGATAAAACAACCAGGAACCAGGGAATAATGACTAAGAACATGAACCATGAATTAATTTAATACTTTTAGATTTTATTAATATATTTTAATCTTTATATATGATGTTCTATATAGTTGTAGGAGCTACGCTAAAGTATTCAACCATAATCCAATGCAAACATTTCTTAAGTTACGTTTACAGTTACCGTATGTTATGGAGATGAATGTACGAAAAAGTACTTTTAGGAGAAAATAGCAATAATTTTACAAAATGCAAATAAATAAATGAAATGAAATGACCAAATGAAATGTGACATCAGTGCTCTAGAATAAATTACTATTGCTATTTTTAAAAAAGTGCTAGGCTATCATGTGCAATTACTTTTTTTTTATTGCTGATGATGCCCACATGAGTCTGAGACTTGTGCGTGGGTAATGAGGTGAATGATTACACATAAATGCCTGATGGTGGAGTGGGATTCGAACCCACGACCGCTTAAACGACTGCAAGCTGAAGTTGCGACGCCCCAACCAACTGCGCTAAGCGGCTCGCTTATGCACAAGATTTTTAAACCAAACTACTTAATTCCACCTACTAATCAAATTACACTTTTTGTAGTTGTAACCAAAGTTGGAACAAGCACATATTTGTTTTATGATAATGTGTAAACTGCTGAACCTAATTTACAACCTGATGCCCTTTTCTAGTAAGACAGACAAGTACGCAATGCGTTTATTCAGGGTTTAGTAATATGAAAATTTTCCACAGTTTTGAAAAAATATATTGGAAATTCCAAAGTTGTTCATTCATTAGAAACTTTTACAAGGGTGTAGTTTACTTTTCTGAGCCCCACAAATAAGAGACTTGTAATCAATGAGTCATTCCAATTTTTTTTATGGTGAACCTTCACCACTGTGCTTATTATACATGGCAAAGAAATAGACTTATTACAGACTACTTTTTCTGTTAGAGAACAACTCTTTCTGCAAAGGGTGTCAAGAGCTAGAGTTTTTATCTCTAAATCATTTACCAAATCATTTCAAAACACTAGCATTAAAAAAATTTTGATTGAGTTGAAAAAGGAATTCAAAATACACTGTTTGTTTATTCCATTGAATAGTTTGAAGATCATTACGCCAACACAAAAACAAATATTATAAATAGCACATAACTCGAACAATTTCCAATAGTATGTTGAATCTTTTCATTTTGGTAAACATAGATATACCATGGCCTTCAAACAAATACAATGCAGCATATCACTTTTATTGCATTGAAACGATATTCACTTCGATCTCATACAATGCAGTATAATATTAAATGCAGTAAGTATAAACCCCCTTAACAAATCCAATTACCCCTAGGAGGTCAACGGATACTCCATAATCTATCTAACTGTCTCAAACATTCCTGCACAGTAAAAATCATAAGGTAGGAAAGGGGCCCTACCTACCTCTATTGTTAAAGCATTCCTATATCTATAACGCTGTTTCTTTCTTATCCCATGCATAATTTGGCCATATGAATCTATATACTCCAAAAATACCCTTATCGGCCTGAAGATGTGCCTGATGTTATCCATTATTTGAGCTGTTATCGTATTTTGACAGCAATAAAACGGCTGGTTTCAGCTGAGCCTAGCGAAATGGAGTGTTGTCGCTTTTATTGGCCGGGGCGTCTCCCTTTTGCAGTGTCCTTTGCATATCAGTAAAGTCTTGTGGAGTGAACAACGGGTAGGTGCATGCGGAAAACGAAGTAAGGTGAATTTATCGAGAATAAATCAAAAAGGGAGCAAGCATTGGTGCGCTGGTATCTTAATTATAAGAAGCGGGGTGAAATATTCGGAGATGACGTCCAACAGGATGCGGGAAAGAAAACTCGTTTGCAGTTATCGCAAGCAAGAGGGCGGACGGTAATATTTCTCGGCGCGGCAAAAGGCGGATCCGGGAGAAATATGAAACTCCGTGTCCGGCCGCTGACCGCAGAATATCCTTACAACATCATAATGCGCGACTTTTCTTTCAGATATTCTCCATAACTCAGTCATGATAGCAATCGAGCTCTTTCCTTGCCTTAAAACTCACTGGGGTGGCTTCGCTTTTATTGGCAATTGTACGGCGACCGTTCATTGGTCGAGCCACGCTTCATGAAAGCTTCCAACAAATATTCTTCGAGAAAGAATAATTCTTGTTATGGAACTTTGTCTCTGCTGAAATAAGATTGCTATGAATAACTTAAATTTGAATCCATAAATTTAATAAGATTAAAATATGGTTGATATGAGATTTTAATTAGTTAGTATCTGTGGTCTGAACAACATAAAATACTAAATCTGTTTACTATATAAAAAATATGTATTAAACAAATACGTAGGCCTTTATGGGTGGATCGCCACGAGAATAGCATTGGCCCCCATAAGAATACATTAACTTTTCATGTGAAATTTAACGACTTGCAGTCAAATATTTGTTAAGAATAAGTAATAACTCACTTAATCTGGCCGAGCGCTTTCGAATCTATGAGATCCATCTTCAGAGGCGTCTCTGAAGATGGATCTTATAGATTCGAAAGCGCTCGGCCAGATTAAGTGAGTTATTACTTATTCTTAACAAATATTTGACTGCAAGTCGTTAAATTTCACATGAAAAGTTAATATTAACAACGCAGTTCGTCATGGAACAAGAAATCCAGGAAAGAATACATGTTAACTGATGTCATTCTCGTGGCGATATTGAAAGCATCGTATTGGAGGGCATCTCATCGAAGTGCGGGAGTAGGTATCTTCACTAAAACTGGTAAGAATATGCATACATTTAATCTAGAATATGAACAGAAATTTGATGTGGAGATGGATTTAGAAGTTACTGGTTTCAGAGTTGAAATCGACAACAATTTCGAAGTTGCGGTGTTAGGTCACTAAACATTTACAGGTCACCAAATGGGGAATTTTTGCGAATTATTTAATAGGCTTTTAGAGACTATACTACTACTCGTTTTACAAACGTTATTGTAGTGGGAGATTTTAAAAAATACTTTTCAATACAGAAGAAAATGACAGAAGATTCAAAGCATATTATAAACATGAATAACTTGGAAATAAAAGTTCATGAAATACAAGAGTCACAAGAACATCACAAACAATAATAATTGATAACATCCTTACAAAAATATAGATTACTGTAAAACGAAATTAGGCGGCTCAGAGCTATCTGATCAGGACTATCAAATGTTAGAGGTAGGGTTGCAGGGCAATAAATCAAGTAGAGTAATGAAAGAAATTCAACAATGTGAACAGGGGAATATCAATTGTTAGAAGCAGAATCTGTTACAAGAAAACTGGAGTAGGGTTTACAATAGCAATAGTTCAAATAACAAATATGATAGTTTCATTAATATTTCAAGGTTTCATGTCACTATGAGTTATCCAGTTAAAAAATTCCCTGTAAAAAAACAAATTACACAAAATAGAAGAGTGGATAACTGATGATATCCTTGCAGAAATAAATGGGGTTAAAGATGCATGCAATTAATTAAAATATATAATATAATATATATATTAATATAAACCAAATAAAAGTCATTTCATGAAATTTTATTCTTATCTAGCACCAAAGTTCTTCAACCTGCTGCCCTTGGAGATAAGACAGTGTAAGGTGCGATCAAGGTTTTTGAGAGATGTCAAGAAATTCTTAATGGAAATCGAGAATATAGATAACTTTTTTAGAGTTCTCGTGTAATAAATCCTTACTTTATATTTTATTACATTTCAAGGCTACAATATTGATAAATCACCGATACAATTTTTTATGTGTCATTCTATAAGCAATTGTCGACCTCAGTAACCACTTTTCAGCGTTTTTCATATTTATATATCTACTTTTAGTTATGTTTATCTATTCATTTATTTGATTTATTATTAAGTCACCATCTCACACAGGTCTAGTACCTCGAGATGCAAATACTCAATTGGCAATTCATTTTATTTTATAATATTATTTTTTATCTTGTCATATTTATAATTATTATATTGCTCATTTTGTATTTTCTAAGATTGTTTGTAAAAGTTTTGTTTCTGCCAATAAACAATTTCAAAATTTCAAAAAAAAAATATCTTGATATATGGTAAGTGAAGATAATTACTAAGCTCTGAAGAAAAACTGTATAAAAGAAGTGAAAAGAGCCAAATGTAAGAAAATAGCTGAAATTATGAATAATAGTGTGTACTCAGTATATGTACTCAGAATAATAGTGTGTACTCAACCTAAACACAGCAGTTTAGGATGTTATAAACAAAAATCGGCATGTAGCTCATGAAGATGCTTATTGCTGCGGGTTCTATCTCTAAAATAATGCTGGCAACACTTTAAATTAACACTTGCACTTTATTCACACAAATTACTTACGACTCACACTAATCAGTTATGTCACACAAAATAAATCAATCAGAAACTAATAAATCAATAATGTTCAGCTAATAATGAATTTGCTAAATTACTGTTCCAAAATTAATCACTAACTGTTAATAGGCTGATCAAAATATTTAACAAATAACTTTTCAATAATTCAGAAAGAAACGTCTAAAACATAACAGTTGAAACAGTTACGAAGCGCAGTCTGTCACTGTATAAACGGATAAAGAAGCCTGAATGATTTATCTGTCACAATATACTGCGTTTATCACTAACACATTAAACGCTCGTATAAGGCTAATTGCACACACACCGATTTTGAATGGCCGATTTTATACTGGTCGTCCAAATTCCAATAGTGAACCACATGTGGGAACGGTATCTGGTACACACACGCCGACCGCTGATCGGCGCCGGTAAAATGCCGGTGAGCAGCTGTCAACTGCCACTGTATCGCCGGCATTACCGGCAAGTAGGGGCCTACATGACTAAATACACGCTTGCACACGCACCAATTTTAAACGTACAAAAAGATTATTCTAATCAGCTGAAAGATTACTTTGATTATCATGCACATGCGCAATCCTTACTTGAAAATAATTTTATTATTCTGATATATTGATGTTTAATCTTAAGCTGGGCATTCACGTTCCGATTTGCAGTACCACTTGCAGTCCAACCTTCAAGGTTGGATCCGAAAACGGAACGTGAATGGGCTTGTTGGATGGTTGGAATTGTAGATGGACGACTAGATGGACCACTAGAGGGACCACTAGAGGGACGACTTACGAATGTCGACGGTGTTGGAGCGTGTGTGGGGCAGTCGGATCAAAGTCGTCCATCTTATCTCAGTCAGTGCATGACCTTCGGGTAAGTTCGGGCAACATCGGGCAACTTCGGTTACATTTTTCGGCTCAAGAGCGACGTTCACAGCTGATTAGGAATAAAAGTTGGATTGTAAGTAGGAGCGTGAGTGGAGTCGACTATCCATCTAGCAGTACTACTAGCAGTACTGCAAGTGGTACTGCAAGTTGGAACGTGAATGCCCAGCTTTATGTAGAAAGCTGATTGTTTGACCAGTAAAAATTTGGTGAGTGTGCTAGCACCTGCTAGCTGATTAAATATTGGCCTATTTTATACTGGCCATCCAAAATCAGTGTGTGTGCAATTAGCCTAACACAGTCAATCAATCAATCAAAAATTGCTTTATTCTACAAATCAATAAAAGAAATTACAATAACACAGAAAAAATAACTTAAAAATAACAATAGCTTTTAAACATAATAAAGTGATGTAATAGAATGAGCCTACATGGGCAACTATGGCCTGTGCGTAGACTCGAGTTGAAATAATTTGGATATAGTATAATGTATAACGGAATTGGACAGACAGTGACATCCAGTGGATTCAAGACAGATGAAGAGAATGGTGTAAGATATCTATATAAATAAAATTAGAGTTTTGTCTGTACATTTATCAGAATTATATATTTTTTGGTTATTTTTACGTTTTATAAATCAAATAAGCCGAAAATAGTATAATCTCACTTTCTGTCTGTCTGTCTGACACGGCCCCAAAGGCATTTTACGCGGCCTTCTCAAAAACGAGAGCATCGATCGGGATTTTAGTTATTGAACAGTATTGAACACTTTATTGACAATGTCTTTAGCTATAAAAAACTAAATTAACTTTTTTTTAACAGAGTAATAAACGTTTAAAAACCAAGTGTTTTGCGATTTTGGATACATTTTACGCGGCCTTCTCCTGAAAAAGAGAGCATCGATCGGGATTTTAGTTATTGAACAGTATTGAAAACCTTTTTGACAATGTCTTTAGCTATAAAAAACTAAATTAACTTTTTTTTTAACAGAGTAATAAACGTTTAAAAACCAAGTATTGTGCGATTTTGGATACATTTCTTCTAAGTTTGATTACCACATAAGAAAAAATCACGTAATTTATCATGATATATCAATCAGCTGTTCTCAAATATAATCTGAATGGTGAGCCCTTCGCGGTGTTATTTACGCTGTCTGCAGACTTGTGTAGTCGGAGCATTGCAGTCTTTTAGGAAACATATGACTGGTGAATCAAAGCTCATCTTATGTTTCATCAATTATTTCTTTGTTAAAAAAAAACAAAATTTTCTAATTTCAATTTATCAAAACAAAAATTAACATTTTAGGAAGGTGCGGTTTGTGCTAGGCTCTTGGGAATTTGCCAGGTAGCACTATTATTACCACATAAGAACAAATCACGTAATTTATCATGATATATCAATCAGCTGTTCTCAAATATTCTCTCTGATAACTGTCACTGAATTGTTTACGTTCTAAGTTATTTATTAAGCTGCTAACAACTTCATGATCGTTGCTATCAAAAAAGCCGAAACATATTTAGTGTTATTTCTAAACATAATCCGTACGAAGGACGGGTTGTTGCTAGTAATACAATAAAGATCTTATTGATAATAAGAGATTTTGCCACACAGAAAAAATGAATTGAAAATGATGAATGAAAAAAAATCATCTTAAAATATAAGAAGAAGCAAAAAATGTAAGCGAGGAAGGAAGATCAAAGCAAAGAGTCAGTAGTGAGGGTATGGACCCACACCGTCGCAGTCAAGTCAGTCAAGCCGGACACGGCCGCCCCCAGCCAAGACAAGTAGCCCGGCCTCCTCAATATGAACTTCAAACATCCATTTTTTCAGTCTTTTTTTAAAAATAGGAAGAGAAGCAGATGAAAAAATATTATCCTGTGAGGCGTAGTTGAGATAATTTATTGCGGTAAAGAACATGGGCTAGGAAAAAACAATTTGTGATTGAGAATGATTTGGTTAGCTGGATGGTGTTAATTCCGACTGATGAAACATATCTTGTATTATGAGAGTGTGAGGTAGATGAGAAAATTGTACCAATGTTTTTATAAATATAGATTAGCAGATCTTTAATAAAAAGTTTTTTCAAAGGCAATATTTTAATTTCGTGAAATAGTAAGTCTGAGGGATATCTGCTACATCTTCAAAAGCCAGCCTTTAGAATTGACTTTTGAATAATTTCAAGCCTATTAATGTGTGTGCTATAGGCTGCACCCCATGCAAGAATCCCATAAGAGAGTCTGTAGTAACTTGTAATATAACGGTTTGTATGAACAGAACCAGGAACTTCCACTGGGTATAAATGCCAGTTGTACTGTCAATGGAGTTTGAACAATGAATGAACTGACTGTTCACAAGATCATCCATTTTATATAAGTGTATGACATTCCAGAAAGAACTAGAGAAAATAATTGCCTATTGAGATTAATCTATAAAAATCTGTGTACACAGATACGAATTTATTAGAACATTCCCAAAGAATGCAAGGTGAGAGGAGAATAGGGGGAAACAAAACATGCCTGTTTATTGCTCCAACCAGAAGACATTATTGACACAGTGCAAAAAGGGAACAGAAATATTTTCTCTTCTTTCTGGCATTTCATAGCACCATCCCCACCTTAAAAGAGATTGTTCCATCCTAGAATAAATGCACTTATGCTGGTTTCAGTCTGCTCTAGTTACTGGCTGGCTCCTTGTTGATCCTCCAAGGGTTGCAGATGCAAATGGTAACCTGGATACCAATGGATTTGAACACATCTTCCAACATTGGCTTCATAATTGTCCAGTCCAGGCCATCATATCCACTTCCAAGCCTTTGTATACCAAGTTTCTTACTCCTAGTTGCTGCATTCTGTCCCTCAGCTGAATCAAGCAACTACAAAATGTGTCATATGATGACTTCATCTCAGGTTGTCCTAGGTAGAAGTTGACTATGCTGCTAAAAATGAAAAACATTTCCTTCTGCTGGTCCTTGTTGTTCCAGGTCTCTGAGACCACCAAACTTCTTCCTGAAGACTGTAGGAATGCCTCAAGATTCTGCTAAGTTGCTGGTAGCACAGTGTGCCAGTGCATACTCCTTGGACAGGGTGAACAGATCTCTTTCACTTTTCTGGATCATTTTCCCACCTGGTGCTGGATCATCAGCAGACTTCTCTGAGGATAGAGTGCACCAAACCTGAACTGCTCGTCCTTCTTTTGCCTTGCTACTGCCACCTTGGTCAGCCTTGATGTCATGCTTCTTCTTCTTTGACCAAAAGTATCATCCTTGGCTTCCCAACACTGCTCAGAAGAATTGATGAGGCAGATCTTCCTGCGATTATGGTTGCAGGTAATGTAGTGCCCCACATGAAGAGTGTACAAACACTTGGTTTATATATCGACCAGACTTATCGGCTATCCTTAGCTGGAAGGAGCAAACTAAACATGTTTGCAACTGGGTGTTTGCAGGGATGCACCAGTTTAAATGGCTTAAGTGATTCTTACCTAGAAGCACATAAATTCTGTTGGTTAGATCATTAATAATTATACCTTTCATTGATTACTGCTCAACAGTTTATATCGATTTGACAAGTGAGTTGAATGGTAGGATACAGAGATCGCTGAATTATGCCATGAGATACATCTTTGATGCCAGATGTGATGAGCACATCACACCCTTTTCCATGGAGCTCAGTTGGCTGAAGGTTAAGAGTATAAGGAAATAAGGAAATAAATTCTGATTTATAAAATTCTAATTTAAAATGAGGGACCAGTTTATCTTTGCAATTCATTCACTTTATTATCTTCTATTCATTCTGCTTGTCAAACCAGGTCACATCAGTACACACTCCAAATTCCTCATCATCGTACATCCATCTTCAACTCATCTTTCATCACTACAACCTGCAGAGAATGAAATTCTCTTCCTGCTCATATAGTATTTTCTCCATCCATTTCCCTGTTCAAAAATGAAAATTGCATGAGTATTTGCTGAGGACTGATGTGTGAGTGTCTGGTCGGTTGTGCTTTATAAAGCTTTTTCATTTATTATCATTTTTTATACACAATATTTTAATTAATTATTAGAAATAAATTTTGGCTAGTATTTCATAATGAGCTCACATCAGTTGATACTCATACTATACTACTCTAATTGCTTTTTTCTTATTTATTCTCTAAATTTTTTTTCTCTTTTTCTTCTATATTATTTAATTTTTATTGAGTTACAATTTATGTAAAATGTAATTAAATGTGATATTTGATGTTTGCCATAGGTCTTTCAAGACCTGGCAAAGTGAGATTATAACAATCAATCAATCTCTCAATCTCCTTGCATGCTTCCTTAGTGCAGTTTGCCTTCTCCCTGCTAGGTTGGTCTTTCTTGCTCCACATTTTTCTGGGAACTCACATGTTTCTGGCCAGGATCTTCCTTCTGTTTCCTCTAGAACTGACCTCTCCCTGCCAGCCCAGAAATCACTGTAGTCCTCATCAGGATACCTTCCTTGGACTTTTCTCCATGGGACTCTATTGAGAAAATGTCCACATTCCTGTTACTGATTCCTGGTTGATGGATGGCTTTATCTGTACCCTTCCTCCTGATCTGCCTTTTCTTCTCTCATCAAGTATAGAGCATTGAACCTCCTTTTTTCCAACTCCCAACTGTTCCAGAACTAATTCCACAACCTTCTGAATGGTGCTTGCCCCAATCTATACAGCCCCCATGGCCCTCACCATAGAATCTCCTGGCACTTACTGCAAATGATGTTCATATATGTTGTCATCAACAGAGAGATATGCATTCCTCACAAGACAAGCAATAGCAGCCTGGACTCGTTTGTTGATTTGGAATCAGTATAACTGCTCCAAGTGCTTGTTGCCAAACCGCGTTTCCACAGCTCATTGAAGTTCCACTTTGCAGCTAAAGGTATTGAATGAAGAATCACCAATGCTTCCCCTCTGAGATTCATCACCAACACAGATAAGAATGTATTAGAACATTCCCAAAGACTGCAAGGTGAGAGGAGAATAGGGGGAGTAAACAAAACAAGCCTGTTTATTGCTCCAACTGGAAGACATTATTGACACAGTGCAGAAAGGGAGAATAAATATTTTCTCTTCTTTCTGTCGTTTCATAACACCACTAGTGTTCCCAGAATAGTTAACGAAAATAACAAATATATTGATGAGAGTATAGACACTTGAAATTTCTTCAACAAATATTGTTAACTGTTTGCTAAGAATCTTCAAAAAATCTCTTAATACAGATATTAGTAATTCAAACATGTGGAATACTGAGGCGATCCAGAATGAATTAAAATTCTATCCAGTATCCCAAGATGAGCTGTCGAATATCATTGATAATTCGAATAATAAAAAAACTGTAGGAATGGTAAAATTCTGAAAGAATGTATAAAGATCGATTGTTAGGTCCTTTGATTCATCTGATCAATCACTCATTAGAACAAGATGTTTTCCATAGAATTTAAAAGAGGGAAAGATCTTGCCAACCTTCAAAAGTGGTGGTAGAGAAAAGGTCAAAAACTAGCAATATATATATTGGTATTTTTAATGTATAATTAGTAAAATTTTTGAAAGAGTAGTTCTAAATAGTGAATAGGCTACTTCTGCATCTTCAAGAAGCTAACTTCATCTGTGATCCAGAATGAGAATGATCCAGAAAAAATTTGTGATAATTGTTGAGACGATTTGTTGGCTTCCAGAAAGGAAGATCAACGAAAACAGCAATAGTTTCTCTAGTTGAAAAACTAATATATATGATAGATTCAGGTGAAAAAGCTGCTGCAATCTTCTTAGACCTATCGAAGGCATTTGATTGTGTAAATCATAGAATTTTATTGGAAATACTGCAAAACGTAGGCGTAAACTGAAATGGCTTGAATCATACCTTATTGGGAGAAAGCAATGTGTTGAACTAACTACAGTAGTTGGGAATAGTATAATAAAGAATAAATTTGATAAATTGGTGGTTCAAGCTGGAGTGCCTTAGGGTTCAATACTAGGTCCATTGCTTTTTTTTTTTGTTTTTTTTTGTTATGCATCAACCGTTTACATAAATAATTAATTAAATGATGTTGAAGATCCATCTTGTTTCCACTAATATGTAATATAAACTTGAAAAAACCACTTTTAAATGGAAATTAACTCACGTTGTGGCGTGACGGCCGTTTCGCTCTGTTGTCTAGTCAGTGTACTGTGGGTCGTCTGACGATGCTCTAGACAACAGAGCGAAACGGTCGTCACGCCATAACGTGAGTTAATTTCCATTTAAAAGTGGTTTTTTCAAGTTTATATTAAATTAATTAAAGGTAGATCCCTCTCATTTGCAAACGATTCATCACCCATTTTCAGCAATTCCGTTCTAGATAATTTAGAAATAAATGCCCATGTAGGTGTGTAGTGCATTGTCCAATTCTTAAATCAGTTGTAATTAACAATAAATAGTAAAAATGCCAATAGGGCTAAAGAAGATAGGGCTATAAACGAGTTTGTATACAATAATCAACTAGGCTAGGCCAGAAAGAAAACATTGTATTTCTAGGAGTTTTGTTGGATAGGCGATTGACCTGGGCTCCATATATTGAGAAAATAAATTGTAAAATTTCATCTGGGGTATTTGCACGGCGTCAGCTTGCTAGATTAAATGTCAAAAAGTTACTTTTTACAGCTTACCATGGGCTCTTATTACTGTCACATATTAGGTATGCTAGTATGGGGTAATTCATCAATATAAAATCTTGCTAGGGTGTTTAAGACCCAAAAGAAAGCTGTTAAGTGTATAGAAAGAGTAAATAGATTAGATTTATGTGGGCAGTTTTGTTCAAGATACTTGGTCTCCTAACTGTATTCTGCTTATAGGTGTATGAAACTACTTTATGTGTGAAAAAGAGTGATATTAACCAAAAATCTTGACCTACACGATTATAATACAAGAAGCCGATGAGAGCCAATTGCTCCCCCTCTCCATAACGAATAAAATCAAAAACAGTATTTGAACACAAACAAAGGTGCTCCAAGTCTTGGTGTAGTCAGAACTCACAGTACCTAAAAGTGTCTACATACAAACAGTAGGCCAAATCTCAAATGACATTTAATAAAAATCTGCTATATTCATGTGTACTGTGTGGACTTTAATGGATAGAAATATTTTAGATGGCATTTAGAATTCGGCATTTTCCGAACATGTTATTCCTAAGCTATCTGTGTTATTATTAAGCCTGATAACTCCGCAGCTATTCAAGTCCAGTTTACCACAGAATATGGTAGAGTATTTCATATGACAATGTATTTTCTGTTATCAAAAGAAAATATGCTGAAAAAAATCAATCAAATATGAATTTGGCATATGAAATTAAAACAATAATATTTTTCTAATTATTTATACTAAGTTTCTATATGGTTCAAGAATTAAAAAAAAATCATTAAAGTGATAAATTTTATATATCACAATTAAAATTATCAGCTTCAACTTGAATGGAAAATTTCATTTGCAATATAATTTTATAATAATTCATATTAATAACTCGCAACCTGTTTCCTATTATCAGAAGATAAATATACTGAAAAAATCAATCAAATGAAATAACTGTTCTAACCATTCATATTAATATACTGATACAACAGAGTATCCAAGGACCCGACAAATTTACATAAAATAATATATGCATATAAGTTAGTTCGAAGTTACTGACAATTGAACAAACTGACAAATTTACTTAAACAGAATTTAATAATAAAATTTCGAATTCCTTTAATTGCTACCAGTTCATACTGAAGACTTCCGCAATGGCGGATATTGACAACAGTATCTAATAACTGATGGAAATCGATGAATGCTACTGTACAAAAATATCAGTCACCACCGGGAATCGAACCACGGACCTCCCAATTGCCGGTCGGACGCCTTAACCACTAGACCATGGAAACCTTTCTGCACAGCAGCATTCATTTTTAACTTGGCCATATCGGCTCGTATCTCACAAGTTAGTTCGAAGTTACTGACAATTGAACAAACTGACAAAGTTAAATAATCTATTCAAACGTGAATACGGTATCTTTTTGATGTAATAACAAAAGCGATAATGCTGCATTGTATGAGATTGAAGTGAATATCGTTTGAATGCAATAAAAGTGATATGCTGCATTTTATTTGTTTGAAGGTCATGGTATATCTATGTTTACAAAATGAAAAGTAAGACTAAATTGTCACAACCACATTTTTTAAAAATATAGAGTTTCGGATGTTAATCCATTATCAATCTCAGACAAACTGGAGAATGAGTTTGTCTGAGATTGATAATGGAGTAACATCCGAAACTAGTATCTCTACATTTTTAAGAAATGTGATTGTGACAATTTTGTCTTACTTTTCATTTTGTAAACATAATTATACCATGACCTTCAAACAAATACAATGCAGCATATCACTTTTATTGCATTCAAACGATATTCACTTCAATCTCATACAATGCAGCATTATCGCTTTTGTTATTACATCAAAAAGATACCGTATTCACGTTTGAATAGATTATTTAACTTAAACAGTAAATTGACGAAACGGTTAATTATAAATTTAGGACTGTTCACTTAAAAATAGAGTAAAAATATCTGTTAAAAAAATTGGAAACTAAAATTTTTATGTTTAATTTACTTTTATAGCGTTATAGCAACTAATCAATCAAAATTATCAACAGCTGTGCTAATAGGCATATGCACCACTCAACTCCTTCCATTTCTATTTAAATTGCCATTTTACTCACACTGATGGGATGCATTTTACTTCTAAAGAAAAGGCTAACGAAGCGAAATGCGTCCCTCCACTATAAGTGCATGGGTACAATCATAATTTAAATAGAAATACAGTGTCAGTTTTGATATTAGATCATATAAACTTCCCAACTCACAAAAAATGCACATCGGCAGTTCTTAAAAAAAAGTTTTGTTTCTTCTTTTTCTTGTTCAACAGATCTTATAATATATAATGTATCAACGATTTCTCTCCATTTTGTTTTCAATTCGACGATTTAAAATAACTTTAAAAAAATATTGAAACGCAGTCAAAAATGAAAACGTCAACGCTTGCACTGTAAAAAAGTTGATAATTGAGCTAAGCATCAGCCTTTGTAATATTGTAATGTCTAATTTTTTAGAAGAAACAGCAACAGCACCAGCTGCTAATGTTTTGATTTTCACTAGCAAAAACTAACGTAGAGCCTACATTGTTTACACCAACTGAAACTGTTTTACATCATAATTATTTTTACATTCGAACCCCAAACTCCAAAATCAATAGCGATCTTACTTGGACTTTGAGGAAGCTATGTGCCAAGTTCCAAAAGTCTGGAATCTTCCTTTCAAGCGCTAGGGCACAGACGGACGGAGAATGGCTTGATTTCAATTAGGCCGTGTCGAGTCTTCAATAAAGTGAAGTATGATATATATATAATTATGATTATCTATCATGTTCTTACAATGTCATCAGGCCTACAGAAAAAATATTCTTCATTCAAGTTTCAAGTTGATAATTTACTTTCAATATTGTAATGTTTTAAATTATAACTGTATTTTTTTTATTTTTTATTATTATTTTTTTGTAGAGGCCTACCACGGACTACATTAATTCACCATTCAATTATTTTTTCCGCTCTATAATTGTGGTATATTGTAGTCAAGTACAATACATATGAAATAGTTTATTATTGTGCTATCACCGGGTCAACTTTGAATTTGGCGGTCCTCGACTAGTCATGTATGTACGTTTCCTTTTCAACGTAATGATTACACAACAGATTATTTAATTATTGAAGGCTGAATTTCATAAGAAAAATCTTCTAAACGTGAAAAGTGATATAATTTAATTAAATTTCTCAATTAATTAAAGTCAAGTAAAATAATTGAACGTCTGTGTTCGGAAACGAGAATCGATTCATCAGGTTGGTACCAATGCTCCAGCCAAGTCTTTCATTTCAGGCGTCGGAGTTTCCGCCAGGTTTATCGTCCACGTGTTTTGATTTAATTATTTGGAATTAAAAGGTAATTAATCAAAGAAAACTTCATTTTGATCATATTTTCACAATATCTAGTCACTATTTATTATATACTATCAGATCTATCTATTCATTTCAAGCTTCTATTCCAGTTGTCCGACACTCGAGCCTTTTCATATTGTGGTACGGTACGTGCTTTCTAAATTCACCTTACGCACTAATGTTGATGTTATTAATGTTTTGTTGCATTTTCACTGAATCACCAAAAAGTATAATCCTTAATCCTTCAATAGCTTGAAGTTCGGCTATGACTGATTCAATGAGTTTGATGAAGTTGTTAAGGTTATGTCATTTCCCAACCGCATTGACTACAATATTGTGGACAAGAGTTTTTACATAGTTTGTTCAGTTATAATCACAATCTTCTCAACTTCTCATCAACATATTGTACGCTCTTTGCTATTATTGATTTACTTGAGCTGCTTGTTTTCTGATCTGATTGGGCCAACTAAGTTATACACGTTCCATAACCCCATTTTCGTAATACTTCTTGCCGAAGTTACAATTGGTTGAATATATCAGTTTCATAAAATGCCCCAGTTGAAGTGAAGTACCCCAGTGATTTGATTTTCACTGATATTATTGTTTACAACTAGTAAATTTGATGTGTTTCAAAACACGGCCAGATATCGAGCATACATGATATCTTTTCTTATTCTGCTCTGTGATTCTAGGTAATCGAATTGTTTGTTTCATCTATTCGATAAGCCTTATTAAATATTTGGGTCCATATTTTACAAGATCAAATTGACTTCCGTTGAAACCTAGGTTATAGGTAGAGTATTCTATTTATTTGAAGGTTAGCTCAATTTTACATGTAGATTTGCTAACTTGAATGCTTGTGATCTTAGAAATCCCAACCTAACGACTCTCCTAACTTGTGATTGGTAACTTATCTGAATTATGTAAAGTCTACCATAGTTGACAGTTCCATATTCTCTGTACGAATCAGAACCATATTTAGGATAGAGTTTGATTTTTATCCTGATAACGATTCTCTGTTAAATTAATTCAATGGTTAACTTTCTTGCTGTTGAATAAAATCAGATTGTAGGATTGTAGTAACCATTTCTTTCATACCCGCGCACCGCGTATCCTTTCATACCACACAGATTCTTAAAATGTTCATTTTGGTTGTTAGGTTGAGTGAGTCTTGAGTGGAAGTAACCTATAATGATTTTGTTTGTTTAGCTTAACTAGCCCATTTTACTTGATGTTTGTTGAGAGTATGACATTTTTAATAGTTCAAGGGTAATGCAAGTATTATTGAATTAGATGCAACCAATATGTTTATTACAGTATCATTTCACACATTTAAACTCGAAAGATTTTTTAGTTTTATAACTTCATATAGTTTTAGTTATACTTCATATAGTTTAGTTTTATAACCTTACATTACAAACTTTTTTCAATGTACTTGTTTCACATAATATACAGTTTAGTGTTATGCTACTGTATATTTTGATTTATTCATCCGTGCAGAAATCCCAATGTCTAAATAATCCCTATATTCAGAAAATCACCCAAGCTATTTTACCTTGAAATTCATCATAGGCTTGATAACGATAACGATTCTCTGGTTAACTTTCTTGCTGTTGAATAAAATAGGCCAATATCTGTACGATACTCAATATTATTTGTTAATACTGTACTGTATTCTTTGTAGTGAAATTACATTTATTCTTCTTCATAAAATATTATAATCTGATAACATAGCATGATTCTTTGAAGAAGGTTCCTCAATGTGGTTTTAATATTATTTTAGATAAGTTATCCATAATGAATAATACGTGTCACAACCACATTTATTATGAAAGCGCATGATACTATAGTATTGTTTGTCATGCCATTCTCAATCTCAGTCAAACTAATAGAGATTAAGAGGAGAATGACTACCGAAACTGAATTGCTGAATAGTCACTCTGGGAAAGTTGTCTAATAATAAAACTCCTCAGTCTCACTTCAATTTGCAGTTTGTTAATTAGTATAGTAGATATTAGTATATTCTCAATCCCTTCATTTTGGAATTTTCCTGTAACCTGATTTTCTAATATGGAATTTAGCTGATTCTTTTATCAAGAATGACAGTATACCGACGGTTTTTTTCTTAATTCTAGCTAAACTTTTGTCAATGTAGCTCATTTTAATTACAGAAAAATTTACTAATTCCAAATGCATCCTAGTGAAAGAAAATTTGCCCAAGTAAAAACAACCGGAACTTCAAGAAATACTACTAAAATATTTAGTGTTTACAACAGTAAATTGTTTCCCACATTCTGAAATTCTTTTTTCACCTTAAAAACAATGCTTTCTGAACTTCATAGCAAAACCCTCTATTATATTTTTTGCATTTACCTATATTATAATATCATATTAAAATATTTTAGAATTTTGAAAATGCGAAATTTCATGTTTTTTAACCAACTTGAAAAAAGGAGGAGGTTTTCAATTTGAACTTTTTTTTTTATTTTTTCATGGAACATCAATTACTCTAACACTATTGAACCGATTTAAATAAAAAAATTCGAATGATAAGGCATCATTCAGCAGTGGTTCCATTCAAGCTTTGCAAGGTTCGGCTCAATACTTAGCACCAAGTCATCAACCTCTTTATTTGAATTTTGTCCGAAAGTTTTTCACGTAACTTTAAAAAATAATTATTTTAAACCTCTAAAGTCATCAATGTGTTTCAGTGTAGTTATAACCGTGAAAGAGTATAGTCTCCTTGAAATTATTAAAAAAAAATCTTTTATCAATTTTTCAGTGAAGTTATAACTGTCTACTACTTGAAAAAAATCTCTAGTTGTTCATTTTTCAGTGTTGGTATACTCTGAAAGGGACATAATTATGAAACAAAAGCCCTTTCATTTTTATGAAGCATTTCGCTTTTGTAATTTTCCTCAATATAATATTCTGCTATTAATATAAAATTGTAGAGTTATAATTAGTTTTATAAATATTCTCGAAATACTTCCGCATCCATTAATAATAACTTGAAACACCATTCAGACAAAACAAATTACCAAATTAACCAAAACACCATTTAGACTATATCCTCGTCCTCTGAAAACTACATCATGGCTGAATATTGACTGTGTCACGTTTAGCGTTCTATGCGAGAGTGATGTACTAAAAAGGGATTAAAATTATAAGTTTAACAAATTCAAAGTGATATAAGCTATTACACTGTATTAAAAATTTAAGAAATAATCAATTTCCTTTATAAATGAATGGAATATCAATGACTAAATTGAATTTTTAAAAATAACGTTTTTCTTTGACTAGAAATTTAGGTTTAAACTAAAAAAATTCATTCTATTACTTTGAATCCCTGTTTTAACTTCACCATCATCAATGTTTCCCTTACCTCTGTAGGATTCACAAATAATAAGGTTGAAATGAGTAAATTCCAATAAGTTTCATGGTCATGCTTAATATTTTCATTTCATGTTCAATAGTTACTGATTAAATTCATCAAGTTGATTTGTTTGAATATTGTTTGTGAAATTTATTCATCTAGACCTTTATTGTACAACCATTAACACAGTTCGCTTATAATATAACCTTGTACAGTCATCTAATGGTTTTGTTTTCAAGGCTTGGAAATTGGCTTTGAACTATTTCAATTTAAATTATGTGTATTAGTCTATCATGATTCATTTAATTTCCATTGTGTCTATTTTATTTTGATCTGGGGCTTGTCGCATAACAATTGACAAATTCAAATTTATAAGTAGAAAACTTCCATAAGACTTTGGAGTAACTACTAATACAAGTACTAATAATATCTGTTGGTGAATTGTTATGCAACAAGCCCCAGATCTATAATAGTTTACATGTTATTCTTCCACATTATTTCTGAGATTTCGGAAAACTATATATTTTTTTATATAAAGATTTTTTGTAGTTTTTCAATGTAGCAATTTTTTTTTTTATGTTCCAGTAGAAATGGCAGATACAAAGAAGAAGGTGGTTGCTTCTCCAGCCGCTGGCAAGCCTGCTGCGAAGGCCGCGGGTAAAGGCAAGGAGTTCAGCTACGGTGCACCAAGGAACTACGATCTCGGCAATGGATTGTACAGGTTCAGTCGCACCAAGATGTACCACAAGAAGGCTCTGTGGAAATTTGTCGACAAGAAGAATCCTAAGAAAGAGAAGCCCAAGACGAAACTGACCAAGGAGAAGACAATCGGCGGTGAGAAGAACGGAGGTAATCGTATTGTCAACTTGGCAAAGAAGATCAGGTCATACCCAACCTGCGACAGAATCAGGAAGCATCCTGCCAAGAAATGCTTCAAACAACACAAGCGCTCCCTGCGGTCCAGTTTGCAGCCAGGTAAGGTTGTCATTCTTCTGGCTGGTGTCCACAAAGGTAAGAGGGCAGTTTTCTTGAAACAGCTCGCTAGCGGTCTGCTTCTTATCACCGGCCCATTCACACTCAACGGCGTACCTCTACGTCGCATCCACCAATCATACGTGATTGCCACGTCGACAAAAATCGATGTTTCCAAAGTAGAAATTCCAGCTAACATCGACGATGCCTACTTCAAGAGACTGAAGGCCAAGCGAGCCAAGAAGGAAGACGGAGATCCATTCGTTGCCAAGAAGGAACAGTACAAGCCTTCAGACCAGAGGAAGTCCGACCAGAAGGTAATTGACAAACAGCTAATGAAGGCAATTAAAACAGAGAAAGACAGCATTTTACTTAGAAAATACCTCTGTACAATGTTTGGTTTGAGAACCAACCAGTACCCACATAGAATGAAGTTTTAATTTTTGAATATCTTTTTTTATGATCGATAAGTATGATTATTAACTTCCTGTGACTTGGAAAATTGTATTCATATTTATCATTTGCTCGAAAATTATAGAAAACTTCCAAAAATCCATACTTTTGTTCTTATTAATTAGTGTATTCCCTATTTTTAGTTATGACGCAATGACTAAATCTTCAAAGAAGTCTGTGGTGAAACATTTGTTTACCGCCATTCAAGTGTAAACACAACTGCGTTATAAACGTAATGTGCCTGTCTTCAACCACTTCAGTATATTCACATCTGACTTTCTGTAGAAAAGTTCCTATTTAGTGGCACCAGCATGCTTATAGTTTTGAAGATGACCTTCAAGATTATTATTGAGAAGCACTTTGAAAATTTATTTCAATGGGATCACAATATTTAAAAACCTTATTGATATTATCTGTTGTGAATTGATATTCATTCCAGTAGAACACATTCATTGTGTTTTTTATGGTGCAGAAACTATTTAAACTTGCTTTTCAATATGAGTGAACTTTCGAATTTTCATTACTTCATTATTCAACTCAGTTACTGAAGAGTGGCTGTTGAATGTGCACTCATATGGAAATGTTTGTTGAAATAATTTCTGTACGTTAATTGAACCTGTGAAAGTGAAAACTTACTGAATAACGGTTCTATCAATTTTTATATTATCTTAATTTTATGAAAACCACAAATTCTATGATTTTCTAAGGCACTTCATTTTTGGTCGTAAGTTTTATCTTCAATTGTTGGGTTGATGACTATAAGCTATGTAAATGTTACCTATAGCCTCTGAATTTTTTCATCAGTGAAAGTTGGTCGCTTGATATGGTTTATGAACATATTAAAAAATTTTAATTTTGTAAATTTTAAAAATCTTCGATTTAGGCCTAAGCTATTTCCTGAAGAAATATCCATTTTTCAATACAATTGAAATCTAAGATTCAAGATTTATTTTCTTAACTTAACTTTCTTATCTTCGAATTGAGATTCAGTTATAAAAATATGAGTCCTTGTCTGAAGATGACCTGTCCCAAGAAAATTGCATCTTCAATCTTTAATAAACATTGTGATCAAGCGAAGTTGTAAAAAATATTCTGACCTGTAGTCCAGTGCAGTCTTTTACAGGTATAGAATATGTTTCACATCAGCACAAATGTGCCAATTATTTTATGATGTTTTTCAGTACATTATAATTATGCATATCATTATCAAGAACTAAGGTCAGCATGAGCTTTCAGTGTTGAGGCTTACTTAACTCAAGGTTGACTTGAAAAACCTTTTGGGTAAATACTTTTTCAGTCTCCTCGAGTCAAGGTTGTCTCATAAATACAGGCCCTAGTCCGCACCTACTGTAAGGAATAAGAGAAGTATTCAGTAAAATGAATTTTGATGTGAGCAACAAAAGCGCAAATAGAAAAAGGCTTGGTGACGTGATGCAGGAATTTTTGTGAAACAAATTAAAACTATGTACGGTAGTATTAGAACTCATCGTATTTAAAACTCATTACCCACGCACAGGTCTCAGACCTATGTGGGCTTCATCCTCAAAAAAAAAAATTACGCTAATGATAGAAACGTTGTGGTCCAATTCATTGCTGTGTTGACAAATCGTCCTGCGTAAAATTTCCAAAGCCTCCGTTTTTTCGTGTTATCAATGACTATATTTTTCATTATATATGATCTCTAATTGTGTATTCAATTTACGAATTAGTGAAGGCTCTACTCTGATGTCATGTCATTTTGGCTTCTGTCATAACGTAGTAATTATTCAGTAATAAGAAGCTAGTACGTAGTAGTATTAGGCCTTCATGAAATATTAGGAATTACCTAGTTTTCATTGAAACTATACCGTCATATAGTATCGTATACGGTGTGCCTGTATTAAAACTACCTGAACTACGTCAATATTATTTGAACATCACTCCGTCGCACAGAATCAGCTGATCGCATTATAGTTGTGTATCATCGTCATATTGTGTACTGTTGCGAGATGATGATACGATCAGCTGATTATGTGAAATGGAGTTATGTTCGCGATGGGTTGTTGGCAGTATGGACCTACCTTAAGAACCTTATTATGCATAGCCACCGGAGTGACGAATGCACACAACAATTTAATGCTAAATTACACCAGCCGAACGAGTGACCGAGCTCAGAAATGTCACAATGCTCATATCTAGAGCCCTCAGCTAATTTTTTTAATAAAATTTAACCAGCCTTGAATTGTGGCGTGTGTTCGTCACTGAAGTGACTGTATTATAAGGCTCTTAAACGTTAAGATACAGTACTGTTTTGTGATATATGTAAAAAAACGGTAGTTATGTGACAAATTGAATTTCTATATTCTGTACAATTAATAATGATTTTTAATCACTTGAATCATCATCTATTTTCGACAAGATTTAATACATATTATTAGCTTCTTTTCAGATTTAATCTTTTTTGGGAAGGTTATTGTTATTAATCGAAATATTCTCCATATCAGTTGATGAGAATCTGCCATAGTCGAAAATGTATTCCGGGTACAAGTGAGTGTATATTATAAAATTAATATGAATTCTGAACGATCTGATTTGGTCAGGATTCCCACCAACCATGAAGCTGCTCTGGACGCCAAATGGCATAAAGTATTGTATTCTTTGGTTACACACATTTACATAGCACATTCAAATGCTTGCGCCACACACTTCACAAGCTCATTTTTTTATTGTAGAATAATGCTGACAAAACCTCCAAAGTTGAGGGGGAAATCAAGGAAAAACAATGAAATAGTAAGTAGGCACGCTACCCACTATCAGCAAATATTTATTTGAAAATAAATCTCAGGAGAACAGTGAACTAATCAAGCTTATTGATCACATTTGAAAATTTACTATAAATTTGTCAACCTTGCTCCTTTACTTTATCAATGTTCCACAATGTTTAATAGTCATAGAGAGTTATAGGATTAGGTCCGCTGTTTTACTCCTTGCAGAAACGAGCAGGAAAAATAGCATAAGGATTGCAAAAACTTTATAAACCCATGCAAGAGTATAGGTTTACAATGCTGGCTTACTTACATGGCCCATGACAGCCTACATAAATAATATAATAATAGATGAGTGCTTGCACAGTGGAGCATCCAGTCCTCTAAGATAATCACCATCTGAAAATTTAACACATGCCATTGAATGGAAATACGCTGCTCACCATTCCACAGCATCTGTTCGATTTTGCGATGTTGATTATCTTCGAGTATTGGCTGCTCCACTGTGCAAGCACCCTAGATAAACAGCACTCCATAAATATGTAAAAATAATAAAATGGAAGCTGACTACTGGTCCATTAAAATATAATTGAACGCCTTTATTTGTACAATTAAATTACAGCTAATAAATAAATAACATTTATATAACAATAATAAATAAAATTAACAACATTGTTTTTTTTATTAATGAGGCTTAATTTCATCGCAACCATAAAGAGTTCATGTATGATAATAGGCATATATAGAAGCAGGGTATGTTTTGTGATTGATTGTTTCTTTTATTATTATAAATGTGAAATCAAACAGCTTCGTCATCTTGCAAAGAAGTGTAACATCGGCACTGATGATGAAGTACCGTATTGCAAGGTGCCTTTGGCACTTGTAAAGTTATGAAGTATATTTTTAAATGAGTAAAGAATATTTTTTTAGTAGTAACAAGAATTACGCCTCTATGGATATGAACATAATAGCACCTGAGGTGTTGGGATAATGGAGAGACTAATACAAAGTGGCAGAATCCTTGGAAGAAATGATTGGTGTTGTGAATTAGCAATTTAAAGGACGATCACGTGCTTCTCTGTTCAGTTGACTTCCGATTTCAGCTGCAATTTGGATTGCTGCAAACAATTACAGTATTTTTGATAGGTGGTGAAAGTGCGTGGGTGGTTTAAAGGAGGAGGGAGGAAATAGCAAGTCGAGGCGAGAACGATGAGCGGCGGTGGCGATTGAAATAGAAAATAGAAGAGGGACGATGAAGGCCTAAAACGCGCGATGCTCCTCAGCTAGGAGACGGGCCAATTGATTATGGCATTGTTATAGCTGTGCTCTCTTGCCCTCTCGCCCTGCCTGCGCCTTTGTGGGTGCCGGTCATACCGATGAGTTGTTCATGCATGCACGCTCGTCTTTGTGCGCGCCCTTCGCATATGAGAGGGCGCAAATTTTCCATCCCTTTGTCGCGCGCCGACGTCTCTGATTGTTGGGCGACGGACGTGGCCTGAATAGTCGCCAGAGATTGCGATCAACAACCGTGTTATGCATCCAACGCCGCGTCGCGACGCCACTGCCTCTGTCACACACCTGCGTCGTTCTCACTCCTCCCGGAAGAGAAGAGAAACTGGCGAGATAGCGCCTCACTGAACGTGCTCACCAAAAGTCGGCATCAACTATCTTTTCTGAATGATTGCATACCATCAACATTGACCGATCGTTCCAAGTCTTTGCAAAAATGATGATAATGTGATCTGTGTAAAATACTCCATTGTAACTTTATGATGGAGGTAATTAAATACCGGTTAGCATGAATAGCCTATAATACAAAAATTGATAAATACTGTATTTTTTGCAAAGAAAAGACACTTTCCTGTAGCGTACCGGTACTTGCTTTTCTGTGAATTTATTATTACCGTCATTGCTACAGAGTAAATACAATTTTGTAGTTACAACAAATAGTGATTATAGATACAACAAAAATAGTGATAGCTTTCCCAAACAGCGCTAAAAGCCCACTCTCTATAAAATTATATAGAACAAATAATGGGATAAATATTATATAGATGAAGAAGTAGAACCAATTCTAACGGAACTATTTCTTAAGATTAAAAATCAAGTAGCTAATTTTTCAAGCAACATAAATTCATAACTTATATTACCGAAAGCTTTATTTTAAAAATCAAATAATTCAAATGAATTCTTTGAGCAAATAAATGTAACATGATGTACATACGGAACGGTATAACAAATAGTGTCGTATGCGATAATCATGGAAGAACAAGACTTTCAATCCTGAATTAGAAAAATGTAATAAGTTAATATTTGAATGTAATGACAAATGAAGCTTACGTGTACATGCATTCATGAAAAAACTGAGACAGACAAGCAACATACAAAAATTATTAGGTGTGTAAATTGTATGATAAATTTATCTTTAGATTCATAGGTAGTTTAATGTACAGCCAGCAAATTATATTAAAAATTCATTGCCGTACAGGATTAACTTTTCCATTCAATTACTGCACCTATACTTGAAATTAAAAACTGATTTATCTATTTTTTAAATTTCATGAGAGCAACAGTTATAAACCCACTACTGATTTCCCAACACAATACAACATATATATTTCATTTACAAATATAGGCTTTTACCAATTGAAATAAGATATTGTAATAGTAATATGAATCGGTTGAGACATTCAATAAATAATATTAATGTACAATAAGAAGTCTAAAATCAAGAAAATAATTCATTGAAGACAAATTCTAAATAAATGCTTGGAACCACAGATAACAACTAAGGTATGTTTTTTTCTTTCTACTTTAGCACATGCACACTTTCTACTAAACCGTGTTGAAATAAGCATGAATAGTAGGAGAAATCTTATGTTCCCCAATCTTTTTTTAGTACGACTCGAGATTTTTAGGAGGTTAGATTCTTTGATGTCACTAGTTGGCCTAGTTTCTATGAGCCTTGAAATGGTGTTTGTGGTTAAAATATTGGTACGGAGCTGAATTAAGATTTTTTTGTTCTTTCATTCTAATGAAAGCTCTCTAACATCAATGAAACTTACTTAAATAATACAGGAATCGTATTATACGCTAGATGGTTGTGAATAATAGATAAAGAATAGCAAGTACGGTACAGTAAATTCAGTATTTATCAATTTTTGTATTATATTCATGCTAACCGGTATTTAATTGAATTTTGGATTGAAATTTTCAATGAGTAAGATGAATAATAGAATAAATTTAGTGAGCACTCATTCAAGAGCAGTTGGGGAAGCAAGCAACCTGACTGCTCGTTAGATAATGTCATGTCAGTGTTGCCTATTTATTTGGCTGTTTATTTTTTGCTTATTCAAGGGATTTAGAGACGCGCACCACGAGCTGAAAGAGATTTAATTTATAGAGCGGCGAGGGCGGGAACCAAGAAGAGACTGGAGAGACATTGGATCGTTGTCTTGGGGAAGGGAAATCCGCTACAAGAAATGAATGTGTGCAGGGAAGAAAGAACGATGAAAAGGGAATTTCTAGCCGCCTTTATTCAATTGGCTCCGCACAAAAACGAGCTTCTCGCTATAAGGAAAGGAATAAAGGGTATTGGCTTAGTCTTTATATTTGTCGGGCTCCGTGATAAAAATATATATGAAAGATTTTCTCCGGGTAATATGAGGGATTTTGTTATAGACTTGGGGTGGCAGTGGCGTTGCTCTTGATGCGTTGTCGGTTTTGGCGGTAGGAGGGAGAGAGGTTATGGCGAGAGGGCTGGGACGGACGACAAATGCCACTACAAAAGGATGATTCCCGCACTCACAAATGCCACTCTTTAGACTGAATTCAATATTCTTGCGTTTATTCTTTCACTCGTGAATCAGCCATTCCTTTGTTACCTATCTGAAACTCTTGGCTTCACCAAGTCAAATAATATTCTATTGAATTGCAAATTATTATAGGAAAACAATGTGGCCGGTTCACCAAGCTATATCTAGCCTTCCTATGTACTGTTTGGTTTATTAACGAAAAATTGGTGTGACAGAAATAAAATAATTAATAGTATTTGATGATAGAATAGAATTAGTGTTTTTCAAAAACCCTGCACTATATAAGGGTGCTTACTCAAGGATGCTTACTAGCATCCAATACTCGATTATAATCACCAGAACAAAATCAAACACTTGCTGTGGAATGTTGTATGATAGATTGGAACAGCGTGAATTACCATTCCACAACATGTGTTTGATTTTCCGATGGTTATTATCATATATAGTATATTGTATTGGATGCTCCCATGTTCTAAAAGGCAAATCACTAATTCGTCTACAGTTGGTATAGTGTTCTACTGTATTCTGCATGAACCGGAAAAAGTTTAAATTGGAATTGACTATTTGACAAGATTATTAAAATATTTCAGCTCAGTGAAAACAACTTATTTCCTATGTCTTTGGACACACGAGAATGAAACTCAAATAAATTTGAACTCGAAACCAACTTATAAACATAAGACTTATTTTAGCGCAGCTATCTCATTATCATTAAAACCAACCGAAAATAATTCTATTGAAAATAATTTCAAATCATTGAAATTCAACGTTGAAGGTGAAGTGAAGATCTGTTGGTTAATAATTTCATCACCTTGGCCAATTGGGTCTTTCTGAAATATCAATGATGGCTTCTCCACTTATTCAAGAGGTATTTAAGAAGAGGGTGACTGTGATATCTACCCAGAATGTAGGTTTTTTCATTAAAGAATAACATGCATTGCAAAATACAATTAAAAAGTCTTGCCGCAACATAAATATGGTTATTGTTTGGTATAAATTTCTTTGCATGAAACAAACTTTATAATAATTATTGGCTATAGATAGTAATTCAATCATACAACCACATTATGTGCATCATGCATTTGTGTTTATTACAGCTCATCCATTATTAGAAAAATCTAGGTAGATCCAGCACTCTTGAATTGATTGAAATATTGAAAGTGTGTTGAATGAATTATGTTTAATTTATAAAACACATTCAAAAGAGTATTAACTTTCATTATTCAAGTTTTCAATATCTACAATGCATTAAAAAAATTGATAAAACACATTCAAAAGAGTATTAACTTTCATTATTCAAGTTTTAAATATCTACAATGCATTAAAAAAATCTTTTAAAGACAAGTAAAAGCTTTGAGCACCATTGGTGAAAAAATCAAATCAAAATACTAATCTTATTTAAGCGAAATGTAAACGATAAATTTTGAATATTAAAATAAATAAAAAATCTATTGGATTAAAATGTGATATAAATCAATTGATTTGATTATCTGAAACA
Source organism: Conomelus anceps (assembly GCA_948455865.1). Classification (NCBI taxonomy): domain Eukaryota; kingdom Metazoa; phylum Arthropoda; class Insecta; order Hemiptera; family Delphacidae; genus Conomelus; species Conomelus anceps. Next base: position 25,688,538 of record OX418218.1, on the reverse strand, counting down.
GATGTGCTCATTACATTGCTTTGAATATTCTAATGATTATTTCACTTTCATCAAGAGGAATTTTAATAGACGATGTTGCATATGTAATCATTTTTTATTTTTTAATAATATATTATTATACATAATTTATTCAACACTTTCATGTTTTATGTTTCAATTCAAGAGTGTGCTGGATCTCCCTAGCTGATAGTCTATATCGAACCCAAGATATAAATAGATATTACAGTACATTTTCATGATAGCATACTCCTCATTCTGTTCATTAAATGCATGATTTATTTTTACTAAATTAAATAAATTTCTCTTGAATAAGAGTTTTTAGGTAAAAATGACTGCACAAGCAGTTTGAGCATCAAAATGTGGTTGTGTGCTTGTTTGAGTGAAATGGCCAGCAAGGCCTTGGGACTGTATGCATTAATGAGTGTGCTGTGGAGGAGAGTAATCCTGAAGGAGCCGAAGCGGCATCGCGGGGATTTAGCACCGAATGCGCTCAGTTTTTGTCGCGCGACGTAATCTGGCGTGACCAAACAATGTCTGCCGCGGAGAGCTGTGTATCAACAGATTCCATACAAACGCGATTACCGCCTCACAATGGACTGACATGTGTGAGTAGTCGTCGTTGCACAATACTCAGCTTCCACAACCCCACTTTGTCGCAGCGGATTAAATTAATTGTGCACTGTATCTACGACTATTGTCTACGGGCATCGAGCAGTAGTAGCATAGAGTGGCTCCTGCTTCCCACTGTACCACTCGGACAGACGCGCCATTGTATCCCTCATCCCACAAACCAGTCAAACCCACCATTATTATCTTTGCGCTTTTAACGAACGTCACTCTTTGTTGTATTTGTTTCCAACCAGCATCACCACAATGCTATCAACACTCCACATAAAATTCCGCATCTATTCAGCATTTATAATCATTTTTATCGGCGCGCCCCGCAGTTTAATTTCCGATTGCAGATTCAATCAATTCAACAAGATCTGATTGTGCTAACCGAGCAAATAAGTTTTAATGGTTACAATAGAATTGATATAAAACAAATATATATTCCAAACAAGCGCCAGAATTTTTTACTGGTATTTCTTTTCACCTATTATAATAAAATTAGCATTCATGTACTATAGTCCTTTCAGTACAAACTTCGTGCTCCATCTAAAAATTACCTGTTTTTTAACCTTTTTTTTTACAAAATTATCAGTTTTTCTGGTACCTTTGCTTCAAACATTATTTTCTCGTTACTCATCTGAAGTATGAAGGTAGTTTTTTGAATAAGAAAATACACAAATTAAATTGAGAAAGCTCTAAGACTTCTGCAATGCAATGGTGGGTCAGAATATTTAATTTATAAAATCTAGATTTCTGGGTTTTACTGTGATTTTTTCAGATTCTTAATTTTGTCATAGAACTAAGAATCTGAAAAACAAGCCCTATCTAGCCTATATTATTCAGCAACATTTAAGGCCAATCCATTAAATTTATGAGCGTATGCCCCCTAATAAACACTCACCAATTTTTTGTCTATGTATTAAATAAATTTTACTGTTAAGAATAAAATGATTTGATAAAGAATTTGGGTCTAGAATATTACATAATATTATAGTTCTTAGTCTGCATCTCTATTATAAAATGTAAAATATTCCATGAAGATGTTTATTTAGAACTCTTCCCCCACATCGATGGTACTGTCTTGGGAAGCACATAAGCATATATGACAAATTCTCCAGCATATTTGTTATTATCCGTTTTAGGATTAAAACTTTGAAATTTTCACTAAATCTATTAGACTATAGCTCAGTAAATAAGATTATAAAATTATTCTCACGCTATTATTTGCTATTTTTCTTTTACAAACATGTGCATTGACATTGTGCAATTACAATATTAAGAATTCAGTCAAATCTATTCATTAATCCAAACTTGAGTATTTTCAAGTATGAGAAAGTTTATTTTCTGCCTTTCTAGTTACAAAACTATCAATTGAAAATTAATTCTGTTAAATTTTGTTACATTATTATAAAAATATTACGCTTATCTGGCAAAAATGATGCCAGTTGAATTGGAACAGTCCTTCCATTGATGGTGAGGTGAAAGAAAACAGAAACGCTGAGCTCATCTGTAACCTGTCAGTTGATGCTTTCTGTGAGGGCCCTCTTATTATTTGAGGAGGCTGCGAGGAAGTAATTAAAACCTTCCGGATGTTATAGAGTCTCTCAATTAATTCCACCAGCGCAATCGTTACGAGGATTCTTATTATATTTTCATATAATGGCTGCGAATAAGTTCTTTTGAGAGCACCCTTGTGCGTTGAAAGCATCAGCTGAAAGGAATCACGCAGATGTGAAATGGGCTTTGGGTAATGCTGGCTGGAGGCGGGTGTGGGTGCCTTTGCTTTCCTCCAAGAAGAAAGACTCCGGTGAAAGGGCCTTGCATTCGGTGAAAGGAATTTTTCTTGTCATAGAGTACATCGTTTGTCTATATCTATTTCAGTTTCTCTTACTTTCACTGGATAAGTGGGATGAGAGAAAAAGACGGGAGGAAGATGGTTCACGGCTAAATGGAACTACATAAACGTCTTTAAAGATGTCATACACTAGCTCTCTTTGCAGACTTGTGGCCTTCAAGGTCGTGAGTTCCACCCTCCCTCTCCTACTAACACCATCTCTTAAACAGAATCTCGTCCCGCTGATCGGTCCCTAAACAACCCTCTATAAACCAAATCTGCAACCCCGCAGACATCACCCCTCTTCAGTATTCGTCTCAATTATCTGCCGGCAGTCACCCCTCTCTCTTATCTTGCCCACTCGGCTTCCAACAAATCCAAGCCCTAACACGATAATAACTTTCCAAACAGTAACAGATCGCACAGTTCACCAGCAGTCAGAAAAATGAAGTGTTCCTTAGAAACACTAAGGGGAAGAAAAATAAGGTACTTTTCGGTATTTTTCAATTGAATTCTTCTCTCAAAGTACACTAATATTAAGTCAAGTTTCTAATCACTTTTTACAATTTTCCAAAACAAACGAATTATGTAAAAAAATCAATCGAATTAGATGCATGATATGCAATGAATTCCATTGAGAGAGTGTGAATAATTTCCAAAAACAAAAGATAATTATATTTCTGGCTTGGAAGTGCACAATTGGAATATTATACTCAACTATTTAAAAAACTACTAAATGAAGGTAACTTACACATAAATTATTCGATATTATTATGACTTAGAACTGGGATGAATAAAATATTCGTTCTGTTCTTAAGTACCGGTAATTAAAGTAATATAAGATTATTATTCTATTATGGGTCCATTATTATTATTATTGTTCATTTATTTGTTTAATTTAGTACAATTCATCCAACTTTATAGTTGTAAATTACTTGAATTATAAGGCCTCAACTGAAGGAATAGCGCCACTCCTGAAGGCGCAAAAAAACTCCTAGTTAATTGAATGCCTCTTTGAATACTGGATGAATTTGGGAAAGTGGATGGACATAAGAAAGTAGGATTCAAAGTTGAAATTAATTAAAATTTAAATTTCCTATGAGACATGATCTTTCAATCAGGTCTTCAGTTTTGTTCTTACATTTCGTTGATAATCATACTATTTCTGCTTAATTTTTCCATTTTCATACAATAGCAGATGGAAAAAATGACCAATGTTTCATTTGCATAAGCAATTATTATTGTAATTCTTTCATTCTTATTATAAGCTTATTTAAGAAAAAAAAAACACTACATCAATGAAATAGGCAAGCTCATATTGTTTTAGTGGAAAATGAACACTGTAGTCAGCCCATGTTGTTGACATTTACTAGATGAATTCTATTCCCTGCGTTTCCTAGAATACCTTACACGATAAATGAGTTGTGATGTAATAGTCCATGGATATTGGTATTCAGTGTAGCATGCAGAAAAGCGCCATTCCGGTCTTGTCGTTCATCTTCAGATTGAATATAACCGCTTAACACGTTTAAAACATCATTATGGCGCGCCACTTGTTTAGGATGTACAGTAAATTGTTTAATAACAAGGTGAATATGATTTGGCGAGTGAAGAGGTGGCGCAGAAGCGATTTCAATTTATTCTCAGGGTGTGGGGAGTGCGGGATGCTATGAAAGTAGAATAATGAAGGTTTCCAATTTGGAAAGAAGAGAGCATTCGGGAGAGGAGAGAATGAACGACAGCCAGGATTGGCTGCTGGAGGCGAGATATTGTCAAGCCCGTTCAGCCACGAGATAGCTCGCTCGCTCGCTAGGCGTGAGCGGTGAAATTAGTGCAAAGTGGCAGAAAACGCGCAGATTTCGTCATTTGACAGCTAGAACAGTGAGTAATTGAGCGTGTTGCTCGGCTGATAGAAATAGGTGCCTGCTCCACTGAGCGCCACTACCGCCGCCGCCGCCACTGACGCCTCCGGCTGCTGCTGCTTGCTGTGTAACCTACGACCCTTCCGACCCCTTCCACCTTCCTACAACACCTCTCTATTACCAATCCTGTCTTCGCCCTCCATATCATTTGTCGATCATCCCCACTCCAACACCTCTCTCAACAACACAGCTCCTATGAAAACACAAATACTGGTTTGATTAATTTAATGTATTATATTGAATTATAATATACGTTCCTCGTTTGAAAATAGAATATGTAATGATATATCCAAGGAAGACCTGTGTACCTCTTTTATCCTCTTCCTGGGTATTAATTTCATAAATTTTTTTGTACCATCTATGCAAAAAAAATTATTTGAAATATGCTATGTACCATGGCTATGCCATGTACGCTATGTAACATCTTTTCATCATGTAAGAAACTAGATTTCATCATTTGATTTGAAATGAAATATTTATTGTAAAATACAAGGTTTAAGAATACAAGCTGAAGCAGATAAGATGTTTACTATACATGATAGATGAATAATTAAGTGTAATAGAACTGAATAAAAATTGTTATAAGTTCATCCGTTTCATTCAATTTTATAATGAAAAAAATTGAAAGGTTTGAAAGTTAAATCATTCACCAGATGGGAAAAAGTATACAATAAATCTTCTACCATGACATATAATGGATAAATAATTATTATTGGCCTGTTCTAAATTATTATTCATATTTTCATTGTCATCTAAATATAAAATGTTTATTCTATTATTTGAAACTTTATAACTTTATGATGTTGAAGATCCATCTTGTTTCCACTAATATATGATAAAAACTTGAAAAAACACTTCTATGTGGAAATTATAACTCACGTTATTGTGACGGCCGTTTCACTCTGTTGTCAAGAGTGTACTGTGGGTCGTCTGACGATGCTCTTGACAACAGGAGTGGCCGTAGCCGAGTGGGTTATGTGCTGGTTTGCTAGCCCAAAGGTCCCGGGTTCGATCCCAGTTCTGACCGAAAGTTTTTACCTCGGGCCACTCCCGTGTTTCGGAGGACACGTTAAGCTGTCGGTCCCGGCTGCCTAAAAACAGTCGTTAAGTCACGTCAGAGGCCCTGAACCTATTCAGGTGCGACCTGATAACTCTGACACCAGACCTGAGCCAGCCAGGTCACACGATATTATTATTAGTATTACAGAGTGTATGAAACGGCCGTCACGTCATAACGTGAGTTATAATTTCCACTTAAAAGTGTTTTTTTATAACTCTATCTCTAATTTCAACGGTTAAGTATAAGAAATAGGTTGTAATAGCCAACTGTTAGACCATCTATCTACAATATTACTTATCTTTTATCTGAATATGAGAGTAACAAAACCCTAGAAGACTTTTCTAGATCACTAGAAGGATTTTGGTTTTTTGTCCTAACTGCTCTGTCTTCAAGATACATATTTCCATTATCAATATTATGAAATTAATTGCTTTGAAAAATATTCAAAACCGAGACTTTTAGCCAAGAATCCATGTGTTATGCGATTTTTACCTCCCGAAAAGAAATTCAAGTTGGAATTATTATTACAACTGAGGTAACCATTTCAAATTGCTGATGTATACTTTTTAAAGGAGTAAAGCCTCTCTTGTAGGAAGCTGAAAAGAAGATACTCGAATTGCGATGTGAGACTTCCCAAAAATTGTCCGTGCACTGAAGTGGACAAACTCTATTATTAACAGCATGATCCACTCTCGTTAATGGAAAGAAAGCAAACCGACGTCAGACACCAACAAACATACAATAACAGGCCAACAGTTACACCCTCTCCACAACTCACAAGTCCACTTGTATTATGAAGAGTTGGAACAATATAAGCGTTACAGTCTCCCTTGCTGTAACTGAGCAGACCAAATAGTGTAGAGTTTAGATTACTGTGAGTATACCAAAGAATAATAGATTTCTCATGAACAGAATATTGTTATGGAATTATATTTTTGTTCAATCTTCCTTCTTCGGTCAAACTATAGAGGATCACTTATAACGAACTTTTCTAGACAAATTATTTTTTTTCAATCCTCAATGCAATAATGTTTGAAATTTATTTACATTGGACGTCCAATGTATTTTAGACGAAAATTTTATCCATAATGCAATAAATAACGGACAATATAACTAACTAAACGAGACAAGAATATACATTCAAAGCAGAAATTGAGAAATACTTATTGAACAATAGCTTTTACTCAGCGAAGGATTGCATTGTAAGCAATATTGGCTCTTAATTTGCGTTGATAATACTGCTCTTATTACATTTTGAACAATATTTTTATTCGTTTGCGATATGCAATTTGTATATTAATGAAATAACAGTAATACTATCTATGGTAATACTATTTATTTTGCAACAGTGTTTATTTCTCATGTAGAATTACTGTATTTTTAATTGTAATTTGCTGTTCATTATGTACTTTTAATCGTAATTTGGTGTTTGCTGTGACTGTCATTTACAATCATTTTTCTTGTAATGAATTGAAATTGAATGGAACTACAATATGAAGCATTGATCAAATTAACTTTAATCATGACAAAGATTACTATAAACATGCATATTATAAATTGACATAATTTGTCATACATATGAATGTTAAAGATTGAGGAATCAAGTTATATAGAAATGAAAATTTCTGAAACATTTCTGGTTAGAATGGTTACCCATTTCATTTTGCAAAAATAATGGTGTTTATATTCAAATAAAAATAAAAAGCCACTATGCTGTACATCACGTGAAAAGGCGGAGTTAGAACGGAAGGTTTTGCATGAACTATATAAAAATAATATCATAATATTTGTGCAAGTTGTACCCATATACAACCAGGTCATCAATTAATTGGGCAGTATTATTAAACATTGAAGAACAAAGTGCAAAGCTTGTTGTAGCAAAACATCTGTGTGAGCAAGAGGGACTAGAGCAGTGTAGAAATAGATTCTAGCTGGACAAGCAGCTCGTTTAGCTAGAATCTCAGCTCTAAGCTCGTCTAAATACGGTATATGAAATTGAGTTCCTACAGCTCTTGTGCGAGTAGACATAGAGCTGCATGGATAAATGTATTGCCCTGATTCATTAAAAATGATAGTAAAATAAGAATTTTAATGATAGATTATCAAAAAATGATTGTAATATTAGCCCATATAAGTTGTCTAATAATCATCACATGGATGTTTTTCATACATTTGGAAATTTTATGAAGGCGATAATTAAAATATTGTTTGCTCTTCATTGGCCATTAACATTCAATTTGTAACGTTTCTAGCATTTAAATGGCTTTCCCTTCAGTTTGAAAAAATCAAATTCAAAGAATAATATTCTTGATGGGCTGAATTTCAGGATATAATTATTCTACCCTGAAACTCAGAACATATAAACTTATAAAAAAATTAATTTAAAATTGAGGCAGTATTTGAACGGTGTCAACAATGATAATAATTATAATAATTATTATTGTTGCGTGAGGATTACAATTTTATTCTAATATTCTCAAATATCGTTGCCTAAAGAATTGCTTTTGATTATTGACGTTCATTTAAAGATTTAAAGCGTAGGTACCTGGTGATGCTCGGTTATCGTTCAACCGCTTGATCGAGTGAGAAAATGCAGAACGCAATAATGTGTTTTAAATGAGAAAATAGCTGATAGAAGCCCCAGGCTGGTCACATACACACATGATGTGACTACACACACATATTTACACACCCGCAACCACAATCATCACATCGCATCGACTGAAAACTGTTCGTAATCACTTTGATAACTTCAAAACAAGAATATTGTTACTTAAACGCTCAGACAGTGGCGTACCGAGGTTTTAAGCGCCCTGGAGCGGAAGTGTCTAACGATGCCCCCCCCCCCCCCAAAAAAAAAATCAGTCTTACACTCAACCACCCGATTGGGCTGATATTAATATAGTGGTCATTTAATGAGCCAGCGGCTTTTTTTCCGCCTCTAACAATGCCGTATTTTTTGGTGATGCGAATCGCCAAGGAATGATTTTTCGCCAGGCCAGATTCTGCTTTTATCAATTTCCAAACAGCTTGTTTTGGATTTTTTCACTTTTCTATAAATTTATTTGCAGTTATTTTTTCGCATTTTGCAAGTCATCCTTATGAAATATTTTATATTTTGGAAATATAGGATTCAAAAGTGAAGTATTTCAGTCCTGTTTTTAATATAAAAACCATTGAAATTCTTGTGAATTATTTTTTCAGAATAAATTCAAAGTATTCATTCAATTACTTGAATTTGTTATACCTTTTGCCACCCAATTTAAATTGTTTTGGCTTTGCTACTTTCGACTATTTGCTACTTTTGACTCGACCGTTTTGCATTCTGTCTGGTTGTAACGCATTTACGGCTGAACGCATGAACCGATTTATTTTTAATTTGACATGAATTTTCCTTTTAGTCATGCGCAGCGATGTTTACATAAGGTTTTTAAAATTGTGCTGCATATCACCCTTTTGGCCTTCATTATAGTAATACATTTTTTTGTAAGTAAAAGGTAATTTTCTCTCAAGAACGGTGGTGCGCCCCTCAGAGCCTTGCGCCCTGGAGCGACTGCTCCACTCGCTCCATTATCGGTACGCCACTGCGCTCAGAAAAGTGGAACAATTTACTCTGTTCTGTTTCCAAGAAATCTTTCAATAAATTATTCACACAATACGGTATTTATTGAGATGAATATATAATTTCATTTCTTACTCAATGTAAAGTATTGAAAGACCTTTTCTAAAAGATGTTGCATAAGGTACTCGTTAATTAATTATTATTGTATTCATGAACATACCTCATTTTCAACACCTCAATCTTCTGGCAATTATCTCTTTGACGTAATATTCGTCGAATAATAATAATTAATATTTCCAATACAATAAGCTACCATAACATGCTCCGAGAAATAATTAAGTCTTTTCGTCTTTTGTGGAAGGAAGAAGGTATTTCAATCACGTTTCTATTCAGTAATAAATTTAACAAATATCTGAGAGTGAATCAGATGCCAGGTTTCAGCTAATCAATACCATTTAATAATTTTATTCTTTGATCTGGGTTACACAACACTTAGAATCATAAGGACTTTCAAAAATTGAAATGTGAAAGTTGATAATGAAAAAGGTTTGCTTTCTCAAACATAGCAGAATAAGGATTGTTTCCTTAAACAAAGCAGAATTGCAATAATGTAAGTCATCATTGATTTTTTTTTGTTTTAGGTTTATGTTTGAACAGACCAAATTCAAAAACAAATTCAAATTCAACAATATTTCTCTTGTCTTTGAAAAATTCAAGCTTTCTAAACGAAACCCTGCTTATATGTGTATGAAGCTACTTTATATGTAAAGAGAGTGATATTAACCAAAATCTTGACGTGCACGCTTATAATACAAGAAGCCGAGGAGATTATCACTTACTTGGTGAGTCACAATATTAGCTCATTCAAACAAAAACCTTGTTATATTGGTAGGAAACTCTGCAACAAGCTATCACAGATTTTAAAGAGTCTTGAAAATATAGAAACTTTTAAAAAACAATTAAAATAATATTTAGTTGATAAAGCTTTTTATAGTATGCAAGAGTTCTTTTCACATCAAAATTAAGCCTCACCTCAACTAATTGATACAGTAAGTATGGTAACTAGTGTATAACATTGCATAATTGTTAATCTGACTTGTCCTAACTGGAATCTCCAAGACGTAATCTACAAAAAATAAAAATATATTCGTCTCTTTCACATCATCAACACTCAGAGCAATCGAATCGCTGAGATCAGAAACCACATGAGTCAATTTTTTTCAAAATGGAGGTTATGATGGAAATGGACTATACAATAGAAACTTCGTAACTGGGGTCAGAAACAACTTCAGTCAGATTCATTCTTCACTGAGAAATAATGTTCTACAAATCGCGATGTGACTTATCAAATCGATGTGACTACAAATCGTGACTTATGTTGTTTCTGTTCTCATTTCGATAGAGCGCTCTGCTAGTAATTCATTCAACATAACCTATAGCATGGCCTCCTCTAACAAGGCCGCGGCCAAGAATGTGGCAACTCCGCAATCCCCTCCACTCACCGGCCTACTCGCCACACTCTCCTCAAACTCTTTAAATGCATGTAATGTTTACATTTCTCAACAATTTCTATACATATGATCATCCCGATTTGTTTTGATTCCTAAGAAAAGGAATATGTGAAGCACTGCATTATAAATCTTTCTGCCCATACAGCACATTGGCTAAACATTACAATAATGTAACAATGATACCTTGTTACTTTACATATTTATGTAATATTAACGTTGTTAAATGGTCTAATAATCGGTTAAGGTGACGTTTCATAGTAGTGTAAACGTCATGTTACATAACATAAACATAATGTTACTTGAAACAATTTTGTAATGTTACATAAAACGGTTCATTAACATTACATATTTACATAACATGAACATAAATAATTATTTGAAATAAACTTCACTAATAAATGTAACACTTACTAATTCAACACGGCTTAACCATAGGAGTAGGCCTCCAGCCATGTCTTAGGAAGACACTAGAGAAGTTTATTTTCAAAAGTTTAAATATCAAAAGAAAAAGTGATAAGGAACTGCATCAAATCATGTCCAGTAATGTTTAATAAGGTTTAGTAACATTGCAGAAAGACAGTATGTTTTGAAATTATAATGTTTTGAAATTGATATAATGATTCCATAAACGGTCTGAGTAAAAATTTTACAATCACTCTATTCAAAATGTTTCCAGAAAACTGGCACTGTATCTCAATTAAGTAATACATTTTATTACGTTATCTGGATGAGTACACTTTCGTCCTTTAATAAGACGCTTTGTCAGCTGACAAAGGGGCAAGTGCACTCCAGATAATGTGAGTAAAATTTATTACTTAATTTACATACAAAGGCTGTTTGTTTGTTTATGTGATTTTTCGTGACCTTTACAGAAATTTGTTAAAGTTAATAATTGACTCCATTTGCACAATTTACTTTTGTGAAGAATCGGATTATCACTCTCTTCATGAACTAGTGTGCTACTAGGGATTATTCTGCTATTAATATGGGTTTCAATACTCAAATCATTACTAATCCTTCTTCTAAAATTAACTTTTGGGACCTTACTTAGCCTGTATCTAATTTGTACACTAGACAGCTGGTTTCAGTTTTGAAAGAGGAACAACTTGTACCTTTAATTTAAGTTTTAAGGCTTGAGAAAAAGAAGTAAAATCCTTGATGTTATCTTTCTCCTCTTGTCATTTAACTGCTTCCTCTTCTTTATTTTTTAAGCGTTTTTGCTTAGTTATGCAGGCAAGTTGGGAAACAGTTTTGGAACAGTGCTAGGACTTTACAAAGGCTTATTTCGTTTGAATTGACACAATTCACCAGTGCTGTTTCTAAAGTTCTCTATCCAAATTAATCCGGTTTCATGAAAGTGTGATATGCATGTTGGGGAGGAGTCCAATTGGAATGAGGTAACGAGGTATAGCAAGTATCCACTCACTAAGGCGCTTTTCATCTTTTGGAAAACTAAACACTTGGAGCCCTCTCTTTTTACCGCACTTTGGTAATTGCTGCTACACCCTGGAGCAACACACTTGTCTGGCATTATTGCAGTATTCAAAAGTAGTCAAATCCACCAAAAATCCATCCTAACAAGCGTTTAAACGTTAGCACAGCATGGAAGCTCAATATGAACTAGTGCTACAGCGGCTGGCTCGATAGGCCGGGACTGCGGCGTTGCCACATTTCCCTCGCCGCGGCCTTGTTAGAGGAGGCCATGCCTATAGTCACTACTCGATCGCACTTTGTCAATGGTGATCGTTGTGTGGTTATTTTCTTAATAATTTAATCATTTCAACACATTATATTTTGTGTGAATGAGTAGTGAAAGTGAATCTGATATGATTTGTAAGCCATCAAAACGCACAAGGAATCCGGACAAGCACAAGAGAAATGTTATACAGGATTCAAAAGTTAAAGGTGTTCCATTCAAAAACTGGAAAGGCAACCAAATTGATGCTCGAAAAACTGGACCAGACTGTCGGTGTCGAATGAAGTGCTTCAGTAAGATTAATTTTGATGATCAAATGAATATTCTGGATAGATTTAATGGTTTAGGTAGCAAAAACGAACAAGATGTTTTCTTACAACAACTTATTGAAAAATCTAACCTGAAATCACACCTGCCGCGGAAAAACGAACCAAAAGGTAGACAGTGTAATTTTATTTATCATGTTTTGAAAGGAAGTGACAAAGTTACAGTGTGTAAAAAGGGATTCATAGCTCTACATGGTATCACACAGAATCGTATTAGACGTCTCTGTGATCTCTTGTTATTAGGTAAAAGCCCATGTGACAAAAGAGGGACAAATCCTAAAGCGAATGTCATGCCTGGTAATATTTGTGAACTGATACACAATCATATTGATTCATTCCCAAGACACAAAACACATTATGCTACTAAAGAGCTTGAATACCTGGATGCTAAATTAGATGTAAAAACTATGTTTTGTATGTTCAAGAACTCTAATCCTGAAGCTGTCAGGGTGAAGTATGAATTTTATCTCCAATATTTCAAGGAAAATTTCAACTACCGCTTTGGTAGACCACAGCATCAAATGTGAAGAATTATCTGTAAAACTAAAGAGCAATAGTTTAGGTGATGCAGCTAAACGAGTTGCAGCAGCTGAACTAATGTTGCACAAAAGACGTTCAAAAAAATTCTAAACAAAGATAACTGAAATAACTGATTTATGTAAGAATAATGAAAATTGTGTAGGCTTAAGTTTTGATTTTATGCAGAATTGCCCAATGCCCAATATTCCCATTCAGGATATTTTCTATCTCAGGCAACTGTGGCTGAATTGTTTTGGAATATTTAACATGAGTACACAAAAAAGTAAGATTTACCTGTACCATGAAGGTCAGGCAAAGAAAGGGGCAAATGATGTATGTTCAATGCTTCTAATGTATATTAATACTTGTATTCCAGAAAATGTTAGAACCTTGTACCTCTTCAGTGATGGTTGCCCAGGCCACAACAAAAATCACACCATGATAAGGTTTTTACTTGCTCTGACAGAAACTGGTCGTTTTGACAATATTGAGCATTTCTATCCAATAAGAGGTCATTCATACCTCCCAAATGATAGAGACTTTGGCACTATTAAACGTAAGATTAAAAAATATGATAGGATTTACACACCTGACCAATATAAAGAAATTATTGCTTCTAGTACCACAAAATTTGATGTCGAAATGGTCAAAACTGAAAATATAATAGATTTCGACTCAAGGTGGCCAATCTATTTTTAAAAAAACTGTCTCTCAGTTGATTCATATGGTAAAAATGTCCCAAAAGAACAAAAAGTAGTATTCACTTTAACCCAGTACATGTCATTCACTTATGAAAAAAATTGTAAAGGTATTGTCCTTGCTCATTATACATCAATGGATTGAGCTCACAAAAGTTCAGAATATTGAAGCCAGAGTCCAATCCTGTCTTGCTTCCTACTAATGCAATATATCCAAATGGGAAAACTCCCATCAAGCATAAAAAAATTACTGACCTCCGAAAATTGTTACCATATATTACAGACGAGTATAAAGTATTCTGGGAAGTAATATGTCATTGGCCAGAAGAAGATGATGATGACCATATTATTGAAAATGAAATTTATTGAGTATTTTACTTTGATATTTGACATGATTTTTAATTTTGACATGAGTTTGCTATTTGAATTTAAACTTTGACATGAGCTTGCTATTTGAATTTAAACTTTGACATGGTTTTGCTATTTGAATTTAAACTTTGACATGATTTTACTATTTGAATTTAAACTTTGATATGATTTTGCTATTTGAATCTAAACTTTGACATGATTTTGATGTGTTTTATTCAGTATTCATAAAACTAGTATTCACATATTCAGTAAAATGTTTAAAAGTGTGTATAATATTAACAAAGTTTACAAATAAAATGAGTTTCAAGTTGATACTTCCAGTTTTATTAGCTAAAATATGCCTTCATTTGGGTTCTGAGTGCAGAAACCACATGAGTCAGATTTTTTTTCAATTAATTGAAAATTGAATGCCTCTTATTTTGTTTTATTTCTCATAGATAAATCTTATAGATGGTATACTTAGATGATATAAACAGTAAAAACCCTTACATACTTATTCATTTGAAAACTAAACAGTTTTTTCTGTCTCCTGAAAAATTCAGTAAATGGGACTCATGTGGTTTCTGATCTCAGCGAGATCCACCTTATCTCATAAGCCAGCCATTTTTTTCAACTGATAGGTTATGAAAGTCCTGCATTCTTCTCTCAAAATTGAGTCTCCTCCAATGATTTTGACTTTAAATTTGTGTTAAGTTGGTTACATATAAAACCAATGTTTCTTCTATATTCCCTGATATGAACAAGTTTTTTTTGTCTCATCTAGATTGGGTTTATTTCATTAACATGTTCCACCTCCTGTTTCCACGATGACCAAAATTTAAGTCCATCTCTTCCAGTCTTAAAATGAGAACTACTGTCTGATTTCATCAATTTTTTTCTACTTCGTTTCCTTCTAGTAGCAACACAAAATTGTGCAACTAATTGGGTTGAACCATAGAATAAGGGTAAATCACCTTGTTGGTTGGTCTATGGTTGAACGTTGATAAATAATAATGATACATAGAATTTTTCTGTTTATGGTGTTGGAATGAATCATAAGGCTTTCATTGGTATAATGTTGATTAATAGTGACAGCCCAAAAAAAACCAAACATACCACCTGGATTCATACAAGACAATTAATAAAAATCAAGTTTATTACCATATAATTGAATAGATGGAAATTTCAAACTTGATGGATGGAATTATAATTACCATAACTAATGTTTCAAGTTTTCTCCTCTTTAATGATTAGCATTGATAGCAACCATATAGGAAACAAACCTAGCTGATTTCATAAATAAACAAATGAAAAAATATAGGATACCGTATAGCAGATACAGATAGAACATTGAGGAACAAGATAATTTAAAATTATCAAATTTATTAATTTCGATTTCCTTCAAGTGCTATTAATTCATACTGAAGACTTCAGCAATGGCGGATATTGACAACAGTATTGAATAGCAGATTATTGTGCTATTTACTGCTAATAGCAGTATTGAATATTGTGCAGAAAGGTCATCATAGTCTAGTGGTTAAGGCGCCCGAACGGCAATTGGGAGGTCCGTAGTTTGATTCCCGGTGGTGACTGATATTTTTGTACAGTAGCATTCATCGATTTCCATCAGCTATTCAATACTGTTGTCAACTGCCATTGCGGAAGTCTTCAGTAGGAATCAATAGCACTTGAAGGAATTCGAAATTAATAAATTCTGTTTCTGTATATTTGTCAGTTTGTTGAATTGTCAGTCATTTCAAACTAAATTATCAAATTATTACAGTGAGTATAAATAATTATTATACTTATGCCCGGTTTCTGAGTTGTTCATTAACTTAATGGACCATTAACTCAATGCTGGAGCAATGGGTTAATGATCCATTAAACTTAATAAACAACTCAGAAACCGGGCATTGTACAAATTATTACAGTGAATATAATTAATCTAATATTAAAACTGACACTGTATTTCACTTTTAAATAATGTTTTACTGCCATATATTGGAGATGCATGAGGAATGCATTTCACTTCTGAAAAGAAGCTTCGTCAGACTGCTGCCAGGGGTCATGCTTTGTTGAGGTTAGGATGAGCAGCCATTATGTAGTTGAAAGTTGCTTTTGATTTGAATTGTGTTTGGTCATTGAGTACGTTGGTTCTATCTTGTTAATGGTGTTTGAATATTTCATATTGCTCCAGTGTATTTAGTTTGTGGCGTTTTTGGAATGTGTGTAGAATTTCTAAGTCAGTTTGGATGTTATTGTGTGAGTGTCCAGTTTTGATTAAGTGATCTGCAAATGTTGGAATGTAGTGCTTTGATGTGTTCTTGGTATCTTGTGTTGAATGATCTGCCTGTTTGTCCTATGTAGTACTTGGGGCATATGTTGCATTTGAGCTTATATATTCCTGGTTTGTTGAATTTGTGCTGTTTGTTAGAACACATTGGATTGTTCATTAAGTACTTCGTTATGGAATACATTACAGAATGTACTTATTTAGTAAATAAATTATTATTATCCTTAATTAGATGAAATTTACTGATGGCTTGAGCTTTTTATTTAATAATTCACTTTATAGAAGAACTACACATTCCTTATAGCCCAGGCAATGAATGTTTTGTGTCGTAACAAATTAGGGGGAAGCTGAATTTTTGCAGGATGTTAGTACACATAGTATTTACTCAAAAAAACCAAAGTCTAGACCCCCACCCCGCTTGCTTACCCTCCACCCCCTCTCAACATTGCAAGAAGAGTACTTTAGTTAAAGGCTTATAACTCGGAAACTAATTAAGGTATCGTTGTGATTCTCATCTCATTTAATACTTAAAACTATTTTCTACAAAAAATGTTATATACATACATACGCAGAGATATCGAATTTCCAATAATTAGAAAAAATTTCAACTTTGAGGGGGCTTGGGGGAAAATCCAAGGGGTGTTTTGGGGACTTTTCGGAAAATGTACTTTTAAACGTGTACTATTAATGGGGATATATATTCTTGCTTGTCTCTAATTTGTTCTGATAATAATTATTTTTTGGATTCGGCTGAATAGCCAAGCGCCATGCAATACACAGTACTGTAGGGTTCGGCGACGCGGTGTCCGCTACTATTTCATCACTCACTATGACGCCATAACTTGAACGATAATAATCAATAGACACATCATTTTAAAGCTTATTAAATTATCTATAAGTTTTGTATAAAACAAAACAACTAATAACGCTATATTAAAAAAGATATGACCAGTTGAAGTTGATTTTTGTGGTTCGTGGTGACATTTTTTTCTATAAACTGAATTTTTACTGAAAAACTATGCTATCTACATAGAAAATGTATATAACATTTTTTGTAGAGAATAGTTTTAAGTATTATATGAGATGAGAATCACAACGATACCTTAATTAGTTTCCGAGTTATAAGCCTTTAACTGAAGTACTGATCTTGCAATGTTGAGAGGGGGTGGAGGGGGAAGCAAGCGGGGTGGGGTCGGGACTTCTGTTTTTTTGAGTAAGTACTATGTATACTAACATCCTGCAAAAATTCAGCTTTCCCCTAATTTGTTGCGACAATCACCATTTTTTTGCATTCATTGCCTGGGCTATTATGGCATACAACGTTCAGTCTATGTTAGTTGTAGTTTGTCAATAATCATCTTTGTTTCCCTATAGTTTGTGTGTATGCTTGTGGTTTCTAGTCTCATATGAGAAATTACTAATCGAAAAAGAAAATAGCTTGAATTATCAATTTTATTGATTGAACGAATGAAATTTAATATTAATTAAAAATTAAGTAGGTAGTTTTTTCTTCAATAAAGCAAAAACTCAGGTTATAGGAACAATTGCTGATGGAAATTGGAAGAGAAATTAAATTAGTAATGTATTACTATAGTTCTGAATGTATAAAAATTAAATGTAAATTAAAATAAAGTATTAACTAATAGTTTGATTTTTTAAAGCCAAAACAGAGGTAGTAGGGTGGGAACGTTGAAGATCCGAAGTAGGTCCGAATGGTGGTTGAGTCGTTGAGTGTAGGAGGCAGGTGACAGCAAGGGCCACAGCATTATCGTAGCTGGAACGGCCAACAGAAGCCTACAATTTATGCATTATTGTGTAAGGCGTCAGATAAAACTGTGTCGCGCGAAAATTGGTAGAAGGGATAATAGGATTCTGGCGCCGTTACATAATGGAGGGAGGCAATAGATAGAAAAGCGAAGAAGGAAGATAGGAGCTGTTATCTGCGAAAGAAGAACAGGGGAAATGAAAGAAACGATACTACAAGTATATTACAGAAGCCGTTATCGGTGCAGCCTCCTCCACACACCTTGAGAGAATGCCATGTCGCCCATGCGCTTTTATTCCAGCGTGACGCCTCGACACTGGTTCACTTTTGTTGCTTTTAAAGCGCTTTTCCTTCCCTTTCATCACCCCACCAAACACCACACCATCCACAACTACCCCTACCTTTCTACAATTATTTATGCCCTTCTTTTCCACTACCTCTCGCAGCTACGTGTATTCACCTCCATCTTTTGAAAGCGTTTACTTCCTCTTTTGTCACACAACAATCCTCCTCTCTTTTTCGTACAATTTCGTTTGTGATTAATTCAACAACTCTAGAAAGGATTTTCTGGTACTTATTTATTTGTAGGTCTTCAATACATATTAAAATGAATCAATTCTATAAAACTATTGATTAATTATGAGGAAAATGAGTTTTTGTTACACTTGATAGAAAGTAGCTACTTTCCATAGATTTATCATGATGGAAAGTGCCTCTTTTCCGTCCTTGTTCGGAAAAATCAGCTGTTAAATAGCGCCTTATAGCCAGCCGTACAAAATAGGAAAAAAAATATGGAGTGCGGCAAAAAAATTTCTGTTGACTCACATTATATGTATATGTACCGTATTATATTATATGTATAGATATAGTCAACTCATTACATTACTCAATAACTGTCTCGAACATTATCCAGCTGATTGCACTAGGCTATCATTATTTTGGTTTATATATGGGAATTCGCCCATTAAATTCTAAATCTAAATAAAGCAGCTGATTCAATTGTCTTGAATACTTTTGAATGTCTCGCATATTATCCAGCTGATTGTATCATGCCTTTCTATCAAGTGTAACAAAAAATACCGTACATTACACGGCTGTAAACTTTTGCCGGTTCTCGCATATTCACGTTTCTATAAACTATCATATGCTCGACCGGCAAAACGTTTCTTTCCAGTCTAGTAACGTAATATACTATTTTGTTACACTAGATAGAAAGTAGCTACTTTCCACAGATTTGTTATGTATGGAAAGTGCCTCTTTTCCGTACTAGATCGGAAAAATCAGCTGACAAATAGGGCCTTATAGCCGTATAAGATAGGAAAAAACAGCTGGAGTGCGGCAATTTTTTTGTTGACTCATATATATTATACTAGCCGGCAGACTCGCTTCGCTCGCCTTAACCGTCTAGCCAGGGGGGTCCAACTAATTTCCATTGTGATTAGATAAATTTACAGAAATAGGTGATTTTGGGAAGAATTTTGATACCATTACTTAGTATGCATCTAGGGTCTTAATCAAACATATACATTATATCATATTTCACTCCATGTGGCCTTGAGGTTCTTGAGAAATTGTGATCAACTGAATTCCAAAAATCCTAAATTTTGAGATGAATCATGTAACCCTATTTTTCACGTGTTTAGCACCCCAGCTGAAAATTTGAACTTTTTTGGCCTTGTGGTTCTTAAAACAAATTATTATTTCATTAATAGACCTAACCTACTGAACTTGCCAGCCAAACAGCTTAAAGGAACAGCTGATAGAAGTCAACCATTTTTTTCATATGGCAGACCCCTTAGCAGCGTTATTTACACTGTCTTTGAACAGCAAAAGACTTTGCACTTTGCATGTAGGCTACCATACAGTCGGAGCCTTGCAATATGTGGGAAACATATGACTGGGTATGATGAAATGTAATTATGTCACCCATGTAGGCTACCATACAGTCGGAGCCTTGCAATATGTGGGAAACATATGACTGGGTATGATGAAATGTAATTATGCCAGGTTGATTACATCTGTTAAGTACACGTCTAAGGCCTCAACCAAACTTTTCAAAAATCGTCGATTTTGGGCCCATTTTGGGGCTAATTTTGAAACTTTTTTCCAAGGTACATATAAGGCCGATACTTAACATGAATACCAAATTTTATCTGATTTGACCTTATGGTTCTCTAGAAATTGTTGTCACCTAAATTTTCAAAAATCTTCAATTTTGGGCCCATTTTGGGGTAAATTTTGAAACCCTTTCTTAGCACGCGTCTAGTCCCCCTACTGAATACGTGTACCAAATTTTATCGTTTTTGGTCGAGTGGTTCCTGAGAAACTGTGATGAATGTGTCAGTCAGTGGTATTTCGATTATATATATAGATGTATAGATATAGTCAACTCATTACATTACTCAATACCCATCTCGAATATTATCCAGCTGACTGCACTAGACTATCATTATTTTGGTTCATGGGAATTCGCCCATCAAATTCTGAATCTTAATAAGCAGCTGATTCAATTATCTCACATACTTTTGAATGTCTCGCATATTATCCAGCTGATTGCATTATGCCTTTCTATCAAGTGCAACAATTAATATCGTACATTACACGGCTGTAAACTTTTGCTGGTTCTCGCAAATTCACGTTTCTGCACTCGGCTATTGCCTTGTGCTCGACTGGCAAAACGTTTCTTTCCAGCCTAGTAACGTAATATACTATTTATTCATGACTGCAAAGGTCCATTACCGGTACTGAATTAAGATAATTAATTTCTTCCAAAAATGTAAGCAACTATTTTCTCACCTACAAGATTATCATTTGCCTGGTTTAACTTTACTTTCTGGAGAATTATTTCATTTTCTTCATGACTATGTAATGATTTGAAGTTTGGAAACTGTATTTAGACAACTATTTAACTACACTAGAAATATTACACTTTTAAGATTTGGGTTCCTGTTTGTTGTGATAGTAAAACATTTGATTCACTTTTTAGTTCTACAGCACTTTCAAATAATGTGTATATTTTGGTGGTATGGTGGTGTATAATGTCATATGGTTTGGAAATTCTTAGGGTAATATAAGTAATTCTATTTTTTTTCATTGAGTTCTAACGTATCTTTCCTAGTGGTGGTTATGAATAATAATGCTAATAACTTTTGGAAAATAAACAGTATTCATCTCTACTAGGAATAAAAAATACGACTTTATTTTATTTAAAAATATTCAAAGAAAATATTATAATGAGATGACTAATTAGATTTGAGTTTGCTTAAAATAAAATAAAACAGAGTATGAAACCAATGGAGAAACCATTTTTTCATTTAGTTTTTGAGTGATTCTTTCCATTCGATGAATAGAGCGAGTGAATAGAGCAATGTTGCAGTACTTATTCAAATCGGGTAAACAGGATTAGACACGAGAATGAGACTTGCACGGATTAACAATACTGGCTGGCGAAAAGAAAATTCTAGCCGAAGCACCGACGCGCTAATAGAGTTTAGTCTGAGCTTTGAGCTAATTGGCAGAGCCTTTGCAGCGCGAACAATGGGAGTAATTAGAATCGGACTGGGAAGAAAGAAAGAAAGCCTATTCAACGAGGAAACAGATTGGATGAATGAATGGTGGAGAAGTGGAGGAGAGAAAAACGATGGCAAAAGCAGTCGTGAAACAGTTGACTAGAACGAGGCACAAGAGAAAATTCTTGAAAAAGGAAATTCTTATACATAATGCTCATTTACATTTTGATGTTTCCTCTTCTTAAAAGGTGATGAATGGCGTCTAATTTCTCATAAACTTGGAAAGATTTTCAATTCTTCGAGGCGCGCTAATGTGTGTGTGACATAATATGATTTCTTCACAGTGCAAGAAAACTCCGACCAAATTGGGTTACGCTTTTAGAGAAATTCAATGAGCATTTCGAAAACTTGTATAATGAATAGCTTGATAACAAGGCGCTCGATTTTTTTCCTACTCATTGCTCTCGCAACGAACCCCCTCCCCGCCACACTCCTCTACACTCCCTCATCGGATTCCCTGCCAACACCCTCGTTCAAATCTACTCAACTTTCCACACGAAACTTTCTTTCCTCGCTAATATCATTTTCTCTTCTTTGCGTTCGTCAGATTTGTGCTCAAAACGTAAATAAACATTGATTTGCGTCAGTCGCCTGAACTTGAAACGCGCGATTCAAAAAAAAAGATAGTTGTGGCAAACGGAAAATGCAGAATAGTGACAAAATGCGAGTAAAATGTATTTAGATAACTTTCTTTTAAATATCATCCATCAATCTTTTTGAAATATTATCAGTCAAACAAAATGACTAAATTAAGAATTAAGGAAAATAGCCGTGAGCCGTAGCATCAGGTATCTCTTCAATCAGATAGAGATATGCTGCGTTCTCCTGGGCACCCTTTAATAATAATAATAATAATAATAATAATTTCTCTGGATGATGGAAAACATATCCAGAGGAGTTTATTAATATAAGCTCAAAACATTACAATAATATATTATTCAATAGAAAAAACTGATTGCTAATTTGATTCCTAAATGTAAAAAAATATGATACCCCACTATAAAACTATGTGTCGGGGTGATCATCAATGTGAATCTTAGATCAAGCTTATACTATTATACTATACTATTCCTAACTAGCCATTATAACTAATACAATAATAAAAACTATTCACTACCTAAAACTACCTAAGTATGCATAATCGTATTTCTATTCACATCCTATTTACTATGAGCTCCTCACTACTGTGGACTCCAATATTATATAACCAATCCCTAATTTTTTTTTTTAAATCTATTAACATTGCCTTCTTCTTTTATTTCCAGTGGAATTCTATTGTAAATTGTTGGCCCTAAATATCCTATTGATCTTTGTCCAAAAGCTGTGTTCATTCTGGGTACATCCTGATAATTGAGGCTTCTTATTCTAGTATTGTGGCTATGAGTTATAATATTATTTTCATTTTCATTTTTCTTTATATAAGTAATTAACAACAAAATATACAATTGCCTAACACTAAGTACTCTATTTTCCATGAATAGTTCGCTGGTTGGGAAGCGGGCTTCCCTATTCCCCATTATCTTTAAAATACGTTTTTGGATTTTGAAAACTGGATCCACAAAACTATAATTTGCGGCCCCCCAAACTAACAGACCATATCTTATAAGAGATTCAACTAATGTAAAATACACTGTTTTTATCATTTCTTTATTAAGAATATGCCTCAGCTGATAAAATTTATATATTAGCTTCCTTATTTTTGTAGTTGTATATGAGATGTGCTTATCCCATTTGTAAGGGTTTTGATTGGCCAGCAAAAAATACACTGTTCTCTGCTGTAAAATCACTTCCCGGTAGTTCGGAACCCACCAAAAACTGTCGGTCCAGATCATCAATCGCCATCGTCCAACTCATTACCCACACACAGGTCTCAGACCTATGTGGGCTTCATCCTCCAGAAAAAAAAATACTAAACTAAGGGTACAGTATATTGAACAGGAAATACAGAATGACGTCTATTAATTTGTTTGCGAGACCTATGAGACAATACTGAGAATATTAATATGATCATTTATCGTTTCAATATTCACCCAAATTTCCACAAATAGATGAATAATAATGAATGTATGATAGTCATGGTGAGAATTCTGTTAGCGAGATAAAGAGATGATACCATCATACAATAAATTTTGGTTCGTTTTAAGAAAACAACCATAGTTAAACTTTAAATTATCTTGCTTCATCAACTCATGTTTGAAACGAGGCGCCATACCATTAAATCATTTGAGACAGTCATAAATTCAACGCATGACAAAACAACTATCAAAACAACACTTTAACAAGCAATAAATTAATTGAAATGCTGTTTGAGATACTGTTTCTCGTTTTTACGAATTAAGTTTGAAAAAAGGTTTTAAAATGTCTCTATTATTTTTTTGCGAAATTATCAATTTAAAGCAGGCTTTCTTCTACTGCACAAGGATCTCTAGATTGTTTCATGAGTCATTCTCTTGTGGACTCCATAATATATTGTGTTTCTTAAAGTGGGGAAAAAGTTTTCAATGATAAGCTTCGTAGTGTTGGCAGAGTATCGCTTGATGTGAGGAATAGCTAAAGAGGTTACAACAGTGGGGGTTTGAAGAGGAAATGAAATAACCGGGTACATAATTATTTCAGCATCCTTCCTTAACAAACTCCAAAATAATTGCTTCTGTTACAAACTCGTGTATTTCTCTCTCCACTTCATCCAGGCTCTTGGCTCCATTAATCCAAGATATTTGGGAACAACGTTCAGCTTCTTTACAACTTTGAAGATATTTGCTTTTAAGCACACAAAAAAGGAAATTCTGATAATACACAAAGTTTTAGCGTATCTGGTTTGCTCTACGGATGCAAATAGTGATGATAATATTCGACTTGAAACATTTCTCTCAGTACCGGGAATACAATATACAAGTTATAATGAAGTGCGCGCGGCGCGATCCTCGCCTTTTAAGGCGGAACCAGCCTCCCTTCATAGATCAACTAAAAACTCCCATTAAGAAGAGTACAGTGATAGCCATAATAATGTAATTAACTCACTAACTTCACTGCTCAACAAATTTTCTTCGCCTCTTAATTGTTAGCTCGTGTTCCACTATACATCCATTACTGAACTCAGACCAAGATTTCAACACAAGAGCGTGCCTTTCCTTCCAAACTTACCAAACCAACCCCATAGTAATTTTCAAACTTCCACAATCATTTTTCTTGATTAACGCCAAGTGAGAACGGAGAAAATGATTTCAAAGTATCTCTGAAAATGTGATAAGTTTATAAGTGCAATCAGTTGCTAACTCTCCAGACACAATTCACTCAGTAAGATAGTTTCCCATCATTATTTTTTGACATCAACATAGATTTGTCAATTTATATTTTCTACCATAAGCAAATGGTTAATATATCAATGAAAACAATTTCTTAGATAAGGAACAATAAATGCAAACATAATCGCGCGTGTGAGAAAATTCACAAGAGTGAATTGTATCTCTAGTCAATGTATGTAAAACTTTGTGACTGTTATTTGTAGAACATGTGACTGGTCTATGCATTGCGACCTCCTCAATATTGACAAAGCCTATTGTATAATGAAACTGTACTTAATACCCAATAAATATTCTTGATTCTTGATTCTTAATTCCCTGTTGAGAAGTATTTAATATATGCAGAACAAATAATAATTTATGATTCTCAGATTCAGTAAACTTCAACAACCCCTCACTGGGGATTGAACATAATTTATTATATTGTGAATAATCTCTACTTTTTTCATATATTTCTTGCTGATAATTCTCTCATGAGACTTATGCATGTAAGATTAATGATGTTTCGTTGATTTTATGTATGGTGGACCTACAATTTTAAGTGGGCCCAAAACCACCGGGTAAGTGGTAATGAAGCAGATACGTCATAGCTGCCAGTCACTCATCCAATATTCAATAAAAATTCGAGATGGAATTGACTAGTGATGATTTTAATCATTCTACGCTAAAACATGAGACTGATGAACTTATCAGAATTTTTTTTCTTCATCTCAGATAATATCAAAAGTCTGCAAACAATAGTGAATAAAATAATTATGGAATATGATTGAGAGGCATATTCATGATAAAATTTAAAAAAAAAAGATTTATTTCCAAATAACACCTGTATAAAAACAAAACACCAAACAAAACAAAAATATGGTAGACACAATGGGAATATTTTGATGGATACCAAGACAGAATATCTTCGAGAAACACCGGAGAAGGTTGTTGATTTTAGGCAAGCGTCACTGTTTGTTGCAGAAGTTCCGGTGCTCTTTCCTGAATTGGAGCTCCTTTCTTCAATCTCGAGATCTTGAAACTATCATATCTGAAAATACAAAAAATAATTACCGTTCAATATCACTATAATTATTGTGATATGATATTTTCTCATCTGGAAAACGAAGATTCATGAATTATTACTTTTCTTTTAAAAGATGCACAGAATCAAACTAATGCACAAACCAAATATCATTTTCTACAAAGTTTTTGATGCTTAAAATCTTTTGATGTCTAACTGACTGTATGATCAATTTTGGCGAAATATACCAGAAGAGGTTGAATTTTGATGAGAAGAATAAAGTGTCGATCTACAAAATTAGTATGTTGAGTCTGAATAATTTATTCATAGAAATTATGCTTTCTTCATCATGCTTCGATCACTGGAACAATTAAAAAATAATTCACCTACGATATTTTTTCATATGTAATCATATACATAATTACTGTATATCAATTTCTTTACGTTACATAAAGCATACTGTAATATGGACACACAATAAGCTTCGGTTGACGTGTGAGGATCTTTGAATCTTTGAATCCGTCCCTTCATAACATAACATAACATACTGTAATATTAATTCAGTAGAACTTGCTGATCATCCCATGGAAAATTCACAGCACTACTTTATAATTTTAAATTATGAAAAGAATTTTAATTTTTATGAGAAAACTGTCCAATAATGTATTCTTTCTCAACTTACATTTTCTTATATCGCTGTAGTTCGGATTCTTTCAAGGATGGTTTTGCATCTTTTAAAGCTGATAATATGTGTCGATGTTCTATACACAATTTTAAAACAACATTCTGCTTCAATTCATACTGAAAAAAGAATAAAATCATTTAAATGAAATGTTTAAATGCAATTACACTTGCATCACGTTTCTGTTAATGCTAGTTCTGTTAATTAATGATGGGGTGTATCAATGTATAATAAACAGAAGTTGCAAGATTACGATCATTCTGATCAACTTCAGGAAGGCATGTGAACAAGGTGGAATCTGCTGTGTACTTCAGTACAGTAGTTAATTGGAGGAGATAGCACAGTATGTTATTATACTGGGATTAATTCAGTTGCGCATGAGGTGCCATGAGCATATATGGTGATGCGATGCCTTGCCTTTCGTTTCCTGTTTCTATCGTCTTCATGCCACTTGATAACAGTCTTGGTTCCTCTCTTCTCTTTGCCCCCTCCTCTTCACCCCCCGCCCACTATGTACGATAACGAGAGATAACTGGCACTAATAAACGTGGCGGCTTGAGAAATTCCCTGGAATGCAGGGGGAGCATAAGGAAGCCAAAGTTGTACGAGTTGGTTGTAAGTGTTGCAGAGGGTTGTTTAGTGATGGGCGGGGGAGAGGGGTAACCACCC
This sequence comes from Conomelus anceps, assembly GCA_948455865.1. Classification (NCBI taxonomy): domain Eukaryota; kingdom Metazoa; phylum Arthropoda; class Insecta; order Hemiptera; family Delphacidae; genus Conomelus; species Conomelus anceps. The sequence continues at coordinate 25,661,167 of OX418218.1, read as the reverse complement.
TATGCTCCAATTCAGATGTGAATACGTTAATTGCTTTTCTAACCCTCCATTTTCATCACACAAGCCAACTGAACTACTACTCAAAGCATCAACCTGATACAAACCAATAGGAGCTAATGATGTTTATGTGTCTTGCAATGCATCAAAAGACAATAGAATTTGCATATATTCAGTGAAAAAACACAGACTGATTTTTTCAATGGGCGAAATAAGGTTTACCAAACCTAGCAGAGTAATTTGCTTTTTTATTGAGGGTTTAAAAGATTGAAAAGGTATAGTTTTACTGCGATTAATGGCCATTTACAATTTATTACATTGTTACTGATGATTTCCTGAAATTGCTGACCTAAAAAATGAGTCTTTCCCCTGCAATTGCTGTACACTTTAGCTCTATTTCAATTTCACGCTATGTTTCAGTTTCCAGATTTATCAAAGCAAACGTAGTTGGGAAGAAGATTTTGAAACTTTCATTTTCAGTATGACATTTCTTCCTTGTATTTTACTTTTTAACAATTTATTTAAAAGCATATTATTTTGATGAAAATAGGTTAAAATTCTAGCAGTTGCTATAAGGATATGCAACCTCACGAAGAGGGAACCTGAATAGAAAAGAATAGTTTTTTATTTTTCCTTGACGTGGCAGAGTTTAGTCTGAAAAGTCTACTCTCACACTTAACCACGTCCATGAATTACAAAGAATATATACAGTGATACAAACCAAAACAAAAGATAATAATATAAATAATAATAATTAAGTTCAACAATACTACAATATACAATAAACAATACTGTAGTAAAAAGACCAAAAAATTGATACACATTCACACTCACATTCACGCTTATTGTGCAGCTGCGATATTTAAAAATAACGTTACGGGTTCTAATAGCTAAAATAGGGCTGGTAATTATTTACAAGAATTAATGAATAATTAATTACAGGCTGATCAATAACAAAAGAAACTAGAGTCCAATAAACTGTACAATAATGTAGAAAGAAATAATAAAAAGAGCCACTAATCACTTACAAAACACAGTCCAATTCGTTATTTGACAGTCCCAAATAATATCACTTAACACAACGTCTTTAAACTATTAGTGAGCTGCATAAACATTAAACACTTGTCTCTACACTTGTCTAAAGACTGAATAAAGCACTGTTTACTCCACTGGCACTGGATTGTCTCTTCTACGTGATCTGTAATACAATCTGTCACGCAGGTTTGAAAAAACTAACTCACTGGTTCACGTGGACTCCTTTATATAGCTGTTGTAGTTGTATAATTCCAAGAATTGAAATCACTAGATGCATCGAGAAGGCCACGGAATGCTTGGAATATAGACCTCGATTGTTCAGGAAGAATGTAGAAATCTCGAGAAATCAATTGAGTAAGAGAGTTGCAGACTTGATTAATAAGAGTGACAAAGACATGTGAAAAGAGAACGCAAGAGAGCGCATATTGCGTTTCAAGTCACGTACGATCATGAATGGAATGATCTATGTAGAATAACGTAGTTCTGTGTGCGTAAATAACTGCTTTGCTTGCTTTTGTAACAATAATAATTAGAAAGTATAGATTTGATCATACCTGACAAAAAAATCTTTGAACAAATGTAGAAATGAATAAATTATTTAAGTAAATATTTTTATTCCGTGGTATGAAGTATGATAGGCACCCCTATCGCCGACCAGTCCCGCCGCCGGAGCGACCGCCACCGCCAGTCAATCACAGTTTGTGATGTGTTAATGGGTGAAATTTATTCTGTTTATTTAACTGGGTGAAATTTATTCTGTTTATTTATCATCTATTAATTTGAGAAATTATTGATACCGTTCATTTTACTGATATAATTTTTAATGAATGAATTCATTCTTCAGATACATTCTGGTGATTCTGTTATGTGATACATATTGGCTGCTTAAGAGTACTCACCCCAGATGTAGCTTCAGATTCTGTCTCATTGTCTCCAATATCTGCCAGTTCTGAAAATAATGAAATACCCATCACACTTGACCATTTACTAAAAAAAAAAAAGGCTCATGTTCAAATGTGAGGTTTACAGCTCGTAAACAGTTAACAGTTTATTCAGATTAAGATCCCAAAACATGAAGATCAAGACCTAAGAATACTTAAGTGTAGAATGGACGAATCTTTGTCCAAGCTTCGCCATTTAATGTGATTGTATCGCTTAGATTGTCATTATTGAAGTTAATATCATTGATATAATACAAATGAGATCATTTCACATAATTCTTTGTACTATAAAAATAGTATTTTCCGAGTTCACTACTGTATATATTTATGTAGATAATTTTGTTTTCAACCATTCATACGCAAATTTGTAAATTTACATGAATAAAGAAATCTAATCTAATCCAATCAAAATGAAAATGATTATACAAAGCACTAATAAACATGAATGTAACATTTTCGGTATTATTTCAAGAGTATACTCAAATTTGAAATTAGAAGATCTAAAGTACGATGTAGTATGGTTGTCGCAATATTATTTTCACTTTACCATTGAAAGTGGTATTTACTTTGCTACCATGGACAATGTTAGAGAACTAGAATAAAATATTACCGCTTTTACTCTACTACTTACGTTACAGACACAGTGATTCGAAATTTGAGGACATGAAAAGAATATCCAGAATAAATTGAAACACTCCTTGAATATGTTTAATAAGCCGTATAAAAACCATACAAGAGAATATGTAACACAAAATAAGGGAAACAATACAGTTAATTTTTCCGATAAAGTAGAACATTTACACAAGTGTCGACAAGCAGGTCTATTTTTTATGTAATAATTATTAGAAGTAATCTTAAGATAAAATAAGATGGAAAACTTTACGAAATATAATATTATTTACCCTCTTTGCTCAGAAATGGTAAACTAAAACTACATGAAGAATTTGGAGGGAAAGGAAACATTTTCCAACGCTCTAATAAATCAGCTCTGAACAATGGAAGATAATATTTTTATTATCTTTCTAAGATAAGTATTGGTATGAAATTACCATCATAAGCTATCATGTGAGCAGAATAAAGAAGTGATTTCAGATCAGCACCGGTGAAATTTTCAGTTTTCTTTGAAACTTCCCGAAAATCACACGTTGAAGACAACGGTAGATTCTTTCCAATGACTGTAAGAATTTCAACCCGTTCACCCTGCGAAAAAAAATTAAATCTAGTACAAACCAAATAAGATTTAATATTATTCTAGAGAAATCACAATAAATTACAATTAAACTTATTCAAAATCAAAATACTAGTACACTAGAATTTATGATAGTGCAACTATTTATTTGTTTCACGATTTTATTATAGAGATGAAAGTTATTACTAGTTATTTTTTTAAGGTACTAAGTTGTATATGTTCATACCAATTATATTACAGTCGACTAGTAAGCATTTATTTACGCAATTAATTAATATTTGTTACGTGAATTTAAAATCTGTTCAATCAGATAGAGATAAGCTGCGTTCTCGTAGGTCCTGTTTGTAACGGTGAGCGATTAGATTGGCCAGCAAAACAGACACTGTTCTCTGCTGTAAAATCACTTCCCGGTGGTTCGGAACCCACCTAAAACTGTAGGTCCAACTCATCAATCACCATCATCCAACTCATTACCCACGCACAGGTCTCAGACCTATGTGGGCTTCATCCTCAAAAAAAAAATTTCATATGAATTTTTGAGGTAAAAAATTCCTATGCCTTTTCAAAACAATGTCTTTTCACACGTGATGACAAATAATATTACAAAATTACAAAAAATTAATTACAATAATACATATATAGGGTAAGTGTTATTCATGTTAATCAAATTCAAATTTTCTCAATATTTTCCAAAAAAATTCTCATCCCCAAAACATTCATGTTTTAGATAGAATAACCAAAGAATCTCTAGATGATTTGTTCAATCAAAACTGATGAATGATGAAACTGTTTTTTTTTTTTTGTAGATTACGTCTTGGAGACTAGTTAAGGCGTATAAGACAAGTCAAAGTCAGTGAAAGTCATAACACAATATATATTACAATTATTATGCTTACCTCAGTTGGTAAGTGACAATGCAGGTTATGACCTATGCGACCCGGTCGCAGAAGAGCCGGGTCCAAAAGGTCAGGACGGCTAGTAGCAGCCAGCACCCAAACACCTTTGCGTTCTTCCACACCGTCCAGTTGAGTCAGAAACTGATTAACCACCCGATCTGTGACGCCTGTGTTATCATGTCCACGTCTAATGAACGAAAAATTCAAGAATTACTACACAATCAATGTATAGCCAATATTTGAGAAATTAAATAAGTGCAGCAACAATTCGAAATAGTTATTTATGTATTAAGAGCGTGAAGCGCGACTTTATCGCTCGAGCCAAAACATTTACTGCGCGACGCATAGCGGAGCGCAGTAATTTTGCGAGAGCGATAAAGAAGCTTCACGCGCGAAATACATACAATATTTTTCCTACAACTGCAGTTCTGGATTCCAACACAATAAAAGTTTGTAGTTTTTAACATCACAGACCGAGCGCGGATTTGGTTAGCGTTCGACTTTTTTGAGGTTATGTGAATTTCACGGATTCCATGATCCACCAATGAGAAGACAAGAAAATCAAAACAGAAGCGTAAAGAAAACAGCTGGCGAGCGTAAAGTACTTTACCGCTTGCGGAGCAGTAAAGAGGTATTTTACAATTAGTTTTCAGTACGTAAAGAACTACTTTACGAGCAGTTGTAGGAAAATGTAATTATTGTGGGTTGGAAAGATTATTGGAAGATGAATAACACAAATATGCAATATTTGTATCTATTTATTTTGTAAATATTTATATTAAATATAAATTCTAACTACTTCAAGGAGAAAATAGAAATTTGCATTTCAAAAAAGGGAAATCATGGAAGTTTTCGTATCTCATTATTTTTTAATCATGGTGATTACAAATGAATATCTCAATTTTCAAGGGATTTAATCATAAAATTTGTATGTTTTCATCCATTCATATGAGATAGCCAATTTTGAATTTTTATAAATGATCGAACGCTTTTATAAATGTAACCACCACCAGAAGCCCAAACCATACCTTTGCGGGTTAATTTTTCCCACACTCAAAGCAGCATATCAAGTGCTACGGTCTCAATGGCTGCAGTTATTTGTTTTTGTTGCTTGAGTTGGTTATCTTCTCAATTAGAAGAAAATGAACACATTTTCTAGCTGGATAAAGCACCATCACATTTGCATGCTTTATTGGAATAATTATAAAGACCTTACTGTAGAGATAATACTTAATTTCAATGCAATTCAAAAGTACTCTTTATATTCTAAAATAAACTTGGTGAGTAAGAGGTGTAAATATTCACAAGGAACAGCAACAGCTAGCAATAATATGAATAGAAGAGCAACTTAAGGATGGTAGAGTTTTTCTGTTTTCAATAGGCGCTTATGAAACAATTGAATATGAATAATGAACAATTTGTTTAAGAACAGTTTTTGGTAATGAATTCCAAATTATCTCGAAATCTGTGCTTATTGAGTAAGGTATTTTGCCGATGGAAGAATTGCTAGAGACCAAGTCGGAAGTCAACCCCTGTACATGTAAAAATGGTGGTTAGTACCATTTCAACACCATCTAACAGTTTTGAAAAATGATATATTTCAGCGCAAAAAAGAAGGAAGGAGGAAAGATAATGTGATAGTTGTCCAATGTTTTATGTTATGTATACTCTGAGAGATAATCATCCTAAAAATATTCAGTACGGGATTAAGCTTAATAGAAATGAGAATATCATTAGATTATTCATTATTTGATTGCGCAATAATAAAAACTCTTACCTTGGAACAAGGCTGTCGAACTCATCGAAGAATAAAATGCAAGGCTTTGCTTTTTGGGCTCTAAAACATAAATTAAAAACATACAATTCATTTTTTAAAAAGGTTTCTACCAAAAAAACAAGGGGGGGACGACTGATAAGTAGTGGAGTTCCAATGTAGTTTACAAAAGGTAAAGGAATTATTGTTTTAAAATCCGACTTTTATTTCACACAACATTAGATGAGGTCCAATTTTTTTTTTTTTTTTTTTTTTTGTAGATTACGTCTTGGAGACTCCAGTTAAGGAGTATAAGACAAGTCAGATCAACAATATTATACACTAGATACCATAATTACTTCAATTAGTTGAGGTGAGGCTTAATTTTGATGTGAAAGGAACTCTTGTACACTATAAAAAGCTTCATCAACTAAATATTTCTTCAATTGTTTTTTAAATATTTCTATATTTTCAAGACTCTTCAAAAGCTGCGGTAGCTTGTTGTAGAATTTCCTACCAATATAACTAGGTTTTTGTTTGAATAAGCTACTATTGTGACTCACCAAGTGATAATCTCCTCGGCTTCTTGTATTATAATCATGTACATCAAGATTTTGGTTATTATCATTCGTTTTTACATATAAAGTAGCTTCATACACATATAAGCAGGGTACAGTTAGGAGACCAAGTCTCTTGAACAACGGCCTACATGAATCTAATCTATTTACTCTTTCTATACACCTAACCGCTTTCTTTTGGATCTTAAACACCCTATCAAGATTTTGTTTTGATGAATTACCCCATACTAAGATAGCATACCTAATATGTGACAGTAAGAGCCCATGGTAAGCTGTAAAAAGTAACTTTTTGTCATTCAATCTAGCGAGCTGTCGCAGGACAAATACCCCAGATGAAATTTTACTACATATTTTCTCAATGTATTGAGTCCAGGTCAATCGTCTATCCAACGTAACTCCTAGAAATGCAATTTTTTCTTCCTGGTCTAATTGATTATCGTTTACAAACACGTTTATAGCCCTATCTTCATTTAAATTATGTTTGTTTTTGAATTGAAGGTATTGGCATTTTTTACTATTTATAGTTAATTTCAACTGATTTAAAAATTGGACAATAGACTGCACACCTATATGGGCACTTATTTCTAAATTATCTAGAATGGAATTGCTGAAAATGAGTGATGTATCATCAGCAAATAAGAGGGCTCTACCACTAATTAATTCTTTAGGTAAACGGTTGACATATAACAAAAAAAGCAATGGACCTAGTATTGACCCCTGAGGCACTCCAGCTTGCACCTCTAATTTATTAGATTTATTCTTTACTATACTATTACCAACTACTGTAGTTAGTTCTACACATTGTTTTCTCCCAATAAGATATGATTCAAACCATTTCAGTTCAACCCCATTTACACCTAAATTTTGCAGTATTTCCAATAAAGTTCTATGATTAACACAATCAAATGCCTTTGACAGATTCAATACTGTATGTACTGAAATGGTCTAGTTATAGACAGTAAATGGTAAGAGAAGAATGTTGTATTAATTTGTATAGAATTTATTTTTGCATTATACATATTGATTGACTAATTTGAAATAAATCATTTTTAATCTTTGATGTTAGAAGGAACTTTTCAAAAAGTGTCAGTATTTCCGTCCTCATTTAGCAAAGTTGCTGGACCCAATCTCTATTGAAGGAACACGAAATAGGGGGTACTTTCTTTTAAAGAATGAAATAAAATAATATAAAACTATTTAATGTACTTTCATTATGATCATTGGTAGGAAAACCCTTCAAGGGCCTTGCCTCCCCAAGTTTGAGCTTGCATTCATTTCTATCCATTGCCAGCCGTTTCCATTCTCTTATTTCAGCTAACCTAGCATTACACCACCTCAGGCGCGGTATTCCCGGTCGACGATTGTGGCCTCCAGTATCTGCTTTATATGTGAGTCGTTTGCTCGAATAACGTGTCCTGCCTAGCGTAGTTTTCCTAGTTTGGTAGTCGTAAAAATTTCATATAGCTCAGCATTGTATCGCTGCCGGTAAAAATCGCCTTTCCTAATATCTACAAATAATTAATATACTACGGTTTATGTACCTAATACAGAGGCGTAGCCAAGGGGGTCCACCGGTCCGGATCTCCAAATTGGCGAAGACTCAAGCAATAGATAGAATTCATTTAGACCCAAAATGTGCGTTAAATAGAAGGATTTAGGTCTAGAAACAATCAATAAGCGATCTTAAAGACGTTATTTTTCAAATTACTTTCCAGGGGAGGACCCCTGGACCACTCCCTCCTATAATTAAGTGTAAATAGTACCTCGGGTAGTATCTCTGGTGGTTAGGGGGGGGGGGGGTCTTGCTAACGGACCTCCCCCTTGCGAAATTTCTCCAGGCTACGCCTGTGACCTAATATAAATTACGGTATAAAAACTTAAAAACACTTTCAAGTGGAAATTATAACTCACGTTATGGCGTGACGGCCGTTTCACTCTGTTGTCAAGAGCATCGTCAGACGACCCACAGTACACTCCAGTATCTTTAGGTATATTAGACTATGCAATAGTTTTGACGTAAATTCTTTGAATGTTTTCAAAATATTAAAGTAATTACAACATAGACTTACCTTTCAAAAATGTTTCGAACATTTTCTTCGCTAGCTCCGATGTATTTTGATAACAGCTCTGGTCCCTGAAAAATACATGAAAAAATTGAACAAAGTGATCGGACAAGGTGTAATTGAATTGAATGTTTTCCATATCCATGCATATTAGAATTAAAATAGCAATACAATAAAAATTAATATATTTCTCCACATAGACTACAGATTCGCGTGTGAGAAAAGGATTCTTATCTCCTAATTTACAAAATACTTTTAGATTCTTATTATAAGTTACTATTAGAACTTTGAAAAAGAAGCCTTCTATTTTATCCACGAATAATCATGCCTACTATGATTTGATATTATACAGCCAAACGTTTCAGAAAACAATAAGATTTGCATTTACAATTGAAGAGTGTATTTAAAATTAAGAACACTTATTAATGAAATTTGTTTATTTATTTAGTTTCGAAAGTCAAAAGATGTGTTTTAAATGGCAAAAAAATATTTTTAATAATTGTATAATAATTTGTAATTGAGTAAATCAACATGCATGCAAAGCTCAATGAGTATAGAAATGATTCACCAAGCAATAGTTTTATGAGTTTATAATTTATGAAATCAATACTACTTGTATTGATAAGCAGCAAAATATAGTTCTGTAGAAGTCACAAAAACATTAAAAGGTTTTAGAGAGTACAGTTTATAAAAACTAATAACAGTTTAAATACGAAGGAGCTGATGGTGAAAATTTGTAATAAACTTGACTTACCTTTACACTTATAAAATTCAAATTACATTCACCAGCAAGTGCACTTGCAATCAGTGTTTTACCAGATCCAGGCAGCCCATAGAGCAAGACTCCATTCTCATTTTTCAATGGACACTGTTCATATATTTTTCTATACTGTAAAAATAGAACAAATTAAATAACTGTTGTTTTTATATACTGCGGAAATAAAAAAAAATAACAGTTATTACTTCATTGATAAAATATGTACCTAACACATGTAATTACCATACACATATACAGCCAAAACAGCTTCTATTTTGGGGAGATAAGTTGATTGAAAACGGGGTTTGAAAAGTGAAAAAATATAAATTATTTAACAAATTTAATAGTTTCAAACAGAGCCTAACGATTTTAAATGTTTCTAGCCACTTTCATCTTAAATTAGTAGAACATTAAATGAGAAGTGATCGAAGGATATAAAATAATAATAAATGGATGTTATAATGAAGGAAATAGAACTAAAAAAAACACGAATCTTATAAATTCAATAGCTTGAAAAATACGGTTTCTGTAAGAGATTTGGACTGATAAGGATAAGGAAACTGGAATTTATGTCACAATGGCAATCAGCCAGATTTTATAATGCTATTCAATATATATTTTTATTAACTTATGATTGTAAATTTTACGACTTGCAGTAAATTTTAACTGTGAATGAATAATTCCTATTCACTCTTGGCCGAAGGTTTTCGAGTCATGGAAACTCATCTTCAAGGCATTAAATGAGAGTTTCCATGACTCGAGAACGTTCGGCCAAGAGTGAGTAGGAATATTATTTATTCACAATTAAAATTTACTGCAAGTCGTTAAATTTACAATCAGAAGTTAATAAGAATAGATCGTTATGGAACAAGAAATCCAAGAATATATTTTTAATAAATAAACTACAACTGCGCTTTAATAAACAGACAACTGCGCTATCAATACTATTCAGCTATTACATGAATAGTAAATAATGTGAATACCTTAGCTGGCCAAATAATGAGTTCAGTAAGCGTTTCTTTGAGTTTCTTCATGCCACCGATACTGTTCCAATTATGCTTAGAGTTCTTGAAAAGTTTAATAGATTTCAGATGACTGGGAGATACTGAATCAATGGCGAAGAGAATGTCGTCATTGGTTACTATCAAATCAGATTTCCCATTACCTTGAGCTGTAAAATAATAAATGTTTAGTGTTTTTTTCAACAAGGAATATTAATATTTAAGATACACTAATAGCTCTATAGACAGGATGGTTAGGCGAACGTTTAATCATTTATGATAATAATCTACTGATTTACCGTAAACTGGATTAACGGTTGGTTAACTATATTGTTCCATAGCAGCAATCTAAATATGGTAAAGATGTGTTACTCCTGTAATCACTAACACATCAAGGAAGTATGAAGGAAAGTGACTAATTCTTAATAATTACTGTAGTGAAACGAAAAGCGTGAATCCAATTAGAAATCCAATTGATATTGATGCCAAGATGTTTCTCAAGTTTGCATTCACGTTTGAGCAGGATTTCTCTTTTGAGAAGATTCGAAAAAATGTCTGAATACATTTGAAGAAATTCCTGACAACTGTGAATGTTCCACTTTACAATCTAAAATTTACATTCTAAGCTGTCGGTCCCGGATGCCTGAAAAACAGTCGTTAAGTCACGTCAGAGGCCCTGCACTTATTCAGGTGCGACCTGATAACTCTGACACCAGACCTGAGCCAGCCAGGTCACACGATACTATTATTTATTATCTAAAGTTAATTTCACTTTTCTTTTGATTTTGATATTTACATCATTATGTCACTTGCATAATATTCCACATTACTTTGTCCAAAGTAATCCAATATTACTTTGGATAATTTTAGTAATTTCAAGTAATTTTACTTGGTCTATCAAGTGAATTATTTTATGATTTTTCATGTTAAAAAATCATTTCAGTATGTACAATTAAGGTTAAAATAATACAGAACGAACTTACATTTTCGCATCCAAGCTTTAAAGCATATTTTGTTGACAATTTGCTGCAAATCTTCAAATATATAGTTATCAGTCTTCTCAGAAAAACTATCAAAATCTATATCCTTGTTTTTACTCAGATCTATTTTCAATTTTTTTCTGAGTATTTCTTTCAAAATATCAATACGGTCATCCTGGAACAAAACTTAGATGGTTTAGTTGTATTTTATCTTTGGGTTTATCTTGTGTGTAAACATATTATCCTTAAAAAATTATTTAGCATGATTCAGTCTACAAATTTACAAATACAAGTCTACATTTACTAGTCTGCAAACATATTTTGACAGAATTCTTTTGATAGTAACTTTCTCGGGTAGCTTTGTGTGAAAGTAATAAAATTGAAACAGGTACTTGCAATCTAGAAAGCAGTCCTCCTAACACTAACTACAAGGAGGTATGCTTCTTTATAACTACTTTTCTCAAAACATATACAGACATAGTTATACAGTCTAGCATTTATAATACTAATTTGAAGACAGAATTCTTGTAATAAGAAAATCGGAGTCAATTTAAATCATTGATAAAACTAGCTCACTTTGCAATCATATTATTCCAAGTGCGGTATAAATTATAAACTTATAACTTATAACCATGAATAACATTAGAATGACTGCTATTTGGAATATTCAGATTAGTATTGCAGCTTTAGAGTACCGTACCTGAGAGAGGGGAGGAATTTCCAAAACTGTTGAAAAAAAGTCATGGCATTTCGCGCTGACGAGATCTTTTGAAATACTCTTGATGCTTTGAGCTGTAGCTATTAACGATACACTCTGATATGCTTGTATATCCGATATGATGTCCTTCAACATCTGACAAGTTCTGTAAAAAAATGTTAAAATAAGCAATTATTTACTAAAAAACATTATTATTTGAAAGTCAATATTATTTAAATTATTGTCAATTTGTCAGTTTAGTTCGGTATTTTTTAAAGATGTTCATAATTTAAGATATTGTCATTGATGAATGTATGAATCCCAAATTGTATCGAATGTGGCTCTAGAATGCGAGAATACTAGAACATGGGAAGCATCACAAATACGTCATCAATTGATAATTCTAACTTAAATGATTGAATGTTGGACACGATGTGAGTGCAGATCTTAGCAGAAGACAATATCTTGGATAATGTCAAACGGTGGAGTACTCAATTATTTCATTAATATACCATCATGATGAACGGTCAGTCAATCTTCAAATGACCTTATTTTTCATCTGCTTTCGCATCTACATCAATTTTATCGAGTCGTGAAAATCTAATCTTCGATGATTTAAAAAATCATGAATGGCTATACTTTAAAAAATCCTATTTCATTAATAACTTTTACAATTTATCGAGAATTCCGAATGTTTATTCAAGTTGAGAAATTACAATCACTGGCTCCAATAAAAGCAAACACTTACTGCAATTTAAGAATTAGAAAATTTAAATTTTGGCAGAGCTGAGAAAATAGAAAAATTTCGACTCACAGATGAATAGTTTCTGTCCAAGAATTGCTCTCCGCTGACTCCTCGTTATTATTCAATGGATTTCCAACTATTGCATCAATATCATGAAGAAGAAATATTGAAGGTTGATGATAAATACAACTTTCCAATGTCTGTTGCAACTGTTTCTCTATGGTACCAACTTTCTTTCCTAGTGTCAACACAAGCAATATGTATGGTTCATATGAATCTTACAATTGTTTGAATTCATCCCCCAAATATAATCAGTAAGTAATTTTTACATTGTTCGTATCTAGTAAATATTATTCAATGCATACTGTCATCAATGCAAGAAAACAAAAGTCTATTGTTTTCTAACAACACTTCAAAGAGATTGTAAATTGACCTTGTTTCTTCACAATCCTTGAATGCTTCTCTCGTTACTATTTGTTAGATTTAATGCTACTGTTTTTGAGAACTTGCCAGAATGTTCTAGATGTACTACAAGCTTCCAGAGTTTCTTGGAATACTTTCAAATACTATATAAGAAGTAGTCCACGTAAACAGAGTCAGTTGTCATTTGCTCTTCACAACGCTCATATCCAGTGTCAGTTTAGTGACAGTGTCAGTGGCGTACCGATAATGGAGCGAGTAGAGCAGTCGCTCCAGGGCGCCAGGCTCTGAGGGGCGCACCGTTCTTGAGAGAAAATTACCTTTTATTTACAAAAAAATGTATTACTATAATGAAGGCCAAAAGGGTGAAATGCAACACAATTTTAAAAAACCGTATGTAAACATCGCTGCGCATGACTAAAAGGAAAATTCATGTCAAATTTAAAATAAATCGGTTCATGCGTTCAGCCGTAAATGCGTTACAACCAGACAGAATGCAAAACGGTCGAGTCAAAAGTAGCAAATAGTCGAAAGTAGCAAAGCCAAAACAATTTAAATTGGGTGGCAAAAGGTATAACAAATTCAAGTAATTGAATGAATACTTTGAATTTATTCTGAAAAAATAAATCCACAAGAAGTTCAATGGTTTTTATATTAAGAACAGGACTGAAATATTTCACTTTTGAATCCTATTTCCAAAATATAAAATATTTCATAAGGATGACTTGCAAAATGAGAAAAAATAACTGCAAATAAATTTATAGAAAAGTGAAAAAATCCAAAACAAGCTGTTTGGAAATTGATAAAAGCAGAATCTGGCCTGGCGAAAAATCATTCCTTGGAGATTCGCATCTCTAACAAATACGGCATAGTTAGAGACGGGAAAAAAAGCAGCTGGTTCATTAAATGACCACTATATTAATATCAGCCCAATCGGGTGGTTGAGTGTAAGACTGATTTTTTTTTTGGGGGGGGGGGGGGGGATTGTTAGACACTTCCGCTCCAGGGCGCTTAAAACCTCGGTACGCCACTGGACAGTGTATACAGTGTTTACGCATATCAAGTGCTTGTGATCAGTTTATGCGGTAAATTCTTCGACATTACTCAGTGCTATTATTGGGATTATCAAATACCGTAACAGACTGTGTTTTCCAAGTGTTTAAATGGTTTTAGACATTTATTTTTACTTCATTGAACAATTTATTGGATAGTTGTTTATTTAATTATTGATCATAGTTAGTGATTAATTTTTATACAGTGATATCAAAAATTCATTATTAACTGAAGCTCATTGATCTGTGTTTTTCTTGTGATTAGTAAATGTTGTAAGAGTAATTAGTGTAAAAAGTGTGAGTACTAATTTCAAGTGTTGCCAGCATTTATTAGTTTATAGAACCGGTAACAATATTAAACTATTCACAACAGATGGATAGCTCAAAAATATAAATATAAATATTATTAAGAAATTTAAGAGAACCTCTTGATAAGTATTTGAGAACTATCTATCTATGGCGAGTGAGAAATAGTTTTGACAATGATTTTACGCAATAAATAGGATCACCATAAGATAAGATCAGATCTTATCTTTAATAATTGTCAATTATAAATCATGAACAATTCATTGAAGAGAAATGTTATTAGATGACTCATAAGAGCCTAGTTCTCCATCAAACGGTCACAGAACATAGAACTATGTATTAATGGTATATAATATTTAAAGTCTATAATCAGATAGATAAGCTGCGTTCTCGTAGGTCCTGTTGGTAACGGTGACCGATTAGATTGGCCAGCAAAAAAGACACCGTTCTCTGCTGAAAATCACTTCCCAGTGGTTCGGAACCCACCTAAAACTGTAGGTCCAACTTATAAATCACCATCATCCAACTCATTACCCACGCACAGGTCTCAGACCTATGTGGGCTTCATCCTAAAAAAAAAAATACAGCTATAGAATATCAATGAGGAACGCAGATTGAGGCATGATCCAAATGGAGTGCTGAGTGTTTACCTAGATGGTAAGCTACAACCGTGTTTTTATGGATAACGGATCGCGTCTGACATTATTCATCAACTCATCAACGTCAATATGGAATTCGTGATCCAAATACCGCAAATACTCAATTCTGATTGTATAGTAACCAGAAGATGAATGTCTATCAGATTTATTGGTTTGCCAATAAGGTGATATTGTTACGATCAAATAATATAACTAGAACAAGAATCAATGTGTTCAAACATACCTCTAAGAGTTTTACAGTCTATTTTTGAAATGTGGACATAATGAGGTCGGCCTGACAGAATGTCACATAGTGAATCTGCTGATGGTTTATTACCAGAGCCTGAAAAAGAAGCGGATATAAAATTTAGAAGTATTCCTTAGTGAAATGTTATGTTTTTCTATAACTTTTGCAAGAAAATAAATTTTACTATATTCAATGTTACAGATTGTTTGGAAAACAAATAATAAGCATATTGATCTCCTTACAAATTCGTCAGTTACCAGTAAAAAATCAAAATCTGATTTTCACTATGTATTAGCTTGAATGTAATTTTGAAATAATTAAATAGGAATTTGTAATTGAAATATGTGTGAATGCATACCAGTTATCAGTATGTTCTTGTTCCCTTTTACATTTGAAATATTCCTCATCCATGGCACATCAAACAAATTGAGAGCTAATTCAACTGCAGTTATTCCATCCTTAATAACTTTGTTCAATGCACTGAAAATAATAAAATGGATATGGCAATTGATATAACCATGATATGATAAAGGTTGGTTGCAAAAATGTATCTGAGCATAGACTAATGAATAAGATAATAGAGCTATGGAAAACAGTTAACAGCTGGAAATATATAACTGATGTCACTCCATTATATATTAAGGCTCTAAAAACACTTTAAGGACCTCACCTGGAAGTGTCGTGCTGTATAAATTTTACACTTGAGTAATCTAACCATAGTCCATAGACCAGTATTGTCCAATTTATACATAGTACATTATGAGACAACTTTGAAATGTAATCATGCCACTGCAGTGTATTAGTTAGCTTAGTCCTGTTTGTTCCAGGTTCGATTTCCAATTGGGGAATCGAGCTTGGACTTTTTGGCATTCTCTCACATCATCAACCACATACCTCAAATTCATTTGGGGGTCAAAATAAACGAAGATAAATTCAATAGTAACCTCTAAAACCTATGTAATTGGTACATACAGCCTGACCAATTTACAAGTGAATTGGAAGCGCTACCGATTTCTGAATAAGTAAATGAACGATGTTATATGCTAACTTCTGCCATCTTCAACTCTGTGACGAAGCATTTCCGCACTCATCTTTATATGAACTTATTCATTATTTTAGTGAGTTCAGCAATCCCGCAAAGTATTGGCAACTCTCTGTAAAAGTATTGCGAAGCATTCTGTATATATTTTTGTATGGATAGATAGTTACGATGTCGCCTAAAAAGGGTTTTTAAACCTCTGAGTCATTTCAAACTCAAAAAGTAAGAAATGATGTAAATCAACTCTCTAAGCACCATTCAAGTCTAAATGACAACCAAGCTTGAAGTGCATTGCTTCACATTCATTTTTGAAGAATATTATCAGAATAATTTTAAGGATTAACTCTTGAGGTTTGGGCGATAAGGATTCAATTTGTCATTTTCAAATGACTAATTGGCAAGTGACAATGTTAAATTGAACTTTCATTGACCAAACCTCAGTAGTTCACCCCTGAATATGCATCAACGATCGAAATACTGCTCCATACTGTAATTTTCATTATTGTAAAAACAACCTCACCTACAGTTTTGTGGATTTATCATTTCCAAACTATTAGCATGTTTTTCAATGCATCTGGAATCTTCAAGAGACGAGTCTTCAGGGATGTTTGTCCTGAAACATGATTTCATCATTTTGAAAATATTAATAATTAAATTAAAAAAAGTAAAAATAGAAATACTATCAAATCCTTTTCAAATAATAAATGAATTGACTATCATCCAACTATAAAACATTGGAAGATTGATTTATTGTTTCACATAAACTATGATGAACTTATTTATTTATACAAGCTAGAGTATAACATTACTGTTTCAAATTTTAACAAAAATAAAGAATAGAATAGGAAACTGAATGTAAAACAACTCAACATTGAGTAAATTTATTTTTTACAAATAATTGTCAACTTCTATTTCTAAATTTTAAACATCATTTTCACACAAATCTTCCTCCATTTCAAAATTAAGTTGACTACAAATACCTATATACTATGCATGGAACTACAATTCTATATTAACTATTAAACATTGAAACTAAGCTTTCAACTCACTGATCTATTTCAGATTGATCGTGCTTAACGGACAAAGTGCAAGTCTGCACTTCAGCAACAGAGAAAGGCCAACATGTGAGAGAAACAGGATCTAGGTGAACTATTATGTTTTTTAATTCATCATTTGTTGACATCATTGGCATAGGTGCTTGGTTATTGACGAGAACATTTCCCGTAGCTAACAACTTGCTCCGAAACCAAGTTTCTACTTCTTCATGATCCTGAAATATTATAAACAATATTATGTTTCAAAAATATGTTGTTTTTTTTGAAAGGTGACTCAGACAAATCTAATATCAAAACTGACACTGTGTTTCTATTTGAATTATGATTTTTACCCACTTATTCTTGGAGGGAAACGCCCTCCAAGTGAGTAAACATCATAAATAGAAATACAGTGTCAGTTTTGACATTAGATTGTTCATCAAGTATTTCGTCATGGAAAACATCACAGATTTTAATCAAATCATCGCATATTTTCATTCCCCTGTACAAGATTCTGAATCAGCATGACTTGAACATTACTAGTACTGATAAATAATGTGCAACTGTATTGGCATAGTCATGAAACACTTATAAAATTTGAAAAAAAGAGAGCGCAATTTTGTATATTTTTTCCATGAATTCAACAGGAATAAATCCACTACAAATATATTGGAAAGGGTTGATGAGTTATAAATTTAATGAAAAGTGCTTATGTTTGAAAATAGGAAAATATTAAAGGCATGGGATTGTCCTGTAGATTCAAGATATGAGACAAACTTCAAGACATGAATACACATAAAATGCTATTATATAATGAGATAACTCTATCACTATTACATAACTACTGATAAATTATGAAAAATATTTCTGGTAGGCAGTTTGGAGCATATCAAGTGTTTGATTTTACAGAACAGCCCCTACGCTGTGATAGCAGCCGGAGGAAAGAAAAAAGAATTATTCGAGGAATAGATTGTTTAAAAACAGGGGATTTTTGCACACAGTCATAATAAAATAACTGAACGGTATGACCTTCACGCATGCATGGAAACACATAATTAGCGAAATGTGTTTTGTATGTATGACCAGAGAGCGAATAGTGTTGCGTTACTACAATTACTACTATATTGAAATTATACTATAATTACCACTATAGTGTTCCGTTACTACTATATTGGGACGGTGAGCTAAATCTCTCAAATGACATAATAAAAAGTGCACAGTTCAGAAAAATTCCAGAAATATTCTACAACAATTAAATGAAACTACTAGAGAAAAGAAAATGAAGTTCAAGAACAAAACTATTTCAAGACAAAGTGCAAAATATTGATGCAGAATTCATAAAAAGAGTACACAAGATTGCGTGAGAATTATGTAATTTTGGGTGGGAAACACAATTAATATTCCAATTTATTTTTGACAAAATTCTTATCAAAGGAGCAATTTAAAGGAAAATTCCTTTTTTCCATAGTTTTTCTAATTCATCTATCAGTGCACTTACCAATCCAGGAGGTGCAATCAATTCAACTTTGTTCAAGGTTTCATCCAGAGATGGAGAAAAGAGATCTAATTTGACCTTGGCTCCATTATTCAGCTTCAATAAATTTCTCACAGTTGAAGATATAAAAAGAGGTTGATGCCTCCAATTATTTCCATTCTCAACTGTTGGCAGTTGATGACAAAACTCTTCAATAGGATACAGTCTTACGTACATACTTGCTGTTTCAATCAACGTTTTCTCAGATGCTTTTGGAATCTTTTTCAAACTACACACACTTGCATATCGTTCAATAACTGGTTTGCAACGCCACCAAAATGCTATGTCTTTGTTTACAAACACATTATAGGGGTTTTTGAGCGGATTATGAAGATTATCACAACATTTTTCACACCTTTCTGCTATAATTACCACCCTAAATACGCCAGAATGTCTATTCCTTTTTGTTTCAGTACTTAACGATGATTGAACATTTTTATTGTTTGTATCTGGACGATTCGATCTCTCCAAATTATCATCTTTTTTTATTGTATCAATCTTTCTCTCAACAAAATCATCAAATTTCCGACTGGATACGGTTGGTTCAATCACAATTTCAGTGAGGTTGATCAATTTTCCAAAAGAAATTGATGGCTCTAGTTTATCTGAAACATAGCAGTATGAGAACATTGGGATTACTATTATTGGTAAGATTAAT
The DNA here is from genome assembly GCA_948455865.1 of Conomelus anceps. Classification (NCBI taxonomy): domain Eukaryota; kingdom Metazoa; phylum Arthropoda; class Insecta; order Hemiptera; family Delphacidae; genus Conomelus; species Conomelus anceps. Next base: position 25,641,607 of record OX418218.1, on the reverse strand, counting down.
GCAAGGCTAACGATTAAATCAGCAACGGAGTTTACTAGGGTTCGTTTTTCAATTATTATCTAACAAAATATGGTGCCAGAGCATGAATCATTTAAATTAAACAATGGAAAAACTTGGCTGTGGAAATAAACTATTACATTTCATGAGCGGCAATTGTTTCGCTCTGATGTATCTAGTACCTGACTACTTCCACTCTCAAGTACCATCAGATTTTGTCACACATGAAATGTGAGCATTTATTTCCACATCAAAGTTTTATTTAACTTATTTGTGAAAAAAGATGGAGCCATACCAACGAATAAAGCATTCGATATATGTATTTTATATCTTTGATATCTCTTTAAATTTATATTTGTTTAGTTGTAAATTTCTTCGTTCTTGTCTTCAGTTTTCATTACGATTGCTAGTTCCACCATGACTTTTTCAGTACCTGAAATCAATTTTTCGTGGTTGTTTGGATGTCATTAATCTTCCTGAAACCTGAATTGGAATTTCGCTTATTACAATACACAAAGTCGATTTGATTTTTTTATTTTGAACTAAATTTTTGAGAATACTGAAGTCCTTTTATGTTGTCTACAATATCATTCAAAACAGGTAATTTCGTGTAAGCTTGTTTCAACACTTTGCTATGATTTTCAAATTATCATCACATGCTTCCTCTTTTCATGAGTTAAAAGAATGGAATCAGAATGTTAGACTGAGGCAAAAATACTTTACCAATGATGAGATTGCAATGCAAGAATTTCGACAGCCAAACTGTAATGTGCTGGCCTTCCGACACAACTTGGATTTGATTCAATATTGCTAGTTCCAACTCAGATTGACTCATCTCCTGCAAATAACAGATTAGTTCCTTGAACGTTTTAGCTCCGATTATAAAATAATGATTTTATCCATTACCATCTATTTGGATATCTCTATCAAAAATTTGAATATACGTAGATTTATTTCAAAGGGAATGATATCCCTTTGGTTCCACTTCTCTTATTGGGCCACATTATGGGAGCATGGTGGGTCTAGAATTTATTCTATCATCTATCCTCGATCCAGTGATGAAAAAGCAGGTGGCAATAATCAAGGTTGCCATGGTCACCAATCCAAGCGCACATTCGAGCGTTATTTATATTTTGTATCAATTACCAAAAGACAAATTAGAGCAAGCAACTTTACAGTAATCATATCTAAACATTCAAATTATTGTAAATCAGAAAATTGTGTGTCATGTTATGGCTCACTACATCTTGATGCTATTCCTTAGAAATATTATAAAATAAATTGCATTTTTACAGTGATAGAAGCCACATCAACAGGAGAAAATTATTTTTCAAATTCATCATATTAATTTACTTTAAAAACACATGTTTGTGATTTTTCGAAGTTTGAATAGTATGCACGAATCTAATGAGCATGTTGAATATTGCTTATTGTGAGAGAAAAGTAATATGTGTTATTTGATCTTGAACGCTGGGGAAGTGCTATCCTCACCATTACTTAGTTAAGTTCGGGACGTGTTCGCAAAACGCTTCATTTTTCCGCTTGAAACGCATGATATAACTATTGCAGAAAAACTAGAGCTTCAAGACCTCCAGATAACCACCGCAACATAAAAGTTAATTGTTATAGCCCGCATCTAAGACAGAAGATGAACATTAAGGTAAGAAGCGCCCAATAGAGCATGATCAATCAATAGGAGAAAAATAATATGAAATTTGATTAAAGTACAAATTTTATTAATTTGTGAATAAATTATCAGGAACTTACAATGACCTCATAGTCATCCTCGGTGGCTGCACAAGCATGAACTGTTTTGATTGGTGGAGGTTCTCCAACGGAAGATACATACACATAACCTTCTTTCAAACCAAGATTATTAGCGTGTACAGTACTCAATCCAATGCTGTTCTCCTTTAAAGCACTGCTTGAATGTGGACTACAAGACAAATGGAATATTTTGTCATCTTGAGTCAGCTTTACAATGGGAGGCTGTAATAGAAATTGTAGAATTGAAAAAGATACTATCTATAGTCCGAGCAAATCAAATCAAATATTTATCTTTTCTGAAGAAAGAAAATATATTTTTTAAATACCCGGGTATTTATAACTGAGGGTGAATACCCGGAAAAATACAGTTGATAAATACCCGGGTATTTGAGAATTTTCAGAGAACTGAGACTTGTATTGAGTTGAACTTAGTAAAATAGACACTTAAATAATATTTTAAGAAATTTAAAAATCATGAAAAGCCAGCAAATTATATTTTGGGTTAGGCTCAGATCCAAAAGGTAGTATTCACATAACACTGATACATTTTTATTAATTGGTACATACTTGAAAATCATCATTACTTACAAATCTTCTCATGCCAGATACAATTTTAGAATAGGTTACTTATAACATTAATTTGAGATTTTTTAAATAACAAAATAGAAAACCTGCTAATTGTTATGAATAAAGAATGATGTTGCTGTTTCAACTCAGAAAAATGTATTGCTTTAGAAAACAATGAAGTTTTTTTATTTACACATAGTTTGTGGTAGATAAAAGTAACGATTTGGTTTCAAAAGGTTTTGATAATACAATTACTTTATCACCCACTCATCCTGATAACTTATCAGAAACTGAATGAACTTCATTTGATAAGATTGATAATCAAGAAATAAAGTATATTATTTTATAAATACTTTATTTATTGTTTTACTGATATTTTATAATAAATTATAGAAGGCTACTTACTAGTTTCTTCACACTTGTTATAGTATGTTACTTTTTCATAAAATAAACTTCAGATCGTTTAAAACTGCTGTTAAAAAAGCTCATTCGTTTATTTTTCAACAAATAAAATTAGTTGCGTAATAATATATTTAAAATAATATTTATTACAATGCTATTATAGTTTTTTATGTCAGTCAATGTAGATTAATAAAGCATAATAAAGCATATTTTCATTTCATTGGTGTATACCGTTGAAAGCAAATGAATAAATGGCTATAGATTCAGTCTTGTCCGAAACTAGATGAAAATATCAAAAGGCTCTTTTTAAGCTGAAAAGTACACTTGATCTGGTTACATGTATTACTTGTGATTGAGAGTTTAATAATTATTTAAAAAAGAGAGACTAAATTTTCATAATTATCAATTGCTTATCATATACTTCAGCTGCTCATAGTAGTATAGATAATTTCAGAGCACTCATTACACGTCTCAAGACTGGAGAAAAACAAAATTTCATACCTACCCATGAATCAGCTCAAGATTAGGTTTAGCTTTTACTGCGGAGTTTACTTTTGCAACAGCCATTTCAAGGCTAGAAAGCCTTGTATTTCATCCTTTTATTGTATTTACTTGACCAAAATATCAAAAAGTTTTGTATTAAGCTAAAAAATTAAAAATACCCTTTTTTGGGTATTTATAATGGCCCAAAATTTAAAAATACCCCATTTATAAATACCCTTCCCAGTGGGTAATTACCCAACACACATCATTAAGCCTATATGATCAAAATAGAACAGGGAAATATGTTAGAATGCAGTGCTATTATGGCAATGCTATTTAATTTGGGAATTTGAGTACACTGTTGCCATGTTTTTATTTACAGTTTGCCACTATTTCAAAACGTCGCGCTGTTGACTGAAAAGGAGACCACTCGACTAGACTAGCTCGGCTAATGGGAAAATGTCTACTAGGGAAAATTTCGGCTAGCTGTGCGAACTTTGCAAGATGGCAGCACTGTACCCGATAAGCATAATACTGCAAACTAATGTTTAAAGAGAGCATAGAGATCATACTTAGATACAATGTGCAAGTGATCAGTCACCTTAAGGAGAAAAATCTTTTTCATGTGCAGTATTAATATAATTATAAAAAAACAGATAGATTGAAAATAACTAGGCTATATTGCTTAATACTACGTTGTCCCTCCTGTAAACAGTCACAGTAATTATTAGAGTCCACAGTTTTTTTCCTATTATTTGAATTAGCACCTAGTTAGAAACTAATAAGCTATTTATTCTATCCTAATTTTATTAAGTAGAGACATTACCAAACTTATATAATAATTCGGTTTGGTTACTATTTGATCACGTTTCAAGGCTTGAAATTTACATTATCACTTTCTTTTGTTCACTAAACACATAAGCACACTTCACTTCACTAGCTCATGTGATTTTATTCTGTCGAGCCTCCGGACCAGATCACAAACGTCAAGCAGCTGGATCGCCTCAATGTTGTCATGTTGGTGGAGTCTCTCTTCATGCTTAGCTGCAAACCTCTCTATCCCTGTAGTGACTGTCTCCACTTGAAGATCACGGTGAAGATCAGCATTCCTGATGTACCAAGGAGCATTTACTATATTCCTCAGTACTTTGTTTTGAAAACGTTGTATTATTTGTACATTAGATGGTTTGGTACAGTCCCAAAGTTGAATACCGTAGGTCCATACAGGCTTCAGTAGCTGTTTGTACAGAAGAATTTTGTTGTATACTGACAGCTTGGATCCTCTTCCCAGCAACCAATACATTTTCCTGAATTTGATTCCTTGTTCTTCCCTTTTCTTCTTGACATGTGCTTTCCATTTGAGCTTGACATCCAGCGTCATACCCAAATATTTGGCAGTATTTGCATGAGGAATGACTTTTTAATTAATGTAAACTGGAATATATTGGATTTTCTTGTTAGTGAAATTCACATGCACAGACTTTGTATCATTGAGTTTAATGAGCCAATGATTTGTCCATGTGTTCACTTCATTAACTGCTCTTTTTAGTTTTTCTGTAGACTCTTCAACTTTTTCTGCAACTGAAAGAACTGCTGTCATCTGCAAATGTAGCTATGGTAACCCCTTCTGGCTTTGGAATGTCACTTGTGTATAGCAGGTATAAGAGAGGTCCTAGTACATTTCCTTGAGGTACCCCAGCTTTAATTTGCCTTAATGTGGAGTACTCATCATCTATCTTTACTCTAAAATATCTTTCCTCCAAGTAATAATTCAGTAGTTGGCTATATTCTGATGGTAGAAACTGATCTAACTTGTGACACAAGCCTTCATGCCAAACTTTGTCAAAGGCTTGTGCTATATCTAAGAATACAGTTGAACAAACTTTTTTCTCTTCCAGACTTCTTTCTATTACATCTGTTAGTCTGTGCACTTGATCAATTGTTGAGTGTTTGAGAGCCCACAGTTAATGATAGTTTAATTATAAAATTCAGGTAGATTTTTAAAGTACAAGTTACAGAAAAATATTATTTTACAAATAATTAATGTGTGATTAAAATTTTAGAATTGATCACAAAACTGATTTTTAAATTGCCTTTTTCAAAATTGTAGAAAGCAGGAATCATCTTCAATTTTGATGGATTGCTGCTTTTGAAAAGTTTATGGTTAGCTCAGAAACTGAAAGATCTCTTAACAATTTCACTGTTCTTGTTGCGATAAAAATAATACAACAAGAATCATATTGGAAAATGAATAAAAAGTATTGTTTTAATAAGCCTAAATAATTCTTTAACTATATTGGATACAGATAATCGGAGAATCATTCATAATTTTGAGTTACATTCAATGAAGCATAAAACTTTGAGTTACTTACATTCGAGTTCTCACATCTCAACTTTTTCAGCCAAGATATTGGCAAGTGTAGGAAACAGTCACGAACTAAAAGGAAGTTCAAATGGAACACTTGTTCAATCATGCTACACTTTACTAGAGGCAATATCAGTCTAGATTGAAGATATGACTCTCTATTTTCTGAAACACAAAAGGAAGTTATTGAAACAGAATAAGTTGTTAGAATAGTATAACAATATTTTCCACAGGACTGACTAAATATGGGCCATTATTTGACATATACAGCATTATGAGTACACAGTGAAACTTAAGTAGGCCTATTTAAATAATGAAAGAAATATACATTACTTATAGTCCAAATTAAATAAATTGAGAGTTGAGCCCTTCTCCATCCAAAAAGCGTCGTGGCCAAATAAGGTAAAATTTGATATAAACAAATCTGGAATCTAATAAGTAAACTGTGTGTAAAATTGCATCCCAGATATTTTTTAATGTTTAAAATTATAGAGTTGAAGATTTAAGAGAAAAATTAACTTTTTCAATAAAATTAAGAATTTATGAAAAAGTGGATTTCCCCCGAATTGGTATGACTCATAGGATGTTCTAAAATGGGCGGAGATCGTATCAAAACAAAGGGGGAATGTCTACATTCTATTTCTTCACCAATATTTTTCATCCAGCTATTTTCTCCAAAATAAATAGAGATTTTCGTCAATGTCGAGGCGATTTGGCCATCAAACATCGCGTTTTAGGTATGCTAGCTAGTAGAAAATATTGCTTTCTATTATATACAAGAACCAAATTCGATAAATGATAATTTCATTCTTGAACTGCAATAAATTATTGGGAGATTCATGCAAATGGAGTTAGGTTCTCTGTTTGCATTTCCACAACCTAAGTATCCTTAAATGATCACTTTTCTGGGCGACTTTCACGCTGACATCACCCACTTATCTCTTGAAACAAAATAGTTTCTAGCATGTCCAAAATGCGATGTTTGCTGGCCTAATCGTCTCAACATTGACGAAAATCTTTATTTATTTTGAAGAAAATATTAGCTGGATAAAAAAATATTGGAGAACCAGTATAACGTACACATTCTCCCCTTTATTTTGTTATGATTTTCTCCCTTTTTAGTAAACCCTACAAGTCAAAGCAAAGTGATAAACGGGAAAAAATATACTTTTTCGTAAATCCTCAATTTTATCATTTTTTGTGTCGGCTAAAAATGCCGGGGATGCAATTTTGCATACAGATAATTTATTAAATTCCATATTTGTTGATATCAAAATTTTATCTCATTTGGCAACAACGCTTTTTGGCTGGCGGAAGACTCAACTCTCAAATTATTTTATTCAGACCATAAATGCTAAATGTCAACTAATGTATGAACAGCTCGTCTAGCTAGAATCAACACTGGTAGATCTGCTCTGAGCTCTCGATCTATGGCAACTGGTATCTTTTTTGGACAGGCCTTGAAAATATACTATGTCAGCCCAGGACGGTCAAACTGAATGAGGCGTCTCCACTTGCAGAACCTCGTCGGCATGACCTCGACATCAGTGACTATTGAGCACATGTTTTTTTGTGTTGGACAAAACATGGAGTTCAATATATTCGAATTTTTAAAAATCCTATGGTGTTATACTTGTTTTAATGAGAACTGGCAACTCCAATTTCTCTCCTAGCGTAAAATACATGCACTTTGTGAAATTATAATTATTAGGCTATTAATCTTCTCCGAGGAGAAAAATTCAAGTGGGAATGAAATAAGGAGTGTCCGAATAAGCATTTTAAAAGAATAAAAAATCTCAATTTTCACAGTTATTAACTTTTGCATTGAAATTTTAATAGATGTGCCGGCCAGCACGTCCCCACAAATGTAATAGTGAACTGGCATGAAGCCGGCCGGCTTTCTTTAACCTCGACCGACAACTAGTCAGAAACGTCCGGCACTGTCTGGCCCAGCACAGCCGGCTGGTACAAGCCGGGCCAGAAGTCGATTCGATCGACACGTCCCCACTAACCGGCCGGCCTTGTCAGCTGGCATAGTGGAAGTGCAGCATTAGAATAGCGGCCACTGAAAGCTGTGTTGAGTTGCGTCGTGCTGAGAGATAACAGTTTTTTAAACCGAATCAATGGTTTTCAATAAACCCCCAGCAACTGGCATAGCGCACCCCAGCACATTTTCCAGTGGCCGAGCGTTCATTGAAACCCACTGGTTCGGTTTCAAAAGCTGTCGTCGCCCAGCTGTCGTCGACACCCTGAATCTTATAAACATATATTTTAAAAGGTCGCGTTGCTCCTTACAGATTTGGAGTTACAGTATCTTATTTAAGTTGACTTATGTGCAAACACAAACGCATTGGAGCTGGGTGATACAAAAAAGTCAGGCCAATTCCCTTGAAAAATATCATAAAGTAGAACATCCTCAGGACTAAGCTAGAATTGCTATCAACACTTGTGCTAATGACCAAGGATACAATAAAAAAGCATGATTGAAGCATCGATATGGAACTGCAACCATTGATTGATAAAAATTGGTTCAATCTCTCTATGGAGTTATTTTACTGTTATAAAAATTGTACTTATGACTAATGCTACTAATTTACCTGCCTCAGCGAAAACGATGACATCAACTCATATTCATAAAAAATTAAAGAATAATATCCATTTCTCAAAACACCGAATACTCAAAATACAAAATGACTTGAAACTTAGTTGAAAAATGCTGAGTAAATACAATGTTTACAAGATCATAACCTCAATATCTGATGAGTGATGGTTGAAGACATAAACTACAGAGTGCACCACATAAAAAAGGAACAGCCATCTGAATATCGAATCGTAATAAAATATACATCATACTATAATTATATTTCATAATTTTCACAAAAAGTGAGATTAACTTATATAATTTGAAACAAAAAATAAATATTTCAAATCGATTTTTAGGTGATTTTTCAGAAATTTTGAAACTGGACTCGAATGCATTTCTTCAAATGTACAAGCTATCTTTTTTTATTATTGAATACCACCTCAAATGTTCAAGCTATTTTGTTTCTGAATATTAAATATCAAAAACATTGAAGATGAGCACGTTCAAAGATATCCCTTGAGCACAACAAATAGCCTTGATCAAGAAGGCAGCTGTAAAGTTCAACCGTCAAATGTCCATTTCAACCGTTGAAAAAGCAGTCGGTGTCGGTTATTTCATGAGGCTGTTTGTGCTGTAAACCTGTAAGTTTTAAAATTATTTAATTAATTATTATAATTTTCATAAAATGAAAGTGTGTGTGTGTAACTAAATTTTCTTATATATTACAATTGTCAGCACAATTTTTGCCGTCCAAAATCCATCCTATTAGGGAATAGGCGATTATCGTTGTATGAAGTAACCTCTCCTATTCTTGCAGAGAATTGTGTTGTCGCAATATTCTCAAACATGTTATTTCAAGTATATCCATTGCTTTGAACCGAAAAGATTACTGCTTTCTCAGCAAGTATTGTTATTTGACATTGCATTATTCAGAACTTAATTATTTATAGTACAGTACAAAATGTAAGAAGTCTTTTCGTCATCACTCAACCAAGTTTTTAACTCGAATGAACTTTCTTTGAACTTGAATAATTTTGATAAATCAATAATTTTAATAGGAGAAATCGTGTTTGAGACTGCCTAGACTGGTTCTTCGTTTCGGAAACTTGAACATTCTACTGTACTGTACGAACAATCCAGGTTGCTTTGTGCTATTAATAGGTAGCTTATAGATTTGTTTTCACTATTCAACCTTATTACGTTATATGAACAATAACTTACATGCCTTTATTTAAATGTATGTGAAATTTAGTACTTTTAGGACGTGGCGAAATTTGACTTACCGTAAGTTAATCTAAACGTGATTCAAGTAACTAGTCAGTTTATTGCACCATTGATATGACATACACCACAGCACTGTACGGCAAATTAAATCCGTTCCTTCATTAAATTTTTTATTGCCTTCTCTGAGCATGAAGTCAGATTAAGATTGTTTATGATTTCGGAACTAGGGTACCGTAGAATTAGAATGCGAACTAGTTCTATATCAGCGTAGTTTTCAGATATAAGTTATTTTCGTTTATAATAATTTACATGTTTCAATTATTTTTAAAATACATTATTATTTAATAAAATTGACAGAGCTATTTCCTCCTCAGACAATTGTAAGGGCACACAGCCACTGAATGCTGTGCGATGGAACAATGGTTTTCAATGATCGGTCGGCCACCGCTTGCGATGCTGTGCTGAGCAGCATCGAATGAATGGTTTAGTTCCTGGGAACTTTACCAGTAACTGCTAAATGTTACCGGTGGTGTCTGATTGGTCTATTCAAATTTTTTAATGTTTATGAATTTGAGGACTCAAATTCCCCGTTACCGGTCAAGCTCCCAGTAACTCGATCATTGGTTTTATTAGAATGATTGGATGATTATGTTTGAACAGCTGTTATCACACAGCTTCAAGTGGCCGGGCGCACTATGATGTAAAAGCTTAAACATAATCCTGCATTGCATTTATAAATACTGTTAACGCTTCTCACATATTCGTACATGACATCTTACACGTTCCACACTTTTCTTGTTCTTCATTTACTCAGGATTCATTCAAAATTCGCACCGATTTCTATAACTGGAAAGTCATTCGACAAAAAATCAATGTAATGTTGTGACAGTGCGTAAATGCACTGAGAAACATAGTAATACTGGAATTTTTTAGTTTCTTTTGTTCAATGTAACGTTATGTAAGTGCGGGTATAGTAAGGGCAATCACAATTGTCTTCAAGTTTCAAATTGTATCTTCGATATTGATTGGTACGGTAGCATTTTCTACAATGTTGGATTCATTATTAGGCCTATATTCAATGATGCTCGTTTGATAAAACTAATTTTTGAAACATTATTTACCAGAAAACAAATAAACCACTAGTATTTGTGAGACTTGTTTTTCAAATAAATTTTTAAAATAATTGAGATCTTCCATTAACTATGATGTCAGATAGCAAGAGTATAAGGGAATCTTCTAATAAAGCACTTCTCCATTCCATTTAAATTTTTAAACTTAATTCTTGTTCTAGAGCTATAGGATTTGTATATCTTATCACTAATATTTCTGTAATTTTGTTTTGTTTTACCATAATATAATAGTCATACACTAAGTTTAAATTTAATATTAAATTGATAATTTTTGGTTCTATAGTGAATCTATTGTATTTATTTCAATTAATGATACAGCCCTGAAAGATATCCCTTGTTCACAACAAATAGTAATGAATAATAAGACGAAGTTGTCACAACCACATTTATATAAAACATATATATTATATAGATACTAGTTTCGGATATTACTCCATTACCAATCTCAAACAAACTAAAACTAAAGTACAGAGCAGCTTAATATATACTAAACACGGAATGATACTATTGGCTAAGGGATAGGCAGGCCTTCATTGATGGTTTCTGATTGGCTGAAGGTTATAACAAGTCAAGCCCACCGTGAACATCAAAACCGTGAACATCTAGAAAGTAACAAAAAAGAACAATACACATGTAAGTTGGGCTAGAATTGAATCACCTTCAGCCAATCAGAACCCGTCAAAGAAGGCCAGCCAATAGTATCATTCCGTGTTTCATATATTAAGCTGCTCTGTACTTTAGTTTTAGTTTGTTTGAGATTGATAATGGAGTAACATCCGACACTAGTATCTCTATATTTTTTAATAAATGTGGTTGTGACAACTTCGTCTTATTATTCATTATGGATATCTTCCCCAATATCACTTTCACCACTACAAAGAAAGTACAACACATAGTCATGATCAAGAAGTCTGCTATAAAGTTGAACCGTCAAATGTCCATTTCAACCGTTTAAAAGCTTATGCAGCTATAACACGATGTTATCTGCTTTATTATCACTTATCCGGTGGCTCGGAACGCACCTAAAACTGAAGATTCGCCTCATTACCCACGCACAAGTCTCACACGTATGCGTGCTTCATTAGCAAGTTAGAGAATTGATCTCTAATAGTCCTCGTACAGTTTGGAATCAAAATTTTGCAAAAGTAAAAATATGTAAAGGTTGGAACAAAAACTGACCTCTTAGGTGTCCTCCAATTTATAAAATTAAATTAGAAACAAGAGTTAAGTGAAATATGGTTTGCTTTCGTTCTCTTTATTTGCTTTACTCATATACGAATATCTGATTTTTCTGTCATTTGAATTTGTTTAGTAAAAACAGTTGGATTGTGGAATTCAATTCAAATTTTGTGAGGTACTTAACAGTGACAAATATTCATCAAATGTGGCAAAAAAGGTGCAAAAAAAAAACACTGGCATAAGTGAAAACACTTGTTCGCCAGTAGGAGTAGCATTAGAGTACGGTAGTTCTCCATCACAATCATCCATTTCAATTTAAAACAAAAACAAACAATGGAAATATAAAAGCTAATTCACAAAAAAAAATGTATAAATATGTATAGGTTATGCAAAGAGGATAAACTATTTGAAAAAATATTATCATACCGCCAATAAACGCCGCTAACAATGTTACAAAACACCCAAATCAAAGTAATGGAATTGTAGTGGTGCTTACAGTTTTGATTTTTTCGGAGGATTAAGCCCACATAGGTCTGAGACCTGTACGTGGATGAGTTAGAACTAGTTTTAGGTGGGCTCCGAACCACCGGGAAGTGATTTTAGCAGAGAACCGTCTTTTTTGCTGGCCAATCCAATCGGTAACCTTTACAAATAGGGCCCACGAGTTCGTTGCTTATCAAACTCATTTACAACAGATTGATACAAAGGGCGCTAATGCCTCAGAAACAGGCGCAAGTGTTGGAGTAAATACGATAAAACAACTTGTAATACACCAAGGAAAAATTAGCAAAATTAACAGCCATGAAACACATTTGTACAAGCACAGTTATTCGTAATAATATATTAAAAACAATACTGAAAGATAAATATCTTTTTATAATTCCATGATGTAGCATTTTAATTATTATTTTATTTGTAGCATTTTTTGTAAGGTGTAACATTTTGAGTTTATATAATCTTTCTATAATTGCTATAGTCAATTTAGCATTTCCTTAGGGTTTAAATTAGTTATTGGTTTCATTTATGTAGTTCCTTAGCTTGCAAACTGTGAGACTATCTCCTTGAATATCAAAAATTCAAAATTTATTTAGATTGTAGACTATGCTCGTTCCAGATTTATAAACTTGCTGATGCAGCTCAGTTGATCCAACAATGAGCTATAGAAGTGTGTCGATAGTTCATTGTTCATGTTAATATCTTGCAATCATATTTCTCCGGCTAAATAAAAAAAATTATTAGGTGCGTCGTTCAAAATGTGCAGCTTTTTTCTGTAGAACAATAATTGTCCAGTGACTGATCTTAGTGACCTACTATCTCTCCTATTCACTCAGCAGTTTTTCGTTGCTGTAATCAAACTTTAAGCAAAAATCATCATTACCGTAAGTTACTACATTCTGATCGTTAACTTATGTTGAACTAAGAAAATTTACTAAAAGGTTATTTAATATTTGCTCAATATATTTAATTATTGTTAATTATTTGCAAAATAGGTGCTACTATTGTATCATATTTATTAATCTGAACAACGTACGTTCCTTATGAAAGGCTATGCTTTATGCTGAAATGAAATTAATGCAATTGACTTCATAGAGGTAGTAAATTTGATCCAAGTACAATAATTTTATTCAATTTGATTCTCTTACCTGTATCCATATAATATAGTCCACTCATGTTTGGGCACTTGATACTATTCTTATAATAAAATCAATATCCTAAATGCAAATTTTCGAAAGAATTTATAAATTTCTACTCGAAACCTCAGAACTTAATTCCAATGTATTCTAAGTTGAATAACATAAGGGGTGTTATTCTGATCTCTAATAGACTATACAATATCGAACATCTTTAAACATAATCATTAGGCAAACTGTCATTTTGCTATCAGTTGTCTTTTTGAATCATTTTTTTAATAAATATCTGGAGGTTTCAGGTTCTCTTTTATATAACATTCATACCTGACGTGAAAGCTTCATTTTCATTTCTCAATCATTATTTATTAAATTTTATTCAATTTGATTATGTTTTTGTTTCAGAAAATAGAAATGCCAGGCCCCAAGCTTAACCATCCGACTAACCTGGTTAGGAGATCGACAAGAGTTTCTGTTGCACAGCAGAAATCAACTACGAGTACAATGGGAAAGTTGAAGAGCAGCATTGGATTGCCGAAATTTACTGGCTCAAACAAAAATGAAAATGCTCAAGAAATCAACAAGAGAAAGGCTGAAAAATCACCAGGGACTAAAACTGTGAAAAGATCGGCTTTTGTCGACCTCACAAACGTCAGTCAAACTTTATTTTCACTTTACTGGTATCTTTATTTCAATGCAAAGTCTGGTTGATCGTTGCAGCAGAGAAACTCAAGTTGAAAATATTAAACATAATTAGTGATGTGGGCCGGGTAAATACGCAGTGGGTAGGTATTTACCCCAGGCCTGGGTAAATACCCAAAAACTGGTTATTTATCATCTTTATTGAATTTAGAGGAGATTGAGTTGTCTTTTTGCATTTACTTTCCTGTAAGGATAGTAAAATGATGATAAAATTTGTTTAGTAATTTTTCATATGGTTTTCATTAGCATTTTACTTCCAAGCATGATCAACATAAATGTCCAGGTCCTGTGTATTTGTGATTTTCTTCGTTTTTTGTGGAGATTTTATTGAAAACTAGCTGGCTCGACGCGCGTTGCTGCGTTCTCATAAAAATTCTCCTTGATTTTATTATTCGCCACCTCCCGCTGAGGTTACATTTCAAATTAGGAAAGAAGTTAGTCCTAGGGCTCTTCCAGCTGATCATAGAGGCTTCGTTGTTTTCTTAATCACCACCTGTGAATGAAGAAACATTTCAAATTTAAACCTACGACTATAAGGGTAGAAGCTAGTTTTTTATTTTATTATTCGCCACCTCCCGCTGAAGCTGCATTTCAAATTTCTAGCTAGCACTTCATTGGTTAACAGATGTCATCAACCTGGCATAATTACATTTCATCATACCCAGTCGTATGTTTCCTAAATATTGCAAGGCTCCGACTGCACGGTAGCCTACATGCAAAGTGCAAAGTCGTTTGCTGTTCAAAGACAGCGTAAATAACGCCACTAAGGGGCCTGTCATATGATTAAAAACTGTTGACTTCTATCAGCTGTTCCTTTAAGCTGTTTGGCCGGCAAGTTCAGTAGGTTAGGTCTATAAAATGGATTAATAATAATAATAAGCGTATGGCTTTTAATGGTGGGGAGACCCTTACGGGTAGTTCCACCTCGCCGTTTGTGCCATGTTACGGGGAACATGGTGGACCTACTATTTTAGGTGGATTCCGAACCACCGGGTAAGTGATAGTATTAATAGTAATTATTAGCTCCCCTATTAAAATTTATGGTCAGAAACCATCCTCAATATTCACACAACATATTCCCAAAGTTTCATGCTAATCTATCAAGTGGTTTTGAAGTCTATAGGGAACATACATACATACATTCATACATACAGACAGACATTCATTTTTATATATATATAGATTATTCCATCATTCAAAACCATTACATGCAAAAGATCTTCCGATGGGTTTTAGAATCGCTCTTTGATGTCCCATTAATATCAGTTTGAAGATTTTCTTATTAGATGTGAAATTCAATCCAAGATAGATTTTAAGTAAGCATTGATTACGTCATCGGATATTTCAACTGTAAGAAGAAAAAATTCTCATATTTTTAATTGAATAGTTTTTACTGGTTATAAGACAACGTTGTAGTCCGCCACTTCAATATTTTAAACTGAAGGCAAAATTTATAATACAATTTATGTGGGTGTATAAAATATTTGAAAAATAAGTTTCAAATGTTTATGGGTTAAAAAGTGGTTTTGTATGGAAAATTAATCAAATCGATATTCAAAGAATCGAAACTCTTATTTCAATCTTTTTATTGCATATTTCAGGATGTACAGAAGGCAAAGAATGCAGGCCCGGGGGGCAACCCTAAAGAAAGCAATGCGAAGAAATCGTTTGGAACTATCATGAAACGCCAGCCACTGCGATCAACTACCAATACAGTCGCTCCTGCCCCGGCCCACGCCCGGCCATTGGCAGTCAAGAAACCGGCTGCAAAGCTACAAGAAAAACCTCTAATCGTTCCTAAAGTAACAGCTACTGCATCAAAAAAGCCTATAGTTCATCAATTCGAAAAAGATACCATTAAACAGGAAAAACCACTAATCGTTCCCAAAGTAACTGCATCAAAAAAGCCTGTAGTCAATCATGTCGAAAAAGATGCCATCAAACAAGAAATAAAGGAAACCCAGGTGTCACCTCTGGTGAAGCCTCCGCTGAGAAGGTCAGCTAGACTCAGTGACAATGGAAATAGCAGTGGCGATAGTCTATTCTATGTTACTGCTCTTGAAGAGTAAGTTATCATTTTTTATTTTTTTATAAATGTACACAGCTTTATCCATTTTTTCAGCTTCAAATCGGGAATATGCTTAGTTCATTGTGTCCAGTTGCAAGTAAATGTTAGGGTGCTTGTCTAGTGGAGCATTAATAATTGATAATAATAAATCAAATGCTATGGAATGATGTATGACACATTAAAGCTGGTGAATATCACCATTCCACTTCGTGTTTTTCATTATGCACCTGTGATTTTCATAGAGTGTTAATGCTGAACTGTACAAACACCTAATCGGAGTAATAAAGCCTTTATATTTTTATTTAATCTCCCATTACGAAGTAAACTGGAAAATCATTTCAATTTTTAGTGTTAATTAAACTGTTTAATCGGAGATTAAAAACATGTATCAAGACTAATGTTCTTTCTCTCATTGTACAGTATTATTGGGATTGATTGCTAATCAAAAATCATTTCAATTTTTAGTGTTAATTAAACTGTTTAATCGGAGATTAAAAACATGTATCAAGACTAATGTTCTTTCTCTCATTGTACAGTATTATTGGGATTGATTGCTAATCAAACTGTAACAGCATAATGGTTATAACAGTATACTGCTACATTATACTTTAAGTATGTAATACTTCACTCTACGTCAAAGGTCTTGCAATCGGGATCAAATTTGATCTAATAAATTTAATGTAATTTCACAATCTAAATGAATTTGTTCGTTGCAACTTTTTCATTATGAATAATAAGACGAAATTGTCTTAGATTGATTGAGTGGCACCGGTTCATTTAAACAAATCTTAGTTCCGAATTTATTTGACACTCAATTTGAACAAATTGAGCTCAAGCCGAATCCACCGTCTTGCATTACATGATGAAAATATTGATAACATTTAATCTATTACATATTACTATTATTTTTTTTTTTAAATTTGGTAACCGCACAAGTTATAACAAATAATATCTCATGGATTATGGTCTTGCATAATTTTATTCCATTTACCGTGACTAAGTTCAATCATACAGAATAATTCCCACCAACAAAAGATAGACATTGATGATTCCTTGTGTTGTCTGAAATGGTTTCTGTTTCCTACTCATCCATCTACTGTAATTATTGTATCTCTCAATACGAAGATGTTTTCGCATCCTGTCATAATATCTTGAGGCCTGGTCAAACAACAGTTCTCGGCACAAAACAGGACGTAATCTAGAGCTAGTAGTACAGGTCGTGTGAGACAGGTACTAACTTCAACTTTAATAATGTGTAACTCAGTTGACTGCTTTAACTGTGCGCTAGATTACGTCTTGGCGCGCGTTAACATCTGATTGAACATTCTGATTGACCAGGCCTTTAACGTAGGCCTATATCCTAAGGTATAGTGTTGATTCAAAAAACCTTAAAGCTACTTAGGTATTATTATTATGTTATGGCTTCTTGTAACTTGAAATATGTTGCATGGCTTGAACGGTTTTGGCTGATATAGTTTTTTTTTTCAGATTGAACATTACCAACTCCGACAAGAAGTCTGATAAGAAAGAAAGTCCAGAATCTTGCCTACCTCCAGGTGTTGAAGATTTCGATAAAGAATGTGCTCATGATCCAGGCTTGGTCTATAACTACGCTTTTGACATTTTCAACTATTTGAAATCAAGAGAGGTACGACTATTTTTCGCTTGCTATTTTTTGATTAAAATATCCATTAATGTTCAGATTTAAAAATACATGAACACAAGCATTGATGAAGTTGAGTGTTGTTGAAGAATTAGAAGATGGGGAAGGGAAGTGGAAGCGTGTGATGTATCAACATAAAAATGAAGTAAAATGTATGACATAAAATTGTACTGACAATAAAATGAAGAAACTCGTATTCTAACATTTTCCTCATTGATTCACGTCTCATGCATAAAGCAACCGAGTTCCAACAAGGAAATCTATATAGGCTGTGTAACAGCACTGTTCTTACCCTCTCCACAATTTCCTGGCATTCCTAATGTCTTCGAAACCATGTGGTTTTCTCAGATTGTTGTAAACCTAATTGTTGCATCTAATTTTTTCCGGACTGTTCCGTGTTGCAAACCATTGAAACGGCAGCGGAAAAACGTTTATGCTGATGTCATTGAATCAGTTTGCACAAAATTTTCGTCCACAAATATGCGATGTTTTAGCGACCACTACTTCAATGTCACCGATTCCTTTAACAACTGTTGGTAAAATAACTAAGGTAACTGTCTCCCTTCCGCATTCAACTGTCGGTTTTGGGTCATTCAGAGTCCCAACCAAAAACATCCTGTTCCTCGTCATCACCATGTATTTTAAGTTTTATTGCACATTCAATAACAAAACTAAAATTGTCATATTAGATGCTAAAATATATGGAAACAGACCAAAAGATGACCAGTTCCTTATCAATACCATTCTAGAATTCCCGATTAGA
Organism: Conomelus anceps; assembly: GCA_948455865.1. Lineage (NCBI taxonomy): Eukaryota > Metazoa > Arthropoda > Insecta > Hemiptera > Delphacidae > Conomelus > Conomelus anceps. Next base: position 25,623,085 of record OX418218.1, on the reverse strand, counting down.
AGCTCCTTTAATAAAATGGCTTTTTATTTTCAGGCAAGATATATAATTCCTGCATACATGGAGAGGCAAACGTGTATTAACAAGTACATGAGATCAGTATTGGTGGACTGGATGGTGGAAGTTCAAGAGAATTTTGAGCTGAATCATGAAACGCTTTATATGGGCGTGAAAATGGTGGACTCCTATCTATCGAAACAGAATATCTCAAGAGAGAATTTGCAATTGGTTGGCGCAGTAAGCCTATTTATTGCTTGCAAGTATGAAGTGAGTAAAAATAAATTTACGACTGACTATAAAAATTCTTGATTATCTTAACCCTCTTAGTTCTTAGTGATATCACTACGAAATTATGTATTAAATATACTATTCATGACTAGGTACATTTTAATAGAATACGACCTTCATTGGGTGGGTCTCTTCCAGCTTAGCATTGAAAACGCGGTGGATTTGCCATTTATTTTTATTATTCTTTCACATTTTGAATCACAGGGTGATTGTGATAGTGGTTTACAAAGCAGAAAGGCTCTACATCTAGCAGATAGTCATAACTGAATTGTTCTAGAGCTTGTGATTTGACATCTCTGTAAACTTGAAATATTTTTTTCTTTATCCCTAGCGTCTTTGAAAAAGCGACCTGTGCTGAATTGTGATTTCTACAAGATCTTAATATTTTGGTCTATGGGCTCTGACTTCATTCTTTATTCTTCGTTTCTGCAAAACATTACGAGTATCACAAAGTACTTGTATTAATTTCTATATAAATTCTGAAGCTATGATCCAATAATATTATAATAAATAATATAATGTAATACAATTTCATTTTTCCAGGAACGTTGCCCACCTTCAGTAGAGGAATTTGTTTTCATTTGTGACAATGCATATACTAGACAAGAACTATTAGACATGGAATTCAGTTACTTGGAAAAACTTGACTTTGACCTTGGATTCCCTCTATCGTACAGATTTCTTAGAAGATATGCAAGGGTAATATCTTCTTTATTTTTTCTCAAAATAAGAAATTACACAGTTGATTTGTATATACTGTATCTGACTAACAATAAATCATTTAGAAAACATGCGGTTTTCAAAATGAACAGGTATTCTTCATTTGCAACAAAAGTTGAAAGATTTCTGCTTAATCTGAGATTAATTTTTTCCATTTCTAGTTCACATAAAAATGTTTTGTTTGCTAAAAACTAGTACCCTTATTTTTGAATGTTGCATTAGCAGTTTTGAATTATTTATTCTTGAGACAAACGCTGGAAGCAGTACAGATATGGTCACGTCGACCAGCTGTCATTCCTTTTTGTACCGCATAGTTAAAGTAAATGATATGCAAGGATACATTATTAGGAATCACTGAACAGGCTTAGCATCATAATCCCTAATTTCTCCCAACAATCTTTGTTTTTCGATTCATTTCTAGTAACGTAATGTTTGTTTTTAATGTTTGAACTTGTAAATAAATTACATTTATTTTAAATTACATTTAAAATAAATGTAATTTCATCCTCCAGGATACCAGTATGATTATTAAACCTCAACGAGCTTAACACTGGAAATGAAGTTGTATTTTACTATTTCTTTTTCTGGGTTACATGATCTTTTAACTGCGTTTCAGGACTTCTCCTAATGTTGAATAGTTGAGTTGACATTTATTAGGCTGAATTCATAGCATAAGTTGTAAATTATATTGAAAATCACTGTTAGATGAAGTTACATTGAGGTGCGCATTCTCTAAACAACTAGCTTATATGCTGAGAAAACCATAATTACTATCTACTTATCCATATCGTGGAATTGTAATTGCAACACAGTATCACTTATATTTAGTAGCAATTGATAATTTTTGAATAATTTAACTATTTCGTGATCTCTGTCGAGCTGCCTTGTAAATAATTTGGCTTTTGATTTTTACCTGAAGTGACCCAGTCTGTTTTGTTTATTGTATTGTTGTTTGGAAATAATATTGATAAACTGTGATTCTATTTCCTTTGTATTGATTTTTCTTGTAAATTTTAAATAGTTGATCTGAATGACAAGGAAAGAAGAATGGAGGTCCTACCTAAGAAAGGCAAAGGCCATTCCATCTTGACGACATGATACCCACATTACAAAAGAGGGGAATGAATCGAAATGAGATGAGGCGATTTACTGGTGATGGGGGAGAGAGAGCAGAAAATGGCCCGGCGCTGTGAAGCACAATGGGTTGAGGAAGAAAAAGAAGAAATGTTGATGTCAAATTGAGAACCAATTCGCCGGGAACTGTTATTACCTTTTTATGGAATTAATTGTGACACATTCTTCATTTATAATTCAATTCTATTTTTCCAGTTTATCCTCAATTCATAAATGACCTGTACTCATTGTTATCACTCTTTCATTAGCTGCTTTTATCAACAACATTAGCAATAGCACCATTTAGCTTAATCTTTGTAGATACGTAATTCATTTTCTTTTGTTTAATGTTAATTGCTAATTGTTATTAATTTTTTGTGTACCTATTTAACAAATTTTGCATTTTTTCAGTGCGTGAAAACTCAGATGCCTCTCTTGACACTGGCAAGGTATATTTTGGAATTCTCGTTGATGGACTACGCTACAGTGACAATGTCAGATTCAAAGCTTGCAGCAGCTTGCCTTCACATAGCTCGTATTATGAACAACGGTGATGTTTGGTCACCAGCATTGGAATATTATAGTGGTATGAATTCATTTTTTATTCTGTTTGAAATGTACACGTGTAAAATGTTTCTCAAATTGCTACAAGTTTTATCGAATTCAGAGTTGATATGCATCTTTAACCTTCATATTGTGTTGTCCTGTTTCAATGTTTTTGGTAAATCCTTTACTAAACTTCCAAGCGTTTCAAACTACAAACCTCCAGAACTTATAACCCGCACTTATGCACCTATCTTGAGACTAAAAAGAGTTTTAAAAAGCTTTTTGAGTAAATTCTTTTCAAGTATACCTTGAGTTTAGGAAGTTTCAAGGTAGATTCATAAATACGGGCCTACTGTAAACTAATTATTGACAAATGATTTTCACACCGTAACAGAATTTTTCTATCTTATACAGGGTGGCGGAGACAAAATGACCACATTTGAAATGAACGTCTTTCCTTTAATTTTAGAGTTATCCAGATGAAAAAATCACAATTTGTAGATGAAGAACGGAAATTTCATTACAACGCACAAGAAATATCAATTGTGGAAAATAAGTTCTGATAAATGCTGTCCTTCCGCGGTTACACATTCCTGTAGACGATCTTCAAAGTTTCTCATCATATAGCCCAGCATTTCAACCAGTATTGTCCCAATTTCACATTATATGGCTTCTTTTAATTGTGGAATAGTGCGTGTTTGTCTACATACACTTTTGTCTTCAAATACCCCCAAAAGAAGAAATCAAAGGGGATGAAGTCAGGCAAATGCTTTCCGAATTCCAAGTTGTTTTCTCGTTGAACGCCATGGGTTTCCTTTCACGGACATTCGGACACAATACACATTCTCAGGTGTCACCACAGTTGGAACACGAGTTGAAATGTTCTTTTGAACAGCATTACCGTGTTGACGCGTGGCCGCAAAAGAATCATTACGAAAAAATGCCTCCACGACGAACGATCGGTGTTGAACACTCCAGCGGGCCATGGCAATTAAACTTCCCGATACGGGCTACAGAATCTGACCTTGAACGGGCTTCCCCCACCAGCCATCCGTCTTTCAAATGTGTTCATTTGTTCTCCGCCACCCTATATCTCATGTAGCTTATCAGATGTTGATCAAATGATGCATTACAAGGTCTATGGATCACATTATTTGACTTCTGGTGTACAGTTGAAAACTCCCCTTTTTCGTGTAAACGGAAATTTTCCAGTTAACTAGAATGACTGGAAGTGATAGCCGCGAGGCGTAGAAGGTATCTGTTCAATCAGATAGAGATAAGCTGCGTTCTCCTAAGCACTCTTTGTTGGGTGACCGATTAGATTGGCCAGCAAAAAGGACACTGTTCTCTGCTGTAAAAACACTTCCCGGTGGTTCGGAACCCACCTAAAACTGTAGGTCCAACTCATTAATCACCATCATCCAACTCATTACCCACGCACAGGTCTCAGACCTATGTGGGCTTCATCCTCAGATAAAAAAAATAATTATCATGGCTACACGGTATCCACTCATCAAGCGAATATCTCCTGAACGGAACGCCTCCCCTTTTATTGTAGGTTTTAATTTATCTTTATTTTACTAACATTCTTATGTTTCTTCCTTAGGATATAAATTAGATGACTTCAAAGACATTGCTATCCATTTGAATGACCTTCTGCACAAGAAACAAAAAGATGCTTTAAAATCGATAAGAAACAAATACTCTCAAGAGTAAGTATTCAGTCTGTTTTCATATTTATCATGTTGTTTACAATAATGGAATCAGTGATTAATAACTTATGAGATCTACGAGCTTAGGAGATCAACAACTGGAAAGTACAAAATTACTTTATCTATTTTCTTCCGCAATTCTCGCACGTTCTTGTAAATTGTATCTTCAAAACATTAAGGCTGTGCGAAGGGTCATAATTTTTCCGAAGTTTATTGTATTGGATGTTATTAGTGCTTTGAAATTTTATCTATTGATGAGAGAAAAAGTTTTTTTCATCAATTATTTTGTGAAATATGGAGGTTCAAAGATGAAATTTATCGGTTTTTGGAGCAATTGATCTCACTTGCAAATGATTTTAAACTTTTGATATATTTTCTGTAACTAAAAGACACCTCAAGGAATAAAATGACATATTTTGTACTCTAATCAAGCAATAAATTTTTTTAAATCTAAAAAAAATTACTTTGGAAATTTTTTTGTTTGGAATAAAAAATATGTCATTTTATTCCTCATGGTGCCTCAGTTATGGAAAATTTATCAAAAGTTTAAAATCACTCATAGGTGAAATCAATTGCTCCCAAAAACCTAAACATTTCTACTTTGAATCCACATATTTCGCAAAATAATTGAAAAAAAAATTTCCTCAGCAATAGATTTTCAAAGCCCTAATAATATTCAATACAAGAAACTTCGAAAAGAAAATAATGACCAAAAACCCTGCGCACAGCCTTGAAGTTTTGTACTATGCGATACATTTTAAATGCGACTTCTATTATGTGTGTTGAATATAATGTTCAATGTAATTATGCGAGTATGGATTGTGTCATTTTTATAGAGTTAAGGATCGTATCACATGGGCTTAGAAGTATCTTGCGTCATGGTGTCTTGTGTAATCGTAGCTTCTATTGATAATAATTTTACTTTATTAGTACTATATTTCTCTATCAAAATACTCTTATACTTTATATAAAACTTTTCATCGCTGAACCTCTTTTATTACTTCTTCCAACGTCACCGAACTACGTCCATGTAGTCAGGCTTATAGGCATTAAAATTACTATTATTCCATCCCACTACTTCAATAATTATTGATAATTCAATGACCTCTAGAATAATCGTGTAATTGGGAATAAAAAATTTTTCAAGTGTTTTCCGTGCATAATTGTAAACTTATAAGTGCTTATAAGTCTGTTCAATCAGCAAGATAAGACACGAGCACCCGCACCAAAACCGAAATCCACTTTGGGTTGGCCAACAAAAAGATTGTTCTCCGCTGTAAAATCACTTCCCGATGGTTCGGAACCCACCTAAATTGTAGGTCCAACTCATTACCCAAGCACAGATCTACAGTCTATGTGGGCTTCATCCTTCCGAAAAAAGAAAAAGGGTTAGAATATTAATTCTAAGTGCTTTTACCAAATCGTTCAAGTGGCGAAAACAAGTAACGAAACGTTTCCGGACGTATGTTTGTATGAACTTTTTTCTTTGTTTTGATGGGAGGAATGAGTTGGTGCAGTATGGCAGATACCTCCTGAAACACTGTCTAATCTAAATATTACCTTTACATGTGTGCTTGTCTCCTTCAATATTGTGAGAAATAATGTAATATTACACCAAAGAATCATTAATATTTATGAAACACTAATAACAAAAAGGCTGTCTTTTTTATTGTTAATTATGTGGATAAAGGAAGATCAAGAAAAATAGAGATTGAATTTGTTGGGAAATGTTAATTCAATGATTTGAATACCACGGTACTCGTCTAATATAAATTATTATGCTAATGTTGATCCAGCTTCAATTATTTTATTCTGTTCTCATGCTTTGCCATTTAATTAATACTAGCAGAAATTTATTGATTCATCTTTTTTTTCAGCATTTTCTTTGAAGTGGCAAAAACACCATTGGTTGGAAACAATAAGTTATAATCCATAAGTCTCCTAGATGCTCGTGTTTGACTGTTCAGTCAAATGTAAGTGTAAATAGATTAAAAAAGGCATGACATATTTGACAGCACTTTCTAGTGCTATACTTTTCAAATTAGCCTTTCCATCATTAATGTAAAAATTGCATTGCAAATTGGCTCCAAATATTTTGTGTTTGTGTGTGTAGTTTATAATTAGGTCCGTTTTGTTTTGTAAATGTATTAATACTTCTAATGAAATTAATTTGTAGCTATTGAAAAACTACATTCAGTAGATTATTCTCACAACCTGACAGTAATTATATTTAAAAAGGAAATAATTCATAAAGACAAATAATGAATTGTAGAAATAATTTTTTTATAACTTGGTAGAGACAAAATTTTAATGAAAAACCTTTTGATACATAATATCTATTAGTTTATTCTAGTAAACTTTTTATGTGAATAAGTGTCATAAATTCTTAAAAAGTAAAGACCATTATCGAAAATAATATTCCTGTATTATACATTCATTTGTTTGTTTGATAGGTTATATTTTTAGGAAGCTAAATAGAAAATATGGGTTCGCATGTCACTTCGGATATTTTTATAAATTTATTATTTATTATTTTTGTGAAACTTATTGGTACTGTAGATATAAATTTGAATGATTGTGAAAGAATGTCCAACAATGCAAAATTATAGCTTGATGTAACTTTTATTTAAATTTTAAAAATTAGACTTCAAAGTTTTTAAAATTGACTTTTAATAAATGACAGGTCGCTGTATTATTAACCCAAAGACATATTACATTTTTAATAAGTAATTGAAACTTTATAAGCATTTTGTCGGAATATAAATTTAATATATTTTTTTGCATTTATGGACATTGTTACCTTTTAGTCTCTAATGTTTATGAAATTCAAGCATTCCTCTTTTACATATTTTACAGAAATTCAAAATATTATTCTTTGATGATGAGTTGAATGAGCTAAATCTTGTGCGTACGTTGTGCAATGTCTGGAGAAATTTTTTTAAACTTTTTTTTTCAAATTTATACAAATTAGGAAATTAATTCTTTATTATATAGCGAACTATTAATCAGCTAAAATGATATTGAAATATTGATGTATTTGTTATGCGTTTATTCAGAAACTTATTATTCTGATTAATTTAGAAAAATAGTCCAAGACTGAATATACTTGATTTAATTAAGATTTTTATATTGCTGTTGGAACCGTGTCTACTATTTTGCCTTGTACGGTTTGTATATTCATGTTTGACTAGTTGGATGTTTTATACTGTGTGGATCGTGTAAATAAATACATATTACTTTCTAATAAGTTGACGTTTTTATATAGACCAAGTTTATTGAAGCAAGTGGCATAAAAATCATTTGATATTATCGAATTTAGATTAGATGTCCGGTTTATAATCAGGATTTCTCTGTTCTTCATAGTATTATTATTTTCATTTCTATGAGACATTCATTTCTATTTTGCCTAGAACAAGGAAAAATCATGACTATCACGATCTCCCGCCCTTGACTGAATCGTTAGTTGGAATAGGTGGATTACGGTTTTTTATTGCAGCTATAATGGAGCAGTAAGATTTTTGAGAAAATTTTCCTATTTGAAGCTATGGTTATAAGACAGTGAGTTCTGTGAAGCACTAATTTTTTTCAAGTTACATACATCCTCTAAGCTCTTATACAATATTAATCTACAAGTAACATTAAAATTGTCTACCATAAGCATACGATAAATATTATGAAGTAATGAGGCACTTTGGTCGAAATTTGAAAAATTGAAAGTACCGTACACACCATTTTAAAGGAACAGTAGAGTTCTGAATTTTACTACTACTGAAAACAATGGTCTGTATTATATAAGCTGAGCTCTGAGCTTCCGGCCTCATCTTTTATTCATAGAAATAGCAATGATGCCAATTTCACTGAATGCACATGACTTCAGACATTTATTAACGCATGTGTTGAAATCCAGATTTTGCAACGACGCTTTTATGCTCAGGGGTTAATAAGTTGATTTTTCTCAAATTATATGATACATACCCTAAATATATTCCTTTAGATTTTTATATACATCATGCTTTTTCTGAGATGCTAAATAACTGAATTTGAACATAACGAAATTGGTGTTTACTAAATATGCAACTACGCTGCCGGTACGTAATTTATGGTATTAACAATACTGTGTTATTCGAATGCCCCTACAAACTGAGACGCATTGTGATAGGATAAAGTACTATTTTATATCAATACAGACTTCCTGCACAGATTTAAAGAGAGTCTTGTCTAGTTCTAGTCTCAACTCGTGTAGCAAGTGTATAGATGGCTCTGCGAGGGCACTCATACCTACATCACAATAAATCAAATAAGATTTTATTCACACATCTTGAATACAAAAAATAAATGAATGAAATAATTTTTACATTGAATATTCCCCACAAATACAGAAGTCTGAGTGTGGAGAATGAGTTCGATTTCACATTAGCAATACATAATACATAGCAATGCATTAGTACACAATTGACCATAAATGAATAAATTACTGGTTAAAGAACAATATACAAAGGTCCAAGCATTCATAACTCATGATGAGCCTGAGCCTTATAAATTAATTAGAGAGTAGCAAATTCATGTTATTAGATATGAGATCTAATATTCCATGAGATCTTACAAATGAAATGCAATATGTATAGGCGGACTGAATGAGTTGTTCAGCAGCATCCCTACCATTATTAAATAATCATGTATTCAAATACTGTACCGTTTGTAGAAGTTAATGTTTAAGTCTTCAACTTGTTTTAGGTGGCTAGGGATATTTTTTCTATACAAAATGTGACAGATGTAAAGACTATTATTCTTTGAGCAGTTATTCAACAGTCGAGACTGAATAATACCAAAGTTATGAGGTTTCTAGTGTTGTGTGTGTGTGATTTAGCTGATTGAATATTTCTTTTTTATTGTTTCGGATAAAAATCAATAATGCTGTGATGTAAAGTTGTCTAATGTCAAGTACTGTGCGAGACTGAGCTCCGTGTCCCTCTGAGGAATGCACTACATCATCGAAAAAGCAATGCAAATGTGCGTCTCTGTGCGTGCGTCCGCGCTGCCCAGTATAGTATTCGTCTCTCCTCTTCAGCCGTCAGGGACATGGAGCTTAGTCTCGCACAGTACATGAAATTCCTGATAGACTAATTCTGTCTAATAGCGACAGTCTCGGTTCAAGCAGGTTTTGATTTCGAACGCTGTACAACTGCAATGTGCTCTAAAGTAGCCGAGGATGCTCCTCCCCAAGCCCGGATATGACAGGATAGACTGTATATAAGCAAAGTATGTTAATCTTAGTTCATAAACAGGGAGAACTTCTTTTAGCTGCCTGAAAGCATAAATTAGTTTTCGTACTCGCTGCTTGCGATACGCCACATGTGGAGCCCAGCTCAGCCTGTAATCTATTAGAACACCAAGATACTTGTATTGCTCCATACTCTGCAGTACTCCACAACCACATATCACTGATTGATAATCATCACATGTGTGAAGCCTAAGGATCTCCCGTTCTGGGGCCCTGTTTATCTTAAAATATATAGGTAAATACATTGTCTTATCAACATTGAGAGTAAGCTTATTTTGATCAAGCCACTTCGTAACACTGAAAAGGTATTTTGAAGACTTTGAAAGTATCTTCCCAGGTAGGCCCAAATGAGACAATTGCTTTATGATCAGCAAAGAGAAACAGTTTGCTATTATTACTCAGGTTATTTATGTAAACCAGAAAAAGCAAGGGGCTAATGCCTTGAATGACTCCAAAATCAACATTTTCTGGATCGCTACTTATAATATTAATGTATGCTGACTGCGGTTCTGCAGGTACGGTAGCTTTATAACCATTTCAGAGATAATCCCCTGATACTACACAGCATTATAATTTTCGCAGAAGATGTCTATCCACAATAGGTGTTTCAGGTTGGATGGGCCCTAATAATTTTACCTCTTAAGGTGCGAGAGCTAGAGCGTAAGAGCCAATTAAACTTATTGCAGAAATCAAGCGAATCCTCTGATATAGATCTCATATCGCTTTGATTGGCCCTAAAAATCAAATTAATTAATTGTATTATGGTGAGTAGCCTGTTGAAAAGTTTTTTTTTTGTGAAGTTCCAGTTTAGTATTTTATTCGAAACTAATTGTTGGGAAAAATGTTACTTTCATCTATTTTTTGAGATAATATGGGACTTTTGGGCTATTGCATTTTATATTAAAACTTGCGAACTGGTGCTACTGTACTTGCATTTGTTTGGGAGATTTTAAGTTACTTGTAAATTTTAATTTGCATCATTTCATTTTCAATTTAATAATAATAATAATTTTATTCAATTTAATTGTTCTTCATCAGGCCATCGTTTTATCTCGTATAAGGAAATATTGAGAATAACATGATATATTTTACGGTACCTAAATGAATAAATCGATAGTTCAGCTAGTCTACACATTACACGATAGAAACATTTTTTATTATTCTATAATAGGTCTGTATTTGGATGAAGCTATAGCGTGTTGATCAACTTTGGTGATTTTACAAAATAGTCACTGTAGATTATGTTATTTTGGGGGAATATCAACTAGGAAAATATTTCGTTGGGCTGGAGGGGAACCATAAAAAAAGGGTCCACACCTGTGCCATAAAATATATAAATCCCATCTTCGTTCGAGCCTAATAGAATTCGTGCATTTCTATTTGCATCCGAAGTATAATTTTAACATTTTTTAGGACAAATTCATGATACTGTAGCCTACGTTCTGCCATAGATCAGGGATCTGTAAGGATCTCTTGATGGATCTGTGTGTTCAGTTTTTGTGCCCGAGATACAACAGCTTTAGCAACCGCTGCAAAAAAAATCATCGTGAGTCGTCACAGGATCTAAAAATACACGATTAGTGGGTCAAATTTGTAAAAAACTTGAATATAAAGAAATCTATTGGAAGATGCAAACTTAAATCTCATGATTCATCTTTTTGAAAAAGCAATCAATACATCAATCCCTTCTTCCATTGGCTGAGTACCGCTTTGTTTTCATTGGTTGGTACAGCAACTTGTGCGAATGACCGAACGCGAACACGACAGCAGAAGACAGAAGTTCGAAAGTAGGGGTGGGTATCGAACTACAAAACATCGATTATTAACATCGATTATTTTTTGTAAGGGAGTAATCGATACACCGATTAATCGGTACTGAAAACATGGATTAATCGGTGTTCAAACATCGATTAATTCAGTCTTTGAAAATAGCAAAAACAGGCCAAAATAATACCAAATAGCGTCCCAAACAACACTTTTTGGAGGCATCTTGGCGAAAAACAAGAAACAATGATGGTTCCAGGTTATTGCTCATGTTTATCGAAAAAGGCAAATTATTTCAAGCCTGTCAACTGTCAGCAGGTTGACCACCCTATGACTTGGAGGTTATATTAGACAGGGCTTGTGAAGGATGGCAAGGAACTAAGAAAAAGCGGAAAACGTAAAATAAAGGAAAAGCTCTGTCATTAATATCAGAAATTAATCTTAAAATATGTTTGAAACAATAATTATTTACATATTTATGTCCCTAAATCTTGTAATATTGAATAATCAGAGAAATGCCACCAATCGATTAATCGTTATGAAATAATCGGTGCTGTGATTAATCGATGCTCTTAAACATCGATTAAAAAATAATCGATTATTTCAGCAAAACATCGATTATTCCGATTAATCGACTAATCGATACCCATCCCTATTCGAAAGCACAAAGCAGTAAAGCACGACGGGGAAGGGAAGTGGAAGTAGTGTTTTGGCATGACAGAATGAGTATTCTCTTAAAATTTTGTGGTCGATTAAAATGTATTCTATAGATTTCATAAATAATGTACTCTCTTATCATGCAATTAGCAAATTCCATTTGCATCGTCTTAATTGATAAAATATGCAATCAAATCATCACCTCTGTTACACCTTTATAACCTAACATTTCTACGACTTGTTAGTAACCTTAGTTTCCAGAATGTCATTAACTGGAGCCAGTTTCTTGAAAAATCCTTCGGCTTTGGAGCAATTACTTGAAGAAATCAATTTTCAAAGAACAAAAGAAATGAGACAGTTACTTAAAGATGGTAAGAATGGACATATTGTTACCTAACTTAATCAATAATATTCTATATCAATCAGTTTTTAGTGTAGGTAATAAGGATATTGTGCAATGCACATTTTCACCTTATGAACTTCTGTCAAAAGTATTTTGAGATCTCGAAATGCAAAGGGCAATTTATGTACTTATCCTAAATTTATTTTTTACCTTCAAAACCAATCTACCAGCTTAGAATGTAGAAACCAGTGCATTACTTTGGTTTTTTCAAACTGGAAACTCAGTCCATTATTCAACTTTTAATCATGTACTGTGAGTACATTTACATTGAATACCGGCACCTAACATAAGTTTTATTGGGGATTGAAAGCACAGATATATTGATCTGTTAATTTGATCTTTTATGTTGGGATTATTTACAATTATATTCTCCAGCTATGAAGCATTATATTCATATACGGTGTATTCATATATGTGTGTTTTTTGTAAGTCCTGTACTGTGAGGCTTCCGTATGTGTCTAGGGATTTTACTAAATTTTCAACCATGAAACCTTGACAAGAGCATGCTTATCTGAGGTTATTAATATTAATCTAATATTTAAACTGACACTGTATTTCAATTCGCCTGGTGCGCCTCACAGAAGCTTTGGCCTGCTACACAAGTGCAGCACAGTGAAATACATTTAAAAGTGAAATACAGTGTCAGTTTTAATATAAGATTGTTCATTAAGTATTTCGTCAGGGAAAACATCACAGATATTAATATTATTTCTTAAAATTTGATTTACTTACAAAATATTTGATTGAATAAGCTAACCATGTTGGCTACAGTTCAAATATTTATCCTCCACTATTAATCAGCATAATTATCAGTACAATCTTAAAAAACCTCACATGAACTAAGATAAATAATATATTATCATTTATTCAGTTTTGTTGAGCATTTCAACTTTAGAAACAGGCTAAACTCGAGCCTTTTAAAGAGCCACTGCAGTCGAGGTCGCTCGCCACAATTTAAAGTTAAACACATCAGCAGAGCGAGTGACCGGGCTCAACAATGTCAAAGTACACGAAAGCGTACACAAAATTACTTTCTACTATCAAGTAATTTGATTCTCTCATGCAGTGGTGGATTTAGGGTAGGGGCCACAGCCCAGAGCGGCAAGATTTAGTGGGCGGCGGCTTTTGGAAGGTTTTCAGGTTTAAATATTAAAAACATAGTTTTAATGAAGAAATTTGATATTAGAGTTACAAGACCGCTACTAAAGAATTATTTATTGTAGTAACTACGCGGCTCAGTAATTGCAAGTGCAACTGTGCCTCTGTACACCTTTATAACTGTTGGCTAGCTCCTACACCTACACCTGATTATTAATAGAGTTGAATAAAATCCATTTTAAAGCACAAAAGTAATATGATTTTAAAATTTATCAGTCGCCTACTTCTCTAGTTGTTCATAACTACTTTTCCAAAGAAAATGGCATACCCTTTTTGAATGAAAGCAAGTAAATAAGTGTTGGGTGAATGCAAGTAAATGATTGGAAGATTTAAATGTAGGAAGCACCATTGTATTGGATGAAGACCACCGTCAGCACACGAACATGTAAACATTTACAGGTTTATCCCGAACGTATTCAGATTCATCTATACAGTTTTGACTGTATTCATGTTGTTGGTTAATTAAAAAAATATGTAAAATTGCTTGACTAAAAAAAATGTAAATTTGAATTATTGTTCAACGTTTTCGTGGTTTTATATGTGAGTATAGTTATTGTTTTTCAGTAATAAGAATGGATTATTTTTTTACAGATTCAGGCTTCGTGATGCTACAAGGCTCTTCCTATTGGACTGATTTGTTTGTTCGTCATTTCCTATTTCAAACAGAACATTGCATCGATGCGGACGATCTCTTATTCTTTGTTAGAAAAAAACATATTAAGGGAACTTCAAGATATCTCCCAAAATTTGAGGTAATTAGTGTTATATAGTCACTAATTCTCGTAGTATCTCTCTGCTTTTGAAACCTTGAGCATATTATATTATTTAAAACCTAGTATTTGTTGATCAATGATGAACTGCGAGTGGAATAGTTGATATTTTTACTTAGGGGACATGAAGAACTATATGAGATTAATGAGTTATTTGAATGTTTCTTATTAAAGCAAACATGTTTTCGGGCTAAAGCCCATATAATTATTCAAATTTATTATTCATTTTGAATAGTTCTGCATGTCGTCAAAGTGAAAATATCAAATAATATTTCATGCTAGATTTAAGAAAGCGAACTGTACAATGTAATGAATACAAGAAGTTTTGAGCAGCACGTTTTTTATAAATAAGTTTTTGATTAGCAAGTTTTTTATCGACAACAGTCCATTTATATGGTCATAGCCTCGCAATAACTTGAAAACCCTCACGAAGAATTAGAATCCAATACAGATTAGCTCTTGCTCCTTTGCTATTAAAAAGGACACTTGAGGAAACACTTCTTAATACTGTACTGAATTAACTCATAGTGTACGAATGTACTCATATTCAAGGAGAGACATGATTTCAAACGTTTTGAAATGAAGCACAATATTTCATTTTCAACATTGACTTCATATGTTGAAAGTATGATGTAGATCTGTATTAATACAGCCTAACACAATACTCATTTGTGATTGAAAACTGTTGAAATGTATTTCGCAAAATCAGTATGCTGAAGCATCTCATACGTAAGCTATGGTGTCATATAGTTACTACTTATACTTTCAAATATTCTTCAATCAAAATTTCCAGTTGAAAATATTTCTTGTGGATTAATCTAACTGGAAATATCTTGACCTTTGGTTAGTGATATAAAATACCCGAGTATTTAAAAATCAGTGTAAGTTAAATATCCTGGGAATTTACCTGGGTAAATATCCAAAATTCATAAACACTCGAGTATTTTGGGTATTTATGAAATCGAGCAAGATTAATAATTGATGTTTACCCCTGAATATGTTATTATCATTGTATTATAAATTGGGATAGTCTGTATCATGGCCCAACTGATATGTAGGGATAATATTAAACGTGATAAAACTTTCAATGTAGATAAATATGCAGGTATTCAGTGTCGCCTCTTAGCTCCAATCTGGATAAACCTATTTTGGCAAATTCCGTCTGTCTTTTGATCTAATTTTAATGATTTGTGTCATAGAGTTTATGAAAGAATGTTTTATTTTAGTACTAAACAAAAGATCTCAAGCAAAACTCCTTTTAAAATTATTATTGAATCTTACCATCCTACAGACTGAGTTTTTATATTTCCTTGGGTTAGTTAACACATACTAGGTCAAATTTTTCTCTCTAAATAATAATTATTACTTTTATAAACGAGTTTTGTCATTTTCAATAAAATTCCCACAAAAAAGAAAATCATAAATACCCAGGACTTTGGTATTTATGTCGATCATGTTCAGAAGTAAAATGCTAGTGGGGACCATATAAAAAACTTTTAAACACATTTTATCATCATTTTACTATCCTTACAACAAATATCCTTACATAGCAACTATCCTTACATAACAACTATCCTTTTGTTATTGAAAAAAGACAACTCAATCCTCTAAATTCAATAAAAGTTGTAAATACCCAGTTTTTGTAAATACCCCAATTTATAAATACCTACCCACTGGGTATTACTCGGCCCACATCATTACCTTTGGTTGGGGCAAGTGGGTAGATGTAACTGTCACAAAAACAAAGTGTATGTAAATCTGAGATCCTTAATTATGAACCTACCTTTAGGCTTCCTTCAAAAAAAGAGAGTCTTGAAAAGCATTCACTCAAAATGGTTTTCAAGTTTTTTTTAAGTTAAGGAAGCCTCTAGTTAGGCTCATTAATGTCGGCTGTTATAATAGAATGTTATGTATGGAGGAGTTTGAACTAGTGTCTCTTTATTCCTCTCTTGCTTTCATAATTTCTCTTTCTTTATATCAAACTAAAATATATCACCAAGAAAAGTTATTAAATTATTTAAAATGATATTATTCCTTTTGTTTCAGACTGAGGTTGATGTTTATAGAAAAGACAGTAGAAAACTACCAATAGGTGATCCAGACATGGACTGGGAAGAAACTGTATTTCTTAATCTAATTATCCATCAATTTGACTATACATTAACGCTAGCAATTTGTACTCGAACCTCACCGAAACAACTTCAAGTTCTAAGAAGGCACTCACAGGTAAAGTGTATTTTACTTTGTTTCAGGTACCGAGCACATTTCTTTCCATTTTTCGTAAAAACGAGTTTGTTTACAATAAGCTCATTCACTCGCCAATTTTTAGAAAGTTTTTCTTTAAACTTCTATATTCACATCTACTTTATATTGACAACGACTACTGCGTATTGATAGCAAACCTTTTATTAAAAAAAAAAAATAAAACATCTATTTTTAAAGCAGAATGTGAAAAGTAAATCTGTATCACGTTATATGAGGTCATTCAGGGGATGAGTATATCATAAAAGATTGGGTAACACTGTCTAACTATTGTGCTAACTTCTAAACAGTGATAGTGTGATTCAGGTTTAATTTTCGATCAGGTGTGGTAATTCTTAATTTATAAATAAGTTTGATGTTGTCACAGCCATTTTTGATTAAAGTTTGATTGAGATTCAAAATGGCGTGACCGTCGAAGCTGTAGTATCTTGTGTTTTCATTAAAAAAGTGGTCGTGAAAACATGAGTTTTATTCACTATGGATATTTACCGTTATTTCACCATCACCAGTACCAAATAGAAATTGTTCAACTCGCTTGTTTATCAGTAAACATGCAGCCTGCTTGGTGCTTCTACGAAACTGAAAATTTCAATAAATGGTTCTTTGTATGTATCCTCAGAATTGATTATACTGTAGTTTTTTATTTCCTGAGTTCCGGTCTAGTTTATTCCCATTTTAAAACTTGAGTAAGATGGGACGTTACCAGCGTCTTGTAGAGTATTCTAGTGGTGGGGCCGCCACCTCAGAGCATCTAGACACACTCCCGAGACCCAAACTCCTAGGCTCATGCACCACTTCAGCCGTTGGGAGAAACAAAGCTGAAGCTCTGCAAAATGATGTACTGCGCAGAAACATGGGTAAACAGAAAGAAAACGCTGAATAGAGTTCAAGCAGTAGAGATGCGTTTCCTGCGAAGTGTGAAAGGTTGGACAGAATCCGTTATGATGACATAAGGCCTGAACTACGCATCTCATCATTGACGGCACAGTTGGAGCACAACAGGATACAGTGGAAAAATCATGTAGCGTGGATGATAGATTGTAGAATCCCCAACTTTTATTAATTATAAACCACATGGTAAAAGGGTTATTGGTTGGCCACTTGAGGGATGTTTTTTTTTTGTTTTTTGTTTTGAAATGTTCAATCTTAGTTGAAAATTTTGTATTAACCCTTTAAAACCGGAACTGGTGTACCTTATTAGAAAAAGAAGACTAGTTTTATTTTCTGTTTTATTTTTTTTCAGAAAGTCTACGCATCACCCAGTAGAAGAAGAATGGATACCAAGGGAGAGGTTGAAGAAATGACATATCCTTATGTTTGTTTTATGGTGGATAACTTTAACGAGGTAGGTAGTGTTTATAAACATTACATTAAATTCAATGTATTTGCCTCTATTTGATCGAACGAAGAGAGTTTTCTGTGTCAAGTCAACCGTTTTGCATTTTCCTGTTGGATGTTTGTAACGCATTTACGGCTAAACGCGTCGACCAAATTCAATGAAATGATCTTTTTTTTATGAAATGTCCAGCGATGTATCTGTAAGGATTTTCGAAGGTTGCTTGTATTTAAAAGGAAAAAGGTGAGGGTCTTCTTCTGTAGGAACATGACATTTTTAAAATGAGCTCCTCCATCATATATGCAATTGGCATCAGATTCATAGATAGCCCTCGGGCCCCCTTATTCATATGAATAAAGTTATCATTCATAAAAACAACATATTTTTTTGAGAGTAACAAATCATTTCAATTAGGTATAATAAGTGATTACTAAGTAAATGATATACAAATTTACTTTTTAAGTGAATTCAACGACTTGCAGTCAAATTTTTATTAAGAATAAGTAGTATTTTACTTTTTTTGAAGGCCGAACGTTTTCGAATCTTGGAGATCCATTTTCAGCTGAATAAAAATTCTTAATAAAGAGTGCAAGTCGTTGAATTCACTTAAAAAGTTAATATTAACAACGCAGTTCGTCATGGAACAAGAAATCCAGGAATACAAATTTAATTAATATTGTTTTATAAATTCATTCATCAGATATCTGAAATCTAATTTTAGCAATCAGCTGTCTCGCAAATAGAAAACACAGCTTTGTTGATGTGATACAGAGTGACCTTTTGTGAAAAACAGAAATGAAATAGACTACGTGAATTGAATCAAGGGTTTGGTATGATGACTGTTTAATTTTGCGGTGGTGATTATCATTGAGTATATTCCTCTGTGTAAGCACCCTTATTCTTGGGCGTGAGGTCTACTGGTCACAGAACTACTAGTTATATATAATATAATTATAAATGTAATCTACAGTTCTTATTATTTTAACAATTGAAGTGTGTGTCAGGTTTATTTGTAAAGTTGAGTTTTAGGAGACTCTTGTATCACTGGTTTATTTGTAAAGTTGGTTTTCAGGAGACCATCATGATTTTGCATCTTTGATAATTTTGAGCATACATTTCAAAACAATTGAATTTTCCATTTTTTATCATATTTTTCACTTGAAATTATTGAAAGTTATTTTTGATTTGATTTTGATTTCGAGAAAGCGTATCCTCAAACAGATGAATAAATTGTACTAAGAGTCATGCTAAACACTGACAATATTGTTACATAAATATTACTAATATTTAAACATTATTGCCACTTGGACAAACGTTTTTGTAAAACCGAAATCAAATCGAAATCCATTTATCAGTTGATATCGGGAAGATCAAAATGATTCCAAGAAGACTCGACTCAGGTTTCAGTTGAACAATATATTTCATGTTGCAGGTGTTCTGTGACATTATGGTTCGTGATGGAGAAATGGTCTGTGTTGAGCTAGTAGCATCAGACCGCTCTGGTGATATTCAGTCAGTGATTTTCCTAGGCTCTATACGATATGACGCACTAAAGAGGGTCTATGATGCTCGGGTATGTATTATGAATTGATGCCCCCCCCCCCTTTCCACAGACACAAAGCACTCCTATTTTGGCATTGTATTGTAAATCATACAGTTATAAATAATGTATGAAATAATACTACTGTAGTAAACTGTGTTGATATCTGTAATATGGGGAAGTGATAGCCGAGTGCCGTAGGAGGTATCTGTTCAATCAGAGACAAGCTACGAAACTCCTGGGCACTCTTTGTAAGGGTGACCGATTGGATTGGTGGTTCGGAACCCACCTAAAACTGTAGGTCCAACTCATCAATCACCATCATCCAATTCAATACTCATGCACAGGTCTCAAACCTATGCTATGTGGTCTTCATCCTCCGAAAAAATGATGTATTTTTTCACAAGACTTACTGGAATGAAACAATCTTAATGTGTCTTCCACAATGTCTCATAATCTGAACCGTCACGTTATTTTTCTCTATGCCGATGTAGAGCAGCCCGCACACATGGCGTTTGCCAAGCGTGGAGTCGACTCCTTGCTTCTAATAAATGACTGGCGGCTGACTCACAACGCTGGCAATCGCTCAAATACTGACTGCTTTAGTATCAAATGACTAAGGTGTCACAATGAATAGATAATAGTAAATTCTGTTATTCAAGCTTCAAATTGCAATGCAATATTTTACTGCATTTTCAAATTAGTTTATGTTACTGCCTTTAAGCAGCGAGTGAGATGTAAGTAAGAACACGAGCGTAGAGTGTTCTAAAGGTCACTCGAGTTGATTTCAGGCAAGATACAATCGTTGAATACAATATTTTATCTCCGACTACCAATAAATTACGTTCAATTTAACTTAACAATGAATTTGATAACTTGCCCAAAATATAATATAACCTACAATTGTTGTCAATCGTTTCGATTTGAAATCAATTTTGATTTGGAAGTGTTTAAATCAGCTGATGTGACAACTGTATAGTATTTATTTTGACACTGTTTTAAAGAAATCCTGAGTTTGATTGATCTTGTCTCCTGTACTAAAAAGTGAAAGTAGTGTAAAATTAGCTTTAGTATGACTAGTTTAATAAGACGTTGAATAAAGTAAGCTGTATTGATATAATTTTCTAACCTGTTATAACTCTAGTCCCTCTTATAACTTACCTCTTTCTAACTTTATAACATAGCTGTGAATAAAACAGACCACTCTGATCAATTATTGCAAAAACACGCTGGCAAACGCTCAAATGCCGAGTGTCTCAAGTCTCAAGTGACTAAGGCCAGGTTCACCAGAGCTACAATCGCGCGATTGTAGCCAGAGCAATTATTATGACGGGCAACAGCCTCGCCAAAGCAATTATGAATCGCAGAATTGTCGCCGACTTTTTTCCTAAAACAAATACAAAACACATAAAAATTTCACATATTCAAATTTTTAAAGTCCCATGCTACTGTGATCAGCTTCCTTAATTCAAACGTTCAAACCAACTTCAATTTTTCTTCTATCACTAAAATTAACATTTTTAGGCTATCAAATAGACTTATTGTAGTTCAAACAAATATTCTATAAAAATGTTAATATTCATGCTAGAAAAAATCTCGAGTTCCTACGTATTCACGACAGCGAGCAGAGTATGCTAGGATTTTAAAAAATTAAAAAATCCAAAATTTTAGTTTTTTTTGTTGCTAGCTGAGTTAAAAACGGTAATGACCTCGGCTTCAAGCGCGCGATTCTAGTAGCTCGTGGGAACTGCACAATCTGATCCTGTGCTCTACTAGAATCGCGCAGCTCTCGATAATTGCTCTGGCTACAATCGCGCGATTGTAGCTCGTGTGAACCCGGCCTAAGAAGGTGTCCACATGAATAGATAATTATGTACTTTAATCAAATTACTACATCAATGTAATTTATATGATATATCATATGCAGGCATCGGACTGTATTTTTTCTTGGAATTTAATACTACAGCTTTGTAGATTTTGAGAGGTGACCATTTATAATTATTATATTCCTTGTCATTATTTTCTATATAGATACGCCGATTCACTTCTAAAATGATTTATGTAGCTTATTAATCAGGATCGTAAAAGCTTTCCTACAATTTATGTATTATAAGTACTTCTCTTTGTTTTTACAGGCGAGTATGAGTAGCAAAGTTGCTCACAGAATGACTTTCGGCCTATTTTCCAATTCGTCAACCCAAAGAGTAGAGTTTGTGAGGATGAAAGGGCCTCAGGGGAAAGGCCACGCAGAAATGGCTGTGACTAAGCCCAAAGGTAAATTTCGTATAAATGCAAGAAATGCATCTCTTGAATAATGTAGTTTTTATATTAATGCCTTCGGTTAATGTTCGATTCCTTCATTCATTTAATCAAAAATAATTTTCGTAAATTGATATTTTGACGTTAACATTTCCATTATTCAAAAGCTGTCGCTGCCTGGGTGTTTTGAGAATCTGCCAATTACTGTATTTATTTATAGTAGATTGATCGATCATTGCTGGACTAGTCACTTTCAGTTCTTCGGGTATGGAATTCTTAATTCTTCAAAATTATTTTTTTTCCATTTGTAATTAAACAATTAAATTTTATATTTTCCAAATTTTATTAGTAACTCATTTATTAATAATTTAAAAATATCTTTTACATTAGTAGATAAGAATTATTTCCTCACACACGGATCTGTAGTCCATGTGGGGAAATATATTTCTTTTTATTTTAATTGTATTTCTATTATGATTGTAATATTATGTGTGGAAATAAGTAAAAATTGAATTCATAAATTCAATCCAATATAATGTATTATTATCATTATTATAAACATATTTTATTACGTTGGAAAATGAACTTTTCTGTTTGGAACGAAGTGTTCAAAACTTGTAAAATATAAAATCATTAATATTATTAGCTTGAAGGCTAGCTAAACTCTCAGAAATATGAATCGTTCTGTTTTTGTTTCATTTAATTCCTGTGGAATTTTTAGATGTATTCCTTCATGGTCTAGCAGTCATCTTTTGTGAATAGAGAAGCGCACAGGGGGAAATAACACCGTTTGTACCCAATGTAACATTGACAAAAATAACAATGTAATATAATAATTTAGTAAAAGAGTAAGTAATATAAGAGTAGCAAGATCAACTATTTAGTTATATTTTATGATTGTAAATTTTGAATAATTATATTAATCAGTTTATTTATTTTGTACATTACTTTGAGATGAATCTTACCAACTGAAGTTGAAGTGATATTAAGAATTTTCATTAGTACTTTTATCAAAATGTTATTTCAATTGCAACAGGATAACTACGGAGACAAGTATCAGTGTTCGTAAAACATTTATTACAATGATTATTCAAGTCTCGATTGCTCAAATTTCAGTTGTTGAATTATCATGCTGTACATTTTGTTAATTTTTTAATAATTTTGTAATTATTTTTTTTAGGATGTGGTGCGGAAACTCCTACTTCTGAGCCTGGTTACTGTGCAACCGACATGTGGGACTCTGATTGGGATGAGGACCCAGAAGAATTTTTCATCTACAGGCATCAAGTAAATAATTTTAATGTCATTGATGGGAGAATGCATCATTTCTTGATTACTGGGTTTATTAATTGTGCCATATTATGGTTAAACTTATTTTTCAAATAACTGTTAAATCGGTAACAATTAAAATTTAATCAACCCTTTTCGATGCGATTACCATCTACAAATGATTTCCATATATCATTAAGGGCCCTGCAGAAATGGCTGTGACTAAGCACATAGGTAATTTTTATGTGGAAGCAACTACCTTAACCATGTACAATTCGTCTGCACTCGAATTCCGATTTGCCCGGCGTATTTAACTGGGAACCATTCAGAGATGACAAAAGATTACTTGAGATATTTACAGGCCATTTCTGGAACTGAGAAACATGGAAAACGGTGAAAAAGAACTCACCGAATTATCGCGATTTTAGCGCACTTGGGCTTTGTTTAAAAACGAGCATGGTAAAAGAAATGTTTTATATATCCAGTTTACGTATATATTTGTATATATCCACTCTATTAACCGTGACGTTTGCCCCCATCATTAGGGTAAGTTCAGACAATAGACAATAGGGTTACGGTGTTCGGTCTTTAGAAATCGCTGATTCATGGTCTGTTGGCAGTCATGCAGGTTGATTTCGCCGTATTTGGTGGTTTTACCGTATACGTGAACAAGACATCCTTATACAGTCATGTAAACTTCATAAACCGGTACGACAAAAAATCAAACTGAAACCGTATCGCCTGAACGTTCCTTTACTAATGTAACTTAAATCGGGAGTTGAGTGTCTTTCATTTAAGATTTCCGTTATTTGGACAACCCTCTGTCCAAAGATCAATCTTTTTATTCAACATTTCAATTGGTCCAAGATTGAGTCATCTACTGCAAACATAATAATGCTTCAAACATTCACAGCAATTAATCACAATGCTGTTATGGACTGTCGTGGAATAGCGATTAGCATATCTGCTACTCACTCCGTCAGTATTGGACTTGATTTCCGATCCAAGCATGGCGGATCATCATCCATACACTCATTACCCACGCACAAGTCTCTGGCTCATGTGGATTCATACGCAATATTCTTTCTGCAAGTCACCTTGAACTCTGAATGCTGGTACTCCCATCGAATTAATGTCAAGAATACCTTGTCAACTCACTCTTTGCAGTTGTATGAATTCGCCCGCCGCATATCGGCTCTCTACCTTTACTACTGCTCTACGCTACCAAAACGATCACATTCTTCATTATATGGAAAATGACTAGTTTCCAGTATAGCCGCATGGAACTCTGGGTTGCAGTATGTGTGTTTTTACGCACTGCCAAGAATGATTTGACAGAGTCCAACACCGTCAAATCCTGAAAACCCAAAGTCTATCAAAACCTAGAATACTAATATAGATTAAAATTGGAAGATATATTGGGGTTTATTCCCCATTGTTTTTAGAATGTGATTTTTTTATTATTATTTTTAAGTTTTTACTTTAAATGTTTCATCTTGACATTTTATGAGTGTTGTTATAGTTTGCGCTAATTATAACTCCGAATTTTCAGAGGCATGGACAGACTCCAATAGTAAACATCACATTTTATGATGTATGTTGTTATAGTCTGTGCTAATTATAACTTTCTACATTTTCAGAGGCGTTTGAGTGACCCTAGCGCCAATCTGAACAATTTCGTGAGAGGAGGCTGGAGAACAAAAGCAGATATGACAGGAATGGCTAATAGGGCTCGTTCAGAAAATGAAGGTCTGGATCATATGGCGGATGGAATGGCAGAAGTTGAAGCAGGAGATGTGCGCGATGGTAAGTGATGCACTCATATACTGTACCGGTCTCTTGAAGAAGCATCTACTTTCTTATTTGTTTTTCATTATGTGTGCTCATTTCATCTCATTCTTCTCATCACCTCATTCATAATGGGGATCTTTCTTCTGTGTGGTTTTGATTTGAACATTCTTTTTGAAAGTGCAGCTTATAGCACGATATAAAATACATCTATATAGCCATATTGTAGTCATGAAATTACCATAGAAAGCACTCTTGAAGTACTGTCTCCTCGTTACACTGTTCAGAAAATCTCACTCAGAATTTAATATTATTAGAATTTCTTTCTATTACATTTACTAATCTATTATAGTTTATGAAGGAGTGTTGTGTTGCTGGCCCTACGTTTTACCCTTGAATTATGAATTGCATACTCATAAAAAATCTGTTATACGTTATGATTAAATTATTTTTGTAAATTATAGAATGAAATTATGAAACTGTTCAATAACTGCAAAAGACAAAGTGCAGAATAATCCCGCAAGTTGTGAATTTATCGCATATCCTGTATTATAATCTTCTGTTCATAATGATGACAGCAACTCCAGATCGAAAAGTTTGAATAGTTATTGTTTTGGTCTCCCATTGGAATAGATCATGCTAGTGCTAGTAAAAAGTAATTTTTGAGTTTCATTGAACTAATGTAGAACTATTAATATTAATGTAGAATGAGTTTTATTGATGGCATTATAGATATTGTTAGCTATTCGTTATTGGAATAGACTTGTTTGTTTAGTAAACAATAGTTTGTTAGTCTAGCAACTTGCTCTACTTGAAATGTTAACAAATGGCAGTATTATAAATATTATTTTATATTTTAGTTCCAGTGTTTAAAAGTATCGTTGAAAATTAGTTGCAGAATGAGATTTTTGGAATAAATATTAGTAGGAATGATTAATTTTGTTTTCAAAAGTAATGGGAATAATTCACAAGTCAAGTTGACTTTTTCAAAATGTTGCAAGTATTAAAGCAAACCATTCAAGTACTAGAATCAGAAATTATCAATTCAATATAAATCTCTTCATGAATAGGAAATACTAATAAAATCTTACTCTAAAATATTAATACTTATACTCTAAATATTAATACTTATAAATATTATACTTATTAATATTAATACTTACTCCATACTACTACTAAATACTTACTCTGAATACTAATGATCTTACTAATACTCTTAATCTATAGAAAAACTAAAAATATATAGAAAACTTCCTGGAAATGTAAAATTTCAGAAATTAGCATGAGAAATTTCCAAGGACAAATTATTTTTTATCACTCAACTTTCAGAATTTTCTTTGAATGTTTTGTTCACTAAACATTAAAGAACTAAATTTGAAAAACCAACAAATACCATGTAATCAGCTAGAGAACCTGCAAATTTCAAGGACAGATAATATACAAAATGAGCAACAACAGGCTTACCAAACAAATGTGCTGGGTTTCAATAGTTACTGAAATACTGGGAACTTAGCTAGTTTGAAAAAAGCTGACTAATTACACAATCAACCATGAAATAATCATGCATTGAATTCCATTCAGAAAGAAGAAATTCAGTTTTAGAAGAGTGGCAATAAATTTTCTTACTGAGCTGACAAGAGTTATATCAGTATTTCAAGCCTACTGAAACAAATGATGAAGCTTGCCAGTTCAATCTTACCTCAGGATCTAGACAACATATTGTAAAATGAATAGAAAATGCTATCTGTTTTATATTATCATTTTATACGATTATAAAATTTATTTTGTCAAAAATATATTTCTTATTTTACTTTTTTCAAAATAGTGAACTTGCACATGAACTCACTGTTGCATGTGCTGGTATCTTCTTGTGCTTGCATGTTCACGTGATGATTTTTCTCAATTTTGCAGTTAATTTCAATTATTATGAAGTTTTTCATCCATTGTCAAAATTTTGGCATCACTGTCATTAGAGTCTTACTCATCTGTTTGAAATATCATACATTCATCTTGTTATAGGAAAGGATTTTTATAATACTTGAAGAAAAAAATTATCTGAAGAAGCTTTTCATATCCACTGATTTGTAGGAAGATAAATTATTATCATAATAATGATCTTCATATTGAGCCGAAACAGCTTTCAAAATATTCATGCAATCACAGGAAATAGTTAAATGGACAAAATGTTTTTCATTGAACATGTTATTGCTACTGTTAGTGATTGTAACGTTTAAAATAAATCATATCTTTTTTTAGAAATAGTTTTAATAGTATACTTTCAATAAAATTAAAAATGAGAATTTAAAATTTACTACCTTCCATAGAATATTCGTTCTGTATATATATTTGTATAATTCTCTTTGTAGAGTACTCTCTATTCCAAGTTTGTAAGTTCCTTAGTTATCAATAGTTCCGTTTTATGCACAAGGTTTTCTCAAGGTTTTTTTTAATTACTCATGTTTTTGAAATACTTGAAGTTTTTCATTTGATTAGCTCAGGGGAATATTGAAATTTTCTATTGATATATTTTAATATTTTCATTATTTGATTTTAAATCCAAATAATAATTTTTATAATTTGTAACAACTCTGATGGACTTAGTAAGAACTCCATATTATCACAAAAACTCATTGGCGTTTTCACAAGTTTCTTTTCCGATAGAATTATTAGTTTAGGGAAGTGATAGCCGTGAGCCATAGAAGGTATCTGTTCAATCAGATAGAGATAAGCTGCGTTCTCCTGAGCACTCTTTGTAAGGGTGACCGATTAGACTGGCCAGCAAAAAAGACACTGTTCTCTGCTGTAAAATCACTTCCCGGTGGTTCGGAACCCACCTAAAGCTGTAGGTCCACCTCATCAATCACAATCATCCAACTCATTACCCACGCACAGGTCTCAAACCTATGTGGGCTTCATCCTCAAAAATTGCTCTCAACGAAAATTATATTCAATAAAACTTATCATTAAGTAATGATGGTACAACTGCGAACAATAACAACTACTCGGGAGCAATCATAAACCAGCATCCTTCAAGCTCTAGAAACCGCCTCTACGTTCAAATACTTCCCTTGCATGCCAGTCGTACAAATCATCAGCGTTCTCGTGTCGTGACTGAACAGACTAGAGCTTGTTTATCGGTCGACTGCAAGCGTGTTTTCTCTTTCTTTTTGTTTGTAGATTGTACGCGGGTCCATTTAGCTTCTTCTTCTTCTACTACTTCTACTTCCTGTACCACTTCTCGTTGTGTTTGTCACGATCATTGCATGGGCATGAAACCACAAGAGCAGGTTGTATCATCCACGGCCGATGAATCAGACAGCGATGATGAATTTCACGACTGCCTGTCCAGCTGGGAGGGCACCGATCTCGAGGTGGGTGTCGATGTGTCAGCCTCTGTGCTGCCTGAGGTCCAGTTCAAGGCTGTGCCCTCAAACGTGGGGCCCAGAAAATTCGGCAGAAATTCACTGGCTAGTCCTGAGGAAGCCTGTTTGCCTGAAACTGTCAACACAAAGTACAAGTATTCGACTAACTCGTTGCCAAAAAACATAAAAGACTTCAAGAACCAGCGCATGCAGTGGCTAAATAAACAATATGTAGCTCCTGCTCAGAAGATAGCCTCTGATGGCACCACTGTCACCTACTGGTGCGATGTGGGAGGCAGGAAGGCTTTCGCTCGGCAAAGCCTCAGTGGTATGTTATCTTCTCATTATCTTACAGAACTGTGGTATATGCTCTCTCATTCAATCATTGCTCATTCAACTTTTCCAAACCAATTACGCCTTATTAACACCCGCCCTTCCACCCTCGATATTAATAATGTAAATAATGAACAAAACGTCCTTTTTACAAGTAATAGCATTTTTTTCAAATTATATTTCTTGTCTGGTCCATCAGAGTACATGCATTCCTAAATAATCAAGTTTTATTAGATTCCAAATTTCATTTCCTCATAAATTATTTGTTTCTATTAGCTCGCAATAGTGTGTATGTATCTATTCAGTTCATTTCTTTGTATTATTTATTTCTATTTAATAATACTAGTGTATCGCATGTTTTGATGTTGAATAATCTCATATGCATTTCTTGCTGCATGATAAGCAAATCGCTTTGTTCCATTACTGCGTTTAGTAAGCGCTGTAATAAAATTGTTGGAAATTTTTCAAGTTTTAAAGCTGTGCTTGTAAGGCTTAAGAACAAAGCCTTTCGTTGTGTACTTCGTTTTTTTGCTATTAAAACTACTATTTTTCTGATTGAAATTCAAGGTAGGCTACTTGTAGAAAATTTTCTGTTCTCATCAACCATTTCTTTACAAATTATTTAAAATTATCATTATCAATTATTTGGTGATCTTGATTGGTTGAATAATAATTTGATTTGAAGGCTATTAATAGCTTCAAAAAATGTTTTTACGTTGGGCAAATCCTTTGTAATATTGTACTGTACATGAAGAAGTACAGATTTTTCTGGTTTCATATTACTTGTAAAACGTGAAAAACGTTCACTTCAACCGACCGTCAAAATTACATTTTTTTTCAAGAAATTGCTACTGATTATACGATAGACGAAGCATTCTTTCTCACGAATATTATTGGTTTTTGTTATCCTAATGGCCGGTTGCATAAACGCAATTCAAAAAGTATTTTATGAATGCATAAGTTTTGTGTCGTTAGCGTGCAGGAAATCAACTTTTGAGATATGGAGTAATCCTTTGTGAATTGAGTACATATAATTATTAAGGACCCATATACATGGTCGTTTGAATGTAAGAAAGCACTTGAATAGAAAATTATCAAATCTAGTGAGTACATGTACATGTATGTATACGTATTGAATGTCAATAAATATTTTTCAGAACTTGATGATGGAGCCTACAATCCACTGTGGACAATGCGTGGTTTCACCCAAACATTCCATTTCTGGAAAGAAAATAAAAGAGCTCAGTCTATACCATTGAATGCGTTCCTTACATATGTCACGTTACCTTGGGGAAGCATAATTAAAGGTAGGATTTGAAATGTGTTTTTTATGTTTAATCATGATTGAAATTATCTTGAATGTATTTGAATTACGTAACATATTTATTGCTTTAATATCATTTAGAATTTGTACCATGATAATGCATTTTCAATAATAAGTTTTATTCTGCTTTGCTATAATAGAAAAAGTATGCTGTTGAACGAAAATGTTGAGGATTAACTCCACATGGGTCCTACTCACCATAGGTGGGTGATGAATCCACCTGTGCGTGGGTAATGAATTGAATGGTGATGATTGATGAGTTGCACCTACAGTTTTAGGTGGATTCCGATTTTTCAGCACTTCCCGGGAGTTATCTTAATTTCATTATAAATGCTTATTTTTAAAATAAGCATTATTTTAAATAAATATTTGTGAACAATAATTTATAAATCTTGTTTAAGCAAAATAATAAAAAGATTCGCATCTTTGCATTGATTAACTGTTGAAATCATATTACTATAAGGGAATATAATACGCTTGCTATTCTTAATCAAGTCAATTCAGCATATATACAGATTTGACCTGCGTATGCGCAGAACAGACCTTATTGCGAATAGTGAGCGAAAAATACTAACACTTAACACTAACACCTGTGCCTGTCCCAACGTAAAGAAAGTTACTGACTCTATATACCTGGGTGTTATAATAGATACGGGATTTGAACATAAATTTCATTTCTAGAAGAATGAAATATTTATCTTATAAATTCTATGGAGCCCAAAAATGTTAAACCTAAACCATCTAAAAATGCTGTATTATGCACTTGTGAAATCCATAATTCATACGGTATAACTGCTTGGGTAGGCTGTTGCAATTGTCATCGTGAGAAAATTTTCATTATGCAGAAGCTAATAATCAAATCATTGAACTTTTTCCAAATACATGACATTTATTGAATTCAATGTCATGACTGTCAGACAGTTGTACGTTATTAATGTCGTAAAGTATATTATATACAGAATTACTTTCCCTAGCACTAATATCTTTGTCATCAGCCAATAAAGTTTGAGACCCACATCAATAGTCAGGTTAATAATTTCAGATCTATAAATCTAACTTTGAATCTATTATGAGACAGCTTCTTTACACAAGTTCAATAATCATAAACAAAATTCCTGAGTAGTAAACTTACTATACACTATCATCACTAAAATAACCAAAAGAGTTGAAGTTTCTTAATCCGTTTTTTTATTACTGATGATGCCCACATAAGTCCGAGACTTGTGCGTGGGTAATGGGGTGAATGATAACACATAGATGCCAGACGGAGGAGCGGGATTCGAACCCACGACCGCTAAAACGACAGCAAGCTGAAGTTTGGGGCGTCGCAACCAACTGTTTTTACATTAAGAGCAACTATTTCCCAGATCAGTGAATGATTTTTTGAAACAGGTTGTTTCTGATTGTGTGCTTACTGAGATTTGCCTTTGGATTATTCTGGCTCTCAAGTTCTTTAATCTTGAATTCTTAATCTTTTTTTCTTTTCTTCTTCACCTCTCCCCTTCCTTTCCTAAAATGAATAAACTATTCCTAGTACATGGGTAACCATTGTTGGGAACTTCACACCCTACCATGATCTTCTCTGCAAAATGTTTCTGTATTTATACATTTCTCTGTTTTTTTTCGTTATTATTTTTGTATATTTATTATTCTGTTATATTAAATTAAAATCCAATATTGTCTAGCTTTGAGCTGATCGAAATATTTGATAACATTCAACACCCATTGATTCAATGATGACAGTTATAAATTTTATTGCTCACTGAACATACTCATCTTGTTCATGCAACATTGCTAAGCAATGATTGCTTACAAGTATTAATGAAATTCATTCTTTACAGATATTCTAGATCACAGAGAAGAACCAATCCTTACATTCTAGTGAAAAGTGATCACTGATCTCCAACAAAAATATAAATATATATTCTGCTGCTGAAACAGAATATATTACACTTGAAACACCATGTTTGTAATATGTACCTTGATGAATATTGCAAAATTTATGATCCAGGATTAATTAGATAGAATGTTGAAATTTTAATCTATAGAACGATTTTCCATCTGGTAAAGAAAAAAGTATTGCTACTATTGTCAGTGAAATTGATTGTATCATCTTAACTGATTTAGTTATTAAGGTTGATAAACTCAATCATTTTATTGACGTATGGCTTCAAAATGTACTCGTGTAGCTTCACAATCTGTTAAGTTCATTATCATAAAAACTTAGTATGTATTGCATTGATTTTATAGTATAATTTTTCAAATCAGTATAAATATTTTTTTCATTTGTTCACCAATTTAACAAATTGAGCTAAATTTCTTGTGATTTGAATCTTCCAAATTTCAACACGTAAGAAATGCCTAATTTTTTGCAGCCAGATTGGTTTTTATTTCTTTGAATTTTATTCTTTTTCATTAAAAAAACATGCAATGGGAATCGGAAGTTTTTACATTTGAGTATTCAGTTTTCATGAAGAATTTAAAGCCTCCAAACATCACATTGATAAGTATTACTCATACACAATATCAAATAGTGAAGAAATTTGATTTTTACTCAATCTATTTACTTCAGTTTGTTATAGTTGATTTTCATCAACTTTTTAAAAGATTGGCAATATTCTACAAAAGTTTTATGTATCTATCTATTACTATTTAATGTGTTACATAGTATTCCTTTCCTATTTGATTATTCGGACTGAAGTATCAGGACTAGTGTGTTGTGTAAAGGGATAATTTGTTGTAAGAGGAAAATTGTACTTCTCTGTGATTGAGTTGAAAATACTATTATGATAAAACAGATAAGCTAGTCAGCCTTTATAAAATATTTTTAATAAACTCTAATTTCAAACATCATTGGAGTATAAATAATTAAGTATTAACTTATAAGAGAATATAGATGTGATCTGCACAAATAATTTTATTATTTCGAAGACTATATTTATATATTATGTGTAATATTAATATTAAGTGCATATGTATAAAATTCATAAAAGCATTTTCTCTTTGAAATTTTATATAAAAATATTAAACTTTTGAAGTGCAATAATAATATTGAAAACATGAAACAATTCAGTTTTAATCTAAAACAATCGAATCGAAACTTAATGACATTTCAAAGAGTGTCTTTCTCAGGTAGTTTCCAAATTTAAATGTGATTCTTAATTTTAAGATTGATTGACAAACTAAACAATAGCCCCAAATTTTTATATTTTGTCTGTTGATAACCAAAGAAGTTTATTTACTTACGATATTTAACAATGTTATCTTTCTAATAACCATATTCTAATAATAGTTATTGCTATATTGTATTGATGGTCTAGTTCATTGTGTGTGTCAGTGAGTTTTATACAGTTGTTGGTCATGTATGTACTTCTGGTAAATTTTAAAATAGACCAGATAATTAATTTACATTTGAGTATAAGTATTGGGCCTGTTGTTGAAGTATATTTACAGCCCTCTCTATCTCGATTTTTTAAATATTTTTTGTAAGAATTGATCATGCTTACTTTCAGTTGTGATATAAATAAATGAGATATAATTAACATATATTGAAATACTTTGTTGTCATTTACATAGTACCTAAAAATTCTATCAACTACTAAGAACTAATCACTTGTGTTAATGTCAAAATCATTTTCATGAATCATCTTCAAAATCATGACCCTCATTTTTACATTTTCAAGTTTAAACGCAGTGTTAGTACCATCTGTCACTTTGTTCTTCGTAGGTGCTGGCAGTTGCTGACCACGGTCTTGTGAGAAATAGAATGAGTACCTTCTGTATACCGTGGTATCATGTTCTTTCATTAAAATTTCTAAAACTATATCATCTCAACATATCAAAAAGAAATTTCACAGCATTGATCATGAGTCATTACTTTGACTATAGCCTACTTCAAGCTAAATTAGGCGGCTGTAAGAATTTACGGTGTTGCCAGACATGGCACCATGCCAGCAGTTAGTAGTAGAGAATCACCGTCATCAATGTACGAATTGACAACACCGTCTGTGCTACTTTGTCTTGTCTACACCGAAATTTATTCAAACCGCCTAATTTTATGGTGTAAATTATAGGTAGTATTATTTATTACTACTTTGTAGTTGCGAAGGTGATATTTTGGAAGGTATCCATAATGAATAATGAGACGAAATTGTCACAACCACATTTATTAAAACTTTAAGAAACTAGTTTCGGTTGTTACACCATTATCAGAGTATGATTGAGATTGATAATGGTGTAACAACCGAAACTAGTTTCTCAAAGTTTTAATAAATGTGGTTGTGACAATTTCGTCTTATTATTCATTATTTATTACTACTGTTTTCCTTTTCTTGTTATGTAAGTCGAAATCGAATTCAAATAGCTAATAAATGTAAGGCTACATAAAGTTTACCTTCAATCCAAGGCTGCAATAATAAATTAGATTTATAAAAGTGTAAATTAAAATTCATCAGTCCTATAATATACTCTAGCTAATTACTAAGTAGAGATAACGTCAATTTTACATGTTTTCCTATGAGACTGGCGTGACTCATCCATTATTAAAAGAGGAAATAAGAACGTATTAGTTGTGTCATTGCTACCAAACTTTCAGTTCATCTCTTGTGACTCAGTGAAATGTAAAAATTGCATTTTTCTTCTGCTAAAAAATATCTGTTTCAATATCTGAATAATTTTTAATTCAATTTTGTTACGGTAGATACTAGTGTAACATCGGTCATTTCAATCCCATCACAAGGTAGGCAATTACAGATCTATAGTTTTCTACTGGTAAGTCAGCTAGACAAAATATATTAATTTCATTCATATCTATCAATTTGAGAGGTTGTTGGAATAGAGATATTAGTTGTTTCATTTCAAAACTTGAAATTTTTTTGTGGTGTTAATTAGTAAATTGAGAATGCAAATTTAAAATTAAAACTTGATTAACATTAGAACCTTAATATTGATTAGTTTAATCTATTGTTATAATCTTTTCAAACATTCAAAAATTTAATTTAAATTCTATTAATACTATATATTTTTCAAAAGATGCTATAATATAAACTATACAAAGTTACTATTACAGTAGTCCCGCTATTCCGAACTAATTGGGACCGAACCCTGTTTGGAATCGCGGGAATTCGGAATAGGCGGATTTTACGTAATAACACCCATTTATTGACTTTTTATTAGTGTTTAACTGTAACTTGTAATCGAACCAATCAATGCACATTAGAGCCGGGATGAGCAAGCTAGGGGAAGTGATCTTCGTCTTATTTTACCGCTCTCATGCACATTTTTCCTAACCGTGTTTGGAATAGGCGGATTTTCGGAATAGCGGGACTACTGTATATTGTTTTATTTTAAAATAAATAATCGGCAATTGGTAAAAAATAAAGCATCGGTAATTTAGGTTATCATTTGCGGCAACTACTAGCAGTAAAAATGATGTGAACTGTAATTTTGTGTATATTGGAATATCAATTTCAAGTGCTGTAATCGGTTTTGAATACCGATTTGTTTTCATAATGACGAATGACATAAATTCTGTTTCTCGTGACTTCAATGGCTTTTCAATTAATTAATCAAGGTTCATTTTCTTTCACAGCTTCAGTAAAAAAATTGCAACCAAAATGGCAGCTTCATCCTCACAAACAGTCCAGCAAAGTTTCAACATACTAGGATATTCTCTTCTTGTTCTTGGCGTTTACTCCTTCCATGTTGAACCGGCTAAAAGAACAAAGCTTTATCGCATTCTACAAATGATCTACTGCTCATTATTTACACTTGTTCACTCAATAGTAATTTTGGGGTTGACTTTCAGTTGTTTTGTATTATTTTTCAAATTTTTGCTCTACCATAATGTCAATATGATTGCTTACTACATTTCATTAATTATCATATTAAAAGCATGTTTGGTCCAGCGTGCGTTGTTCTATTGGAAGTCTTGCGACATTATTAATTACATAAATGATTGGAGTAGTTTCGAGATGGAGTATAAATCGTCTACCGGAAATAAATTGAATGCTGTGAGTTTCAAGAAATTTCTCACAATTTTCTTTTTGTCTACACTGGCCATAATATATTTTACAATCATCGATTTAAAAGGAGAAGCAATTATTCCAAGTAAGTGATGAAATTTTTCCAAATTTATTTCAATTAATAAATTAATTGCAATAGTTGAAATTTACGCATTAATACTAATTTTCACCTTTGCTAAGTTATTGGGGTATAGTCAAATTTTATAGTGGGCCCAAGCATAAAAACAAGTTAATTGTATCAACTATTATAATTATTAACAATTTTCAATCAAAGTACGAATTCTCAATTTTACTCAATTTACGAAGACTTTCGGTAAACGAATGTTGACAACAGTAACAAATAGAAAATGCTCGCATTCTTTTTTGTTACAGTTGTTAATAATATATTTGTACCGTGTACAGATAGTCTTCTGTTTACTTGAAAGAGTTAGATTGAGAATTTTCAATTGGTAACCATTAACAAAACCAAGTGTTCATATTTTCTTGATTCGTGTTTCATGAACAGGAATATCGCAGAAAAATGTGCGAAAGATCTTGAAGATTTTCCTTGTAACAATCAAATGTCGATATTCTAACTTTCATCGTATAGGCTAAATTGACCAGCATAATTATATAAATAATAATGGTAATTGTTGGCATTGTTTATTTGCAATTCAAAACTTTCAAAATCTGTAAAAAACGTTTTTAAAAGTCCAACTTGAAATGGCGTCCAAAACAAGATATGAGACTGAGCTTATGTAGTGTGTTTTTCACAGGAGTAGATAAGACTAACAATGATGCCTGTTTCAAAGACCCTTGACAGAACTGATAGTTAGTATAAAAACTGTGCACTAAGTTTAAAAAATAATTTTTCGTTGCTTGAATGAAAGCATATTAGCTAACATCTATTGTTATTTAGCTGCTCATAGCACAATGCTAATCAGCTAATCATTCTTCCTACTAGTTTGTGGATCAGCATGCTAATTTGCCAATTACTCTTAACTATTGTTTATTAATTTTTATTTACCGCTCCTGTAACTATAAAAGTTCAGGTGTAAAAAATACATAATTTCTTTAGTTTTATCTAAACATTATAGATATGTTGGAAGTGCTTCTAATTCTTGTAACATAATTAGTAATAATTGTTCTGATAAACTCCCTTATTGATTTTTTCCTTATTCATAAGATTGTCTGGATATTAGGCATTAATCTAGGTTTTTTTGTGCTGCCTAGGACCCACAATCAACTTAATCTTTTCTATAACATTTTTCGTATGGTTGATAAATAAATAATAATAATAATAATAATTATTATTATATTATTGATAAATAAAATTATTAAATAGTTTTTAATGTCTATACCTTTACTTCCGCTTTCGGTTACATATTCAGTATTGATTGAAGGAATCTTAGTTTCAATACATTTTGACACATTATCAAAATAGGCGTTCAAATTATTGACATGAGTGAAAAAACCTTACAGTTCATAATCATGGGTGAAGGAATTCTTTGTTATTTTAATTTTTGCTTCACCTAGACCTAGATCTACTACACAATTATTGTTAAGTTATTTGTAATGTTACTCAACTGCGTTGCTCCTGAAGAGATGCTCGATATCTGTAACAGGATTGTGTTGTAAACCTGTCATAGGATTGTTATTGTTTATTGTAATTTTTCTGAGTCATTAGATAATATTTGATTTAGATAGATGCAGTTGAGCATATGTTCTATTTTTGCTGTTCTCAGTCAGTGAAGCTATTTTTTCTTTAATAAATGTATTCTCTGTTTTTGTACAGATAGCAGTGTGACATTGTTTGGAATTTCAGTTTTCGCCTCAGTCATAAATTTGATAAGGCTTTACATAGAGTTGATATGGTACATGTTCTCAAGTGCCCTGAGAAACGCAGCCGTACAACTTGCTGATGACTACAAAAATGAACTGTGTCAGGAAAGAGGTTTGGATAGAAGTAACTACGAGTATCTATGGATAAAATTAGCCAAGTTGCAGAGTCGCCTGACGTTGACATTATCTAAAATTTATGGCTATCAGTTGGCCACAAATTTTCTTCAGCTACTTTTCCATGGATTTGTTTTCTTTGATTTTATTTTTCGTTACATGAATTATGACGTTCTAGTCATGGTTCTTCAAGACTCAAATCAGAGGTCCCATTTTGTCATCTATATGCTGGGACTATATGCCAAGATGGCAATATGTTTTGTCTATCTCTGGCTTGGAGCAACCACAGCTGGGTCAGCGCAGAAAGCTGTAAGTTCCCATCAATCAAAAACATATTTTTTTTTAAAAGTTGGATGATGCCCACATGAATCTTGAGATTTGTGCGTGGGTAATGAGATGAATGATGAGGAAAATCCATGGCTGAACGAGAGTTGAATTCGAGACTGCAGGAATACGAATTTTTTTCTTATCCAAT
Source organism: Conomelus anceps (assembly GCA_948455865.1). Classification (NCBI taxonomy): domain Eukaryota; kingdom Metazoa; phylum Arthropoda; class Insecta; order Hemiptera; family Delphacidae; genus Conomelus; species Conomelus anceps. The sequence continues at coordinate 25,584,770 of OX418218.1, read as the reverse complement.
TTTTTATTTATTTAAAAAATCGTCACAGCACATCATAATTTGGGATGTCTCCCATTTGACATGTGATTTGTCAAAGTTCTATTTCTAAAATTAAAATTTCAATAAAGTACATAAATTGAACAATTGAATTGAAGCTACAATATAAATTAATCTAATTTACAATAACATCTTGTGTTGAGTCAAATTATCACATAAAAAACACATATCTACAATGATCTACATTGTACGTAATATCACCCTCAATCAATCAGTCCACAAAATGAATCGACAGGTGCAGATGTGAAATTATTAAAAGAGAAAAAAATTAAGATTTGAAAATCAAGTTATTAAAATTCCGAAACAGCATAGCTGCTCCTCTCAATCAATATGTTTCTTACTACGCTTTTGAATGAATCAAGGATTTAATTGTACGGATAGCTATTGGGAGATTATTAAATAAACGCATTCCAGAGTAGGTGGTTGATTTCTCAAAAGTTGCATGCCTATGAGAAGGAAATACCAATAAGTTCCGGTTTCGATTATTGTATTCATGACTATCCGAACATTGCTGAAATTTATGAATATTAGTTTTCACAGACAAGCGCTCCTACCAACTGCGCCACTAGAACCGCCTGGTATTGCTTGTCTTGTTACTGTGAGCGATGTTCTTAAGCTGGGCATTCACGTTCCAATTTGCAGTACCCCTTGCAGTCCAACCTCCAAGGTTGGATCCGAAAACGGAACGTGAATGGGCTTGTTGGATGGTTGGAATTGTAGATGGACGACTTCCGAATGTCGACGGTGTTGGAGCGTGTGTGGGGGAGTCGGATCAAAGTCGTCCAACTTATCTCAGTCAGTGTATGACCTTCGGGCAACATCGGTTACATTTTTCGGCTCGAGATTGACGTTCACAGCTGACTAGGAATAAAGTTGGATTGCAAGTAGCAGCGTGAGTGGAGTCGACTATCCATCTAGCAGTACTGCAAGTGGTACTGCAAGTTGGAACGTGAATGCCCAGCTTTAATTTGTGTAACATGACATTGTATTTGCAACAATCATATGGAATCAGCAGTGGAGTGATTCTAACCTGATAGAACTCTGTAAGCTCAATGCTGAGGAGAGCAAACTTGAGCATCGGTTTCCAACTAGCCAGATTGGACTTAAAGGACGGCGGACAGTGCCGGAATACACGGCAAAATAAAACTTGATTCGCTTCAGGTTTGAGTGTTTAAAGAATTATATTATGCAGTTTTATCATTTTAAAGCTGAATTATTTCATCCTTTGTGAAGTTGACAAAGTGCAAAATATTTGAACACTAACCTATAGAAACCTAGAGCAATGGTTTTCAAAAAAATCAAAGCGTGTTGTTATGAGATGTGAGAGTGGTTGAACACATTGATATGCCATGATAGAGTCGTCCCACTAGTGTCCATCAATTATGACGGACAGAAGGTGAAAGCTTCATCATCAGCGTAGTTCCACTTTTGTAGTCATCAGCCTGCTGTCTGGTGGGACAGGTCAAGAATTAAAATGGTGTGTTGTTGGAAATTATAGGTTAGCCTCTAAGCTATGATTGAAAGCTGTAATATTATAAATATTGAAAGATCTATAAAAAGTTAATCATATGGAAGAGAAGAAGAAGTTTGCCTAGTAACTTGGAATAAATAACGAATACAAAACATCAGTTGAAAAATGAGACTCAATGAGTGAAGAGCTATGAAGAAAAGTATTTTCATAATTATTATTGTAAATGTATGAATAAAAATATTAATGACCCTGAGATTGAGAGTCATTATTAATTAGTAACATTACAAAGCAGATTATGTTGTAAAGTTGTGGCAATAAAGAATTGAATTAAAATTGAATGAAATAGAAGATATATGAATATAATAGCAGATTATACATAATTAATCGAATATACTACCATATTATATTATTATAAACTAGATTTCAAAAATAATTTATATATTCCCTTGTACGCTGTCCATTTATCCAAATCCGCATGATTGGAAACCGAGGCTTTAATTTTCGATCTTTGAACTAAACACTTGTTGAGGTCTGAAGAGCCGCAGAATCAGCCAAAGACTGTACACACCAGTCATGTTTCTATATTAATGTATAATGGACTTGTCCGTTCAGAAATCATCAAAGTAAGTTCTTAACGTGGGGAAAACTGGAACCGAAGCATTCATGTTTGTTGAGTCAATGTTATTGTCATAGGAACGCCTTAAAATTACCCCACACAACTTGCTTATCCGTACCTGCTTCAAGATTATTGGAAGTTTATCTTTTAAGATGAAGGCTGGCTACTAAAAACTACTGTATATCATTATCAAAAGAGCTGAATTATTTTTAACGATTATTCAATCGTTGAAAATCTCTCGGAAGTTGAATACTTTTATTCAACGAATAAGTGGTGGCACCTCTTCTGAGAGGCACCTCTAATGCCTCAAAAAAGAGGTTGAATCCTCTTGTAACCAAGAATAAATCTTGCATTTGATGAGAATGCGAATGTCTATACGATAGATGGAATGGTTCCAATAATAGCTACCTGCTCCATCATTTTGGTGATTCGAATTCCACATGGAAATTTGAATTCTAGTTGGTTGCCGTCTTAATAAGCCATAGGTCTATACTAGAAAAATTAATAATTGGGATGCTATATTCACTTTAAAATTATTCTAAATGTAAAATATAATACTTGAATAATTCATTCTATAATATTATAATAAAAGGTCACTATGTTTTATATTTCTAGTTGGTTGACGATACAAAGCGAAAGTTGTTGGGAATTCTATCTGACAATGTACAAAGCAATACTACCTTACATGAGCAGGTGTGTTCATTTACTTTTAGATTCTAGCATCTAAACAATTGCAGTGATAATACATAAGCAATAGATATTTTCTAATCTTATATTTTAAAAGACATCATCTAATCTAATATCCAAACAGATATTATCAAAAATCTAGTATCTAAACAGATATAATGTAATACCTAAACTGTATATTTCCTCAAATATATTAAGTCGGAATTTTTTCTTATGAGGTTGGAGTGAATCAATACCAATTTCAGATGACAGTATTGCAATTTTTTTTTTTTTTTTGAGGATGAAGCCCACATAGGTCGAGACCTGTGCGTGGGTAATGAGTTGGATGATGGTGATTGATGAGTTGGACCTACAGTTTTAGGTGGGTTCCGAACCACCGGAAAGTGATTTTCAGCAGAGAACAGTGTCGTTTTTGCTGGCCAATCTAATCGGTCACCGTTACAAACAGGACCTACGAGAACGCAGCTTATCTATCTGATTGAACAGATACCTGCTACTTAATAATTTGATAAATATGATTGAATATTATCCAATGAAACTCATGATGTAATGATCAAATGTGATACACATTAAAAAGAAATAATCCGATCTCACCAGGCGTAAAATATGTAAGAAAGTAGAAACCAATCCGTCAAACGATATGCCGTTAATATCTTACAATTTTACTACGAGTGTCTAATTACTGTATTTTGGTATTAGTATTGATCACTCCTACAAACATAGTTCGAATTATTGAAGATTTTGAATGCATTACTTCTTTTTCAGGCAAAGAGGTTTCTACAAAAAGTAACAGCTACAAAGACACATATAACGTTTAGTGGCTATGGGAGGATTGACAGACAATTTTTTTGTACGGTAAGATGTAAATGAAAATTCATTACCTTCCATGAAAATAAGATTATTTTTCCATTTTCATAATTATTTTGGATTTCTAATATATTAGCGTTTATATTTTGTAGTCATGTCAAAATTGACCTTCATTTTGCGAAAGTACAAGTGAAGGAAGGTGTAAAAAAAGGGGGAAAAATCAAACTGTTAACCTTGTGATAAGTTATTTCAGTTATAAATCTTTCTATTTAAAATAATCAGATCTAGACTACAAAATTTGAAAAATTATCACTTCCGCAGTTGAGAGAGTTGTTCCTAATAAATCAGTTTTTTATTTCATTTAATTGATTTCTTCAGTACAACCTCTTCTTGACAATAATTCAACTCAATACTAGCAATACTACAAAATCTATCCCTATGAGATAAAAACTTGAAGTTTATACATTTACATCCAGTATTTTTTCAGAAGTAGAAATTTCTTAACAAATGAATAAAGCCTTGAGTCGAATAAAATTTAGTATCTAAACAATGGTGACTTTTCAATTTTTTCAAGAGCATAGAAGAGATCATAATATCTACCTTCTTTCAGACAAAAAATCCAGAATTTTCAAATCTTAAACTCAATACTTTAAACGATTCCAATTCCGTGTTATCAATTCTTTCTCCCACAAGAGAAATGGTTTTAGCAGTTTCTATTTCATTTCAATTATTATCAGTGTGTATTTTTTACAGATTCTGATTACGTGGATTAACTACATGATTATTCTCCTGCAATTCAAAGTTTCATTCTATGAAGAGGACAAGGATGAAACATTGAAAGGAACTACCAGAAATAGGAGATCTATTCCGAATGTGGATTCCAATGAATTTCAAAATCATTTCTCATTTTTAGACTTTGAAAACTTCAAAATGAACATGTCAGCCTCACTACCATGGTTACATGATTGGTACCCTTTGTTGACAAGTTTCAACTAAATAAACAAGAATTTGCATTAATTCTGGTTGAAAGATAATCACTTTATTTTATCTCAATCAAGATTTAACTATTAAAGAGAGAATCTGTCGGAGAAAATTATAAAGCGTTTAATTGAAATATTATACGGTACTGCAATATTGGATGTTCAAAATTTTCTGAAATATATCTTGGTGGACTTATAAAATGTGTGAGAAGATTGCATAAATTAATGATAAATAGGACACATTCATAAAATTATTAAAATTCAAGAGATACTGCCTAATTTATCATCCTGAAACAACAACTTATCAGCCTATGTATACGACTTACACTTGACTAATTTGGATTTTTAAAACGGCGATAAAGCCTAATAGATCGGATCACAAATAAATACGAAGAGAATGAAAAGTCAATAGTAATATATTTTACATATATAGTACTCACATTAAACTATCAATACTGAAAATAGTTCCTTAGAATTATTAATATACCTTTTTCCGTGCAAATAGGTTAGGTCGATTCAAACTATACACATTTCACCACAATTATTGCACCAGCTAGGAATAAACCTCAACAATTTCATTCTTACGGATCAGCAACTGCTCTTTCGCGTCTTGACATGAAAGATATATTCCAAATTGTAACTTCCCTTTGAGCGAAGCAGCTAGTGTTGTGAGTGGTTCGTTGGATTTCTTCCCAGACCTTTGGTCTATGCATATCATTTGACATCTTCTACAAGGACCAGTTACCTGAAACAAATACCCAATAAACGTATGTTATGGATGTTCATAGTTATGTTCTCATGATCTTCAGTAAATACTATTCCAAATCTTCACAAAAGCAATTATTAAAAAGTGCAAAAATCTCAATTTGGATTGAGTGTAAGCAATAAAAAATGTTATGAATCAGAACAAGAAACAGTTGGGGATCGGTTGAAGCAACTGAGAAATGATCACTTGAGAGATGTGTTAACTAACTGTCATTGCAATCATTATTTGATTGTGAAAACATTTCACTGCATACACAGCAGTTTTACTTAGACTTAATGAGTAAAAAACGTATAAACATAGGTCCGGAAATGCTTTGTTACAAAGTTGAAGATGGCAGAAGTTAGCAACTAGCTGCATAATTTTACTTTTAAACCAGTCAGAAATCGGTAACTACAATACTTCTTGAAATATTCAACAAAATATGCAAAATTGCCCAAAATACGTTTTTTCAAGTTTGACGTGAATAAACGTAGTTAATTGTACAAAAAATGTAGTTTTTGTAACAAACTTGTAGAGAGAGTTCAATTCAGAACAAAAATGCCAAATAATCCATTAGCAAAATACAGACAGATTCCATAAAATCGGCTTTTATTGAGTCAAAACACACTGATTCAGCACAGCTTGCTAATTTCTATATAGTTTGATCCTAATTTAATCCTAATTACATGAAATCTGGTTGTTTTCAACTTACTTTTTTTTTGTTTTTTATATAAGTCTGGTTGGCCTAAGACCAGATAATCAAAGTGCTTGAAAATGCAAGACACTATTTTATGAAAAGATACACAATACACATTCGTCCTCTGGAAAAAATAATTCTCTAATAAATTGGAACACAACATACAAAAAACTCTGTTGAGCTGTAAAAACATCTACTAATTAAGAATACTATCAACTTTCGTTTTAAGTCCCTCACTTCAATTGTCTCCCTCAAATCTATTGGCAGTGTTGTTAAATTTTTCTTCAATAAAGTTGGGTTTTTCTTCAGTCAGCTTATGGTATTAGGACAATATGTTCTGTGCCGTGTCTCATATGCGTGTTTCTTATCCATCAAATAAAGTGAAAATTTTCTTTATGCAAACATTTTAAGTATGTAAAGACAGGGCACACTAGTATTCCCATGCTGACAAAGTAATCTTTACAGTAGGTTTGAGGGTGCAACCTCAGCATATTGCGCAGCTGTTGGGTTGTCGAAATTGGGTTACTGGACATTATTATTAAGAATCAAATTCTCTAGACCATCTGTTAGAAAAAACTGGATGTTATATGTGCAATTAACCAGGTTTATCCATTTCAAACTTGAAAAGCATGTTTTGGGCCACTTTACTTATTCTGTTGAATATTTCAAAAGTACTGTAATTAAAGATTTATAACTTATTCTATTTTTCAGCCTATTTTACAGTGAACCTGATAAAATTACAAGTAAAATGAGTGCTGTAAAAAATTTCTGAATTAGTAAATTTATGGGGCTAGTTGCTAACTTTCCCACCTTTAATTCTGTAACTAAGCATTTCTGGACCCATGTTTATATAAAGTTTTTATAGTGAGTATTAGTAACTCTGCATATAGTGCGAAACATTCTGTATATAGAATGTTTATACAGAGTGTTTCGGAACTCTCTACCAATACTTCTAGGCAGTGTTTCTGGACCACTAACAAAAGTAAATATTGTAATAAAATTTTTCTAAAATCCCCAGTTACTCACACAGTCGCCATTTTGTTTTTTTCACTCATTATTTTTTTATTCGAACATCTCTGAATGTATAGTTTTGAAATTTTGCAAACAGCTTTATAACAATTTAAACAATCTTTAAAAAATCAATCAAAATTTTCCGACATCAAAAAACAAAATGGCGGCCATTTAAAATCTTTGAACAGGATTATAAATTAATAATAGCTGATGATATCAAATTTTGACTAGAATAACGTTTTTTAGATATTTTTATTGCCAATCCAACGATACCTCATTTTCCGAAATTGGCCAACAATTCACAAAGATATGCTACTTCTTAGGGTGTGGGGTGGTTGAGAACGGGTTGCAGTTTTACACTTCCAACCACTGCACACCCTAAAAAGTAGCATATCTCTGTTAATTGTTGGCCAATCTTGGAAAATGAGGTATCGTTGGATTGGCAATAAACTGCATTCCTTTAAATGAGTTGCACACCAGTGTTTTGTTACAAGTGCAGAGACATTGGCTGAGCGAGTGGATAATTTTTTTAAAGGCCGCTTCTCACAGGTGATGCTCATACACATTTTCAGTGTGCCATCAGCTGTTTATCGCATATAAATGGAATTTTTAAAAATTGACCATTTGCTCGTCCACCATCTCAGCCCATATAATACAAGCATAGAATGAAGCCGAGCAACAAGATTGTTTCAAAAACAACCTTAACAGATTGTAATATATTGGTTGAGTAATAAATAATTTATTCTTGACCTCAACAGTGGTAATCCATTATAACAGAAATCATTTAATTCACCTTGAACAGAATATTTCCTATTCGTACAGCTTTCCAAGACTGTTCAATGAATGGTTCAAGTTGTGGTCCATCTAGTACAAAATTGGCACGAAATCTGTCAATCATGCTTTCCTGAAAAATAAATAAGGTACATGAAAATATTTTAAGGGAAGTGATAGCCGTGAGCCGTAGCTGGTATCTGTTCAATCAGATAGAGATAAGCTGCGTTCTCCTGGGCTCTCTTTGTAAGGGTGACCGATTAGATTGGCCAGCAAAAAAGACACTGTTCTCTGCTGTAGAATCACTTCTCGGTGGTTCGGAACCCAACTAAAACCGTAGGTCCAACTCATCAATCGCCATCATCCCACGCATTACCCACGCACAGGTCTAAGACCTATGTGGGCGTCATCATAAAAAAATTGTTAAGATATTCACATTAATAATTTTTTTTTATCAATATTCCCATCAAATTGAACTTCAAGGATGGCCTGATTGAGTTATTCACATTGAAAAAGGCAGAGAATAAGTTATGTCATAATAAGACTTCTCCCAGACATGGAAATAGTTCAGTGTCCATTCAACTATATTAAGTAGAAGGATTAATATACTTTATAATATATAGGTATTTATTATAACTCATTACTGGATAGTAGTAATATCATTATCACAAATTTATTCCAATCAAGCATTCAAGTTTAAGTAGTTATATTATCAACAGAATAATATGATCACGTTTATCTTGACTTCCAATAAATTTAACTTCAGGTCAAACGATTTCTTACCTTTCTACAATCTGAATCTTCTGGTAAAAGATTTGACAGCCAGTCAATGCTTGCTTTATTCACTAGAAGATACTGTGATTGATTAGACAAGGAAAGTAGAGACTTTTCATTACTGCCTGAAATCAATAAAGCAGATTAGTATATTCAATTATTGAACAGTATTATTATGTATAAGCTCTACATTGTATGCTAAACGATTCTCATAATTAGTATTATTGTCAGAATACTAAACAAAATACTAAAAACGCCGTGTTCAAACTACCCGCTTTAAGCGTCACCATATCTATATATAACTGGATTTCAGTCATAGTTTACAATGAATATAGAGTTACGGAAAGTTTCCTGAATAATACTATAAGCACTACTTAGTACAGTGCTTACAGTGAAAGCAGGATGAAAAGCTTGTGAAATGTTATAAACATATCCATGGTTACTGAGGTAACAACTAGTAGCCAATTATCCAGTAATTGCGACACCTTCCTCCAAGAACCTGTAGACCAAGTGGAAAAAACGTTGGTAGGCAGATGCTTGGTTACTAGATAATTGTAAATTGAAATTACAGCCAATGGCAGCAATTATTCCGCGTATAGTCGACTCTATGCTGGACAAAATACTAGTATCATATTATCTAGTAGCCATAGATGGTAGATCTATCTAATAGCCTACTCTATCTATATTTGTATTGAGCTAGCTTCAGTCATATAAGAATTTTTTTTGTTTTGTAAAATGTTCAAGTAATTACATTCAGTATGTTAAAATCTCATGCGTTCCCTTGAAATTGGTGAATTTCTTCCCAAAACGTTGATCAACTATAATGTTGATATCCACCATCCTGTAATCTAGTTCTTCAGAACTTTTATCTTTTGTTATTTTTTAGCAGTTATTATTATTTATTCACCAGAAGATACTGTGATTGATTAGACAGGGAAATCAGGAACCTTTCATTACCATCTGAAATCAATATAGCAGATTAGCAACTTTAATTACCGTATTATACAAGTAGGCTATATAATCTGATATCTGAAGCAAAAAGATCACAGGTTTTTGCTACTCAGCCATCACGTTCATTTTTGTGAAGTATATAAATAATATTAATCCGCAGTTAGAAGTGGACTGAAGGTATTGAATTGAATTGATATAATATGTCCCATCTATAAAAAAGGTGACAAAATGGTATGCAGCAACTACAGAGGCATAACTTTACTCTGCACCTCATACAAGATTTTTTCATCACTGCTGTTGAAACGATTAGGGGTCTATGCAGAAGAAATAATAGGAGATCATCAGTGTGGTTTCAGGCAAGGAAGAAGCACTGTAGACCAAATATTTGTAATGAGGCAGATCATGGAAAAATGTTATGAATATGATACAGATTTGCATATGCTTTTTGTTGACTTCCGCCAAGCATTTGATAGCGTCAAGAGAGACAGAATGATGAATGTGCTAAATGAGATGGGAATCCCAAGAAAGTTGACCAGTCTCATAAAGATGACAATGTATGGTACGACGGCGCAAGTTAAGATAGGAAACAAACTGAGCCGCTCATTCAATGTTACAACCGGTGTTAGACAAGGTGATGCACTGTCAGCAACCCTCTTCAATTTGATTCTCGAAACAATACTTCAGAAGCTAGGTACAAGTAATACAATAGTTAACAGAACAAGTCAAATACTGGCCTATGCTGATGATGTGGTGCTGATAGCAAGGAATCGTGATAAGGTGAAGGAGATTTTCAGCACAATGAAAGAGGAAGCAAGAGAGATGGGTCTTGAAATTAATATTGGAATGACTAAGTACATGAGAATGTCTGCAAATGAAAGAAGGCAAGTAGACAACTTGATACTATCAGACGTTTGCGACATTGAAGGCGTCAGTGAGTTCAAATATCTTGGAGTAACACTGACAGCCGACAATAAGACTAGCCAAGAAATATGCAACAGAATTATGGTGGGCAATAGAGCATATTTCGCAAATCAAAGGATTTTTAAGAGCAGAATAGTATCAAGAGCAACTAAAGTGAAAATGTACAAGACGTTAGTCAGACCGGTTGTGACTTATGGAGCTGAGACATGGACACTTCTGAGCAGGGATGAAAGAGCACTAAAGTCATTCGAGAGAAAGATGTATCGGAGGATCTGGGGACCAGTATATGATGGAGGGGTTTGGAGAACCAGATATAACAGCGAAATTGATGAGGCTATGGGTGAAGGAAATATTGTAAGATTTATAAAGGCAAGAAAGATAGAATGGCTTGGGCATGTGGTGAGAATGAATATGGAAAGGACGCCAATTAGACTGCTGGATGGAAGAATGATGGGGACGAGAAAGAGAGGAAGGCCGAGAACGAGATGGATGAATGACGTGATTGGTGACCTGCGTGTGCTGGGCGTATCGAACAACTGGCGGCAAAGATCCCAGAGAAGAGACGATTGGAGGCGTTGTGTTGAGGAGGCCAAAGTCCACCCAGGACTGTAGAGCCAACTTAAGTAAAGTAAAAGTAAAGTAAGTTAGAAGCGAGTGCGTGGTGCAAACCATTACTGTTGATTCATTCAATGAATTGGAAATCACACTCGTCTGTATTTGCTTATTATTGTTCGCAGTAACATAATGAACAATTTGCGCCAGGCCTGTAGACCAGTAGTTTGGACCTTCTTCCTTCAATATACATAACGTGTTTGTATATCTTTTGCATAAAAAACGTATAATAAATGGAGGAGCATGGATACGAAATGTTAAAAAAGACTGGCCAAAATAACCAACAAAGAAATTTACAATAAAAAAATCAGAATAAAACTTTATAAATGGGAAGTTATACCATAGACAAAACCTCCAAGAGTTGGAACAAAATGGAGAAAAGAGAGAAAAGCTGAATTCGCACAAAAAATGAAAAGCTGGTGAGCAAAAAATAAGAACAAGCCCAAAAAATGAACCATCTTCACTCAGCGTCTTCTACTTTGGGAGTTTTACGTCTAATAATAATAAACGCATAATAATATGAAAAAGAGAATAAAACTATTACAAACCCGTATTTTGTGTTTGTTTGACAGTTCTGTTGTCTTTTGGACTCTGTTGAATCAAACGGATTCCAGACCGATTCAGAACTGAAGATAGCCAACTTGAAGCCTCATTTCCACAGTCAATGCCAGCTATGCTGTCTCCACATACTTTGCTCTGACAAAATGTCACTTCTTGCACGTCTTCAACTTTAGCTTCCAATTTCACTGAACACGCATTGTGTCCTGCAACATAGATTTCATCTTTGCCTTCGCTGACTTGGAAAAATAATGATAAATATTTATTATAAACAAAACTTTCTACCATTAATTTTATATGCCCATATTTGAAAATAGACATTAACTACTAAATTCCTACGCTTACTCAAAAAACGAATAAAAATATATTTCAAAAACCTGCAGTTTTTCCAAAACGTAATCCAATACTTTGGTATTACTATTTTATATTCACTTCTTTCGCCTTATCCCAAGAATCCGAAAGCATGATTTAGTCTAGTGTGGATTTTAAATTTTCTCATGAAAATAATAATCAAGTAGTTCAATGTTAGTGCATAAGTTAATGTTAACATCACAGTACATTTGTACATTTGTTAAGTACCGTATCAAGAAATTCAAGATTTCACAATACTTTTTATGATTTGCCATTTAAAAAAAATCCTTTTGACCATAAATACTCTAATGCTTGAATAGAATATATCTGCTATTAAGCTCTTTTGCTTCTCTGAGGTTGATTTGTTGTAATGAGTTTGCAATGAAGAAATACAAATAGCATGAATGATTTCAGACCTCAACAGTTTGTTTTCGTCTAAAGAGTGGACTACGCCAATAAGAAGTGAGGTAGATTGCAACTGTTTTCTTGACTTAGCAAATAGGTTCATAATAGTATGCCAAGTCCACTGCAAGAGAATGCAGTAGCTCTATACTTAACAGTCCACCCTCACTACAAAGCCCTTCTGGCTGTATTGGTGAAGAAGTATGCTATCTACCTATCTAGCATTCCTCTGGAACACTTCCTTGTCCCAACTAAATATTATTAACAAATATTTACTGATTAAGTACTATTTAATAATCCTTAATTTACTTGTGTACGAAAAATTTCAGTAAGTATTCAATACGGCGGATAGTGCCTGCAATGTTCTAATTTCTGTTCTTACATCAAGTACATTCATAACTAACATTCAAGATTTATTTATTCCTCATGAATACATTATAGTGCAATAATGAAAACAATTAACTTAAGATAACCACCTTACAATTATGTACATAAATACAGTAAAAAAATATGAAGGGTATAATATTCAATTGAACCTTTATAAACTAACCTTCTGCATGAAGAATCAGCTCTTCATTTATTAAATCCAACTGAGGCTTTATCAGGCACAAATTTGGCTCAGTTTTCTGAGTAAGAGCTACACCGGAAGCGGTGATCACCATCCATTGTCTATCGTATTGAAGCCCTCTAGAATCCAATATCCAGCTGTTACTTACAGACAGACTTCCACACGATTTGATTGGATAAAGACTGATTTCATGGAGTTTACATTCACTGGAAAATGAGAGCGACTCAATGAGAACTATGCAAATCAAAATAAAAAGACTATTATTTTTTTTTACTATTCCTTTTTTGTATAAATACTGTATGCAGTTTAAGTTGCCTTAAAAGGTTGAGTTAATCCAAATGTTAAACTAAAATGAGAAAAAAACAACTGAGACTAAAAGGTACATATGATTATTTGTGTGTATTATAACTTACATGGAAGTAGCTTGAACGAATATTTCCAAGATAAGAAAGTAAATAAACTTTCAAATATTTTCAATTTAGAGGAATAGCGATACCGTTATTTAGAAGAAATGAGAATGTGTTCAGTTGTTATTCACAGACAATTATAGTAAGTTATAATCAAAACCTGTCGGTAACATAAAACTGTAATTATGACATTGACTTTATATATTCATAGCAACAATTGATCAACTCACAGCGTTAATATTCCGGTGTTTGATATCAGAGAAGATTGATTTCTATTGGTTATCGCTAAATTTGTTTCAACATGTTTTGCTGAAATTGAAATTTTATCTATTCCATTGCTGAATTTTTTCGTAAGCTTGTCCGATTGCTTGAGCCAAGAAACTGGCACCTGCAAGATAACAAAATCACGTTTTATGAAATATATTTTAACAATCTATTTACAAAACATTACACTGTGAACTGATAATATCAGGTGATGTCAAGATGCTTTGATTCTTATAAAGCGATATTTCACATTCCAAGAATTCCCTAATATACAGCAACACTAAGAAAAGGACAACTCACATCAAATCATCCTTATTTCCATAAAATATACACTGTACAATAAGCGGAAAGAAAATAATCAATAAAGTGCCGGTACATAAAGAAAACAACCATTAACATATGTATAAACATAATGTATATTAGTTCCTATCACTTCTAATTATAATGAAATATAAATTCCCGCATAGGCATTGTTGTCTGTGCGCGGAAATGAGTCTACAGGACGCATATAATTTTATTTTGTTCATTGAAAAGTTTGGTTTTAATTTGGTGAAAAAAAAGTAAGCGGACTACCCCCAACCACCGTCCTAACAAATGGAAGACTTACACATAAACAAAGATCAACAGCTTGCAATATAACCTCAGAAGTTGAATTTTCCACTTTTTAAGATCAAGAGTTTTCATTGTCAACCCCCATATTGCATTGAAAAGGTATTTATTTCTGATTGAACTCTGATTGAACTTATTTCTGATTGAACATTGGTTGCTGAGATTGGATAAGTCGGCACAGTTAATGGCCGATCGTTCACGACGCTTGGCGAACGCTGCTTGTGTGGAATAAATTGCTGTTTCCTTCAGCCACTTCATCACTACTTATTTGTGTAACTAGTGCGCAAAGTAGCTCTTTTTCTGCATGAGAAATGCATTACAAGATAAATGCGGAATAGTTTCTCCAGTGCAGCAGATACTTTTAGCTACACAACATTTTTTGTTACACTTGATAGAAAGTAGCTACTTTCCATAGATTTGTCACGTATGGAAAGTGCCTCTTTTCCGTACTAGATCGGGAAAATCAGCTGACAAATAGGGCCTTATAGCCGTACAAGATAGGAAAAAACATATAGAGTGCGGCAAATTTTTTTCCGTTGACTCACTTATATATATTATATGTATAGATATAGTCAAATCATTACATTATTCAATACCTATGTCTCCAATATCATCCAGCTGATTGCACTAGGCTATCATTATTTTGGTTTATGGAAATTCGCCCATCAAATTCTGAATCTATAAAAAGCAGTTGATTCAATTGTCTTACATACATTTGAATGTCTCACATATTATCCAGCTGATTGGAGCATACATTTCTATCAAGTGTAACAAAAAATATCGTACATTACACAGCTGTAAACTTTTGCCGGTTCTCGCATATTCACGTTTCTGCTCGACCGGCAAAACGTTACTTTCCAGCCTAGTAACGCAATATACTATTTCGTACAGTTTGTACACGTGGAGTGTATCAGCTATAGTGCGGCAAAGTAAAATAGAGCAGAAGTCAGCTGTTTTGTGTACTATAATGAGTGCATAAATAGCTGCTTTGTTAGGTAACTGTATAGGAAAAATATTTTTTCATTCTTTACAGTCGACACTAGCTAACCATCAACTTCTATTCTTAATCTATTTCAGGGATACAGCCAGTACCTACTACTCAAGTTTTAGTAAGTACTGATAAGGCTGATTGAATTTATGAGTCACAATTCTCTGGCTGCAGAAACGCAATACTTTAATTATGATTTGCATCGTTATCCATACTACTTTTATACCATGTTGCTACATGAAAGCATATGATTATACTTATACATGCTAGCCTTCGTATTATCTATAAACTGTATCTTTAATTGTGGAATAGATACCAGCGTATAAAATGTACTTTCAATCAGATTAGATAAGCAACGCTCTCCTGGGTCCTCTTTGTAAGGGTGGCCGATTGGATTGGCCAGCAAAAATACCGTTCTCTGCTGCAAAATCAATTCCCGGTGGTTCGGAACCCACCTAAAACTCATCCAACTCATTACCTACTCACAGGTGTCAGACCTGAGGGCTTCATCCTTAAAAAAAAAATGAAATAAAAAAATGATGGCTCCTTCATATAAGCACATACAACATATTGTTATAACCGAACTTTCCATAACCTAAAACAAGCTTATTAAGAATGGCCAATATTAGTCATCTATACAAGTATTTTATAATTCGAAAAGCTAATTTACTCACCAAACTATATTTTAATATATTTATTCACATTATTCAATTTATATAGAATTATTTAAATCTATATCTATATAATCGAAATACCACTGACTGACTCACTCACTCATTCATCACAGTTTCTCAGGAACCACTCGACCAAAAACGATAAAATTTGGTACACGTATTCAGTAGGGGGACTAGACGCGTGCTAAGAAAGGGTTTCAAAATTTACACCAAAATTGAAGATTTTTGAAAATTTAGGTGACAACAATTTCTAGAGAACAAATCAGATGAAATTTGGTATTCATGTTAAGTATCGGCCTTAGATGTACCTTGGAAAAAAGTTTCAAAATTAGCCCCAAAATCGACGATTTTTGAAAAGTTTGGTTGAGGCCCTAGACGTGTACTTAACAGATGTAAACAACCTGGCATAATTACATTTCATCATACCCAGTCATATGTTTCCCACATATTGCAAGGCTCCGACTGTATGGTAGCCTACATGGGTGACATAATTACATTTCATCATACCCAGTCATATGTTTCCCACATATTGCAAGGCTCCGACTGTATGGTAGCCTACATGCAAAGTGCAAAGTCTTTTGCTGTTCAAAGACAGTGTAAATAACGCTGCTAAGGGGTCTGCCATATGATAAAAACGGTTGACTTCTATCAGCTGTTCCTTTAAGCTGTTTGGCTGGCAAGTTCAGTAGGTTAGGTCTATTAATGAAATAATAATTTGTTTTAAGAACCACAAGGCCAAAAAAGTTCAAATTTTCAGCTGGGGTGCTAAACACGTGAAAAATAGGGTTACATGATTCATCTCAAAATTTAGGATTTTTGGAATTCAGTTGATCACAATTTCTCAAGAACCTCAAGGCCACATGGAGTGAAATATGATATAATGTATATGTTTGATTAAGACCCTAGATGCATACTAAGTAATGGTATCAAAATTCTTCCCAAAATCACCTATTTCTGTAAATTTATCTAATCACAATGGAAATTAGTTGGACCCCCCGGGGGTCCAGGGGGCGGAGCCCTCTGGCTAGACGGTTAAGGCGAGCGAAGCGAGTCTGCCGGCTAGTATTCTATATACTAACTTATATTTCAAGCTCAGCTGATCTCAGAATTTGAAATTTTTAGTTGGCTCTGTTGGCTGCCTTGTAATCTGTCATTGCTGGAATAACAGAACACTTTTAAACTGAATGATGAGATGGTATAATAGTAGCATGGTATGATAGTAGCCTGGTATAATAATAGCAAGGATAACAATACATTTTTAAAGTAGTGCATTTCTGCAACCGGGGATAAGAATTATAAGTATGAATTATTGAGGAATATCATAATACTTTTTATTTATACAGTAATCTATCCAGGAAACTTGCCTTGTAAATAGCAGGTTTAACAACAAAACAGTCCTCAATCATTTTGATGAGTACATCAGCATCTGCTTTTCTTGAGTATGGACCAAAAGAGACTCGTACCGATCCTGTTGGCAGTCCGTCTACAAGATCCTGATCATCACCACAAACATGACCTTGCTGAAAGACAATTACAATTTGAAATTGCAGAAAAACATCTATTCAGTACTTCAAATATAGTGTCTCAAAAAATGTGTATGTAAACAAACAGCACAATTCACAAATTAACAAACCAGGAATATATAAGCTCAAATGCAACACTCCATATCAAAACAGGAAGAACATTCAGCACAAGATACAAAGAACACATCAAAGCACTACATTCCAACTCTGACTCAACATTTACAGATCACTTAATCAACACTGGACATTCACACAATAACATCCAAACTGACTTGGAAATTCTACACAAATTCCAAAAAAGCCACAAAGTAAATACACTGGAACAATATGAAATATTAAAACATCATAAACAAGATAGAACCAACTTACTCAATGACCAAACACAATTCAAATCCAACGCAATTTTCAACTATATAATGGTCGCTCATCCTAACCTCTACAAAGCTTGACCCCTGGCGGCAGGGATGCATTTCACTTTTCAGAAGTGAAATGCATCCCTCCAGTATCTTCAATATAAGTGAGTAAAGACAATATATTAAATTGAAATACAGTGTCAGTTTTGATATTAGATTACACATCTTGAACTGATATATATTTTCATGATCACAACACAGATTGAAAACCAGACAACTGTTTTTATACAATGCAACTCAATATCATTATTTTTCTTTCATTCAGTATGGCTGAAATTCAGTTGTCTTTTGATCAATGAAAATGGAGGTTTAAAGTGTTACTGGAAGACTAAGAATGTTAAAAGAGATTCAAAGACAAGGATAGCCTTCAGTTCACAACAGATGGGCAGCTAACCAAACCTAACCTAACCTGGCTAGATGAGATCACCTCATACAAAGACGACCTGCCCATCTGTTGTGAACTGAAGGCTATCCCAAAGACAATGGTACAAGGAATTTCGCACCCAACCACCACCAAGAGTATCAATTGCTAGGATTCATGACAAGTTTGAAACACATGGGACAGTTGATCAAAAAACTGTAGTTTAGTTCAACTGAATTTAAAAACAAACACCTATTATGAACCACACGAATATAAAACTTCATGGGTTCAATTTCTATACATTAAAATCAAAATAAATAATGCTAATACAATATAATAGCAAATAACTAGATGAACAAATCTTATTCATCTCTGTAATTCAACTCTTTGTAATTTAAAAGGAATAAATCAACAGCACTAACAATAAATTTTATTATTCATAACAATCATAATACATCCCCAAAGTTTCTATTTACATGAGTTTTCACATGATCATGTTCACCATCTTCAACATTCTTTTGCTACAGCATTGTGCCTACCTTTAAATATTGAAGCATTGTATCTACTTTTATCGATATTGAACTAAAAAGAAGACAAAATGAGAAAAGAACATTTTTGAATGCTTGAAATTCTAATAAATCTTAGATAGAAAACTTGGAAATCTTGAGAACCTTAGCACAGCTAAAAATTGAGATATTAAAAATGACGGGTACCGTACCTTGAAGTGATGTCGCAAGAGATTTGAACTGTGATTCAGGTGACGTTGACAAGCACCAGGATTACAAAAGCATCCAGTTCTTAAATGTATTTTATGCAAGTTGGCCAAATTTAGAACCTAGTGAATAAAAAAATAAATAAATAAATAATAATAATTAAACTGTAGGTCCAGCTCATCAATCACCACCATCCAACTCATTACCCACGCACAGGTCTCAGACCTGTGTGCTTCATCCTCCAAAAAATAAAAGAATAATAAAATTCTTTATTATAAATAAAGATAATATGCGGTTAATAGGTCGTTGCAATGTTTATAAATGTTTAACATTATGGAAGAGTTCAACCTAATGCCCATCCTAACCTAGAGTTCATTGTGAATAATTTAAAAAAATGATTGGGAAATAAGTTTTAAAGAATCAATAAGCATCAATATTTTACTGAACTGTATAAATATTGAGATTGCCGATATTGCAGTGAATTTTATCAATAACAGAGCTCTCAAATCAACGATCAAATAAACAAAACCATGTTAGTGGCAGTTTACATGGGACTAAGACAATAAAATTTGAGATATGATTCGTATCATTCATATAACATTGATGATAATAAAAAAGAACTGATTGAGAAAAGAATATTTCAAGGAATCATAGGAAGTTGATACCATGTTGATTCTTTTGTTTGCAAAGTGAATAGAATTTTATAGCACACTTAAGCAAATTCTGTATTCTCTCAACTTCTTAAATAAATCGTTTAAATAAATAAACACCACTTCATTTTTGTAAAAATCATATTTTTGTTTCAAGCCTATCAATTATTGAGGAAGTCTTTTACCTCAGCATAACCCACGAAATCACCGTTACATCTCAAAATATTGAAGTTGACTATATTCCCTTGTATCGATTGGTCTTCAAAGTCTGAATCATGGTACAAAATAATTGCAGGATTTCCATTTGAGTGGTGGAGGTGGAGGAACTTATGATGTAAGTAGCGCGCTAGAGCATGGCAGTGTTCAGAAATATACTTCATATCTGTATAAAGATCTTTCAGCATAATGAATCCATGTTGCAAGGAAATAATTGACAGGAAATTTAAAGTTCCGTCTTCAAACCTGTGAAAAACAGCAGCTAATTCAGTGACATTCAAATGTTTTATTACACATGTAAATAAAGGAGCAAAAATATTATTAATATGAATGAAGCTTGAAGATCTTTGATATTCATAACTTTTAATTGCCGAAACTCTAGACGCATTGCACAAATAAACCTAGCAGGTATCTGTTCAATCAGATAGAGATAAGCTGCGTTCTCCTGGGCACTCTTTGTAAGGGTGGCCGATTAGATTGGCCAGCAAAAACAACACTGTTCTCTGCTGTAAGATCACTTCCCGGTGGTTCGGAACCCACCTAAAACTGTAGGTCCAGCTCATCAATCACTATCATCCAACTCATTACCCACGCACAGGTCTCAGATAATGTATAAAATGTATAAAGTTGCGTGATACAAAATTGATTAAGAAACAAATAACTTACCGTACTCAATTGATAAGAACTTCGCCAAAATTTAGGTACAAGAAAATTGTGACTTGGACTGAAATTTCTAAATTTGAATTTTATTTAATAATCATCAACAAAGTTTGAATTTCGTACTACTTATACAAGGCCATCTTCTACATTTAAACACATGGAAAATTATGTGTTTTCTAAAAATAAAAAAGTGATTAATTTGATAATTTTATTATCAACATTTATGTGGATATTGAGAGGTTATAGAACACTCACCTTTCATGCAGTAGAGGTCTTTTCACATGAAACATCTCAGAGCTAAGAGCTATTAAAACTGTACCTCCACCGTAGTATACTTTATCCAATAAATGTGAGCTAGAATTGCGAACAAGGAGTGCACCTAATCCAGTAGGAAATCCAAACATTTTATAAAATGACATTGCCACAAAGTCTGGTTGATATAGCGATAAATCCAAATGGCATGTAGAAACAAATGTTGCTGCATCCAGAAGACAAGCCCATTTCGACCTATCAAAAATGAATAATACAATAGTCATGAGATTTTAAAATTGAGAAAAACTTAGGTTTTTGATCATCTCTGCTATTTTCTGCTCATTAATTCGACTTTCCAATGGATTTATTCAAATTTTTCAACGAATTTAATTGGAAAATTTAATATAATACGGATAAAATATGAGTCTGAAACCTACAAATAAGAAATTATGAAAGAATCATTGTTAGGGCATCATGAAAAGATGAATTATTACTGGTTGTATCACTCATATTCCTATTATGTTCATTGATCAAATCACATTTAAAAAATATTTTCCAATCATTCAAGTTTTTGTAGATACTGATAAATACAGTTTGAAAAATTAACAAGCTTTCATTTTTCTTGAAAATTATTGTTCAATACATATTACAGCATAGTGTATTATATATTATAGTATTATACACTTGAGAGATACGAGCCGATATGGCCAAAATTAAAATGAGTGCTGCTGTACAGGTAACTATAATCTAGTGGTTAAGGCGCCCGACCGACAATTGGGAAATCCATGGTTCGACTCCCGGTGATGACTGATATTTTTGTACAGAAGCATTCATCGATTTCCATCAGCTATTCAATACTGTTGTCAATATCTGCCATTGCGGAAGTCTTCAGTATAAATTGATAGCACTTGAAGGAATTCGAAATTAATAAATTCTGTTTTTTAATATTATAAAGTAGATAGTAGAGATTGAAAGTGATATAAAAAAGCTAACTTTATTCACGCCTGTTTAAAACAGTTGTATAATGAAGCTATTATAACACTGCTGTCAGTTTTCAGTACAGGAGTAATAGGCCACTCAGAACTCAGAATTTCTTCAAAATGTTTAAAGGCAGACATAATGCAATCGTTGCATAAACTACTATTTTTAAATTAGTTGAGAGAATGCTTGCCTAATTAAAATAGAAATGATGCTATTCTGTAAAATCTCTTTGCGAGGCATAGCCTCTGAGGGGCGCAGCCACGTGGAATTCTATTCTACATTTAATGAAAATGCAGGTTGGCTTACCTGTCATTCAAAATACCTTTTTGGCAATTCTCAATCCAAGATAAAGGGTACTTTAAGCCAGAGAAGTTACATTGAGCCGGATAGACGAACAAAGAGTTCCCTTCATACGGTTGGGATTGATTATTTTCAGAAACTTCCTTGCTGAATAGATTGAGCGTTTCATGAAACGACATGCATTCAATATTGGCCTCTCTTGCAGCAACAATCTCTCGCATACCCAAAACCGAAGTATGGTTATCTTGTAAATAAACAAATTTCCCATTGCGCCCTGTAAATTAAATAAAAAATTAACATGAATTTTTAGTGTTAGTTAATTGTGGATTATTCCCCAGAATCAATATAAAAATTTTGCCGCCGTACATTTCTCATGGATATTAAAAAATCCTTTTTATCATCAAATTGTTGCGCGCCATACATTCATAGGAAATACATGGATTTTCAGAGTAAGCTACATTGTTCATACTAATAATTCAGAGTGATATGGAGTCTGTGTATAGAGCATGATTATGTGTCAAGATGTAGAAAGATGGAATGGTATGATTTTAGTTTGACTACTGTGTATGAATAAAAAATTTACAAGTGTGTACTGTAAGCGAAGGAAAAAATATTTCAGACATCAGAAGGACTCTGTTACTCACCTGAGCTGAAATTAATTGTTCGTGACTTGATTAATCTAGCTACACGATAAATAGAAAAAGGAAATAGACTATATTTCTCATTAGTTATAACAACATTTATTGCAGTAGTTCAAGAAAATAAAATCAGGAAAACAGAAGAATATTTCAATTCTTATTAAATTTTATTCATACCTGCATTTCTGAATTGGAAAGTTTCTGCCACTAGCTTCAATGCAGCTGTCGCTCCTGAGGTGAAAATGACACTATATTCCTCTGGACTAGTATTAAAATGCTGAAGAACCCTATAAACATAGTAAAAAAACTAATTAATCTACGTTGTTTAGATCTCTCAATAAAATATCTCACCTTGACCGTTTAGCCAGGCGATTTATTTCTATCTATTTCTACGTTCGTATACTGGGACTAAGTCCCAATAAAATGATTGTGTTTTATTAAAATCTTTAAGAATAAAATTATTAAAGGCAAAAAATATTCTACTCTGTCAAACAATATCTAATAATATTTATTCATAATATTATACACTATTTTATAGCATAAACGTAGCAAGCAATTCAGATACATTTTATACATTGAATGGAGGAAAACAGCATTTTAATTCAGCGAAAAACAATGAATTCATTAAGTAAATAAATTAATTAAATAACTGATTAGTCTTTAGAATCAGTCTGAAAAAGAAGTACCTTTAAATAATTAGTGGTCGATGGCCTACATAGCATCCCTGATCTTTATAAACTAGGTTATCCCGGGTCGCACGAATGTGCGACTTTATTAAACTTTGTAAAATACATTCCAAATGTAGATTTTCTACATACTGAACGACAGCATTGCCTATGATGATGAGTTGCACAGTATGAGTTGCTCCATTTCTAAGTGGGTATCTTCAAAACTTCTCCTCCTTCTTTTTCACAACTTCTTCTACTTCTTCTTTTTCTTCTCCATCTTCTCTTTCTTCTTCTTTTTCGTTCCCTATTATTTCTTCTTCTTTTTCTTCTTCTTCCACTTCTTCTTTTTCTTCTTCCTCTTCTTTTTCTACTTCTTAATCTTCTTTTTCTTCATCTTCTTTTTCTTCTTCTTCCTCTTCTTCTTTTTCTTCTGCTTCTTCCAATTCTTCTTTTTCTTCTTCCTCTTCCTCTTTTTATTCTTATTCTTCCTCTTCTTCTTTTTCTTCTTCTTTTTCTCCTTCTTCCTCTTCTTCTTCTTCTCCCTCTTCTTCTTCGACTTCTTCTTTTTCTTCTCCTTCGTCTTCTTCATCTTCTCCTCATCCTTCTCTTTCTTCTTCCCCTTCTTCTTCTTCTTTTCTCTCTCTCTTCCTCTTTATCCTATCCTCCCACCCTCTCTCTCTGAATGAACAATGAAAAATAAACTTTTTGTTTCAAAACAGCTGATCATCAAATCATAAGTTGAAATGTGAAAATTTTCAGCTCACCGATCCCTATGTTAAAGCAATGGCAAAAATTGAAACTTTGATCGTTCATTCCTCATGTCCACGATGACCTTTTTTCAAAATCTAAGACCTTATCAAACATCTACTCGATGAGATCTTTCAAATGAGACGTGAACGAATGAATCTATTCCAATGAAATCGGTCGAGAAACCATGGAGGAGTTGTCATCACAAAAAAACATGATCGCCTATTTTATATAAAGATTGAACAGGAACTGTGAACATTAACTACGAAACAAATTCAAATCATTAACTTAATAATAATGATCAATTGTAGATTCCACTCACCTGTATCTTATCTGGTCAATAGTGTCAACAGTCTTTTTGCTTGCTAGACCACCAGAATGGGGATTTCCATACAAATTGCTCTTGAGATCATTATCAATGTTGGTTATTTGACTATTTGTATACAGAGCCGCACCTGTATGATCCAGGTAGGTTTCACCTAGGAATTGGTATTATGATTAACCATTATGATCTATAAAATTCAAGTTTCATCTCCTTGAAATCTATGACAGCATAATGAGACTCTTTTATTGCGGATGATGACAAGCCTAAGGTTTATATGCGGGCAATGCTATGAAATGATGATACACTTTCTAGGCCCAAGTAATATAAAATCAGATACTATATATATAAACCTTAGCATATTATACCATTTTGGTTGCATAGTGGATCATCAATACTCGGTGATAATCATAGGTGTGAAATCAAACACTTGTTGAGGAATGACGGTATTCACACTGCTCTAATCTGTCATAAACCATTCCACAGCATCACCGCATGCTTTATTTCGTATCTAGTATTATCAGGTCAAAATAATTATGCTACACTGTGCAAGCATCCTAAAACGTCTTCAATATAATAAGAAATTATTTTAAAAAGTATAAATTCAACTTATTCTAATGAAAAATCATGCTGAAATGAAGAAAGGCAGTCAGAAGTATTTGCTTGCATTTTTTTAATTTCTTTGCAGTGTTTTCCGGTAATTGAAAAATATTTTAGTATTCCTTTCATTCCGCTCACCTTCAACTTATAGCTTTTATTCAACTTATATTTTCGATTTCAACTGTGTCTTTGCACCAACTCTTCTTTATGGCAGTGAGAGCTGGGTCACCCTCAAAAAGCACTGGAGTAAGGTAACTGCAGCAGAAATGCGGTACCTGAGAAGATCGGTGGGCAAGAACAGAAGAGATAGATGGCGAAATGAGAAGGTCAGAAAGGAAGTGGGAAGGAGAGCACTGAGCGAGGACATAAAGGAAAGGCAGCTCAAGTGGTTTGGGCATGTTGTTAGAATGCCAGAAAGTAGAGTGGTGAAGGAGGTGGTGGAGGCCAGAAGAGAGGGAAAAAGAAGAAGGGGTAGACCAAGAATGAATTGGGAGGGCTATCTGGAAGGTTTAGGACATGAGAGAGGAAGAACCCTGAGGGATATGAGGAGGCTGGCTGAGAGAAGAACCGAATAGAGAAGATGGACCGAGGCTAGAACCTCTGCGCTGTAGCGGCAGAAGAGGAAAAGAAAAAGCAGAAGAATATTTCCGATTAAATTGTATATAAAAATCAATACGACAGTAGAAACAGTACAATGAATACTCATGTAGACAATATATAGGGTGGTCGAGAACCTTATAACTGAGCCGGCCATTTACCAGGAATAAGTAGAATAATAAATAAATATAATTTTATTGCAAATACAGTGTTATGGGCAAAGTCAAAACAACAATACAGCATCCAGTTAACAACGGCCATAAAACAATAGAAAAACAATAGAATTATAAATCCCTGTTTTCATAAAAGACAATACTATAAAACAAAATATCGTAACAACAATCATATAGGGTACCGCAAATATGGCACTCTGCCAACATTATTGGCACATAGGCTACTGGTCCAAATCTACTCCACAAACGAACTGACCACCAACCCAAAATCAAACACAATTATCCCATTAGACAAAACCATTGGCAGGGATACACATCTAATGGGTGAATTCGACCTCGCGCCATGAATTTTGTCCTGAGTTTCTAGTCATTTAAAATGAGCTGCTTACACAAAACTTGGGAGAAAATTTTATTCAATTTTCTGTCGTTTCATATTCAGAAAAATAGCACACTAATGGAATAAGCGTTAGAGAATTAAATGCAGGAACAATGTTGCATCATATGCAATTAGAGCCTCCTGAGTTAAAAAAAAAATGATTTAAAATTGAGTTTGTAATACAAATAAGGTTTGAGTATTTTATACAAAGATAATCCTTATCCTGTTCCGCTGTTTAAAATTTGAAGCTCCAAGTTGGTCAAACGAAAGGTAAATTATGAAAACTCGGTTATCTCCGCTAATAATATACCGTACTTCCTTCAGCGTTTATCCTCATAAGTTTAATAATTAGCTTGCATGCAAGTTTCTACATGCTTATCTTGACAGGTAATTTCACTTCAACTCTGTTCATGAATATAAGAACAGGAATGATAACGATAAGTTACTGACATTTTTTGCAGCTTGAAAAATGGTTAATGACCATTGATCCATTTGGAATTAATTCGCTTTCTTTTATGCTAATTCTTATCTGCGAACGAATGAATCTAATATGTTCAGTATTATTTGAACATGTTATAAGTGAGATAATTTTGTCTTCTAATTATTGTTACATTGAAAAAATCAATCCTCTCAGTATATCTTCGGGAAAACTAAGCATCTTGAATGATAGAAACTGATGAATAAAACCAACTTATAAAATAGTATAATAATAAACATGATGGTGCACTTGTATCTTATTGAATTGCAATGAGCGCTACCGAATAAGCTTCAAGTCTCTTAATATTCCATCATTTTAGTGCAGTCAGTCACTTCAAACTAACTTGTGAGATACGAGCCGATATAGCCAAGTTAAAAATGAATGCTACTGTGCAGAAAGGTCTCAATGGTCTAGTGGTTAAGGCGCCCGACCGGCAATTGGGAGGTCCATGGTTCGATTCCCGGTGGTGACTGATATTTTTGTACAGTAGCATTCATCGATTTCCATCAACTATTCAATACTGTTGTCAGTATCCGCCATTGCGGAAGTCTTCAGTATAAACTAATAGCAATTAAAGGAATTCGAAAATAATAAATTCTGTTTATGTATATTTGTCAGTTTATTCAATTGTCAGTCACTTCAAACTAACTTATAAATATCACAATCAATCAAGGTCAATGTCTTGTCGGTTTAGTAAACCGAAAATTATTTTACTGTGATTATTCCCACAAGACAAGGTCAGAAGTTATAAAAACGACAATATTTATTTATCATTTAGACTTGCAGATATGTCAGTTTTTTCGGAATCGGTTCCCCGCATGGAGCTTATAATAAAATAATGTAGCTCAAAGTTTGGAGCCGTAATTGGACGGAATAATTTAACCTTCGTCCCAAGATCTTGAATGATTCTCTTACAGTAGTCGCTGGTGTAAATAAAGCTTCAACTTGGTTGGAAAAGAAATTACACAAAAAAGCACGCGTAGGTACTATACAAGATGGTATACGTAACTAATGAGTACCTACAGCATACAGATTACGTAACGCTTGATATTGTAGTCGAGAACCGTATATTCTAACTAAGTTGAAATACTTGACCAGAAAATTTAAATGTCACTTACCATTAAGGTGTGGGAATTCTTTACTGAATAGAATATCGCTCAATTCAGTAGAAACACTTGTAGAAAACATTGTTGTTAAGTTATTTTGTCAAACTTTAGCACAGTAAGTTAATTCAAATCTCAAATACAGAATAAATTATAGTTAAGAAATACAATGACTGACATCACTAGCATTACGTTTATCCGAATATGCCTGAGCTGAAATATACGACGAGAATGTAAAAAAATAATGATAACCTTCTCTGACGAATGTTGTCATTCAAAGTTGCCGCACGAATACTCATAACCTTAAAGTTCTTACTACGAACAAGAGTAAGAATTGATGAACTCGAATAATTACGCAAAATACACTTTAAGAGAATATTCTAGACATGATAATGGTTTCAAAGAACAATGTTTTAACTTCACAAGACAGTTTCACAGCAAACTCAAAACGAAATTGATATGCTTTTGTTTATGTGCATAAACGATGAACCCTTGCCAACATGCCATGCTTGTCTGCCTGCCTGTCTGTTCTCAGTGGTCTGGCGGCGGATCAGCTGGCTAAAAAATCTAAACCTGCGCATGCGCTCTAAATTAGTTTAAGGCGCGCAATTCAATCTATTTGACAGCATGTTCGTATTACTATGTAGGTTTTCTGCAAAAATTGAGATAATATAATATCTATATAAATAAAATTAGAGCTTTGTCTGTACATTTATCAGATTTATTTTTTTGGTTATTTTTACGTTATATACATTAAAGAAGCCGAAACAAGTCTTATCTCATTTTCTGTCTGTTTGTCACAGCCCCGAAGGCATTTTACGCGGCCTTCTGAAAAACGAGAGCATCGATCGGGATTAAAGTAATTTATCAGTATTGAAGACCTTTTTGACAATGTCTTTAGCTATAAAAAGCTAAACAAATTTCTTGTAACAGAATAATAAACGTTTAAAAACCAAGTATTGTGCGATTTTGGATACATTTTACGCGGCCTTCTCCGGAAAAACGAGAGCATCGATCGGGATTAAAGTTATTTATCAGTATAGAAAACCTTTCTTACAATGTCTTTAGCTATAAAAAACTAAATTTTTTTTTTGAACAGAATAATAAACGTTTAAAAACCAAGTATTGTGCGATTTTGGATACATTTCTTCCAAGTTTTATTACCAGCACATAAGACCAAATCACGTAGTTTATCATGATACATCAATCAGCTGTTCTCGAATATTCTCTCTGATAACTGTCACTGAATTGTTTACGTTCTAAGTTGTTTACTAAGCTGCTAACAACTTCATGATCGTTGCTATCAAAAAAGCCGAAACATAATTTAGTCTTATTTCTAAACATAATCCGTACGAAGAACGGGTACAATAGCTAGTATCATTATAAAATCGCGTATTTATTGTAATCGTTATTATATTTCATTCTTCTCAATGCACAACACTAGCATTCTCGGGGTTTCCCGAGAATGCTTGTGCAGAATATTAATCCTTGAGAATATTTGTTTTATCTTCGTATGTCGTTTTAAATGGTTGTGTATTCTATGTGTACTGTAACAACACTTTATAAAAAATAATAATATGAGGGAAGAGGTTGATAACTACAAAAAAGCTCCACTTTCTAGACCTAGAAATCAATTGTTTCTCCGGGGAAATCCTCAGACTCACCATTTTTGCAGGGTTTTGTCACCATCCACATGTTACTACAAAATTACAGTACCTAAAATTAAAATTTGATTGGATGTAATATTAGTTCAAAGTTAAAAATGTTGATTGTTTTTTGCACATTATCTAGTTGCAAGTTGAATCAAGTTCTATTCAAAGTATAATAATTTTATTTTTGCACATTTTACGTATTCCAGTATTAGTGGATAGTTCGATGTATTTCAAGAGATTACACAAACATAGAAGAGAATTTTATTGTATTTTTCAATGCTCTCCCTCTCCCTGGTGCCATCCAGCCAAAACTCTGCCCCGTTCCACAAAAGGTCTCTCTGTGGCCCTGATTGTAATATAATTCGAAACTAATTTAACTTGTTAAATTGGCACTATAAAAGTAGTATTTTTTATATTTCATACATGAACTAACAATATTCGAGAAGGTGGGGTTCATGAAAGCAAAAGCAATTATTATTAAATTTAAGATTTCACTTTTCCCAATTAATAAACTTAATTTTCATGAATACTTGTATAAAAATACTGTATTTGAGCCTCAAATAAAGTTCCCAGAATAAAAAATCACAAAATTTTTCCATGATGTGGACGAAAATGAATGGATTAAAGATTTTCTAGTCATGAGTCTAAAATCTGTTAAAATACGATTTTAGAAAGATAATTTATAAAGAATTTCCCGGGTCAGGGCCCCCGGACCCCCCAGTCACTGGGAGCTATTTCATTCCCCACAGACCCCTCGGAATGGCTCCAAAATCTCCAATAACCCAACCCCCCAATAAAAACTATCGCTACGCTTCTGACAATAAGTATAAAAAATTATTTGGTCTATGATGTTCTCTTTTGCCAGATGGAAGTTACTATCATCTCCTAAATGTAAATTCCTGGTAGTGTAGGAGACAATGATAAATTATTGTTGATGAATTGCATCTAAACAATTTTGTAACCCCAAACGCAATGAGGTACCATACTGAAAGAATTTTATTATTTATCTTCAATGAGTGAGGTTCAAGAAATGTTTATTGTTCTCACAAAACGTTATTTTGTATTACTAAGGGTATAAAGTGAGAGTGGCATGCTCTGCTAGAGCTGCTGAACGTCTAATCTCCTTGAATAAAAACATTACATTATCTTTCCTTATTCAGTTTCATATTTTTTATTCTAGCCCATTTTTAGTCTTACACAGTCCAAGTATACATATACTAGCTGCAGGCCAGTAGGCAAAAATCTAAACTATATACAACAGAACAATGTGAAGAATACGCTCATTTTTAGATTTTTAAAGGGTAATATTTGAAATGTATTCTAATACATTCAATTATCAATTAATTTTGCTGGAGCATAATACATTGAGCTTACAAAACAAAATACATAACTTTTTTAGCTAATACTAGCTATTGTGCCCGTCCTTCGTACGGATTATGTTTAGAAATAAGACTTTCAAATAAGAATTTCGGCTTTTTTGATAGCAACGATCATGAAGTTGTTAGCAGCTTAGGTCCCATTCATACGATACAGTTTTTTTGCGGTACGGTTTTTTTACTGTACGGCGTCAACTGTACTGTGATGTTCACACGGTCCGGCTTTGCTGCTTATCTTATTGCTGTGCTCTCCTCCTTCTTCCATTGCGCTTCCAGTTCAGTTTTATTTATTCCAGTCCAGGATTTTTTTATTTGTGTAAGATTTTTTTAAATAAGTTTCTTACTGAAGGTTTCTCTTAAATTTTGATCAAAGTACGCAAATTCTGGTTTCAATATTCTACACATTTTTCTCTCATTATTTTTATATTAATCTTAAGTCTTGTCCCACAAGGCGGGTCTCTCATATATTAGAGAAATTAAATTTTCACAATTAATATCTTCCACTTCTGGACACTGGAATTCACTAATAAGAAGATCAATGCTGAAGAATATCAATGAAGAAGATCAATGCTGACGATCTGAAGACTGCTTCCAGCGTAATAAGCGTATCGTTTGAACATATCCATTACCGGTACAATACATGTGCCACCGGATACGGATAGTTATTTTGCGGTACAGCTGATTTTAGTGATACAGTTTTCGAAGACAAAACCGAATGTAGAAATCGGCTAGAACAGCTTTTTTTACTGGATCCAGTCGAAACAGTATTGTGTGAACATACAATATGAAATTTACATGCAAACGAAAGCACTGCAAAATAACTGATACAGCAAATTTACTGTACCGCACAAGAACTGTATCGTGTGAACGGGCCCTTAGTAAACAACTTAGAATGTAAACAATTTAGTGAGAGGCATCAGAGAGAATATGTTTTGAGAACAGCTGATTGATATATCATGATAAATTACGTGATTTTTTCTAACATGGTAATAATAGTGCTACCTGGCGAATTCCCAAGAGCCTGGCACAAACCGAACCTTCCTAAAATCTTAATTTTTGTTTCGATAAATTGAAATTGGAAAATTTTGTTTTTTTCAACAAAGAAATAATTGATAAAACATAAGATGAGCTTTAATTCACCAGACATATGTTTCCTAAAAGACTGCAATGCTCCCACTACACAAGTCTGCAGACAGCATAAATAACGCCGCGAAAGGCCCACCATTTATATTTGAGAACAGCTGATTGATATATCATGATAAATTACATGATTTGTTCTTATTCTTATGTGGTAATAAAACTTGGAAGAAATGTATCCAAAATCGCACAATACTTGGTTTTTAAACGTTTATTATTCTGTTGAAAAAAAAGTTAATTTAGTTTTTTATAGCTAAAGACATTGTCAATAATGTTTTCAATACTGTTCAATAACTAAAATCCCGATCGATGCTCTCGTTTTTGAGGAGAAGGCCGCGTAAAATGTATCCAAAATCGCACAGTACTTGGTTTTTAAACGTTTATTACTCTGTTAAAAAAAAAGTTAATTTAGTTTTTTATAGCTAAAGACATTGTCAATAATGTTTTCAATACTGTTCAATAACTAAAATCCCGATCGATGCTCTCGTTTTTGAGGAGAAGGCCGCGAAAAATACCTTTGCGGCCGTGACAGACAGACAGAAAGTGAGATAAGACTATTTTCGGCTTATTTAATGTATAAAACGTAAAAATAACCAAAAAATATACAATTCTGATAAATGTACAGACAAAACTCTAATTTTATTTATATAGATTCTAGGTAAACCAATTCTTATGCTTGTAAATTAGAATTACTTACAGAAAATAATCGTATTACTTGATCTGAAAATATCAGCTGTAACAATAGCAGCTGTACTTGAGATTTCTTCCGAATTATACTTTTTTCTAATACCCCTATTCTTTTAATGTAGTGTGGTCTCCACTATTTGTTTCTCATGTACCGTTTTTCATTTTTCTCTTTCATCTTTTATTATTTTAATAGCTCATCATTAATATTGCATAATATATTGTTGTTTAATTACTAATCATTATCCCTTATCATGAGTACTTATGTACTATTAAGTCAATAGAAAAGCATAGATAAATCTAGGGTAACTACTCTTTATTACTAGCAAGGAAATTTCACTTATGCTGGTGATGATACCTTGTCGATTATTGTTTGTAAACTGGTTCATGATTCATTATTTTTCATTCGTGTTAATATCAAGCTTGCTTTGTATTTTTATTTTTGTAGCTGAATAATTATAATAAATATTGGAGTCTTTTTCAGAGAAGTCGTGAAACATATTCTTTTTAGATACATAACAAATGATTTTTTATTGAAGTTTAGCATAACAGCAATTATTGCTAACTTGATATTTATTATAAGTCATTGGTTGAATGATGATATTTGATTTCAATTTATATTCATATACTAGTAATATTAAAAGTATCATAGAAAGCTAATCAAAGATAGTTAAATTCAATGTTATTATGCTTTCATTATCAAAATATTATTCACGAGAAAATGATTATGATTAGTCTTCTCATTCACTCTCACCAATACTGAGGCCATCAATTGTTTTTGACTTCTATTGATATTAATGATAATATTCAACTTTTCTAAGGAAAAGTTCATGGTAGAAAATTTGGTAGGAGAATTTCTTAACTAAAAAATTTAAGACCATGGTTCTCAAAAACATCCAATGAGCGTTTTAGAGCTGCTACCAAAAGGATTATAATAGCCAGAATAATCACCAACATTCAAAACAATTAGGTATACAAATCATGACTTGATAGTTTGGACGAGCTGTTGACCATATTTCAAACATTTGAAAATTCTGC
Organism: Conomelus anceps; assembly: GCA_948455865.1. Lineage (NCBI taxonomy): Eukaryota > Metazoa > Arthropoda > Insecta > Hemiptera > Delphacidae > Conomelus > Conomelus anceps. The sequence goes on along the minus strand of OX418218.1, from coordinate 25,551,212 downwards.
CTGTGCCTAGTTTATATATATTTGAAACAGTCAATTTAATAAAGAAAAATGAATCAATGTTTAATAGGAGTTTCATGGTTCATTCTCACAACACTAGGTACAGGGATGAACTTAGAAATGAAACTCATCGCACTGCTCTCTATGCAAATGGTGTTAGAAATTCAGGAGTTCAACTTTTTAATGTTTTACCGGATAGGCATGAGACTTCCTCTCAAAAATTTAAAGAGGTTTTCAAAAGAGAGCTAGAGAACTGTGGTTTCTATTCAAGCCATGAATATTTATTTATTTACAAACAAACAGATTTGGAAACTACAGGCATTGACAGCCCAAAACTGTTTCCTATAAAGAAATTTACAAAGTTCTTAGTAATCTATAGTTACATGGTATTTCTTAATCTAAAATCAAGAAGGAATTATACAGAAACTATTTTAAGAGTAAAAGAATGAGAGAGAGGAAGAAATGAAGTCAATAAAAGACATTTAGCAAATACTCTGAAGAGAAGAGAAAAAAAGTTATAAGTTAAGAGACTGGTTGCCAACTCATGCCTCACCGACCACAAAGCTATTTACTAACCCCCTACACCTCCGCATGACTGATTCTACCGAACCACCAAAAATATCTATGTTTGCACAGTTTACATTGTAAATGCACTGCATTCTCTTTATCGGCTCATAATAATTATTGTAGTCAGTTCGGCTGAATGCAACTGAGAATACTGCATGCAATCTTGATGCTAGACGAGGGACATGGAAATTAACCAATGATAACAGTGGAGGACTGTCAATAACGCCATTCACCAGCTTACATAGGAAAGAAATGCTATGCATATCCCTCCTGGAAGCCAATGAATGCAATCCAAATTGTTCTCGAAGAGCAGTGACAGAAAAATCAAACGGACATACCACTTTATGTTTGACCCAGTACAAATATCTAAGGAACATATTTTGCACCCTCTCAATATAGAGAGTATTATAAAAATCCTAAATTAATACAACCTGAATGGAAATAATAAATTTAAATTTAACATTGGACAAATCCAGATGCCCCCATGATGGGAGGCCAGTGGATGCTCAAATATCTATCTATCTATTTGATATGCTACTCAATAATATTGATATCTTAAAAAGTGAGCAGAACTTTGGATTCGCCCCTACTTCGGTCGATAGTAGAGTTGAGTCGATGGATGATTGAATTTTTGGTGCAGGTGGTCATGATGTTGAATATAGTGTTGTATGGTGTCGTTTTTCAAGTTAGTCAACGTGTAGATGTTGATGGTGCTGGTGCATTGGCTGAAATTGAGCTATCACAATAGCCGCTGTCACACGCACAAGAGTCTTTCAACATCTAATCTTGTGCAGTGTCCAGCAGCTGGCGTGATTACTCATCTTGAAGAATCCATTCGGTGATATAAAAATATTTTGGTGGAAGCTCAATGATGAATCTGCAGGAAAAAAACTTTTTAATAGGTGCTAATTTTTCGATTTATCATAAATCATGAGGCCGATAAATGAAATTATTGGATGGCCTTTCCATTATACCATGCTTACCACAGCAAAGTATTGTCTGTGATTAATAGTATTGATAGATTACAGTACTATATGGCGAGTCTTATAAGCGAGTATTATAAGCCGAACCGTAGAAATGCATAGATAGACGCACACTATAGGAGCCTATATAGTGCGGTAAGCGGAAAAGGTTAGTAGATAAGTATTAAAATATCTACTAATTTATCCACTAACCTAAGCGGTGGCCTAGGCGCTACGTTATTCAATTAACTTTACAGTTTAGTGTTTGATTATCATATTCATGTACAGAATTCATATACTGTATATAGGCTATGGTAATCCAGTTCAGAATCATAAAGCACAGCCCTAAATAGCCTTTGAAATAGCTTTGAAAATTTGTAGAAATAACTATAAAATAAATAATAAATTATTGAATAAGAATTAACTAATAAATAATTGATGAAGATTAAGTCTAATTAATTATAAAAGTGTTTTGACACACCTCCTGTTTGCTCCACCTGTTAACGAAGGGTAGACTTATGGTAGGTTTCAGCCTTCAGCCAATCACAGAGCTCCAATGAAGCGTGGGTCTGCCATCATATTAGAGACTCCCATTGTATATCAATTATTACCGTATATTATAATATTAGTTTTTGGAGATTATAGATGAAGCTTCCTTGTATTTTAGTTTTAGTTTGATTAACGTTGAGAATGGCATGACTGCCTTAACTACAGAATCTCGGGTTTTCACAATGAAATTTATAAGGACTATATGTAGTTGAATTTATAACGTATGTTTTTTTTTTGAGGATGAAGTCCACATATAATTATCTTAGAGCTGTGCGTGGGTGATGAGTTAAACCTACAGTTTTAGGTAGGTTCGGAACCACCGGGAAGTGATTTTACAGCAAAGAACAGCGTATTTTTTGCCGGCCAAATCAAACGGTCACCCTCACTAGGAGGCCAATCGCTCGTGTCTTATCTTATCTGACAGAACAGATATCTGGCACAACTTGCGGCTAACCACTTTCCATTATTGTTTATATAAAATGGTTGTGGCAATATCAAGTCTTATATTTATTATGTGTGTGTGTGCCATTTTATCGCCATCACCAATACGATGAAGAATACTAAATACTTGAGTGTCTTAATGAACCTTAATGCACCTCAATAGGATATCTAGGCCTATGTAAATGTAGATATGAAGAAGGACGAGTTACAGTAGAGCCTCGAAATGCTCAGGAAACACAGACTCTGCTGTGGTGAAATGGAGAAATGAATAAACACGTGACCAAAGGTGTGAAAAAGGCATCTATTTGTAGGCTATATTGTATTGAATATTTTATTAACATTATTTTAATCTATGGATGTTAAAGAAGCACTGTGATATCAGTTTTCTGGTTATACTTTAGCGAAACACACAATTTTCCGGGCAGTACATCACCTCGGTTACACGCCAGTACCTAGGATAATCTGAAACTAGTTTAGTTAGGGCTCGGATAACCACAACTCTACTGTATTTATGTTTCATATCTTATCAATTCAATGAAATCCTCAATCGAAAATAATCTGAAAATGCTGTATCATAATGCACGGCAGAAAACGATGTGTAATAATGCACTGCAGAAAATACTGTATCATTAACTGGTGCAGTGAAATAGTTCATTTTACAATGTACGTAACCGAATGACGGTGGGGTTTGACAATAATCATCTCAATGAATCATTGGTTACAAAGAGATTGATAATTTCCACTATTTAAATAATTCTAAATTGAATTTTATTATTTGAAAAAAGTAAAGTTAGGTTAACAATGTCTCAAGAGAGACTTGTTTTGACAAGCTTAATGCTTTATTTTTTCAATAAGGTTGACCCCAAAGCATATTCCTACATTCTTACAAAGGATATTCACCCATGAGCTTCAAAGTTTTGATATTGAAAACCATTCGCAATAAAATTAAACATCACCTTCGCTGGGAAAATGGAGTCGTATTGAAAAATGGGGATGAGTTTTCCAGAAACGCCCTTTCAAACGCATGACGTCATCGATCCTTTCGGAGTGCCACCCTTTGCACTCGGCAGCCAATCACAGTGGAGATCAGATTCGGAAGATCCACCCTTCACACCTACGTGATGACTAGAACAGAAATCCGTTGATAAACACAAAAACGTACTTATAGAAATTTCATACAAATCTTCACTAATAAATTGTTAATTATTGAAACATAAAATATAAACCAAAACTGGAATTGGATTCAGCTTGAATCATTATTATTCTATAAATAGGAAAAGTCATATAAATCCTAATATTCCTTTATCAAAGCAATAATACAGCTTGAAACATTATTATTCTATGGCTGGGAATAGCCTAATAAATTGTAATAACCCTGTAATAAAAGCAATAAACCATTTCATTTCAGCGATGTGCCAATAATGACTCGCTTGGAAAACGTTCCTCGGAATTTAACAAATAAAACAGAGTGGTTCGCAAGGAAAATATACTCCCCACAAGAAAAGTAATATCATTCTGAATGCAATTGGAATAATAATAATTTTTAAAATCACCAAAAAACTTTAATGTTTATAAAAATCAACACTGTTTTTGGAATAGAGTGGGTCAACAGCCTCCTGAAAAGCCGGTTATTTTTATCAAGTTGTTCAGCTTGAATTGATACAAGCTACCTGCTCTTCAATTACTCGTACATTAATCTGTAGGATCATATTGTATGAATGATCATCAAACTTGGAGCTTTTAAAGTATGAAAAGCTTTGATTCACCCTGTGGCGGTGCAACAAAGTATGCAACTCTAGACAAAATATTAATTTTGCCGCCAACATAACGGATAAACCTTCTAAATCACGAGTGACAATACTCTCTCTAATTTCATTACTTAAAATTTCTACCACGTTTATGTATTGGAATACTGTAATGACATCCATTTATTCCAATAAAAATAAAAATTGTGTTTCTGTTACTAGCCACAACAAGCCCAGGCCTACCAATTTTAATAAATTAATTTTATTTAACAACAAACAATAGTTCGTATAGTAAATTTTAAATACAGGTATATTTTTAATACTATCTTTTTTAATACAGGAATAATGAAAATTCCAAATGAATTCCAGATTGACTTTAGTTACAAACTTTCAAGATACTAGAGTCTTGGCTCTAGTTCTCTAAGACACTATGGTACAAAGGACCAGCAAAAGAGTCTCGTAACACTTTAACTTGAAAGGTCCAAAGCAAAGATTTTGAGAAATTATCCTTTTAAAACACAATATTTTCATTAGCATCTCTAGACATAAATCTGCATATTTCAATTGCTGAGAAATTGCTATTACTTTAGTGCATTGAAAGTTGATAACTGCTGTTAATGAGTGTTTTGGTAATATTTATACACCTACTCCGATAAAAATAGAAATTCAGTTTTTGTTATAGGTCCATAACAAGCTTTAGACCTATTAGTTGAATTTTGATCTTCTAGATATTTCTAATGTCAGATGGTCAGGGGCCTTTTCATAAGTAGAAACTTGTCTTTGAACTAAGTATCGTAATTTACAGTAGCTGACTATCAATGTACTGTCATTTTACGGTAGCAAAAAATACTATATAGATATGCAAACTTTACGTCCTGTAAACGATCGGAAAGTTTTTCTACAACTGAAGAATCTTCTTTCAAAAATGGTGTGATGGATATTGCTATCAATAACTTTATTAGTATTAAGGAAGTCAGTATACAAACTTTACTTGCAAAACACATTCGGGGGAAAATAAGAATAATTTATTTTCTGTGCATCGGGCGGACTCCTTGTCTTGTTGAGAGCAACGTTACTAGAAATTCTGATAAAAGTAAGTTTAAGTGCAAGTGAAGTCAAGTAAAAGTAAGTCAGTTCAAGTAAAACAGTGAAAATAATTTATTGATAACTGTTATTGAAACAAAAGGGTCTACTTCAGTTTTCTAACAAATCTTAATTGAATGGCATTGGCATGTAGAATTGACCAAGATACATAATTCAAATAAGGGAGACTATTGTACTGTACGCATATGAAGTAGAAAGTAGTTTAGTCCAGAAATCAAATAAAGGACAGACCAATGGCATTGAAAACGCATTTCTATGTACGTGGCTTTGAAGAAATGAATTTTTCACTTGAACTCTTCTAACATACGATCGGTCCAATAAACAACCGTCCACGAAACCATATGTGTTTGTGTTGTATTAGCCATTTCAAATCAACCGTAACATTTCTCATACACGATCAGTACTTCAGCATACCTTAGTTTTAATTTGTTCTCATTTGATCTCCAAAAACCCTAATGCTAAAAAGTTTCACTTTAGTTTAAAAGTAAAGAATATACTTTCGGTGCTCATAGTATTGGATGCATACTCTGTAATCATACAATGCAATGTGAGCATGACAAAATGCAAATTATTTTTCCAACACTGTACAGTGCAGTTGAAGAGTGATGACTTTCCTTACCTGATGGATATAGCTTGAGTCTGTGAGCTTCCCGAAGTCTGCTGTTGCCGAGGACTAGACCTCAAATGACACTGCAACGATGGAACTCTGGTCCTATAAGGTTTCCCTAAACAGCTTACCGTTTTTACCTACTGGTGCCCTCTAGATCAATATCTTCACTAGCGTGGTGGGATCATCGATTGTATGAAATTCTTGTCTCTTTGACTACTTTTCCACGCCTTTCCTAGTTGTACCTAGTTGGCAAATTAGTGCTTTGTCTGTCTACTTCTGGAAATTATTTATGAACTCGGACAAGTAATTTCTATCAAGGGCAGGCCGGTGCCACTTTGGCACACTTTTTGTTTATTACCGAGATCAATTTATTAAAATCACTGTGAAATAGCTGTGATAATTGCTGAATAGCTGTGATCATGATTATTGATTATCAATAAGACAAGATGATCTTATATAAAAAACTTGCTGGTAAGCAGTATTTCAAGAGAAAGATGAGGTAATTCAAGAGCCTAGTACTCCGTTCTAATTAATGAGAGTTCTATTCTTCAATAATAAAAATATTGACTCTGGTAAATTTTCTCAAAACACCAAGTCTAAACAAATAATAAATTGGGTGTTCTTATTCAGTTAGGGTGCTCTGTAACTGTAGATAGATCAGATTTATCATTCTTCAACTGCAAATTTCCTGGAAAGATTAAGAAGCTGTTGAATAATTAACATATTGACAATACAATAATTTTGTGATGTACAAGGAGTCAGGATCATGGTCTACATCTAAATCAATCTGGCAAAGTAATATTTTGTAATAGGCTGGCAGAGCTGATTGAAAGTCGTTTGCAATCTACTGTCAATAATTCTCCTAAACAATCATCTAACGAACCTTTTTTAGTAAAGTGGCTCAAAACCGGGAAGGGAAACTAGTTTCAGATGATAAATTCATATCTTCAATTGTATTAAAAGACGTTAATCGATCAAAAAATCAGGATAGCATTAGTGGAAGGAACTCTTGTAGCAATCTGATAGGCTCTCAAGATTCTAAGAGATTAAGTAAATCTACTTCAATATGCAAAAGCAACGATAAAGTAATAAGGGATGATAGGGAAGTACCGGTACTCACTGTGTTCCATCAGAATATTCAATACATTCGTAACAAAATAGATAGAATCGAAGTATTTTTTAAAGAAGAGGCTCCTGATATAGCTATTTTCACAGAGCATGGTTTAAAAGAAGATGAATTGTCACAACTTAATATTCCAAACTATTCATTGAAAACGTCGTATTGCAGGACATCTCATCGAAGTGGGGGAGTAGCTATCTTCACTAAAAATGCTAAGAATATGCAAACATTTAATTTAGAATATGCAGAGAAATTTGCTGTGGAAATGGATTTAGAAGTTACTGGTTTGAGAGTAAAAATCGACAATAATTTCGAAGTAGCGGTGTTAGGTATTTACAGGTCACCAAATGGGGAATGGAACAATTTTTGTGAACTATTCAATAGGCTTTTAGAGATTACTACTACTCGTTTTACAAACGTTATTGTAGCGGGAGATTTCAATACAGACTTTGCAACACAGAATAAAATGACAGAAGATTTAAAGGATATTATATGCATGAATAACTTGGAAATAAAAGTTCATGAATATACCAGAGTCACAAGAACATCACAAACTATAATTGATAACATCCTTACTAATATAGATTACTCTAAAACAAGATTAGGCGGCTCGGAACTATCTGATCATGACTATCAAATCTTAGAGGTGGGGTTGCAAGGTCATAAATCAATTAAAAAGAGTAGAGTAATGAAAGAAATTCAACAATGTGAACAGGGGAATATCGATTGTTTGAAGCAGAATCTGCTACAAGAAAACTGGAGTAGGGTTTACAATAGCAATAGTTTAAATGACAAATATGATAGTTTCATTGATATTTTAAGGTTTCATATTACTATGAGTTGTCCAGTTAAAAAAGTCCCTGTAAAGAACAAATTAGACAAGATTGAAGAGTGGATAACTGATGATATCCTTGCAGAAAGAAATAGGGTTAAAGATGCATATGATGAATTCAAACTATCTAGAAATATGTTAAGTGAAGATAATTACAAAGCTCTAAAGAAAAACTATATGAAAAAAGTGAAAAGAGCGAAATGTAAGAAAACAGCTGAAATTTTGAATAATAGTGTGTACTTTAACACAGCAGTGTGGGATGTAATAAACAAAAATAGGCAAGTAGCTCATGTAGATGCTTATACTAGTGTCCCCAGAATAATTAACGAAAATAACAAATATATTGATGATAGTGTAGACATTTGTAATTTCTTTAACAGATATTATCAACTGGTAGCTAAGGATCTTCAAAAATCTCTTAATACAGGTATTAGTGATGCAAACATGAGGAATACTGAGGGGATTCAGAACGAATTAAAATTCCACCCAGTATGCCAAGACGAGTTGTCAAATATCATTGATAGTTTAAATAATAAAAAAACTGTAGGAATGGATGGGGTATCCAGTAAAATTCTGAAAGAATGTAAAGATCAATTGTTAGACCCTTTGATTCATCTGATCAATCATTCATTAGAACAAGGTGTTTTTCCAGATAATTTAAAAGAGGGGAAGATCTTGCAAATCTTCAAAAGTGGCGATAGAGAAAAGGTAGAAAACTATAGGCCCATTAGTATTTTAAATGTAATAAGTAAAATTTTTGAAAGAGTAGTTCTAAATAGGTTACTTCTGCACCTTCAAGAAGCTAACTTTATCTGTGATGAACAGCATGGCTTCCAGAAAGGGAGATCAACAAAAACAGCCATAGTTTCTCTAGTTGAAAAACTAATAGATATATTAGATTCAGGTGATAAAGCTACTGCAATCTTCTTAGATCTGTCAAAGGCATTTGATTGTGTTAATCATAGAACTTTATTGGAAATACTGCAAAATGTAGGTGTAAATGGGGTTGAACTGAAATGGTTTGAATCATATCTTATTGGGAGAAAACAATGTGTAGAACTAACTACAGTAGTTGGTAATAGTATAGTAAAGAATAAATCTAATAAATTAGAGGTGCAAGCTGGAGTGCCTCAGGGGTCAATACTAGGTCCATTGCTTTTTTTGTTATATGTCAACCGTTTACCTAAAGAATTAATTAGTGGTAGAGCCCTCTTATTTGCTGATGATACATCACTCATTTTCAGCAATTCCATTCTAGATAATTTAGAAATAAGTGCCCATATAGGTGTGCAGTCCATTGTCCAATTTTTAAACCAGTTGAAATTAACTATAAATAGTAAAAAATGCCAATACCTTCAATTCAAAAACAAACATAATTTAAATGAAGATAGGGCTATAAACGTGTTTGTAAACGATAATCAATTAGACCAGGAAGAAAAAATTGCATTTCTAGGAGTTATGTTGGATAGACGATTGACCTGGACTCCATACATTGAGAAAATATGTAGTAAAATTTCATCTGGGGTATTTGTCCTGCGACAGCTCGCTAGATTGAATGACAAAAAGTTACTTTTTACAGCTTACCATGGGCTCTTACTGTCACATATTAGGTATGCTATCTTAGTATGGGGTAATTCATCAAAACAAAATCTTGATAGGGTGTTTAAGATCCAAAAGAAAGCGGTTAGGTGTATAGAAAGAGTAAATAGATTAGATTCATGTAGGCCGTTGTTCAAGAGACTTGGTCTCCTAACTGTACCCTGCTTATATGTGTATGAAGCTACTTTATATGTAAAAACGAATGATATTAACCAAAATCTTGATGTACATGATTATAATACAAGAAGCCGAGGAGATTATCACTTGGTGAGTCACAATAGTAGCCTATTCAAACAAAAACCTAGTTATATTGGTAGGAAATTCTACAACAAGCTACCGCAGTTTTTGAAGAGTCTTGAAAATATAGAAATATTTAAAAATCAATTGAAGAAATATTTAGTTGATAAAGCTTTTTATAGTGTACAAGAGTTCCTTTCACATCAAAATTAAGCCTCACCTCAACTAATTGAAGTAATTATGGTGTCTAGTGTATAATATTGTTGATCTGACTTGTCTTATACTCCTTAACTGGAGTCTCCAAGACGTAATCTACAAAAAAAAAAAAAAAAAAAAAAAGGATAAATTGGAATATAATTGAAAAATGAAAATAGTTGGAATTAATTGTCAGGTTGTAAATATAGTTGTATGGGTCGTCTGTCGCCGGAAATTCTTTTTTCGTTCCTGAGATGTGCGAAGCCAATATTTCAATATCTCACCTAGATGATCCAGGCAACAGCTAGCTAGCCTTGTCAGATAAACATTATTGTAGCCTCCTCGAAAGGGCATAGACTACTGCGAACTCATATGCCAGGGAGCAAGAACAAAATTGGCTGACCTAATTACACTGGGTAGCCTATAACGTGTTACCTCACCAACTATATTGAATCATAACTACTGCTGTTTGAAGTGAAAAATAATTATTATGAAACTGGCAAGTACTGGGTACTAGCAACACGTATCAGGTCTATACTACTACAGCTATACAGCTAGTTGACGAAGGCTATCTTAGGGCTGTTGGGCTCTTAGGTCTGTTGCGCTATTATTACGAATATCTACAAAGTAATCCAATACTAGTTGCCTCTTTCATTTTTAAGAATTCAATGATTGTCTTTAAATGCTCTTATTACCACCAAATTCGTAGCTTGAACTTGAAATTGGGATTCAACAAAAATTAAAAGAAAATCCTGGGAATTGAGGGTAGTTGGAAATTGTAAAATAATGAGAATGCAGACAGAACGCTAAGTTACTCATTCCAATAATATGAACGATGATTTTTTTATTGCTGGTGATGCCCATATAAGTCAGAGACTTGTGCGTGGGCAATGAGATGAATTATTAAACATAAATGCCTGACGGTGGAGTGGGATTCGAACCCACGACTGCTTAAAAGACAGCAAGCTGAAGTTGTGACGCCCCAACCAACTGCGCTAAGCGGCCCGCCTTACATTATTCTCAACTTTTTCAATGGTAATAATTGAGTTGTATGGTTCAAATCAAAAAGGTATAACTTACATAGGAATGTAAATTTTATAAATAACTCTAGTACAATATTTTTTTAACGAAATTGATTGATATTCCATTGAAATAATACTTATTTGATAAACAACTATAATACAATAGTCATGGTTTTTAACAATTTTTACAGTAATTCAGTCTTTCAAGTATTTTTTCTCAAATGCTAAGAATTTAAACTTTCCAATCAATTTAGTTTTGCATTCTGTAAGGGATGAAATAGTCAATGAACGTAATCTTGAATGAGTATAGACAAACTGCAATAAATGAGCAGTTAAAGCAGAAATATATTTTATTGTGGGTGATGCTTACATAAGTCTGGAGACTTGGTTGAGGGAAATGAGGTGAATGGTGAGAAAAATCCATGGCTGAATGAGATTCGAACTCAAGGCTGCAGGAAACGAAGCCAGCCAGAGTCTTATCCAATCGCAGACTAGCACTCCAACCAACTGCGCTACCAGAACCGCCGAAGGTAGAGCAGATATGAAATGTCTGTAGACGGTGGAAAAATAGTAAATGGAACAATTTCAATCTCAGCATTGAATACCTTTAATAATAAAATATTAAAGAAAGGAAACTATTTTATAATTTTTTTTAGGATGAAGCCCACATAGGTCTGAGACCTGTGCGTGGGTAATGAGTTGGACCTACAGTTTTAGGTGGGTTCCGAACCACCGGGAAGTGATTTTACAGCAGAGAACAGTGTCTTTTTTGCTGGCCAATCTAATCGGTCACCGTTACAAAATGGACCTACGAGAACGCAGCTTATCTCTCTGATTGAACAGATACCTGCTACGATACCTGATTACCTTTAATTACTTTGGGTAACTTTAATGCCCGATATATTATATTATTTTGTGCCGTGAATCAGACTATTAAGCGCTAGTAAAAAGTCATGTCGCTAAACATGATGGTATCGTTATTGATTGGATGACAATAATTCATTAGAAATTCAGTTCACCGTTTAAAGCACTATGAATTATTGTGAGAAATACTTTAGGGGATTTTTCATAATGAGGAAGCCTTATGTGATTTCACAAGGTACTCATAAAAGCTGTTCCACTCAAACCACGACATTTGAGGAGTTCGGACCGAGGGGTGACTGGCCAGGGTCTTGCGTGATTGCGAGAAAGGGCTTCTTCACTCTACTATTCGTACTGAGATTGAACTTCGTAGTTCAAGTTTCAATTGTAGCAAAATACTCACTTTTCAATTGTTTTCAACACTTTTAAATAGTTCTATGCAAAAAAGGTTTTCTCTATTGAACTACTTCTTTGAAAAGTGGATGCTATAGATAGTGGATTTACAAATGGGAAAATTTCCATTGGAATTTATTCCAATTACTTTCTTGGAATATATAAATAACAAATACATAAATAAAATTTATTCATTGATCTTTACAACAAAAAAATTGAAATTCTCGAATAAAAGAAAATACAACATACAATATTTTTACATGACTTGTTCTTAGCCAATAACAAAAGCAAAATCAATGAATCAATACTGCTTGCTGGAAGAAAGTATCTTCGTCTGCAAGCAGGAGTTTATTATTATATGCATGTTAAAATACTTGAAATAGCAGAAAAAATTTAAAACTCAAAAAAGTTACTTGTTTTATTACACACACACCTCCCCCAGTGGGTGGGGGTAGTAGAATTGCACCCACAGTATCCCTGCTTGTCGTAAGAGGCGACTAAAAGGGCAACTGTCCGTTGACCTCATTATCCTGGAAACCTATCCTTTATCCTGCTCTTTGCCTGCAGGACACCAGGCGACCTCCTGCAGTATGTAGCCTTGCCCGGGCATGCGGGGCTCTGTCCGGGTTGACTCCACTTCCCTAGCTGTTCGTGGGAACCACATGAATTTCCAAATACGAACCAGAACCAAACCTCAAGGTAACTCCAGAAGTTGCCTTGCCCTCAAACCTATCAGGTTCCACCCCATCAGGGCAGGTTCCTCGATTTGAATCAACAGTCAAGGACAATGCCCAGGGTCCTTCAGATCAATTTACATCACAGTAAAGCAGCCTCGGCTGCTTTCTGCCAGTTCTTCCTCAGAGAGGGATTTGACCTAGCAAAAGGCTGCTAGCAGACACAAGCTCCTACTTCACCAACTGGCTGGTGAGGCTGGGTAGAGGTCAGGTCAAGCAGTTGATTGCTCTGATAACTGGACATGGCCACTTCAGGAAACATCTCCACACAATGGGACTCAGAAATGAAAGTCAGATGTGTAGGCTTTGCAATCAGTCTGAAGAGACTGCCAAGCACATCATACTGGATTGCGAGAGACTCGGGGCAAGGAGAAGGGCTCTGTTTGGCTGCAAACAACCAGGTGATGAATGGGACGTTAGCATAGGGAAAAACTCCTGGATCTTGTAAAGGGCACAGGTATTGGTTTGCCCAACTAACGTACTAGGGACACACAATAAGCTTCGGTTGACGTGTGAGGATCTGTGAATCTTTGGATCTTTGAATCCGTCCCTTCATAACATAACATAACATAACACACACACCCATGGAGCATTAAAGTTTACTAAGTAAAATTAATTAATTACAAAATTACAATTTCGATACATGTAACGTACGAAAGTTACAATAATCACGAAGTGAACGATAATATAAAGTTTTAATAGAATGTTGCAAGTATATAGAGAAACTGCTATTCAAAGAGGAGCTTTAAAAGTTACAAAGTACAAATGTTTACAAAATTACCTAGTAAAAATAAGTACGAACTTCAGCTATTATTTCATACTGCAACAAAACGTTACAACAATATAGTAGAAAATTTCTATTATCATATTTATCCTAATATCATGAATAAATTTTCAATTTCATCTGGTGTCTGATTCAGCAACCACCCTCCTAAACTAGACCTACATGAATTCAAGCTTGCAGCACTCTTGACTTCTGATGGAAGACTATTGAAAAATTTCGGGCCCAGGAAAATAAAGCTTTTTTGAAAGAAAGTAGAATGAGAGCGAGGCACCGTGATGAAACCTCTCTCAACATTCCGGGTATTATAAGCTGCCTCACGATTGCCACTTTGTCTATAAAATAATGACAAAACCTTGAAAACATACAAATAGCGCAAGGTAAGATAGATTTTGTTTTAAAAAGTGGAAATGAGAGAATACGTCTACGTTCACCACAAATTACTCGAACCTATATTTCTGATATCTATCTACAACTATTTAAATCAAGGGAGTAATGGCTGCTCGTCAAGAGTAATGTTGGGTGATCATGATTTTCAGTCACAAGCGCTCAGGACTGCGTTTGGAAGGGTGACCCACAAAAAATAACATAACCTTGTCTGTTTTATTATCACTTACATGGTTGTTTGGAGCCCACCTTACACTGTAGGTGCATCCATAGCATCATTATTATCCACTTACACACACAAACACAAAAAAAGAAAGCAGAATCATTATCATCCACTTATTACCTAAGCACTTGTCGGCATCATAACCAAAGAAATTGGGATCTTATTAAATGGTTATAGCTTCAACTTTACATCAATAACTGAATTAATAAAAAAATTTATCACATTTTTAATTTAAAATATTCAATTATTGTACTGCTTGGATGTTTTTTATCTGCTGTATTTGTAAAGGAACAATAAATATTTCATTTCATTTAACTCAGCTATATAAACTTGTCATAATACTATTAGATCCTAATCTTTTAATTCAAAGTGCTGAACTTTGTAAATTAATGTAATGATACCATCATATCCAATAAAAGAGCTGAATTTTGTAAATTTTTGTCATGATACTATTGAAGTACTATAATATTTCAGTTCAAAGTGTTGTCTGATGAAAACTAAAGTTATCTTTCATTCAAACAGAAGCATATAGTGACCCTCTGAGTCATGATATTATCACTTAGGATGACCATATAAATATGTTTATGATGAGGCAGGAGTATTCAGGAGTTGGAGTATCCAGTACCTACCCAGGGAAGGACTAACCATTGTACAGCATAGGTATGCTGTGGGCTCCCATGAGGAGTCATTTAAATCCCATCGTCGTTACTGTACTATTTCAAGGTCCGAAGAGTTACTCACAGCCGGAATATAGTATGCATTTTTCCATATTATCATACATGAAAAAGGGTACCGCCAACAGAACTTATAGAAAGAATCTTAGACGAGATTAGTGAATAATTTGCGAAGCTGACTAGACAAAACAATGGGAACATGAAGGGTAAACAGGATCGTTCATAATAAATGCAAACTTCAAAGTGAAATTTCTAGTTCAACTTGGATATAAACTAAAATTTGTTATTTTTAGTTGAAAATTTGTAGAGGAAGCAGTAGTGGGCTGTGGCTGCTGTATCTTTACTTGATAGTGTTTCTTGTGATAAATGAATAAATAAATAATATTTTCATTGAAATTCATTAATCAACTTCATCATTATTCTTCCCATCCATACTGAGCATATGGTGAGAAAATTGATTAACTTTTATAATTGATAAGAAAACGTTAGCTTAAATACATTTCCAAAACAATCAGTACAATTTAAAACCTCTAGCCGATTTGAGAGAACCGAAACAGTAAATATAAAATTTTTACAATTGAATTGTAGATGGAACAACATAAATACTATAAAAAATTATTTAATTATATAGTAATAAATAAAACAGTAATTGGAAACTATAAATACTCGTACAATTAAAACATAGCACAGATTAAAAAAAAAAAAAAAAACATCATTAACACTGATGACTTTGATTCTGACGTGATCATCCATATAAGGCTATAGGCGTATAGGTGTATAGATATAGGTTTCTAATAGAATGTAAATAAATGATCAATAATTGACTGTATGCAAGCTAAAAAGTTATCATTTTCCTGCAAAAAATGAAGCCCACCGAGGTCTGAGACCTGTGCGTTTTTCTTTTGTAGGTTACGCCTTGGAGACTCCAGACAAGTCAGATCAACAATAAATAACTGCACAATCTTATACACTAGTTACCGCGGGTAATGAGTCGGTAATGAGTTGGACTATAGTGATTGATGAGTTGAACCAACAGTTTTAGGTGGGTTCTGAACCATCGGGAAGTGATTCTACAGCAGAGAACAGAGTCTTTTTTGCTGGCCAATTCAACCGGTCACCCTTACAAAGAGGGTGAGTTGTTCGTACATGAGTTGTTCGTAGCTCATCTTTAAATAAATGAAAAGATATCTGCTACTGCTCATGGCTATCACTTCCCTTTCTTGCCAACAAGACGGAAATAATGCTAAATTGCTAAGCTGGTATAGTTCTTATTTCATTAGGCAGGGTGGAATTCAACCGCAGCCTACGCATCTCATTCGACGGATATTATGAACTTCATCAATACCGTCATGTTTAATGCACATTCCTTCTGATTTTATAATCAGTTTTATTTTTGGTATACTCTGATTATATCATTTCTATTTGTTTATTACTGCTTATCGATAGTAGTATAATGAGGAAATCAGCCTAGTTGTTTTGACCGAAGCTTCTGCTGAGAAGGGAAGAAGAGTCGTCCGGTTGCATGGGAAGCGAGACAAGTGCTACTGGTAGACCAAGACCAAGCTGCTTAGCAATGAAAAGAAGGCTTCCATATCCAGTTATACTAATCCAGGCTTATGCAACTCAACCTGTCCGCCACGCTGAGACCCATTTCGGTTCATGCTAGGGTTGAGCCAATAGAACTTTATAAATATTTGGGACACGTCAACATTCAACTAAATAGTGGTACAACTTTGGCTAGAACGACGAATCAACGAAAATGTCTCTTAAAATGCTATATTAAGTTTACTTTGTTAGTCTTATTACTGAAAATAAGGGTGGTATTGGCAAATTCGCCGAAAATAAGGCGGGTATTGATTTTTTTGCTCCCCGAAACATAATTGATATTAAAATTTCGACTTATTTCTCACCGAAACAATCTTTCGAACAAATATTTCATTTTTTTAGAACAATAGTTCTATTATATTATTATTTCATTCATCAACCAATGATAACAAAAATTGTAACCCATGTATGAAAGATTGTCCATTTTTTATTATATTGGTTGTTAGTATAAAATATCAGTGCAAGTTATGAGTGTAGAATGAAAAGGAACAAAAGTTGAACTGAGAAAAGAAGCTTGTAATAAAAAAAGCTGTGTAATAAAGTAATCGAGATGAATAGAGTTGAATTTTTGGAATGGATGTGGATATGAACTGTTTCAACTCCAACTTAAAAAATTATGATTGTTTAAGAGCAAGTTTTTGCACAGAATATCAGAGTTTTGAAAAAGTGGAGTTTCAAAAACCAATGCTAGCTTCACCATTTCTTACGCACATTAAAATTTAGAATCTTATTGTTGTAGATTACGTCTTGGAGACTCCAGTATAAGTCAGATTAACAATAAATTATACTGTCTTATACACTAGTTACTATGAGGTTACTATTACTAGTTGCGGTGAGGCTTAATTTTTATGTGAAAGGAACTCTTGTACACTATAAAAAGCTTTATCAACTAAATAATTTTTCGATTGTTTTTTAAATATTTCTATATTTTCAAGACTTTAAAAACTGCGGTAGCTTGTTGTAGAGTTTCCTACCAATATAACTAGGTTTTTGTTTGAATAAGCTACTATTGTGACTCACTATTGTAATCTCCTCAGCTTCTTGTATTATAATCGTGTACGTCAAGATGTTAGTTAATATCACTCTTTTTTACATACAAGTAGCTTCATACACATACGGCCGAGTAGTATCTCACTATTATTATTTCACTGTTTTCAATAAATGTGGTAGTGACAACTTCATGTCTTATTATTCATTATGGATTCTTCCACTATATCACCTTCGCCACTACAAAGAAAGTTGAATGATTATGCTTTACAGGCTACTATTCTATCAATCAACCTGTTCTGAAACCTCTGGGGTCTTCATTTGGGTGATGAATTGAATAGGTTTTATGTAAAATGAGCTGAAATTCGAATAAAACATCCAACAAATCTAAAAATCATGATAATTCAGATATTTTACAAAGTAAACAAGAATAACCATGGTTTTTTAATTTCAGTGGACTTACTTGGTTGATTGTATAAGAATCAGTAGGCTTATTGCATACTACAAAACTTGTAGATAATCATATTTGTAAAATAAAAATTTGGTTAATCTGATAGCCGAAAAAACATTCATAGTTCATAAATCGTGTTTTATTGGATCAGAATACAAAAGAATAACAAGTTGAGAGCAATCATGTAATAAAATTATCAGTGTGTTTTGGTTTGATATAACCTGATTCTATGAACTGTGTATAAGTTTTTGGTTATTGAATTATCCTATACTACATTTAAAAAAATTAATTATCTATAGATCTTGCTGTGAAAACTTACCTGTTTAACAAAAATTAACAATGATTATCCTCTCTAATCTTGAAAAATTGTTTTTATGAGCATATCTGCGTGTTTTGTAGATTATCTCTATAATTACAGTCATCACAGAATTGTGACATGTTTTCTATCTCATTGTACATAGAACCTTTTCAATTTATCATCTACATCAGGGATGCAGGTTGCAGTGGGCCAATTTCAATTACCAGTGGCGGATTAATGAATTTTTATGGGAGGGGGCGACATACCCCAAAAATACCCGTTGGTCGGGGGGGGGGGGGGTATGGAATAAAATTTTTGGAAATTTAGTAGCCTTTAACCACATTTTACACCATTCTAGCACTTAAAATGTAGTAGAAATATAATTTTCTCGTGTTTAAGAACAATCAAATTTCCCCTAGCTAGAGTAGTTTATTTCTGTATATTCATGTGGAATTAGGAATACAAATTTTTTATACAATACAATATGTCTTGAACAAAAATTGCTTTGCTAGCTTAATTTTTATCAAAATTTACAGATAAATGAACAGAGTCTAAGCAATCGTGATGATTTTTAGACCTATATATATATATTTAAATTAATCTCAACATTCTTTCATGTTTCATAATACCAGTACTACAATAAATATGTATTAGGTCAAAAACAAACAGAGATTTATATGCCCCTACCTATTCTATAAAAGATTAATCTTATTCAAACTAATTTCACTTGATATTAGATTTCCTTCATTCTCTGTCATTTGTTAATTCGTCATTGGATTAAAATTATGTCAACAGTTAAAGATAAAGTAAAGGTAATATAGAAAATAAGGCAAAATAAGTATTACAACATTTGTTAATTCCCGGCCGGCGGAGGCGGAGTGGTAAGACAAGTTGGAGGTATTCCGTCTGTGGCGGGACAATTAAAATTTAACCGTGTGCATGTCACAAGTGTTACCCTTTTTATTTTTTTAAAATGTGCAAGCCCTCGGGGGGGGGGGGGGGCGGTCGCCCTCTACGCCCCCCCCCTTTAATCCGCCCTTGTCAATTACTGATTTTCGTAGCCGGGCCGCAGAAATAAACTTATTGAATAAAGTATATATATATGATACGATGAACGGCGAAATTAAGCCTCACCTCAACTAATTGATATAGTAATTATGGTATCTAGTGTATATGACTAGTGTTAATCTGACTTGTCTGATACTCCTTAACAAGACGTAATCTAAAAAAAAAAAAAAAAATAGTGTACTAGAACTTTACATAGCCTACATACCTGTCATCAAGGTTATCCACAGGATAACAATCCTCCATCATTATATATGTTGTTGCAATGTTGGTAAAATTTATACTTCACATGGATTCGAAATATATTAGCATACACACTTTTATTAAACATTTGAGTTTTTACTCAGATGATTAACTGAGTTAAAAAAACCGAAAATTGTACCATTTGTTCTTGTAGAATAGATAAAAAGGAGTTTTAATTTGAATATGTAAGAATAAAATAACTGAATAACTAAAAAGAGTAACTGTAAAAAATCTATACTTTAGTGGGAAATTTGACAGTGTTTTTCTGTTGATTATTTTTTCAAGTGTCTATTTTAATGTTTGTGGTTACTATTCGCAAAGTTGATTCTAAGTGACCATCTATTAACCGCGTAAGAGCTTTGAATTTGACATTTTACATTAGTGAAAAAGCATGCTCACAAATATATGTACTACCAAACAAACATGAAAGTTTTAGAAAAACTTCTCGCAGATTAACCGTTTCTGGAGGTAAGTAATTTTTGTAAAACTCTAATAATAGGACTTCACCAAATTTCGACATTAGCTGGATCTTGTGCTGAAGATCAATCAGTTCCATTAGAATATTTTCTGGTGAATTCATACAATCAACACTGAATGGTGATGCGTAGATCTCAAATAACTATTCAAATTTATTAATGCCTTGAAATCTGATCTCAAAACCACTTAAATTTGGAAATTTTCTGTTTTAAAGAATTTTCAATATAGGTCGACATATCTTCCACTCGACGACCAATTGTCGTTGTGCATAGGCTAATTTGGGAGACTAATCACTTTTTATCCGGATATAAAATTAAACCATCTGCAAAAGGTTTTAAATATCTCGTTAGTATTTTTGAAATCTCAAAACTGGCTTTGACTACTGATTCCGAATTTTTCACTGGCGTTTTGAACAAGTATTGTTGTTTCGTCAATTTCTTTTTCAAATCGTTTACTTAATCTTTTCTCAGTTGTCCTGTAAAATAGTTGTATTGTTTTAAGTGCTTGGATTCGTAATGTCTTTTTAAATTATAATCTTTCATAACACCAACAGTTTCTTGGCAAATTAGACATATTGCCTTATCTTGATATTGAATAAAAATATAAACAGTACATTTACAGCACAGTTCTCTTCAGTAAAATTCTGATGTAGCTATACATCCTGTCCTTAACAAATTATGTCTGTATAATATTGCAACAACAAAAATTTTAAAATAAATACAATTAGTATTTCCTTTTACTAAATTCGAATAAAATTTTTGAGCGGACCAAGGGCCGCAAAAAACCAGGTGGGGGGCCGCGGGTTGTGCACCCCTGATCTACATGAAGGTCCTAGTGATTTCTGGATAAGTGAATTGCAATCCTCAGCCACATTTTTTGCTGTAACAAAGCGTTTCAGAACACATTTTCATATGAACTTTTGCCATTATTTTGATGAGGGCATAAGCTTGAGAAATTTGGCAGATTCCTCCTGAAACATGCTGTCTCGTAAGTAGGATTGTCTACTTGTAATGCGGTAGATAAAAATTAATTATACAAAAATTAAGTGGAATGATAAAGCTCCTTATCATAGACTGTTCTAAGAGAGAGGCATCTGCCCTCTATTGATAAAGCAGCCAACTTGTATTGAAAGCTTTTTGTATTGAAGCTAGAGCGCAGCACGGCTTCTTTGTTTAGACTCTCTAGGGTTCTAGGCTATGACGTCATTACAAGGATTGCATTACAGGGATGCATGTACTGAATTGCTACGTCGATATTATAAACTGTTCTATCTTTCCTTCAAGGCAGTCGAAATTGTATTAAATTTATTAGCCGAGTGAGTCGGAAAATCTTACATGCGTCGACAATTATAGTAGTCGCGTTATGGAAGACCAAAATTTTGGTCAGAGTGAATGAATATTTTATTATATTTTTCTAGGTAAAATAATTATGTTAAAAACATATATTGATGCAATTCTTTATACCTTGTTGAAAAAACAACTATGTTCAGTAACAGATTAAAAAAAAATCCTGATTCACTCTTCATTGAATATATTACAGTTTGAGAGTTAACGGCTGTATCAGAAGAAGCTATAAAATACGACGTGAATGGTCGCAACATCATTTTATGGAAGGATAATAAAAAAGTTATCTATTTTTTTTTTATTTTTTTTTTTTGAGGATGAAGCTCACATAGGTCTGAGACCTGTGCGTGGGTAATGAGTTGGATGATGGTGATTGATGAATTGGACCTACAGTTTTAGGTGGGTTACGTTATTGACAACGTAACGTGCCATTCCTATAGTGATTACAGGTTTTCCCAACTCACCTAGCTTAACCAGCTATCCTCAGTCTAAATAATGATGTAAAATCTCATAGCAATATAAATTATAATTAAATTAATGATAATAATTTGAATAATAATATTAGAAATGCTTGGATTCAATAGACACTCTTATCAACTTGTTGACCTATAATTAAATTTATTATTGATTATATAGTTTTTCAAATGTGTGCTGATAAACAATAGTTGTTTTAGTTTTCTTCAAATTTTATTCCATTGCGTTTTCATTTAGTTTTCAATCGGCTTATGAGACTATTTAATTTAATTAGGCCATCAGAAATTGGAGCTGAATACGTCGCCGCTTTATTCTCGTTGTAGGTTAATTTATTACCCTTAACTACGGCTTCAAATTCTAAAATTAGCACTGATATAAAAATAATGTTAAAGGCATTTTTTATTTCAATACTGATTGGCGATAAATGTTAATCAGTTTATTGACTTAAAAATTATTTAATAAGGCAATCAGTAGTTGTCCATTATCCCTAAACAGTTTTTCATTAAACGGATTTCGAGGTATAATAAACATATCAATGGATATTGTTATTGAATGGAGTCTGGCATGACCTACTTCCATTCTGAAAAGACGACCATTGACCTCCATTCGAGAAAAGTACCAACAGCGCTGAGGGAAAATCCATTTTCCCTTTTCCCAGCATTTCTGTTATGTGGTTGGACGTCTCGTGTAGAAACCATGCTCAAACTATTGGATTGCATCAATTTTATTGGCTATAACTGTGTCAGAATTCTATTTCTTCAATCAAATAGAACCAAATGATAGATTTTGAGGACATATGGGCTGCAGTTTCAAGTTCAAAAACATTCTAACAAAGGAAAACTGAAGGAAAGAATACAGGACAGTCATGTAAGCAGCTCTATTGGGAGGGAATCAAAGAGAGTTTCTTGCTGCTTAATTAACGAAATGTATCTGAAATTAAAAAAGCAGCTATAAAAGTAGAACATGATACTAATGGATAGTGGGGCATCTATTTATTTAAGAGCCAAATATCACTGACTGACTTACACTCATCCATCACTATTTTTTAAAAACCGCTTGGCCAAAAAAGTTGAAATTTTAAATACATGTTCAGTCACATGTTTTGAAAATTTCCCAAAAATACGCCCAAAATTTACGGTCTTCCATTGTTTTTTTAGCGTTTTCAAGTACTATACTTGACCATAAAAGTTGAAATTTGATATGTGGTTCAATTTTGGATTCAAAAGCGTACTAAGAAAGGTTTTGAAACTTTTAAAAAATACGCCCGAATTTGAGGTGTTTCCAGCGTTTTTATGCGCTTTCAAGAACTAAACATGATCAAAAAAGTACAAATTTCAAATAAATAAATTAATAAATTTTAAATAAATAAGCTTTGTATAAAGTTATCCTCCCGGAGGTTCAGAGAGCCCCATTGACTATAAGGTTAAGGTGAGCGAAGCGAGCCTGCCGTTCCAATCCTGGATTTTGAACAAGAAAAACTTTTTTGACTTTCCAGGCATTAATTCACCAGTGATCTACTTTTTCTGAAATAATCAATATACCTAATGGAAATCATTTTAAAACATTTGGGGAGTAAATAATTCTATCAAGTATGCCAATGAGGTTGATTAAAGGTATTTTTTTATTTATACAGTGAGCTGTGAAACTCTGATACCTATCCTGATAGGTATTCCTGATTCCAGAATACTGTCCAATATGAGAGCGGAACGGTAACAACTTTCTGAATCAGATATAGTCTATTTCAACTGTGAATTATTTGTATTTCGAATGGCTTACTCAGATCTGTTATTTGTTTCTATTGCATTCAATTTGTGACATTGTAAGATCTCAAATAGATTTTACAGCTTCGAGTAATGGAATCTATTATGTTTATTGTTAGCCAACTAAGCAGCTTAGTAACTTGTTGAGAAATTGAGACATTTAATTGATCTTCTCCTTCGAATATTTAATTTTTTTATAAAGTTTCTCTCAAATCAAACACGTTTTTGAGTGAGATGCAAACAATAATGTAATAATATAAGATACAGACTAATATTATGATAATAAATCATAATTATATATGATTATGAGTAGTAATGATATTAATAAGTGGATAAGTAATATCAAAATTGATAATATCAATAATCATTATGAATAGGACCAGCAGTTTTCATGTTATGTAACAGCCGTTGCTAACCAAATCAGGAAGTTAGCAGGGAAATTTTGAGGGAAACTTTGGCTTGTGCATCAATGCATCCACGTGTCCTGGCAGCTATGACGTCAACTCGAGGTGGAATGACCTCCCCCTTCCTTAGGGAATCAGCCTGCACGTATGTAGGTCAAAAAGTTTATTCGTACTTTATCAATGGATCTTCAAATTATAGTGCTGTAATTAATCAATACAATGTTCTCAAAGTAAGATTTAAATTATGGTGAAAACGTTTAGGAGAATAGAACTTTTTACAATAGATCCTTAGAAAAGAATAAATAGGAATATCATAAATAGAGTTTAGATAAGAAATAATGCAGAGCTATAATTTTTTGTATGGCTTTCATATTCATTAATCTACTTCAGTAAACGTTAACGTTTGCATAACATTACTAAATCAATTGATTGATCTTATGCATTTTTTATTTCTGACAGAAAAATGCCAGTTTGAGAAAGAAGCATTTTTCAATTTCAAGATGTCCATAATAATTATTTTCTCATATAAGACTAGATTAAGCACTGATAAATTATGATTATCACAAAAGCTGAGTTCATCATGTCCAATTTGATGAAAAGATCACTTATACTATTATTGTCTCTTTATTCAACCAATTTTAACAAGTTACAGGCTCATTTGAAAACAAGTAATTTCTGCGAATATTGAAATAACTAGTCTTTTACTTAATAATGACTCTAGTTGATTAGCATGAACCTCCTGGCTCCTGACAGAATGATATTAGTTACTAGTATCGCACGGTAGTAAAGAGCTTCTGGACCTATCTGAAAGTCTGCCTATAATAATAATAATTATAAGCGTATGGCTTTCATTGGTGAGGAGACCCTTATGGGTAGTTCCACCTCACTGTTCGAGCCAAGTCATGGAGAACGTGGTGGACCTAGATTTTTAGGTGGGTTCCGAACCACCAGGTAAGTGATAACAACGCTTATACAGTCATAGAACCACGGTCTGAACATCACGATCGCATGAACACCACACTCACCACTCACTACAAAGTAGAGTCAAAATAATTTCAATTCCAACTTTAAACTTGGATTAATCTTGAGAAGTTGTTCTATGAAATCCAGAAGCATTACGTCACACTAAATGTACGACCTATAGATTTTCTCGATCTGGAAGGGGACTTGGTGAAGGTTGAACGGAAAATATATTTGCTTCAACTTACATTCCCCATTCAGTAGGCCATCCGAAAATGTGGATCGTGTTTGACCCCGGAAGCTTGCTGACGTCATTTGGTGCCTCCATTCATGTTGCCCCTTCACATCATCTCTCCGCAGAGAGAGGAATAAGGAACACTCTGAGTTGCTTGTTGTTGAACCAATGAAACAGCCATTCCTGTTCAAGAAAATTGATTTAAAAGAAAATTTATATTTTCCATTAAATAGCTTACAAGTAAATGATGGATGCTGAGATCTCTTTTCATGGAAGAACTCTTACTAAAATATATATGGTCTACTTTTTTACAAGCTATGCTGGTAGATCTGTATCATATTTAAACCATATCTCAGCAGGCCTGCAATTATATTAGGCCTAATGAAAATCAAGTCATTATATTGGTATTGAATGCTACTTAAAGCGAGACTGCTTTCAAATGTCCAATTTATTATTTATTAATGACTTGGATGTAAAAGAAAATGTAAGAAGGTGGATTTTTAGTGAGTGAAATTCATTGGTAAAAGTAGGCGTTGAACCCCACCAAAGAGCACAGAATAAATTTCCAAGAAAAGTATTTAAAGAAAGGTATTCGATAACAGGGAAGATTCTAATGGAAAAAGAGCTCCACTCTGTAGCAGCTTTCTTTTTTTACGTACAATTAAGGTCTGCACTGTTAGATCTGCTCTGAGGTCTCAGTTGATACAATGAGTTTCGCTTTAACTCTGGAGAGCGAGCATGAATTTATTCCCATTAGTCCTTTGAACATTTTAATGGTGGAGCGCTTATTACTGAAACGCTGTAGAATTCGTGAGTAATTGTTGAAGAATTCTGTTGACAAATATGATTGGTTTCATTTTGGTTTCTCACACTTGGTGCACCTTCAGTTATTAACCACTGCTTATTTCTGATATTATTATTATTTGAATTTGCGTTTTCCCCCTTGTTTCATCACCTTGTTGGTATATTACGTGAAGCTCATCATTCAAAACTCACTGATTAAAATAGCTAAGAGATAACATTCTCCTGAAACGCCAAATTTAATTGTCACACGAATGAAAAAAAAGGGCTAAAAATGTATTTTAAGTTAAAAAATAGAATAACAAGTCACAACTGGTTCTCACATTCTTTTAAACTTGATAATTTCAAATGAGACTGTTACTGAAAAAAAAAACAGAAAATACTCTTGAACAGTCTAATATAAAATATAACCCTCATAAATAATAACCAATAAATCTACAAAGAAAACGAGACTTCTAAATGTTATTTCAGTTCCAACAAAATAATGTTGTTCAAATTGTACTAAAAATTAGCTTAGCTTAACTTGCCAGCTAGACAAAAAATTAAGAGTTGAACAAATATGAATTTGAATATAACAGATTGTTGGGTTGTGACAGAACAAAATCAAACAGGATCGGATCCAATTTATTCTTTCCTATTATCTTTACTGTATCACACAACTAAAATATCTTTCATAGTGGCTTGTGTTTAACTATTGAATCGGTTTCAAGAGTACAGATTGTATGGTGAGTTATGACAGAACAATTGAAGATCATATCTATTTTATGCTTTCATATTTTTTCTTTACTGAATCATCACCTTGATGAGTTGTGTTTCATTAGTTGCTTGTGCTTAACTATTGAATCCAGGGCCCAATCATAGTCCATGATAGGATGCTAATTAATGAAGTTATGATTTCTAAATAAGTTTATATTACCTCCATTGATTTAATCAGCTCAGTTAGGCTACAGGCCAGGGGCCTGCGGCCTATTTGCCGTTTTTATTCAGAGAAGCATAACGGCTAGGTTCATGAGCTGAGCCTCATTTCATGAATGACCCGTGACGTCATAGGCGTGAGCTGGGGCAAACACGTTCCTTCCGTGACCCAGTTTTAGGCCTGCTGACGCACGTAGCAGTTACATGAATGGATAGGCCTGTTTTTTATGGTTCTCTATCTGGGTCACAGAACGAACATTAGGAAGAGTAATGAAATTCACTCAAATTCGAAATTCAATTGCAATCTAATTGAACTTAATTAAAATAATTTTTTCATAGCAAAATCAAAGTTATCAGTCTGATTCATCACAATTGGCGCTAAACTTCATGATAGGTTGATTGAATGAGATTTCGTTTTTCTCTATTCGTCCTGGGCTGGTTTAACCTTAGTTTAACCTAGTTTAACCGTATACATAATTATTATTTCCAAGGATTCTATAGGACAAGTGAAGATCAAGCCCAAGTGAAGTTCAGGAGAATAGGAAAATATTCAGTAAATTATCAAAGTAATTAGCATTTCAGTAATTGTCATTTGTATGAGCTGTATGTTTTTCAACTGAGATTATAATTTTCTTTCTATTGAGTTGAGTTTGAGTTTGAACATTGTCTCCTGTGAGCAATGGTGATATCAGTTTCAAAGACAACATATATCAGTTTCTGTGAAAGATCAAATACAGAAGTGGTCAGGATTCGCAAGAAAACTATACACTAACATCAATCAGACTCTAGATAAAAATATCTCTGAACAATCAAAAGATCACAAGAAAGTAGGATTGATTATAATGGTTTCCTTTAATATTTCGTTCAGTTGAAACTCAAATGGGAACGAGTCATTTGAAAAGCTGAATGGTAAGCTACTCACTCATTCTCCAACACCTTCAACAAGAAAATGGGATTTGATTGGCTTTTTTTCTCATAATTGTTGTGATGACTTATGAAACGAGTCTTTAAGTTGCTAATAAGAAACCATTCTCCCCCCCCCCCCACGGGCTCATTGAGTGATCAACATTTGTGAAATCAATGTATTTTCACGTATAACAGAAAGCTAATCAATTTAATAGCATGATAAATAACTTGAGGCTCAACTATGCTTGTTCCATTGACAATACAGCCATTCATTTTCGACCGACGGAAGTTTTTATCAGTGAAAATTCAGCGCTAACAGTTTGGAAGAAGTAGCGTGAACTGGGTTGGTGGTTGCACGTGCCTTCCACGTGATGACGTCAGAGGTAGAATATCCTCCCAGTTTCATCCCCTTTCCATGAACGAAGAGTCTCCACGCTCCAATATGGGTCAACAATTTTGCAGCCAGCTTATCATCAATGGGCCTTCCTTTCCGAGAAGTCGGCCACCGGTTAACTGGTTCCATCACTGTCAATCAATCCTACAGGTTTCACGTAAAAGTCGACAAAGCATGGTTCAACATTTCCATTTTGAGAAGGAATTGAATCGAGTTCAATCGACAGACTTGGGGCTTCCGCATGTTTTACATGAATGATTCTATTCTAAGAAGCTGTCTAGTACTGGTCACATCAATGCCAATCAATCGTGAAGCAAACCCTGACGGTATTCAACAGAATTATCGTGAGCTTGGAATCAGTGTGGTCTTGAACGATTTTTCAATTTCTCTTATTCTAAAATAATAATCAGTAGCGGGTTTACCTGGATTTTGACTGGTTTTCAATTCTGTATCTGATGAATATTTGATGATGATTTATTATGTTCTCTGACTATTATGTGAGTTGAGAAATTAGGCCTATGTGTTTGTATACTGTAATTGCATTTAGAGGCACAGGAAGCTCATAAGCTCTCTTAAGAGCCTACATTTTAAAATTTTCAACAATGTTTGAAGACTTGAAGACAAATATTCTCTCAATTTTTCTGTTAGCAGACATGGTGCTTTGATGTTTTGGTAATATATTTACCAAAAAAAGCTTCTCTCTAAGATATAGTTTATGAATCGACATTTTAATTCACAGTTGGCTCTCTGTGAATGTCAGAATTGAAATTAAATGAAAGGATTGAATGAATGAGTGGAAGGATATCAGAAATGAAAGACTTTGCTGTTCTTCGAATATTGAAACATCGATATAACTCTTTGATATTCAAAGATTAGTAGCATGAGATACGCGTAACAGACTTTTCACAATCGCTCCAGTGATCTTTATTCTCCAAGAATATTGTAATAAATAAATAAATAAATTGAAGGAAATAGCAAACAAACATCATACTTCTCTCTAAAGGTATTCAAATACTAAGGAACAAGGAAGTTGACCCATATAAGATTCATTACTTGAACTTCCTTATCCTATTATGCATTGGAAAAATTATTGCTTCACTGCATGTAGTTATCCGCATGAGCTAATGACCATAATAGATTAGCATGAGCTGATAATAATCAAAAGGAATTGATTATTAGAAAAACAAATAATACATATTTTGTTGAAAAATAGTACCGGTAATTAGGCCAGCTTGTATGCAAACCCTGAACGAATGTTTGTGAAGAGTTATTGAAACAAAAGGAAGGAGATTCTGTCACAACTCGAAATATTGGGAATGAATAAATGAATAAATCAAATTGATTTGATTAAGATTGTCGAGCAGTGGAATTCTTTTCTATAGACTCTGTCTTGATCGTTTATGCTCACTTTTTATCAATTTCTCTTCTGAGCGCCGACTTGTATCATATGAAAACAGTTAATATTACGATTATAAACTGTTCATTTTTTTAATAAATTTAGTATTGTTTTTGCTCACTTTTTATTGACTCATTTTCTGAACAAGTACTTACGCCATATTAGAGGAGTAATTTCCAGACGTTTTTTCCAGAAAGTGTCGGTTTATCTTCCTCTTAAAAAAAATGTTGATTGAAATCAGGATTTGCGGAGCTAATTTTCAATTGATTAGCTCTTACATCATTTCCAAAGAAGAATGTGGCTAGGAAAACAAGAACTTGTAGTTTAATAATATTTGCTGTAATGAGAGGAGCTTGGCCGAAAGAGAGTTGGGTGTGAGTTGTCCTAACAGGAATGACGTCATTGCTCCAGCCTCTGACGTCAGATACACGTGGACTCCTCTCCCACTCCTCTCACCTAGATAACACTATCTCACTTTGTTAGTCTCCTTCGTCCCTGCATCACAGCAAGCACTCTGTTTCTCTTGCTCATTCACTCAATTCCTTTCCACTTCCTCTACACGAATCCCCTCTCTTTCCGACACCTATAGTTCGTCCTACTGTTCGCTAACTGCCTTCTCCCTTCCACACCCTCCGCTACCTTATCAATAAAATGGACCATCATTGAGAACTAACATATTGATCAATCCGTGTGTCTAGAGTAGGCCTACTGACAGAGCACTCTGCTGGGGGCTCATACAACTGATTAGTTGAAATTTCTTTAACATTTATGCACTGTAAAAATAAACAAATTTTGTTCAATTACGACACCTCCTCTTCCTTCTCTTCCTACTCTTCCTCCTTTACCTTTTTCTACTCTTCCTCCTCCTCCTCCTCCTTCTCCTCCTCCTCCTCCTCCTCCTTCTCCTCCTGCTCTTCTTTCTTCTCCTCATCATCATCATTCTCCTCTCACTCTTTCTCTTTCTCCTTCTCCTTCTCCATATCCTCCTCCACCATTACCATCACCTCCCACTCCTTATCCTTTTCCCAATGATTTTCTTCCTTTTCTTTCACTTTTAGTTCACTAGTTCTTTTTTAAAGTCTTTAAATATTTAATGAATAAATTTTCTAGAATTGAAATTATCTCAAAAATTGTAACTTGAGACATTGTGGAACTTATATGAATGAAGGAGACAACTGATTTTATTAAGGTGGGTTATACCTGAAAAATAAATGAGTGTAGGACTATCGTTTTTATTGGTGGGGAGACCCTTATAAGTTATTCCACCTCAAAGTTTTCCTTGCTTGCTCCAGGTCACTCACAGGACATGACTCACTGCAGGTCCATATTTACCGCATAGATGTCTCACAAAAAATGATTTCTGTTGTCCTTCGTGTGGAGGTGGGAACATGAATGTTGTATAAATGTACAAATGAACAATTGCTTCAAGAAGTTGAAACGGATATGTAGTGCCAGCAGGTTGTATCGGGCTGTGCGCCGAATGGTGTTGAATCAGTAGGCTTGGCTTTAAAAATAAAAAAACGTTGAAGTTTGAGCCATTGTAGGTGGACCTACAAATTCAGATGGGCTTCAAGCCAGCGGGAAGTTGATAAAGTTGATATCAAGTCATAGCACCTCGGTTACATAATCCAAGTGCAGTCTTCAGCGTTCATGATGAATATCGGTGTAGG
This sequence comes from Conomelus anceps, assembly GCA_948455865.1. Taxonomy (NCBI): domain Eukaryota; kingdom Metazoa; phylum Arthropoda; class Insecta; order Hemiptera; family Delphacidae; genus Conomelus; species Conomelus anceps. Next base: position 25,519,795 of record OX418218.1, on the reverse strand, counting down.
TGTAATTTCTATTAGTTCACGACTCGACCCGCGTGACTGGGTGAGACTACACGAACGTCTTGGCTCCTTTAGGTATACGGATACACAATGCGTTGTATCCTTCAAGCTCTTTTCTCTACTTTCTTTCCTGTATTAGCTGTTGGTTCAGGTTATAGCAGTTGATAATGCTTTAAGAGGAATGTTTAGAGAAAAGCCTATTATGTAAATGTGTTATTTGAGAGCTATTCAAGTGGAAAGTTGAAATCTGAAGGGGGTGTATATGCAACTTGCTTCACATAAGATTTGAGGCGCTGTATATGCAGCCCGACAAGCATCACAAGTTGACAGAATTAAAACTTTTTAGATTTGAAAGTTTATCTCACCTAAAAATGATTTTTTCCAATTGCTTTTTCACATAAAACGCCAACTGTTTAATGAGATATTCATCTGTAAAGATGAGGGAGCTAATATTTTATCTCGATGGGTAGCGCTTTGTATTACTTGGAGTAGACGATTCATGAAATAAGGAGCGGGAATATACCTGAACAAAGTAACTCAATAAATAAAGAAGGGAAGAGGAAAAAGGAAATATAGAATAACACTTAGAAAGAGACATGCATTTTCCAGATTTCTTTCAAATTGTCTAGAGTTCTAAAAATTTACGATTATAGTACAGTGCAGTATAATATAATACAGTACAGAGTTCCAATCTCGACTTTTTAAGGAGAGAATACTTACAAAGGCAAGATAGGACTATCTTGAAGTGGAAGATAGGACTATATCAAGCTGAATGCATCCATAAGGCCAGACATGGAAGACTACTGAAAGATGACAAAAAATGAAAAAAGTCATCTCATTTTTCTTACAATTTGTCCATAATAAATTCTAGTTGAAAATGAATTACCACTTCTGATGATCATGGTTCTCAACTTCGGAGGATTTGAAAATTGGGCTACAACATCGATCATATAAGGTTGGAGATCTCAAAGATTGACTGGAATAATTAATGATTTGAAGAATTATTATCAAACTTGATAATTTAAAATCTATAATAACTATTATATTCCGCATTTATGTATTCTTGCTGAGCCAAGAAAATGACTGATAACTTTTCCACATATACACTAAAAAATGCCATTTGATATGAAATCAATAAAACTGAGCTGAAGTAAAAAGGGATAATGGTTACTGCTAATTTTATTGGTTCATGAAAAAAATATTCAGCCGATCGTTAACTTTCATTACACTACTGGAATATCTGAATAAATTCCATATGAGATCATACTATTATTTAAGTGACAGAAATCCACATCATTCCCCAATTTCAGTTTTCCAATGGTCGCTACTCATCGTGACTCATGCCCTCTTCTGAGAACTAGAAGCTGTTTACAACTTATCTATTTTTCCCACTGAATCACTATTCTCAACTTTCCAATGAATATGTTCGTTCAAAAGAAAACGTATAACATTCCTGTTCTTCAGCAAAAAATACACGTTGGGTGTGTTTTTGGTTATTGATTGGAAAAATATTGATTAATCCAAAATAGCCAAATTAATCCACATAAACTTGAAAACCCTGTTTTATAGCTATTTCAGCGTATTTGTTAAAATACCTCTATAACTATGGAAGTTATAGGCGATTTGAATTATCATCTCCTTTTACTTGAATCTATTCAATTGGTCACCTAAATGGAGGCATTGGAGATTCTTATACAGGGTGTTTCGGAACTCTCTACCAATACTCCTAGGCAGTGTTTCTGAACCACTAACAAAAGTAAATATTGTAATAAAATTCTTCTAAAATCCCCAGTTACTCACACAGCCGCCATTTTGTTTTTTCACTCATTATTTTCTATTCGAACACCTCTGAATATATAATTTTGAAATTTTGCATACAGCTTTATAACAATTGAAACAATCTAAAAAAAATAAATCAAACTTTTCGGATATCAAAAAACAAAATGGCGGCTATTTGAAATATTTGAACAGGATTACATTAATAACTAATGATATGAAAACTTGACTGAGATAACATGTTTTAGATATTTTTATTACAAATCTAACGATACCTTATTTTGCAAGATTGGCCAACAATTAACAGAGATATGCTACTTTTTAGGGTATGCGGTGGTTGTGAGCGGGTTGCAGCTTTTCGCTTCCTACCACCGCACACCCTAAAAAGTATCATATCTCTGTTAATTGTTGGCCAATCTTGAAAAATAAGGTATCGTTAGATTTGCAATAAAGATATCTAAAAAATGTTATTCTAGTCAGATTTTTTATATCATTAGCCATTATTAATTTAATCCGGTTCAAAGATTTTAAATGGCCGCCATTTTTTTTATGTCGGAAAATTTTGATTAATTTTCTTTAGATTGTTTTAATTGTTATAAAGCTGTATGCGAACTTTCAAAATTATACATTTAGAAGTGTTAGAATAAAAAATAATGAGTGAAAAAAAAACAAAATGGCGGCTGTGTGAGTAACTGGGGATTTTAGAAGAATTTTATGATGGTATTTACTTTTGTTAGTGGTCCAGAAACACTGCCTAGAAGTATTGGTAGAAAGTTCCGAAACACCCTGTGTAATAAAAAAGGAAATCTTCTGTTATTTTCATTTCTGTAAAAAGGTTTTTACAAGACTATTTTCACATGAGTTTTCTCTTTATTTTGATAAGAGGAATGAGTTTGGGTCGAATGACAGATTCCTTCTGAAAAAATCTGTATGTATTAAAATCATATCCCAACTAACATTTACTAAGTATTTTTGTAATGAATTTAATTCAAATAAGACTAAATATTCATATCGATATCATACCTCTGATATACTTTGTCAGCTACCAGTGACTCTAGGATAGCTAGTGAAATCCTATACATTTCAAAACAAAAGTTATTTCTAGAAAAAATTGAAGGAGGTTGTACCACCCGCTACCTCACTCAATTAAATATTGTTCTCAACCTCTCTCTCTTCATGTGGCCCGTGGATGGCCTAGCCCCATTTCATGAGCGCAGTAACTTAGGGAGGTGTCTCATAGGTGGGTGCAAGGGTTACTTACACGTATATCTTGATGTAAGGTGTTATTACGTGTGTAATAAGTTTCTCGTTCAGTTGGACCTTCCATAAAAATAGCTGATGTTATGATGGTGAATTAACTTGAAAAAACAGTTCGTGTGTGGTTCATTATATAATTCCTCTGGTTACCTAGGTATCAAGGAGAGAGGGTGTACCAGACGACAAGGTGCTTTGCATCCCCCATGCTCAAGCTTTCCAGCACACATTTCCTATTTTCTAGACAATTAACACAAAGGGAGCTTCAATATTTTCATATTGGGACTTACTTGAAGCCGTTTTCACTCGATAACACAATAATTGATTGAAGAGTGGTTCAAAAACTCTGTGACGATCGCCTCTCAAGACGAAAGCTCAACTTCTACAATTCGACAACAAAGTGTATAACTGCTGCAGTGTCAATTTTCTTTCGTCATAATTATCATTATATTTGACCCCCAAACTCCAAAATTAATAGATATAGTGATAGAGATCTCACTTGGATTACGAGGAAGCCATATTTCAAGCTTCAAGAGTCCTGAATCTACTTTTCCAGTAATAAATTTAATATATTTTGAAGACGGACGAACGGCCTACGCCAGAATTGTAAGGTCTTTTCAATAATCAGAGAAACTCACCTCTTAAAACTACGTCTCCTCAAAGTGCAAGATTATTTTTCTCGTAAAAATTTAGATATTCTTCAAATCCTTTTGATTTAATTAAGTAAATTTTTCCTTTGACCTTGAATATTTCAAGCCTATTCGACTGACAAGTTGAGGAAATATGTAGGTTATTCATAACAGAGCACAATACACGTTACTGTAGTGTGTAGACTATTGAATAATAGATTTTCATAATTTTCATCAAGTTTCCAAGCAGAGATTGCAGCTCGACGAAGTTCATTACGGTGCCCTAGTTTTTGCTCTGTTCTCTCCTTATCTTGGCAGAAACAAATTTTATTATTTGGAGCAGGTATGACCTTGAAGTGTGGCCTTGAAATGGTGGTGATGTGCGTGGGTCGTAGAAGAAGTGCGGACCAGCACTCGCACCCTTCATCATCCGCCCCGCACCACCATCCCCTCGATGTCAGGCTCTATTTATAGGTGGATGAGAGGTAGTTCTATTTCTGGATACGCGGTCAATCTGCGCAAACTCCGCCAAATGTTTGCTGCCAGGGTAGCCAACTTCTACCCGCCAAAACTTCTAACCTCCACCGAGGCCTAACTTCATTCAAAGTCAGGTTAATAATCGTGGTCACTTGACTCTTTTAATGCGTTTTATTGTTCGTCGACTTAGTCAGTGTACTAAAACAGGGCTAGTCGGCAAAGGCCACTTTGGGTTCTCTCTATTTTTCCGTTTCAGACGCATTACGTTCAACTCAACTCAAATTGTAAAAAATAAATAAATTTTTATAATAAAAAGATACACTTTTGCATTCATTTTATAGTGAAAAGATATGACATTTTTGAAAGCATTTTATTGTAGAGAATTTGAATATTCTATATAAAGAGAATATTACATGTAGAGAATTATCTATATATGTTGTGAAATTAATTGTAAAAAATTATGAAGTTTGAAAAATGATGTTAAAAATGATCATTCAATAATAAATTGATAGATTTTGTAAGCCACAAATCAATACTAGAGTGCTATTGGTTTGCAGTATGATTTCATGTTGAATGAAGACTTCTGAGATTTCTGACATTGATTTGGTTTTTAGGTTCCAGTTTGGAGAAGGAAAACCTCCACAAAGCATCTGAACGTAGCAGAACCTTGTGGTAGGGTGGGATTTCCACCTCATTAAAAACCCCATCTTTATTCAATTTCATCTTTTTGCTCTTATATTCTAGACAGCTGCTATCTTGATTCAGAAAAAAAGGTTTCTAAGAATCACTCGACTGTCAATAGCAAATGATAACAATAACAAGAGGAAAATGTGCTTTTTGATGTTTGAGATATTTAATAAAATACTGTGACTATATCGAACTGGGATGTACAAACTGTGGTGCATTTACTCTTAACTGTAAGTTTGTTCTGATGGTAACCTCCTTGGATTTGAATTATACTAGAACTCGACCTTTTTGCATAAAAATGTGATTATATTATGATGAAGCAAACAAGATAGTATGACAAGTATAGGAGCATAAATATGTTATCTAATTCGAGAATCCAACAAGGAATTGCAAATTGCTACATCAAAACATTAGTAATTTACATCAAATTATGAAACATAAATAATCAAATATTGAAGTTTTGATCTAGGCCTATATTATTGAGAGGGAGAAGTGAAACAGTGAATGAGTAAGTAGTAAATAGTAGTATAAATAGTAATATAGCTTTTTTACATATTATATAAAAAAGGCTAGCGCTCGGTAAATTTTAGTAATCTAGTCTATATACCCAGAAAATCAAAATAAGCCATGATCTCAAATACTCTTTCGTTTCACGTTTGTATTTGTCATCCCATTTTCAACAGAAAAATCAATTGAAATCTAGTGTATTGATAGTTTATGAATCAAAATGAAATTTAGCAAGGCTAATTCAGCTTATACACCAGTAGTTCTGTGACCAGTAGACCTCACGCCCAAGAATAAAAGTGCTTGCACATACTCGATGCACTCAATGATAATCACCATCGCGAAATGGAACACAATCATCAGACATAACCCTTGATACAATTCGCGTAGTCCGTTTCATGTCTGTTTTTCACAAAAGGTCATTCTGGATCACATCAACAAGGCTGTGTTTTCAATTTGCGAGACAGCTGATTGCTCAAATTAGATTTATATGTCTGATAAATGAGTTTATAAAACAATATTAATGAAATTTAGGCTATATATTATTTACTTAGAGTTATTAAATCACTTGTTATTATATTTAATTGAAATATTAGAAATGAAGCAAACAAATGTGTTATTCTCATGAATGATAACTTTATTCATATGAATAAAGCTCAACCAGATGTTACGGCCCGAGGGCTATCTATGAATTTTATTCCAATTATTGCATATGATGGAGAAACTCATTTTAAAAATCATAATTATGTTCCTATAGAAGAAGGCCTGATTACCTTTTTTCCTTATAACTATCCTTTAAATGCAACATAATTTTTAAAAAACCTCATACATATGTCGCTGCGCATTACTAAAAGAAATATTTATGCCAAATTTCAAAAAATTCGGTTCACGCGTTCAGCCGTAAATGCGTTACAAAAAAACAGACAGACAGGCAGAATTCAAAACGTTCAACTTGAAACAGAGACCTCTCTTCGTTCGGTCAAATAGAATAAAAAAGTGTAGCGTGAACAAAGCCATATTTTTATTGATGGTTTTAGAAAAAAAGAATAATTCTGCAATTACGATTTTTTCATACATGATAAGTTACATAAACTACTAAAGCCTATTCATTTTCATTTGTTATATTAATGCGATGAGAGAGAAGAGTCTTGTTCAAGAATCAGGGAGCTTGCCCAGATTGTCTGCCCGCCGCATTTGCCAGCCCATTTAGCGTTTAATTTGTACATGAACTGTAATAAATTTTTGGGAAAATATAAAATGACGCAATGTCACAAGCTATGTTGAGGTTTTTTGTCTTGGAATTATGAATACGAAAACGGGTATCATCTCTTGTGCTGTACCAAACTTCAGTGAAAACTCACAATAAATTTCAAAGAGATTGATGCCTTCAGGTGTCAAGTAACACAATTAATAGGTGCCATTTAATAACAAAATTTAAAACTATAAATATCTACCGTCTCTCCATCAAAGGAAGCCATAGTGTGAATGATTTTTATAACGTCTCAGTTTAATTCCTTGAGAGTCCAAAACAAACCATTTCTCTGAAAAGGAGAATGCGATGGTTATAAATCTTAAGGAAACTCTCTCAGGGAATTCGGTTTACTGAGAATTGGCTTCCAAACATTTAGAAAAACATTACTGACATACAGCAACTTTGACGATCGGATAATTTTGATGTAAATTTATCTTTAATCCACGATTCAGGAAATGCAAGGGGAAATGATCTAAATTGAATTTGGGAGAATTGATAATGTAGCAAAAGAAATTGGAGAGAATAGAGAGGAAGAAGGCACAGTGGTTCTTGGCGTTTTCTGCTATGTAAATGTTTACAATTAATTAATTACTCTGCTTTTGACACTTTTATAGTGTTTACTTGGTAATTTGTAGAATGTTCTAGTTGTTTGATTAGACATTAATGGAATCTTTTCGAATATTGTAGAAAGTGGTAGTTTCTTTATTCATTTATTTAGAAGTTGGTAGAGAAATCTAGAGATATCTCAATTATAATAAAGTATATAAATAGAGGAAGTCTCTTGTAAATGAGTTCAGTCTTGTTAGAAATTCGTCGTGGTAAACAAGTGTGACAGTTAAGTAGTTCAGTTATTGTTCTTTTCTTTTTTTTTTGTAGATTACGTCTTGGAGACTCCAGTTAAGGAGTATAAGACAAGTCAGATCAACAATATTATACACTAGATACCATAATTACTTCAATTAGTTGAGGTGAGGCTTAATTTTGATGTGAACGTTGAACGTTCTACGTTGATAAGTGGCAGTGGTGACACTTCGCGTTAATACAGACAGTGAAATCCTGTTGGCGCCATTACAAACCATGCAATGAACGTTGTCTGTAGTAATAATTCTCTTGACAGTTCAAAAGTGATAATTCTTTTATCTATTACTGTATTGACGGACTTGGGCTACGTAAGTTAGTTGTTCTTTTTTGTCGTTTCTTTTTGAATATTATTGGACAGTTTATTGTACAGTTATTGTTTTAATATTATATCGGCCTTTTGACATTTAGTGATTGATTTTTGTACAGTTTATTGAAAACTCATTATCTTTTGAACAATATCGTTTTATCTGTTTCCCATTGCTTATTTTTGTGTAAGAAATTACTGAACAGTGTGAGTTGTGAATTATTTGTGTTAATAAAGTGCGAGTGATAAATTTAAGTGTTGCCAGCGTTATTTTAGACATAGAACCCGTAACAATAACTTGCTCATTAGAATCTTGAACAATACAGCCTGATATAATTTATTAGATGATATGTTTCCCACAAAGTAATCAGCTAGAAAATATCAGAATACAAGTTGCGAGCCAGATAATAGATCATAGATGATTTCGCCCATCTACAATATATATGCAATTTACAAAATGGCAAATCTCTTTTCAAGAGTAGTTTCTTATTCAAGTCATAGTTTGCATAAAAGTAGTTGAATTACGCGTTTTTGACTGCAGTATTTTTTGTTGCTTGATGCCAAAGTTATGCACTCTGCAATTGCTTTTTAACTTTGTACAGTATTACTATACTATTACAGTATTACTATCACTACTCCGTATATGGCTACTGTTGATCACTACTACCTGTGTGTTTACTTTTATTGGTTAAATGAAAGCCAATCTTCAGTATATTTTGTAGAAATGGAGAAATTTATGTATCCTCTTGCTGATGCAGTCATATTACACTATTAATAAGAGTATAATGTAGCCTACAATTTAGACTGAGAAATAGTATTTGGACCAATGAAATGTGTGAACCAGTTCTAATGATTTCTCTTTCGTTGTATCAATAAGACTTAGAAAGCATTCGAAAGTACTCGAAAGGTTCTTCAGGTCTCAATTGAGTAAGATTTACTTGAAAGCCCCAGGATGGGCTCATAAATACAAGCTTCATGATGTGCTTACATTGATATAACATTTTTCTGTCCCGTTTTGTATGGTTAAATCTCAGTGTTGTTAAAATTATCAACATAAGAAAACTTTGTTTGCACGTTAATTTGAAGTCAACGCCATTTCTGTACATTCATATGAGACATCATAACTGGTATTTCCTATATATGACTGTAATAGAACAGTTTTTCGATCATGATCAATAGAGGACATTGATAGCAGTCAATTTCACGAAAATTGAATAGTGTATTAGTCAAGCCAATTGATTTTGTCGGGGATATTTTACACGGTTAGGTTGGCAATTCTGCGACGGTATGACGTCATCACTGTCCGGATGACGCCAGAAGGGGCTGTGTGCGTCACAGCCTGGTATTGAGCGCCCTGCCACAGAACAGAACCTACATATTCAACATCAATGCTACGTCATTCAAACATTTCGATATCCAGATATTCAACTTATTTGCCAAATAGGTGAAATGGCTCAGAACATACAGAAGCCTCCATGTTACCAAAAAATTATTCACAAACACACTCATTTCGAAGAGGAAACCAAAAACTTTACTTTTCCTCCCGAAAGAACTTTTCAAAGTTCTTATTCTGATTAAAATGGTCCTTATCGCTCATACTTGTTATATAATTTGTAATTTGGTGATCATAATTTTATAATGCAATAGAGAAAAAATACCCGGAATCGATGTATAAATAAAAGGTGGAAAATTCTTTTTCCAAATATAATTGATGAAATATAAAGACATCGATTAGGAATAAACAGAGATTAACAAGGGAAAATGGAAACATGAATAGCAATCAATAAACATGAAAATAAGAATGAGAATGGAAACAACAATTCGCAAATAAAGCCATTTTTCGATATTGTAATGTTGTAGTAGTAGTTCACGATAATTGTACAAAACACTACTCTTTTCAAAACAAATCCATAACTGACTTTTTCTATTCGTAGTTCACCTCATTATCCTCAATATTCAATAGCTTTTTCATAGATTCCATTCGAAGAATAGATAAATCATTGAATGACCTGTAATAAAGAGCTATTTGAAAAAGCTGTTTTTTTTTTCATTTATTTTCCATTCACATAACCAAGAATTACGTTACTTTTGCGTTGAGGGAAGCAATTCAAATATCAATCATCTAATTACAATAGCACAGTAAATTATTGTTTCATAAAGATTCAGAGTACAGAGTTTACAGGTGCAGATACAGAATCAATTTCGAGGTAAATTATAATTTCAGAAATCTATGGTTGGAGGTATTTGGTAAGTATTTCATTCAATTTCCTGACAGTAGTTTTCTGATTCAATATTATAGTTTTTGCTGAGTTGAATCGCTCTAGAATAAGCGACAAACTAGAACAGATTTTGTATATTAGAATGTTTGGAGCAAGAGTAAGAGAATAAGGATTAATGTTTGTCCAATAATCCACTATTGAAATTGTTCACTTTGGTATGTCAATTTCTTTGCAATGTTCAATCATGTTGTTGTCTTTACTATAAAAGACAGCTAATATAATGACATATTGTTTCATATGAGGATATGCGTTGAAAGCATTTTCATGATGGTTCAATAATACTGATGTTGTTTCAGCCACTTATTTTATTAACTCACAAGATACTATAGTTTTGACGGTCACACCATTTCCAATCTCAATTAAACTTAAACTAAAACTAAAATACGATGTACACTGGAAGCCTCTTATATAGGTCGACATGGAGACTAGCCATTGGCTGATATTGGACACGCTCATTGGTAACAAGAAATAGTCTACCAATGGTTCGGAACCCACCTAAAACTGTAGCTCCAGCTCATCAATCACCATCATCCAACTCATTACCCACGCTCAAGTCTCAGGCCTATGTGGGCTTCATCCTCAAAAAAAAAAAATATATGGACCAACAATGATAAACAGTGGGAAACAGGTGACCAAACAACCAAACTCAAATCAATAATAAAATAATCGCGAAAAATATTGAACGTCAATAACTCAAATAAGGTCTAGCAAGCGGAAAAGTAATAAATATGTAACAGACAAGGTATTCTATTAACAAACGGAAAATTAAACAATGCACAACTCTCCTGGCATAGCTTCAATTGACAGATTGACATTGACCTACTTAATGAGATAAAGATTTGTGGGGGTGTACTAGTTTAAATATACTTTTAGATTTGATAATTTTAACTATTAGCACAACCTTCAGTCACCCTAGTTTCATAAGCTTTTAAATAATGTTCATTAGTCTGCCTTTATCAAAAAAATACCAAAATTCAACATTTTCCCCGACTTTGAATGTACGGTTATTGATAATCATTTGTTCGGTACAGTTTGAATCCCTTTTTTTGATTTTCCAATCTTTAAATTCGCTTCTCCCGGTGTGGGTTACATAACAAACATAACCCCCCAATCTTATATTAGACACGTCACTCTTGTTCCAGACATCAATTCTAGCCTTACTGGAACTAAATAGCTTCTTCAAACTATCAGTTGTTTCACAAGCTATAATTATGAAAACCATTTATCTTCAATTTTCTTCCTCCTTTGTGTGACATTGAGCCAAGATAAGGTATCGTTATCCTTGACCTCACATCAGTGTCAACTACTGTAATTGATTACTAACTAATTTAATTTAATATCTGGTTCACCATAATTTCCTTATATTCATTTAAAACAGCTATCTGTTTTATGATCCCCAAATTGCAACATAATCATGGTTTTCCGTAGGTATCTCATCAAAGCCCCGTGAATCATCATACTGTTTGAGACGGCAAGTTTATGAAAAATTGGTTGGCACAAATGATAGGAAATAATAATACCTGAATGAGTTTGTTTTCTAAAAATAAGAAATTGTGGACTCCTGTACGGTTTTGGAAAATTCATAATATTACTTCTTTAATGGTGTAAATTATAAATGAATCCTATAACATTATTCAGTTGCTAATAGCTCTCTTTCCAGAGACAAAATAGTATAATCTGCATATCTAAACCAATATATAATTTCATCTTTGGGTATGTAATTTCATCATTAAGGGTCTGTTATAGTTATTGCGTTTTCATAATTATTGTACTTTTACCGATAGCTTCATAATTATTACAAGCAAAGAAAAAGAAAAATATTTTGGTTAAAATTATTAAATAATGTGAATTTTACCCTTGCCTCAATTATTCCAGTTCAAAACAAACTAAAGTTAAGCTGCTTCAGATCATAATTTCCCAGCATTTATTTGAAATTAGGGTGTGTTGCTAAAGATTCACGAACTAGTTTTATCTGCACTTTCATTGAAATTGTGATACTGTGTAGTTAAAAGAGATTTTTTACCTGTAGTTTGTTGTTATTGTAATAGGAGACCTGCTGTGCAGCATTCCTGAAGATCGGACAATTTATACAGATACCTAATATTTCAAACTTATTCTATTCAAAAAAGTCTACCCCAATAAATTATCCAATGCACGGTATTTGATGTGGATTTTTCAAACTCCATATTCGATAACTAAGGTATTTGGTGTATTCATATTTAAAGTAATACGATAGTACGTTACGTAATGCAGTCACACAAGAAATACGTACAACTTATTAAAAATATGAGGCTGAAGTGAAATGAGAATATAGTGAAGATATTCAAACGAAATGAATGTGAGTGAATCAAGGCCTTTCTACAGAAAGGCTTCATGTATTAAAATTTGTTCCATAGCAAATGGAAGCGTTCGCATGGATAAATAAAAAAGATCATTTAGACTACCAAATAAAAAATAATAAAAATAACAAAATAGAACATTCAAATCAAAAAACTAACAGCATCAACTTATAAATGCAACGTTTTTCATCTCTGTAACTCTCAACTCAGAATGAGGATGTTTAAAAGGTTTTGAAATAAATAGAAAATTCAAAAAAAATATTTTTATAATTTTCTATGCGTGTTATAAGCTTTTACTAAGTGTGCTCCATATCGATTATGAAATCGTTACCTTGTTGGGTCAAATTTCACTGCAATTACGATTTTCATGATTATAGAGATTAATTTTTTATTATAATTGCTGCTGATAAGCTTATGGTGTTTTATTGGTGAGGAGACCTTACTAGCTTCACCTTACAGCATCAGTGCTATCGAAGACTAATAAAAACAATTCTACAGCTATATTCAACATTCTTTAGAATTCAAAGTAAAAAAGCTAGATTCTTCCCATGCTGATTAAACCTCGAACTTCATTTATTACACCGTCCAAAATACACTCCCAAGCATTACTTTTTTGATCAATTAGCGGTAGGCAGAGAATGGATGAAAACAACAGTGTTGTTAACACAATCATATCGAATCCAAGCCTCTTATTTGCCAATAAAATGCAGGAATCATTCCTGGAATTATTCATATCGCACCGCTGAGGAAATATACATGCACTTTGAAGGTTCTTCAAAGCTTAATGAAATGTTTTCAGAATAATTACAGAATTTTTTCGAACTTGACACAGCATAGAAAATGCTATTTAAAAAAAATAGATTTGTTTCTCTGATATTATTAAAACTTTATAACATGTGATTATTTCCATTCAAACCTTTCTGAAGTAGTAACAGGCTTTTAATTGCATGAATGTCAACTTCAAAGCTAACTTGAACTATTGACGAAATTCTTGATGAACAATCTAATATCAAAATTGACACTGTATTCCAATCAAATATATGATTTACACTCACTTTAACTGGAGATACTGGAGGAATGCATTTCACTTCTGAGGCTGACGAAGCTTCTTTTCAAATTAAAATACAGTGTCAGTTTTGATATTAGATTGAACTATTCTGTCTGGTTCTGTAATATTTCAGTTTAAAGCAGAATAGCCACATAGTTCGAAGGGTATATAAACCTAACAAGTTTTTTGATAACTTCGCATGCAAAATTTCTCAACATCAATATCACAAAATTAATAGATCATACATGCAGAGGTGGCTCTATGACAAGTATTAATAAATGGATGCATTTAAAAATAGAAATAAATTAGATTAAATGATTGAGATCAGTTATAAGAAGAGGTGTATGTTTGATACCATGAATAGGCTACATCTATTTCATTCATAAGAATGCATTTACCATTTCATATGGAACAAATCGCATCTATGGAAGATAATGAATCGAAAGTTATCGGTTGAAAGTGTTTCAATGGTGAACATAATAAAATTGATCAATAATTGTTTATCACAATACAGTTTGAAATGAGTTCTTTGGTAGAATTTGGTAGAATGACTAATTTGGTAGAAGAATATTGTATTATTCTGGGGAAGAATGAATGGAATTATTGCTCTCTAGTTGACAATTGCGTTTTATGTTGAAATTGCACTCTTTATAATCGTACAAGTTCGCATACTCAAAAATAACATTCAGGTAAGAATTATAGGAGGAAAACTTTTGTAAATTTTCAGTATTTAGGCCCATTTGCTCTGTCAAGTGGCTCTTGAACCGAAACTCTCAATATGGAAATGATGGGCTGCTGTACAAACTTTTGCTTGACGTCGAAAAATCTAAAATGAACTTAATTTTTCTTCAAAACTTTTTTTACAATATATTGATTATATAATTCTTTGCTGAGCTTGATTGATCCGAAATTGAACATTTTCATGATGAAATTAGTGCGGTAATATATTATGTAGGCTATACAAATGAGACAAATACAGCCTACTTGTGTAACATTATTATTCATGCATAAATACTTTTTCAATATTCATTGTAATAAATAAATGAAAATAAAACAGGCTGAATTAGTTGAACTAGGAACGTCTTGACAACGTACAAGCACGAACCACTCAGGCTTATTGCGTCGTGTTGCGATATTCCTTGAAGGAGAATGGTAGTGGATTGAATTACACGGATAACAAACCCACATTGATCTTGAATATATATATATAAATATAACTCTTCAGTACAAAGGGTATCAAATACTTTTCATGAGAGCTTAGATGATTCTATTGCGATAATTTACAGTTCAAGGATTGCATAGAAAAACGGTCTGAAGAAGCACAAGCAATTTTGAACTTCAAATATTTTTTCCGACCAATGCTTCAATAATTTTCTGTCTGTACAACATCAAATAATATGCAGAACAAATTATTGCTTTTTTTAAAACCGCGTTCTAACCTCTATTTGAAGTGGTACAGGATTGAATTCAGATACAGTTTGATGGAAGACGTTATTTTTAGGTTAGGTTTGTCCAGATATCTTGCCGAATTGTTCGAAAGGGTGTGAATTTAGGCTACCAATTAATGCACTGCATACTTCATGAATCAATGTGATAATTTTGAAAAGCCGAAATCCAATATTAAATTGATAAATCATCCAGAAACAAATGAAAAGTGTGAATAAATAATAATAACTCTTGATGGATCCAAAATTTTGGAATTCATGGAAATGATTAAATTGTTGTAAATTATCCAAATTATGCTCATTTTAATGCAAGTAATAAAAACAATTCATTGAAATTTGTTTTTGTCGAGACGATGCTCCCTTACTCATCCTCCAAAAATCAGAATCAAGTTGATCATTTACAACCGATCTGTTATCACAGAGCCTATCAATTCGGATTTTAATCGTCATACAACATTTATGGAATTAATGAAAGATTTTTCCTTCAATTCTGAACAAGGAAGCCATCCTCATTCAAATGTTAAAACAGTCAACAATCAGTTGGATAAAACTGGGTATTTTCAAGCCTACGGAATATTGAAAACATTAAAGCAAAGATGGGTCAAGCAAGACACTAATGTAGTCGACTGTCGTTGACCGAATGTCGTCCTAAAAGATGATTTGAAATTGGTATTGTAACTGCAGAATACAATCAAAGTTTCCTGAAGATGAATTCCAAATATGAAACCATTTTTAAACTTTAAATCACCCAAATTGACCCATTTAAAAATTAATTTTGTAGCCAAAAGGTCTATTTGTAGTTTTCTGCCCTGGATCTCTCCATATCATGTCTCTTTGAATCTCTCAAATAGCCCAATGGGCTTCTCTATTGATTCAAAAAGTAATATGATTTTCATTAAATCCACTTTAAAAAACAATTTTTAATAAAATAGGATAAGAAAACTTCAAGGAAATATGATATTAAACTTGTTTCGAAATAAATAGTCTCTCACTTTGGACAGATAGAAAATAGGTTTGAGTAAGGAGATTAATGTGCTTGAAAAAGAAGATTAATTTTTCACTATTATGTTACAAATTATACATTATTAATTTTCATCTGCATAATGTTTTAAAAAGGTGATAGTGATGCGGGGAATCAAGAGATAGTTGATTTCGATATTCTTTATACAGTACAAGCATGCTTCAGGAGCTGTATATGCAATATGCTCATCAAATTCAAAGGATATTCTGTTTTACGAGTGGTGGTCAAGTATTTATTAGTGGTTTCAGTTGGTGGTTAGTTCGGTTCTGTTTGTTTTGTTAGTTCTCTGAGTTCATCACGTGAGCAGTCCTGTTTCAGTAATAAAAATCATTATTCGTACTTGAATTACAATTTTCAATATAACGATAGAACTATTATCACAAATGTGTAAATAAATTGAATAATTTATAGATGGTTATTGGAATATCCATAATCTATTATCCTATTGCAAAGAATGTCCACATATTCTAGAGAATTGAATGCAAGATATGATGTTAGAAGATTTTCATAGTTTTATCACCTCCCTTATATTGACTGGAATTTTCCTTATCACCATTATAATAGGGTTTATATAAAATCCTGTCAGTTTTTCATAAAAAATGTTTTTATGAAAAGAAAAAGAAAAAATGAACTCCAATGCTAGCGCTAGTTCAGGACAACGCACGACAGGTTGGGTATAAGTTACACAGATAGGCACGCATTCCTCGGTAGATGAATTTGGCTGAACTACAGGCATTGAGAATATTCAAACTGTGTCCTTGAAATTGAATATTGTGAACAATGTCATCAATCTACCAGATTGGATTTTCAGTATGAGATTTGGAAGACTTTTTCAAATAAATTTTGGATAATGCTCTTGTTTTTTCTTAAATTGAATTTTAGAAAAATTCTCAAATAAATTTTAGGAATGTGAAATTTTATATCAAATTAAAACTAGCTCTACCGGGATAGCTTGAATTATACTATATTTAGCAAAGGAGAATACTTAAAACTGTTGGAGGCATCATCTGTGAATTTCCAATAGATAAATTATTTTTATAATACAATATTCTCTATATAGCTACTAATTCTGCTAGGACTTATGCACACTAGCAGATCTTCTTATTTATAATAAATATGATAATCACATTCTTATACTTTCTGCTTGATTCGAATGCTCATTAGTCTAGAGATAATAAGAATGATATTATCTTTTTGATTTTGGACACTCGGATAATTTAAACTTACTACAAAGGTCCTATGTAGTTGACTTATACCATCAATCATTATGATAAAGCTAAAATTGAGAACTGAATAATGAACAGAAAGCTATAATGTCCCTTGGAAAAGTATTGTTTCTGTAGAATTCATTACTCCACTTATATTGTGCTAGTAGTATTTTTATTCATTATGGTGTTCTCATCATAGAGAGAAAGTACAGTTATCAAGATGCGAATTCAATGATTCAAGAAAGCTCAATTCACAATCATGGCAATGTTTTTTGGTTGAGTCTCTGTTTTGATTCCTCTTTAAAGTTATTGTGTTTTAGAAAATTAACATGGCGAGGTAGCAATTTTGTTATTGCATGTGCAAAAACCTAGCAGAATATTTTTGTAAAACCGTAAACCAATTTTATTTAGGTTTCACTTTTTCTCACTAGGTTAACCAATCTCATTACAAGAGAATAAGTTATTCCAATTATTTCAACATCTAATTGAAGATTAAATTGAGCATCATACGAATTTAAATTTAAAGTGCAGAGACTTTTGTCATATTTTAATGGTCGGCATTTTTTTCCAGAATTATTCTTGGGTTTAACGATTCACTATTTCACTTGTAACGTAGTTAATCACGATTAATTATTCTTTAGATTTAAATATTTATACTACTTGGAGGCATACAGTTCTATAGAAAAATAATAATTTTTATATACTCCTAGAATATTGCTAATAGAATCCCACTTCTCACGATTTATATTGCCTACTAGCTGGCTCGACGCGCGTTGCTGCGTTCTCATAAAAATTCTCCTTGATTTTATTATTCGCCATCTCCCGCTGAGGTTACATTTCAAATTAGTAAAGAAGTTAGTCCTAGGGCTCTTCCAGCTGATCATAGAGGCTTCGTTGTTTTCTTAATCACCACCTCTGAATGAAGAAACATTTCAAATTTAAACCTCCTACGACTATAAGGGTAGAAGCTAGTTTTTTATTTTATTATTCGCCACCTCCCGCTGAGGCTGCATTTCAAATTTCTAGCTAGCACTTCATTGGTTAACAGATGTCATCAACCTGGCATAATTACATTTCATCATACCCAGTCGTATGTTTCCTACATATTGCAAGGCTCCGACTACACAAGTCTGCAGACAGCGTAAATAACGCCGCAAAGAGCGCACCATATGATTAAAAACAGTTGATTTCTATCAGCTGTTCCTTTAAGGATAGATTTCTCCTCTTTGTGTCCTTCAGCGAGGACTTTTGAACTCCCAACCTTCACAGGAACCATCTCGGGACTATTCTACATTATGCCTGAAAATTTCAATACTGTTAAATAACTTAAATCCCGATAGATGCTCTTGATAATAAAACTTAGAAGAAATGTATCCAAGATCGCACAATACTTGGTTTTTAAACGTTTATTATTCTGTTAAAAAAAAATTAATTTAGTTTTTTTAAAGCTAAAGACATTGTCAAAATAGTTTTCAATACTGTTAAATAACTTAAATCCCGATCGATGCTCTCGTTTTTCAGGAGAAGGCCGTGTAAAATGCCTTCGGGGCCGTGACAGACAGAGGTAAAATTTTATGATAGTTATTTAAACCTGTAAGCCTGAATCTATTTTTAATATTGTTGACTTGTTGGGTTGATATACACTGATTGATTAGGTAACCTTATAAATATACTGTACTCTTATTTTAATAAAATCAGAAATTGAGATAAGACTTGTTTCGGCTTCTTTAATGTATAAAACGTAATAATAACCAAAAATATATAATTCTGATAAATGTATAGACAAAACTCTAATTTTATTTATATAGATGGTTTGATAGAAGTAATAAATCGCATGATGCAATTAATTGAGGAACAAAATTTGATGGTTCTCAATGTATTGTGAATTGGGAATATTCGAATATTGACTAAAATGGAGATTGGATTGAACTTCCCTATTTGGCCTATTTGAAGACTGAAACCACAAACCAAGATGGTACCACAAAGGGTTCAATCAACTAATAAATTGGAAATAAAAAGATTTTACTGAAACCCTAAATTAAGCGCTCAATTATCCATTCAATATAGTGGAATGTCTCGTTATATTTTCAATTCAATTGGTGGTATTATTTACCAATAAATACTATCAATATTTTCCGCTTGCACTCCATCCTCTTCTTTGAAGAACTTTTTCTTCAAATTGGTTTTCAATTGATCGGAGTTGGACATAGAAATTCACTTAATCACTGTTCAAAAATAAAAATAATTATTTACTGTATTTATACTTTGGAGAAATATGATACAAGGAAGTTTACTGAATGTGTGCAATAATATGATCAAATAATATTATCAGTCCTCTGGTGAATGCTTTCTCATGAATTATAAGTCATAGAAAGTCTGAAGGTCGTGGAAAGTTGATTCCCATGGGAAATCAGGTTCAAAATGTAACTGGCTGAGTACCCAGGGGGAAGTAGGAAGGCTGAAGTATGGAAAGAACATGGGGACCACAATGAAAATAATCTTATTCCTTAAATACCCAACACGATTGATTGGGGATAAGGATTGAAGTTTCCACACTAAATTTTTCAAACAATCATCTTCAGATTGGGCAAATCAATTATGACTATGATCAACCCATTATACTGCCTGAATTATCATCAAGAATTATAAATTGAGAATCAAGATAATCAAGAATTCGATCAATTAATTTATTGTCTGAATGAAATTGTGCATAAGGCTATAGTCTAATGAAAGAAGGCATTGAATGATTGATACAAAGCAGAATAGAGTAACTTATCCAGTCAAATTTTATGAAAGTTATTCAAACCTGTAGGCCTGAATCTATTTTAAATATTGTTGACTTGTTGAGTTTATATAGACTGATTGATTAGGTAACCTTATCATACTGTACTCTTATTTTAATAAAATTTTATGCAATACAAATTATTTCATGACAAATAAGTAATTGAATTCATACCTATGGAGTTCATAAATTTTCTTCACTGTTGAAGTCGAATCTTTTATTATTACGATTACTATTTCGTACATTTACCTTTCCAAATAATATTGTTTTCTTCAATAGTGGTACTTCTTAACACCTTCCTCTATATAAGTGATTAAATGTTTTCAAAATATTATATTCAACAAAGTTATTCCATTTCTGTATTATAAACATATTCGTATAACAAATAAAAAATCAGTATTTGAAGGAAATTTCAAGTCTAAATTTATAATATCATAACTATTATACTATAGCCTTCTACATTTAAACACAAAATATTTATTTTCTGCAAGGGTCTATATTTTTGTAGATACCCATCCATTCTAGGCTTTACTAAGACCCGTAGCTAGGTTTCTGGAGGCCCGGGGCAGGACTTAGATTCCAGGCCCCCTTTTCCAAGTGTATGACTTTATTTATAAGTTTGTCTGGTGGCCCTGGGGCAAGATGAATCACTTGTATAGCAAGATGTATTCGAGGGGCCCATTCTGCAATGACCGTTTTTAAGTTATAGGGCCCTTCAGTGTGATACCCCGAAGGCTCTAGCCCAGCCTGGCTTCACTGAATTCTATACTATAAAATCGTCTATAAATTCTTTACTATAATCAACTGAATTACTGATTTTACTTTTATCTCAAAATGCTATTATATTCGAAACCTATCAACTGTTAAAAACTTAAATATTAAAATTTTTCTTTTTATGTTGGTACTCGATCCACTTTAGTCTGTCCCTACAGAAATTGTAGGGAAACTGGATAGGGAGCTATATTATGATTAAACAGCGTTTCAAACAATCCCATTATTACTATCATTCTCATAATATGTTTGTATCCAAAAATATTATTTTAAATTTCATGAAAAATCACAAATCTGATGAAAAGAGTTTTTTTGCAAATATAGTCGTGATAGCTACTGTGAGTTTTATCTAGTTTATAGCATAGTTTCAAAATAATAAAGTAAATCTTAGGCTACATAGGGGCGGAAAACCTTTTATTAAAAGTGCTTACGGGCAACATCTAAATAGTTGCTTGTACTGTAGATCAAATTGGAGCTGTGAATAGGGCTTTTAGTCACAAACTTATGTCAAAACTTTATTGAAAGTATATGAATTTTGTGAAAAAAATTCGTTCTTGATTAACCAGAATATCGTCCCATAGAAAATGACTCTGCTTTTTAATTTTAAGTCATTTTTAGGTGCAGTCACATCATAGTCGATTTCTAATCATACTTTCTTTCCTAAAAGATGCGTTTTTTGTTGACATAATGGTAGCAGTTTGCATTCATTGAATAATAATATTTAAAATCAGGTAAACCTAGATAACTATCGTCATGAACGTTGAGTAATTCTACCATGAGGATAGTTATCGCATGATATCCAGGTTTCATACCAAATTTATTAGAGGCTTTGTCGTCTTCAAACGATACATTTAATAATTGTAACAATTTTTTTATTTTCCATGCACTCTCAAACTGAAACAGAATGACGATGCACATAGAAAGATGCACAAAACAAAGTAGTGGATAGTGACCCAGAAAAAATGTTTTCTGCTGACGTGATCTGTTCTCAAATGAGAAAACACTCCCATTTGAATTGGAAAATTGAGTCATCGGCAGAAAAACGTTGACGAAATAGAAAACTGCATCGCTAGGAAAATGTGACCTACGAAAATTCTGCAATTTTAATGCTCAATAACTCCTCATTTCAACTTTGAATTCTCTACTTCTTGTCTCGCATGAGAAATCCCATCTATTTCTTATAACAATCGTTTTAAAATTGTTCTCCTTATTTATTTTTCTGATCTATAATGAAAAAATCTTTCGCATTTCTGTTATTATGTTACATATGCTTTTCATTCTCAGATGATACCTATTACATTTATGTAGTCTCCAAGATGTAACGAAACTCATTTTTTTTAATAATGCTTTAAGACATAAATTACAACCACCATAGTGTCTAACTAAAGAATTATTCTCTCCAGATTTAAAAATGTTTTGCATCATTGACATTGCATTTTTCTAGAATTATAACCTTCAGTTTTGGCAAGTCCCATTCCACTTGTATTCTTCTACAGATCCACTGAGATATTCTCCTATCAATGGGATCTCTCCAAATTTCTCTATTATTGAATGATTGTTAGCGTTTGGTGCTCTCAATAAGAATATCAACTTTCAAAAAATTAATCTTATCAGATATGATCATTATTAAGCTGCTGAAGTTCTACGCTTAATATGATTCAACACAGTTGAAAATAATATTTCATCAGTACTTAGGAGAAAAATTAAGATATTAGGAAAAAGTAAAGATAAAAGATGAAGAAACGCTTCAAAATTTCTCCCCAAAACACTCCATTTCCATAAAATATCATCTTGAATAGCCAAATAAGATGCAAAACTCATTATTTCTAGAATAATTATTTCACTGCCTTCTTTTGCACGATGAACATTGCATTTTTTCTAGAGCTGTAGCCTGCAGTTTGGTCCAGTCCTATTCCACTAAAAAGTCTAATGTGAACTAAGATATTCTTCTAAAGGTAGACTGTTATTGAATGACTGTTAAATTTAAAGATATTTGAATATATTGACGCAATTGAGTAGTGATGATGAAACAATGTTGTTTGTTTTGCATAAAATGATGGACAATAAATATAGGCGATGCTTGAGTATTGAGCTGTGATGTGATGAATGCCCATTACCTTTGATTCTATAACTATTATGAAGATCATCATCTACCAGCTTCAAGGATAGTTGAGAACTCTCTAGGACTTATTCGGCCTACTTTTTTGCTGACCTGTTGGAGCCACCCTCAATGTTGGAGACAACTTCTTTTGGATGCTCTATCTTATCTAGCTAGAAAATATTCACAGAATCAAAGTTTAGCTGCATTGATGCCAAACTACATAATTTAAATTCTACATGTAAGTTTATTTTTAATCTCAGAGCTTCATATACTTATAACAAAATATTTTGACAAAGAGCCCATTTTATGCTGCGTACAATCATTTTTTAGTGCTTCATCAATGTTTGATTTCAAACCATAGTCATCAACCTACAAAAGAATAAAAACATGTTGAATGTCAGATTTTTTATAAATTCCACACTCATTTTCATACGGGAATCCTCGGAAAAGCATTCAACATAAATCAGAATAATATATTGACGCAATTAAAAAGCAGTAATGAAAACATGATTACTCAGTGTTGTGAGCTGACCCTACATCACAACATTTGTATACATGGATACATTTATGAACCACATGAACCTTGTGAACTGTTGAGTGAACCCACAAAAAATCATATCATACTGGACAAAGAAAAATTTCAAATTTCAAGACAAAGAAAAAACTTCTTATCCCCAAAAGCTGTTTGTCTAAAGGTCTATACTGAACTGGGATATATTGACAAAATTTTCATTCCAAAAGTGTAAGACCCGTCAAGCCTTATTATGTTTTATGTACAACGTACATTAATTGTGTTAAAAACAAACATTGATGAGCTATAAAAAAGAAAGCTGGATGCAGCATATAATGGCCTCATTAGCAACATATTCTTAGTAGATAAAGTTGAAATGTATTATTTATAATACTCATAAAGGAGCTAAACTTTGATTCTAGTGAATATCCACCTATTATCAATTTGGATAGTGTATCCAAACAATATACCCTCCACCATGATATTCTATTACAGTTATTCTATATTAAGTGTGTTGTAAATACGTAAATAAGTATGTTGAGAATTGAGAATTTGAAGAGAATGCTATGTTGGAATACTTACCTTGTGTTAACTCTTCATTCGGGAGCTAAGTTGGATTGCAACTTCTTGTCTTGTGGCATCAGGCTTTACTATTAACACAGAAAAGTCAAATTTAGGATTTCATCTTGTTGCATAGCCTAGTAACTTCGAGGCAAGATTGGATGAAACTGTATTGTGTCGTTTTAGGGAGTTCGATGTTGTAGTGAAATGAATTTTGATGAATTTTTGGAGCAGACTGAGTGAGTGAGAGGGATGAGTAGGTGACATCTACCTGTTGCCACGCGTAGCGAGAGCGAGAGAGCCACATGGTCGGGCGGTTGCAACGCCGCGACTCAGAATCCGCGACTGACGGTGGTCCGGCAACGACTGACTGCCTCTAAAGCGCGACTGAAAGCGCGCTCAATGGAGCTTGCTTCTCATTGGTCCATTCGCCAATGACGTCATAACCTCTCATCCCCTTTCCGTTCATGCCAGAGCCTCACTCTCCCGTCCTGCAAACACCCTCAACCCTTCCCGCAATCGTTTGCACTCCAAATTCGATAGCGATCGTTTCATTTCCTAGAAAAATTCATCAACAGTACAATAACAACAACGTGATAAGTTGTCAATATTGGACAACCGGCTAGAACTAACAATTATCCTGTGCAGTAGGGTGAAAACTCACTTTCAAACATAGATCAAAACATTTGAAAATCGATAATTGATTCAGTTTTCTTTGATCTCTGATCTGGTATATCAGATCTTTTACAACACCGTATAGTCACTAGTATCGAACTGTAGTGAGGAATTATCTGTAGAGTTCAGTAGACCCGGGTCTAGGGTCTAGGTCTAGGGTCTACAACTTCAATTGAGGCAGAAATACATTTATAAAAAGGAGTATCTGTGTTATTTTATCAAGACAAAACTAAAATATCTGATCTATTTCAAAAAAGCCAACTAAAATAAAATCTACCTAAATAAGAAAGAATCACTTTTAGATAATGGAAACGGGGCGGGTTGTAACATACACTATACGGCCAAGGGCAGCTGAAATGGCAAATCCACTAGTCTATTAGAATACTAGTACATTCTAATCAAAAACATTCCATTTCGTCCATAATAGTGTACAGACTTCTAGAGTGGGCTATTCTTTGAATAAAACGCTTTCAAATATAATACGCTGCTACTGACAGTGTAGTTCCTTATTATTCAGATCCAGGATCTAAAAAATATGAGTACTGTACTGTCTCTGCAAATTAGACACTATTTCCATAGTGTAGGCCTATCTCGATTTTTCAGAGTGAATTGACTCGTATCATTGACGATTATTGTCTACTGGACTATAGAAATATACAGACTAAACACACTACACATGGTAGAGAAATACGTTAATCGTACCACGTGGCACGTACCAAACGTGCCACGTTATACGTAGTCCGTGTTACCGATTTTGAGTTGTGAGAGTTATGAATATTGTGTGCAAATCAATAGTTCTCTAGTTTTTTCAACTGTCTCTCTGATCTAGCGTATCAGTGATCAGATGTCTTACATAATACATATAGTATAAAGGTATGCTCTCTGGTATCCGCGGTTTATCTGTATGTGTACATTTGTAGGCTAGTATCTAATGCTTTGGGAGTGAAATTGTTGTTTAGAAATGAGTTGTATTGTTGAAGTATTTTAATAAAGCCTTGGCATGTGCTGTAGTATTATGGTTTTTACATTAATGATGATTCTAATGTATCATTAACATTAGATGTTATTGTATGATTCCTCATCATTTGACTAAGTCTATCGAAATTACTATATTATTTGAATTGTTCATTGAGTTCGATGAGAATAGAATTTTATTAATTTACTTATCTATTTTATTTATTCTACTTATTTTATTCATTTATTTAGTGGATCAGATTTATGTCAAAGTATAGCGTTATCTGTTTAGAGATTGTGTCTACGTCTAGTTTATTTCGATTCTTTATTTTCTCTTAATTAAGTCAAGTTCGTTAAGCTAAGTCAAGTTCACTTAATTGAGTTAAGCTCGTCAAGTTAACTTTGACTTCTGATAGATAGATAGATAAATGACTTTTATTTGTGCACTTTACAAGTAATAAAAGTGCTGTGGGCGAAGTTGAGGCATAAGAGCCCCCTCTTCCACTTAACCCACTAGACGTAGACTAAAAAAAGTAATTTTCATTGTTCCTGTGTACCCTGTCAAACTACTGATTATCAAATGTGAGATGTTGAGTGTGTAGAATTTATAATTTTGAACCATTTAAGGTCACATAACATTTTACACTGTAATTATATTTTTAGAACATTCAAAAATCGTATTTTATCAACTAGTGGAACTAATTTAGAATACATACAATAGTGTTCAAGCTTCTTGAGTATTCTTTGAATAGAACGTGTTTGTACTGTTCCCAATACTCTGCAATTGACTGTGCAGTTTATTATCATCAGCCAGGCTCAAGATTTGAAATTATCAAATTTCGAAATGAATTTTCTTGTAATGTAGGTACTAGAACTATGAACAAAAATTTATTGCACACATCAATCAAGTTCATTTCCTTATTTTAACAATAAACTCGATTCATGCAGCATGGAGAAACATAATCTACCCAGGTAAGTGTCATCACATTATAATAAAATAAAACATTTGATCTGACGAATATAAATGCTTGCCAATAGCTCTGTCATATGAAAATTGTACTTCTTGGGATGTGCATGAGTAAGATTTAATGATAAAGAGTTTTGATTGCTACATAATTATTATCATTTAGCAACTTAACTAGTAGTAACTAGTAAGCAACTGATGGGCTATCAGTGAGATGACCCGCAGCCCCATAAATATAGTGGGCGCGGGGACTCATCAGTAAGATTGGTAGGTACAGTATATTGTGTTGATACGCCAAGGTGGTTTTCAAGACTTTATTAATGTTGTTGCGAGTGTGGGAAAGAATCGAATATCGCGTAGTTATCGCTTGGGATTCGGGTGGCGGTCAAATTGAAAGTTTATAAAAATGTTGAATTTGTCTTTTATATGAATGGTTGGAACCTCTTGAGTTGAGAGTATCTGCATTTTGCAATTGAAGCATTTTTAATTTGAGTCAATATTTCGTAATCACCCGGTAATGTACCATGCCACCAGTAGTGTAATACTTTACTGATAATAAAATAGATTATTCTCAAGAATCATTCTTAGAATCCTTCTACTCTACAAATTTCTATTAGCATAATATACTTTCATATACTTTCATTATACTATCATTTTCATTAAAGCTACATGTGTTTCGAAAAAAAAAAATTTTTAGAATAAAGCGTTTTTATTGAATAGAGACTACTTTCAGCACACACTGGATCATTCAATGACGTAACAATGACGTCAGACCTGCAAGACCACTCGATGATAGACCGTTGTGATGGTGGTTGGGGGATGGGTGCTCACTGCTCAGCTTGGAACTCTCCAGGTAGGCCTAGTAGAGACTGGAAATGATTTGTCATTATTACTCGCAAGTATTGATGAGATTCATCGACAAATTCGACATACATATCGGAGAAAATATCAATCTGCTAATGAACAAACGGCTACAACTCAATCATTATAATCTGCGATTTGTTAACCCAAACTGTCAAGAACCTTGATACTGATACAACTTTATTATCAACCGCAGAAAATCCCTTCATATAGGTACTGAATAGTATACACTATAATCGTGTATCATATAATTGATTGATTAATTATAGGTTATTTTCTTCAAGAGAAAATAGGACTCAACCTCAACATAATTGCAACACGACCGATTAATTTTAAATGAAATTTTAAAGTACCCTTCATCCGCATCATTCCCTTTATCATCATCTAAAAACTCGATTAATTCCACCTTGGCAACACGCAACTGAATACTGTGTTGCGCTGTGCGACGATAGCTTTCAAAACCGAACCAACGATTTTCAATAAATGCCTGGCAACTATCACCGCGCAGCGCAGCACAACTTCCAGTAGTTCGGTTTTAAAACTCAACACAGTGTTAAGTGGCCGGGCGCTCTTGAATAACATTGCTTAGCCTAAAGAAAGTCATTCTGAAATTCCCGAGCGCTGTTGACAAGAAAAATTACAAAGACTTTATATAGAGTGACTCTAAATAAAGTCACTAGAAAATTTAGAAATATGGTAATCATTTTCATTTGTAAATTCTGTAAAAAACTATGCCTATGTAAAATGGCATTCTTTCCATAAATATGTTGGTTTTTGTTAATTATAATGAAATTGAAGAGCACTACAGTATAATAATTAAATAATACAAAGATAAACTCAGAAATTTTTCAGATTCAACAAATCTGAAAGAAATTATTTTTGAGAGAAGTTCCATCTAAAAACAATATATTTCACAAATACAATAAGCTAATGTAAGGTAGTTTTTGTGATGCTTGAACATTCTGCTTGTTATTAACTTACTATAGTTTTATCATCCAGAAGTAGCCTACTTTAATAGTCTATTATTGTGGAAAACATTTCCGTAATTACCGTATGACCGTATCCTATATTTGAAACCTACACTTTATTACAATAATCCATTGTCCTCTTTACATGAGAACAATCTTTGTACCGTATTGCTATTATTATTATGATTTTTCAAATAATACGTGATATTTTGTTATGTTAGCAATGTATTTTGTTGAGTACTATGATACTGCAATGGGTGAAGTGAATTAAACGTAGTAAAACTAGGTACTTATCTCGAATTTATTGGAGTGAATGAACAGAAGCTGAATAGAAGTGAAAACTACCTACTAGCAACTAGAAAGAATTTCAAATTCTGTAGTATTACTTGTTTTTGCGCATCCCATTCCAAAATAAATATGACTA
This sequence comes from Conomelus anceps, assembly GCA_948455865.1. NCBI lineage: Eukaryota > Metazoa > Arthropoda > Insecta > Hemiptera > Delphacidae > Conomelus > Conomelus anceps. The sequence continues at coordinate 25,491,142 of OX418218.1, read as the reverse complement.
TGTTGCCCTAGCAAGATGCAATTAGTTGGAGACTTGGTGTTAGCGTTTTATTCATTGCTTTGCAACAGGTGCTTAGTCAGGGGGGATATCGCGATACATCCTCCCAGAAATTTTGTAGTCTTTTTTCACAAAAAATAATAACTTACAGATTGAATTAAAACAGTCAATAAAAAATAAACTTTAGTATTATATTTAGCACAAGCGCTTGTCACGGGAATCGCGAAAACTATAGCCTACAATATTATTATGGTACTCTTCTTACTCTGCTGCAGCATGTACAGTTTAGTGAGCAATGTAGACTATAGTTGTTGCAATGCAGTGTTTTAGAGTGTTGTCTACCTAAAAGGCTTCCAACGTCTTCCAAATTTATACTTTTTGCAAATGATACTACCCTAATAATAAATGGGAAAAATCTGAATGAATTACAGACTAACTATGACGCAACCATAACTTCAACAAAAACGGCCTTAAAGAACCTCAAACTAAATATAAACAGTTCAAAAAGCGCACTGATAAACTTCCAAATAAAACCCTCTAGAACCACAGAGAACCCATTAACTATAACAGACATGGAAATATCATCTACAGCGAGATTTTTAGGAATTACGCTTGACTCAAACCTCGCATGGCTTAAACACATAGACAACTTATCAAGTAAATTATACACATCACTCTATGGTATCAAAAGAATAAAACAAATTGCAGGTAAAAGAACAGCACTGATAGCATACCACTCTCTCTTTGCATCACACATAGGGTTTGGAATTATTGCATGGGGAGCAGCACCACACACCTATTTAGAACAAATTCTGATATTACAGAAAAAAGCGATGAGAATAATAAAATTTTTAATGATTTTCATTTAATGATCTAACATACAGTTCACACTGCAAACAAGACCGTATCCTAACAATTATATCATTATATATTTTCAAAACAATTATGTATGTAACCAAATTCAAATCAAATTATAAATGCAGAAACAATATTCATTTACACAACACAAGAGCAAACAATAATTTCGACTTACCATACAATAGACTACAAAAATCACAGAAACACTCAAACTACATGGGATGTAAATTTTACAACCTGCTTCCAAACAACCTCAAAAACATCCAAAACAAATCTGAGCAAACATTTAAACAAGCTGTTGAAAATTATTTATTATATAACCCCTTATCTATATATATAAAAATGAATGTGTGTATGTATGTTTGTATGTATGTTCCCAGTAAACTCCGAAACCGCTGAACCGATTTCAATGAAATTTTCAGTGACGATGTAGAATAGTTCTGAGATGGTTCCTGTGAAGTTTGGGAGTTCAAAGCCCCCCATTTTTTTTCTCCGGGGGTTAGGGGGGGCATACTTATACTTTGATATTTTGTGTCCTAACCGCTGAAGCGATTTCGATGAAATTTTCTGGCACAATGTACAATAACTTAGTCCCAAGATAGTTTCTGTGAAGTTTGGCAGTTCAAAGCCCCCCATTTTTTCTCCGGGGGGGAGGGGGGCATACTTATACTTTGATATTTTGTGTCCTAACCGCTGAAGCGATTTCGATGAAATTTTCTGGCACAATGTAGAATAGTCCCAAGATAGTTTCTGTAAAGTTTGGCAGTTCAAAGCCCCCATTTTTTTCTTAGGGGGGGGGGGGGAGGGGGGCATACTTATACTTTGATATTTTGTGTCCTAACCGCTGAAGCGATTTCGATGAAATTTTCTGGCACAATGTAGAATAGCCCCAAAATAGTTTCTGTAAAGTTTGGCAGTTCAAAGCCCCCCATTTTTTTCTTCGGGGGGAGGGGGGCATACTTATACTTTGATATTTTGTGTCCTAACCGCTGAACCGATTTCAATGAAATTTTCAGTGACGATGTAGAATAGTTCTGAGATGGTTCCTGTGAAGTTTGGGAGTTCAAAGCCCATCATTTTTTTTCTCCGGGGTTAGGGGGGGCATACTTATACTTTGATATTTTGTGTCCTAACCGCTGAAGCGATTTCGATGAAATTTTCTGGCACAATGTAGAATAGTCCCAAGATAGTTTCTGTAAAGTTTGGCAGTTCAAAGCCCCCCATTTTTTTCTTAGGGGGGGGGGGAGGGGGGCATACTTATACTTTGATATTTTGTGTCCTAACCGCTGAACCGATTACAATGAAATTTTCAGTGACGATGTAGAATAGTTCTGTGATGGTTCCTGTGAAGTTTGGGAGTTCAAAGCCCCCCATTTCTTTTCTCTGGGGGTTAGGGGGGGCATACTTATACTTTGTTATTTTGTGTCCTAACCGCTGAAGCGATTTCGATGAAATTTTCTGGCACAATGTAGAATAGTCCCAAGATAGTTTCTGTAAAGTTTGGCAGTTCAAAGCCCCCCATTTTTTTCTTCGGGGGGAGGGGGGCATACTTATACTTTGATATTTTGTGTCCTAACCGCTGAACCGATATCAATGAAATTTTCAGTGACGATGTAGAATAGTTCTGAGATGGTTCCTGTGAAGTTTGGGAGTTCAAAGCCCATCATTTTTTTTCTCCGGGGGTTAGGGGGGGGCATACTTATACTTTGATATTTTGTGTCCTAACCGCTGAAGCGATTTCGATGAAATTTTCTGGCACAATGTAGAATAGTCCCAAGATAGTTTCTGTAAAGTTTGGCAGTTCAAAGCCCCCCATTTTTTTCTCCGGGTGGGAGGGGGGCATACTTATACTTTGATATTTTGTGTCCTAACCGCTGAAGCGATTTCGATGAAATTTTCTGGCACAATGTAGAATAGTCCCAAGATAGTTTCTGTGAAGTTTGGCAGTTCAAAGCCCCCCATTTTTTTCTCCGGGGGGGAGGGGGGCATACTTATACTTTGATATTTTGTGTCCTAACCGCTGAAGCAATTTCGATGAAATTTTCTGGCACAATGTAGAATAGTCCCAAGATAGTTTCTGTGAAGTTTGGCAGTTCAAAGCCCCCCATTTTTTTCTTCGGGGGGAGGGGGGCATACTTATACTTTGATATTTTGTGTCCTAACCGCTGAACCGATTTCAATGAAATTTTCAGTGACGATGTAGAATAGTTCTGAGATGGTTCCTGTGAAGTTTGGGAGTTCAAAGCCCATCATTTTTTTTCTCCGGGGGTTAGGGGGGGCATACTTATTTATACTTTGATATTTTGTGTCCTAACCGCTGAAGCGATTTCGATGAAATTTTCTGGCACAATGTAGAATAGTCCCAAGATAGTTTCTGTAAAGTTTGGCAGTCATAATTTTTTAAATATTTTTTTTACTATTCGGTAGATCTTTTTAAGATGAACTAAAATATTGATTTTACATTTTTAAAACTTCAAGCTTAACTTGAACTTATTTGTAAATATCAATCTCAATATCAATATCCATTTACAATTTATATTTTTTTTAAAACATGTACAATTAATAAAATTCCTGAAAATATATTGTTACAAAATATGTACAAAAATTAGGTGTGTTTTTATTTGGGCATAGCCCGTCTACCTGCCCCACGCATTCCTCATTATCACAGCCCACTATGCCCCCTCTCATTGCTGCCACTGGCGTAGCAACGCACGCCGGGTACCGCTAGTACTCAATAAAAGAATACTTTGAACTGCCAGAAAAAACCCTTCTTTATATGAACCTTGATTCTTGAACCTTAAACCTCTTTGTTACGTCAAAACAAAACCTTAAAACGAACTTAACCTTATCCTTGAGGTAGTATCTTGACGTACCCCTAGTCTCGAGGACTATGATGGTGAAAGTGAAAGTGAAAAGTGTCTGTCACTGACTCTTCAGGATCAGAGATTATATTTCATTTGAATTAACAATTGCTTTAATTGGAATATCCAAGTCTTCAAAATGATCAAAAAATAAAAAAATGACAAAAAAAATTGGGGGAGGTTCCCCGGACCCCCTTATCATTTGGGGGATTTCATCTCTCTCCCCCCCCCCCCACCCGGGAGTTGAATCTTGGCTACGCTACGCCACTAGACAATAGCAAATTCCAAATTACAATTAGACTAGGCGGCTCGTTGTACATTCTTTTATTCACTCGAAACCTAGTAGCAGCTTGGAATTCAACTAGTTAAGTTATTTTTAGTGTTATCATTAACTACTTTTTATTCATTTAACCCAATAAGTCATTGTATATAGGCTCATATTATTAATTTTACCTAGTCATAATACTGTACCTGCAACGAGTTTTGAACTGTCGCGCCTTTGCAAATGTAATATGCCTCCTAGGTCCCAGGCCTCTGTTGAATTCCTCCTACTCCTGAGCTACGAATAAAAGTAGAAAAAACATTTGATCTCAAATAATTATTTCAAAATTTCTATTTATTACAGATGGTACTTTCTCTTTAGGGAATAATTACTTGAAAATCGATCTTATATAGACCTAATGATAGCTTCTCATTATTTGTTGGTTAGGATGCTATTTGTCTATATGGCAGTGGAAAGCATATGTTTGTATTCTTCTTGCAATTGCAAATTGCAATCTGCTTTCTGCTTTTGCATTTCGTTTTCATCTGTTTCTGTACTTTAACTTTTGGTGTTGTGCATCTTCTGTATCAAAATCTGATTCTCATTCATAAGATTACTCTGAAAGCTGAGATTCCTGAAGAATAGAAAATGCTGTATAGTTTCCGTTGTTGATATTGAAAACACTTGATAATCAAGGTAATTATATAGAATCTATTTTACAAGTTCAATCTATTTTTGCTATTGATGTTTGCGATGCAACAAATCTGATCTGACAGTTATCTAACCTAGAATGTTTATTTGTATTTAATATTATTTGTGTTGGTGGTTCAACTTGCGGGTAAACATACGGTAATTTAGATAATTGGTTTCCGATCACCCAAGATTTGAAATTTATATTGTTATCTTGAACTTGAGATTGTATAATGACAGCAGGGTAATTGAGTATTGAATTAATTTGGAATAGGCCTAAGAAGTTATATTAAGTTGAATCAGCCGCCTTGAATCATTAAATCACCTTCTGTGCTAAGCTACTTTAAGTACTATCTGTTGTATACTTACTCATTGATTGTAAAATAACTATTGCCTTGCTGTTTCGAAATAGCTTGGCGAACCAGTTTAATAAGAATTTACCCCAAAAGCTTGACTGCAACACTACAATCATGAGTTAGGTTAGTTTTCCCCGGCCGACATTTCTCTTACCGTTGAGGTGCCTTTCCACTTATTGCTAAAACATAGGGGAGTAATATTTGAAGATGGCTCGACTATCAAATAACTACTCATCTCACTGTCAAAAGAGCAAAAGTCACTAGAGACTCCAATTGAGACTGCAGATTTTGAATTCATTCGTTTTGTGCAACTTGGTGGCCTATTAAGACTCGAAAAAGTACAAGGACGATCCAGTGACTCGCATAGCTTCTACCCAGCAATGTGTTTCATTGATAGAAACTTTCAGAGTAGAAATGTCAAATTACTCGTGCGTTACCAGCGTGTTCAAGAAGGTTTTCTGCAGTTTAAGCATTGAACATTAGTTGCCTGCTTTTGAAAAATAATCTTTTACGTTGTTGCTGGCTGTTCAGTTGATGACACTTTTCTCTGTGCTAAGAATGGGCTCAATAATTCGCTGGCTGGCTTTTGGCTTTGTGGACTAATTCCAAGTATTTTCTATTTGAATAGTTAACTTCATATAATCGATTTTCATAATTTCTTTATTTCAGATTGAATATGGCTCCAGGTTTGAATGGAGGGGGAAGACCAACTGGAACTGTACCGAAGACTAAAGCGCATAATGAATCAACGCGGGAGCACGGTACCCATCCTCCTCACCGACGTGACTTTTCATTCAACCACATGAATAATAATTTGGTATTGACCTATTAAATCCTACTGATACTATTCTGTGTCAGCATCTCTTCACTCTAAGCTATAATCCATACTTTTTGGAGTAGTATCAGCATCTAAGGAAATGCATGCAAAATTTTGAACTTGATACTTGATGCATTCAGTTGTAGGGTTGCAATGCTGAGTCACTGGTTTTTCTTTCAATCGTGAACACGATTATAAAATTATACGCGTTGAAATAAGACAAAAATTTTTTGCTAAAACCGAGCATGAACATTTTGTTGGAATGAAACTGAAGGAATGTTTCTTCTTAGAAGTCATTTTTCATTTTCACCAGTCGTCGCTCCTTGTAGGCGTTTATAATTCTATTCGACTACTTGAAAGATGTTCGAGCTTTTTTCATATTGAACTACAAGTTTTAATCATATATTACTATTTTTAAATATTACTGAATTCACTTGTACCTATATAATGATGTCATTAAAGAGTAGTACAAGAGTTGAATTTATGCATCGGTTTATTGCTTCAGTGGATCTTCATCTGTAACTGACGAAGCACAATACCAGAGTGAAATGACCACATACAAGTGATTTATATTTCTGTTGTTAATTTCTGTTGTTTAAGTGACAGACTTCAGTTTTATAAAACTTGGCTTTTGCATATCAAATGAATACATTATAATATTGTGAAGTTTGGAAATGTTTCTGGATAGACTTGTATGAACAATAATTGCTGACATAATATATGGGAATGAATAATTTCCTACTTGATCATTTAAGTTATTTCCAATGAAAAATTTATAAAAATTCTCGAATTTACCCAGGATTAGAATATTAACATAATATATTCATCTGATTGTATCACTTTGTCTCACAGGCTCCAGCAGACTGGCAGTCATTAGCTGATTTTCTGCCAGTAGCGAGATCTAGGAAGGAAAGTAATAATTCTTCTACTCGATATCCTGAACCACATGAAATACAAGGTTTGTGCCAGCCCATCTCATTTTTTAACATATTTATTTTAAAAATTCGATTAACAAAATAATTATTGATTTAAAGCCGAATTCTAGGATTTTTTTTTAATTTAAATATTTATTGTTTCTTTACAAATACGGCATATACAAAACATCCAAGCAGTACAATAATTCAATATTTGAAATTAAAAATTATATTACGAGTACAAATTAGAAGAAATCATATCATTAATTGATTCAAGATTGGAATGCCCTGGTTGAATGTACAATTATAACATTTAAATAAAAAATAATAATAAAGTATAGAATTACAATAATATTGGTATTTTGTTAGGAAACATGCAAATCGAGGTAAAAAACCTGTGAGAGATGGCATTACAAAATTATTAAAAATAAGATACAGCTTAGTGGAAAATAGGAGTTGAGGCCGACCAATTTATTAAAACACATTAGTATAGTGCTGAAGGCTTGAACATTTAGCAATTTGGCTTTGTATATAGGCTATGTTCTACATCTGAGTCAAAATATTATTTTGAAACTCTTAGGTAGGCTACACTCTTTCTTTCATTTACCTTATCTAAGTGATTTGAAAAATGTATCAACGTTCTCAAATTCTATTAAAAATATCTTGGAATTTTGTTCGCTCTACACATTGGCGTATTTCTAAGGGTAGTAGGCTAAGTTAAAGAACTTGGGTGCTAGATATAAGAAAAATTCATAAAATGACTTATTTGGCTTAGGTATGCAGATTTACGATTATGTTTGATTAAGATTGAGAATGGCCTGACTGCTGGATCTATAAATCAGTATCTCGCTTGTAAATGTAGTGGTGATAATATCATATTTTGCTTGTTATTCACTTTCCTTCTTCAACTGCTCAACCTAAATATTATTTAATGTCCCTATTTGTTGTAACTAGTCAGAGATTATGGTATTTTTATTGGAAAGTTTTTTAAAAACAAAATCTAGTATTCTTTTAATCAATTTTATAATGTTTTAAGTAATGCCTATACTTCAATTATTGGTAAAATTGATTAGCTTACGTTGTGTATTTCCCCCTGTTAATAGATGAAGCGGCAGTTTGCCCAGAAAATCAGTGGTTTCCACAAGTTCTACAGTCACAGGTCAATTACTGCAGCGAGGATGAAGTAAGTACTCAGTACAAATATTCAAAACCTTGTTAAAATTTATTTGATGATGTTGAAAAGCTTTACTGCAGTGTAGGTTCTGACTTTAAACACTTTTTGATCTATGAATGCTCTAATGAATGAGCTCTATAAACTTGATTCCAATTTGTTATGAAAAATATAAGATGATGTAGTGAGTTAAACTGGTCTGGAGTTTGATTAAGATTGAGAAAGGCCTGACTGCTGGAATTCATAAACGATTGGAAATGCGTTCAAATAATCAACAAGCAATAGAGATAGAATAGGATAACGATTTCTATCTTTTAGCATCAATAAATCTGTTAAAATATCTCCTTTCTACAAATAATTCTTGGAAAATACGTGAAATATACTTTGATACAAGAAAGTAAAGAAGACTTGAGAAGTTGGATTTTTTTTGAAGGTTTGTCTGAGACCTGTGTGTTTGTAATTAGTTGGATGAATGTGTTTGATGAGTTATGCTCATTATATACATTACTCATACTCTGCAGTTTTTATTTTATACCTGCTAGAAATGGTTATTTCTCTTTTTTGATCATTAATTCTTGTTTGCTTAATATTGTTATTTTTCATGTTAGCAGTCCAGATGGGAAGACAAACGGAGAAAAAGTAATAATATATTGAATCCTCCCGACCAAACACAAATGAATAGAAGATTTGTCCAGATTTGTGACTACATCAATCAAACATCAAGTCTAATGGATACACTGCAGCCTTCAGGAAACTCGGTATGAAATATTTTTTAATAATAATATGAATCATTTATGAATCTGATTCACAAGTCCAATGTAAGACCAATTTTTACCTTTAGCTGTACTAGCAGGGACGTTTAAAGGGAAAACCCGTTTATTCTGCTGTTTGCGCTATTTGTCATCCAATAAACATGAAAATCTTTCTTCATTGTGTAGAAAAATCTTAATTTTTTTCTTCAGACAATAGGGTAACCTATCGATATTCTAACTTCATTATGGTGTAACTTGTAAGTCAATAAACTTTGGTACGTGATAATAAGGAATTGATACGTAATGTTTAGTTATAATTTGTCGAATGTTTAGTTATAAAAATCAATTCCACAAGTCTAACTTTGAAAATGGTATCTGAAACAGGATAAAATTGTTCATAAACGATTGGAAATTTTTTCAAATAATCAACAACGCAATAAAGACCGAATTGGATAACCATTTCTATCTTCTAACAACAACAAAGCAGTTAAAATATCGAATACTACGAATACTACTCCAGGAGGTGTAGATGCATCTTTTCTCCTTTCCTGGACCAGTGCATTATGTGTCTAATAAGTTTATTAGAAATCTTCATAGAAGAAAATTATAAAAAAAAAATTGTAATTTTTAAGTAGAAGTAATGATTAGAGAGCCATAAATGTATTTGAGTTATGCAGGCCTAATATTGAAATAAAAAATATTGTTTTGAATGTTGCTAGGTCTTTCAATTAGGCTAACTTTTGCTGAGATATTGTTTCAACTGCTTGTGCCATGGTAATCATAAAGATTAAGTCTTGGATTAATTTGTGTAACAATTTTCAGGTCGCTGAAAACGGATTACCTGAATCAAGCTTTCCAAATGGCGGTGCATCAGCATCTTCTCCTGATACTATGCATCAAAGAAATTTTCCCAGTCAACCGGTTAGTCCAATCATTTGTTTATTCGTGATAATTTGCTTTTAATAGTTTTCGTTGAAGGAAGAACCAATAAATTTGTTTGAAACTAATATTTATTTTTTCTGGAGGATGAAGCCCACATAGGTCTGAGACCTGTGCATGGGTAATGAATTGGATGATTGTGATTGATGAGTTGGACCTACAGTTTTAGGTGGGTTCCGAACAACCGGGAAGTGATTTTATAGCAGAGAACACATTCTTTTTCCTGGCCAATCCAATCGGTCACCCCTACAAGAGCGCCCAGGAGTTTCGTAGCTCATCTCTGATTGAACAGATACCTGCTACGGCACTCGGCTATCATTTCCATTTATTATTTAAAATGATTGAACCGCTGGATATTCAACATTGTATATCTGATACCATTTTTAACCGAAAAATCAGACTTCTTGAAATCATTAATCCTTATTGTTGTTGATATCCATTTTTCGTGAACTGTAGTAGAACTATTGATATGTATAAACTTTTTGTGCAGAACGGACTTTTTTTGAGTCGCGGCGGACGCGTTTGAAATATTTGGTTCTTCTTCGGCGCAGACCAAGCGCCGAAGAAGAACCATATAGTTCGAAACGCGTTCGCCGCGACTTGAAAAAAGTCAGTTCTGCACAGCAAGTTTATACATATGAATCATTAATCCTCTTACATAATGTAAGTTTTATCTCATATTATTAAGAAATATTTAAAAATAGTTTGATTCACAAGTTACCCTAATTGCTTACAACTGGAATTGAAGTGAGCTTCGTGCATAAAACTTGCGTATAATTTAATAAAAAAATTATGAATTTTAATATCAATATTAAGCAGCCAAAAAGTCCATTGATTGGAAACTTATTGTTTAAAGTTTTTTCAGACGGGTTCTGTTCCAAAATCCAGCGATTCCACTCTCCGTAGAAATGAGCTGAAGATGAAAATGGAAGAATCGCAAAGGAAGGTACGTATTTTTTCTTTTTTTGTGGTTATCACTCACTTCATGGCAGTTAATCGATTATTAGTTTAATCTTGTGTATTGGAATCATGATATAATACTGAGTAATGAGTCTTACCTGAGCCAGCCAGGTCACACGATATTATTATTATTATTTATGAGTCTTATCCACAGTACTGCTTCCTTTCACTTTTGCTCAATGGTTTAAAAGGAATATACTAAGAAAGCAGCGTTCTTTGTTGATAATGCCCTCATTTTAATGCGTTTTAAAGTGAACTGATTTTTCTTCAAAATTAGTTTTTATTTCATCCGCGTTGCATAAGCTTTAAGTTCTTAGATTGCCCGATCCCTTTAATTCACTAAATTTTTTCAATGATTTGGTCGAGACTAAATATGATGTATTTTTCTATTCGCAGATGTTGGAGCTTAGAGAGCAATCTGCGATAATGGCATTAAAACATAAAGCACAAGAACAGTTGAAGGAAGCACAGACAGCACAGGTAATGCTGGTAATTTTATTAGAATATTCTTTTTATTCATGAGAGCAGAAGTCTTTGGAACAAAACTTAACAGATCAATCGATACAGATGCTTATCTGTATAAAATACTGCATTTAAATTCAATGATGAAGGAAATTGCTTGATCACCTAAATTCACGGATAAATAACCTTCCAATCATAGACTTCACATGCTGAGCTATTTCAGATCATTTGTAATTTGTAGAATTTGTACAATATTTATTGTAGCCTATTTAAGAACAATTAGCATTATGAGTCTCAACAGGGTTTGAAAGCATTCATCTTCCACTTCAACGTTTCGTTATTTGTGTAACCAAAGTAAATTTTCATGACTATACTCACAATCTCCCAAGTTCTGATTGGGTGCTTGCTGAGTGTAGTGTCAAGACGATCTTGATGTTCAGTCGAGGGCACTCGGGACTGCGCTAGGGTGACCGGCTGCGATGACATGACTACCAGATTTACCCAGTGGTTCGGACCCCATCTAAAACTGTAGGTCTACCATTCATAATATAATTGTAATATCATTACCTCGTTACAAGTTTCTGACTCATGTGAGTGTCATCAGCAAGAAAAAAGTGCAATTCTGTTCATGAAAACTGTATTTAAAGTCAGTCGGACCGTTAGAAATCCTCCTCTTTCAATAGCAAGCAAAACGTATGTCACATATAAATAAAATTGTGCTGCTAACCTGAAGCAGACTAGAATTGGTTTTGAAATTTTAGATATTACAAGTCTGCAGTTTGATTTGTGATCAGATTTCATAAAAAAAAAACGGTGCCTACGATCTGCCCTGTTTCATGTGAATTGAATAACTTTATTGTCTACTTGAATTTTGCGATTACTCGTAAAAATCTTAATCTCACTTTTCTGAAGTAAGAAAGTTTTTTCTCAACTAAAACATTCATACCTTCTTCAGGACTCAGATATTAAACAAATAAAGGCTATTGACTTTTACAGAGAGCGTGGCTAGCAGCAGCTTCATCAACGCAGCCTCAACCGCCTTCAGCTTCTGTATTATCGGATGCAAATATCCAAGACTCACTGAATAATCTGCAGCGATTCTATGATGGTCGGAATGAGGTAGTTATTCATTATTTTTTTCATTTTTTGAGATAATTCCTTGTTAATAACTAAAAACGCTTAAACTGCACGCTTCAAATAAATAGCTTTCATTGGCTGAGATTTTCTAGTTAATGATACTTTCAAGTCAATGAAAGCCATTTATTTGAAGCGTATAGTCGATTCCTCGCTTGGCAAACGCTCCATGTGCTTAAATATTACTCACAGTATGAACTAATTGTCACAGAATATGCTTGAAGATACCATCAAGTGGAATCCTGGTTGGGTCAGGTATTTTCTTCTTTTTAATTCATTTTATTTATTAGACACATTTTATTTATTAGCTTAAACACATGGCCTCAGAATTATATGGGATGTGCACTTCTCGAAAAAAACTAATTTTGAGGAGTTGTCAGATTGTTTGAGAAACTTACTTTTTAACAAGTACACTACACTAAAACAAAACTCTGAATTTGTCTTTATGATTCCTTTTACGCATTTAAATACAGACGAAACAAATTCCATCTGTTGATTTTATTCTAAAGCAAAAGTTGAAAATCTACACAAATTGGTTACAAGAATCGAATTAATAGGCTTTATCATAAAATTCTACTAGGGTGCCTGCACAGTTTAGCATGCAATACTGTGTGATAATCACCATCGCTAAATCCATCACGTGCTGTGTAATTGTTGTAGCTGCTCCAATCTGTCACACACTATCCCACAGCATATGTTTCATTCTTTGATGGCGATTTTTATTGAGTATTGGATGTGCATGCACCCTTAGATAAAGGCTTACTAAATAATTTGCAATCTTTTAGGCAAATTGAAAACAAAAATTTCGTCTTATTCGTTATCATTAAGTCACACAGTAACTTGACTTCACAAAAGTCAACTTGACAATTTATATCATGAAAACGTACAGTTTTTTGTTTTACTAGATACTAAATATTTCAACAACCATTGTCGATGATGGAATCAACATGAATTATGGTACTAGTGTACTTTGACTATAATTAAATGTATTTTTCATTGTTTTGTCTCTCTTCTCCTTCCACACTTTGTTACAAGGCCGAATTTCAGAACAGAATTTTCAGTAACAGAAAAGTTACTAACCTTCATATTGTTTATATTCCAGATTGGGGAAATGCTTGGGTGTAATCCTGATTGCACCTCAGAGGTTGTGCAGCTTCAAAATAAATTGAAAGAGCTGCAATTGAAGAAGTCACAAATGGATCAGAAAATTTTACAGTACGCTTCTTTCAACACTAACTTAGGTATGTAGATCTCATTTATACTAATCTAAGATGTTTTAGTTTTTGACGAAATTATCATTCTGCTGTACAGCACACTCCTTAATACTTATTTAATAATAATTCGCGTAAAAAGTAATTCTGTAATAGTGCTAGTGATTTTTTCTGGAGCTCAAGTTGTTAACCAGTTAACCTCAGTCTGTTTTTTTGATGTAGAAACAAAAAATTGACTGATCAAAACAACCAAGTTCTAGTAATGATATTATATAGTGCATAATATCATATCCGGCTTGTTAAAAGTACAATAATCATAAATAATCTTGACTACAGTTTTTTAATAAAATATTACGGGTATGTTTTTAAACTATTTATGTCACATTTTTAGTGTATAACAGCTTTAGAAGGGATCGAATCACCATTTCCAATTGAAGCAAATATTTTCGATATTGATGAACTACTGTTTTTATGACAAAAATTATAAGAATATACTTCATCATTCAATGAACACAAGGAATCTATTTTATTTAGATTTTCTAGTTTTAAAACTCAATTTTTATTTCTTAAATAAATCGCACATTCTCTGTTGTAATCTTAGTTATATCCGCACTAAAAAAATCACTTTTTGAATCACGAAGTATAATGTTATTATGCCATAAGATAAGCACAATATTATAGTCAGCTTATGGCATAATCCATTTTGCTCATTGAAAAGAGTGTCTGAGAATGATATCCATCTAAGTATGTTGTGCGCCAGCACCTTGATGTTTCAATTATAACCAGTATATAAGGATATCTTTTATTATTTTTAGAACCGGGTGACATTGGAAGTATGACTAATGGAGCAGCAATCCATGTTGGAGAGCAAAATATAGAAGAAAAAATAGCTGAATTAGCCGCACTTAGAGAACAATTGAATCGTATGCAAGGAGTTATAGGAACTATACCAGCCCTCAATACTTCTCAGGTAAATGTTATTCATCAAAGCTGTTCACCATGACATAAGAAATAAAATATTTTATAAATTTTCTGATTCATTAATTTCAGCATGTAGATTGTAGACTATATTTAATAAGAAATATTTTTAACTATATTGCTGTGTTGCTGTATGTTAATGAGTACTTAATCTTCTACAACAACATATTTAATCCAGTTATAATTTTGATTTTTCACTCTTAATTCCTTTATAATAACCCATATTTGACTTCTTTCCTTTAATCTTACAAACATTTTGCGGGCATTAAGCAGGTATGTTGAAGATTTCCTCCTTTAACATTCGTATTTTTATGGATTTTGTTTGAGCAAATAAGAGACTGTTTACCTACAAAAAATTTAATTACACTCCGGGTGACCAGTTTCGCCTAGCTGAAAGATTTAAAAAAATGTATTATGATTTCCAGTTGTTATTTGACATAGGTTGATTAAATCAGGGTTGAATAATGTTTTATATGAAAGTTCAATGTTGGCTTATTTATTAGAGAATCATTCAAATAAGTTTCAAACTTTGAGCTGTATAACTTGAAGCATGGTCACATTAGAGATTGGGTTATTCATTTAACAAGCTCTGCAAAGCATACTAAAGTCTACCATGCTAAATCCAAATGTTAAAAATATAGCCAAATTGCTAAGCTAATGCTAATATAATGGATCATGAATGAGATCGTAAGTCATTATTTAAAATTGAATCAATTTAATATAAATTTAAACCTGAAAAACCAAAACATTTTTCCAGGTTAGTCTTTGTTGTGACTAAGATTGATAGAAACAACATTTCAACTAAACTTAATTTGTTTAGCCTTTCAACGAATAATTATTGGAGTAGACATGAACTAGTTTGGTGCATTTTGGCTCTCTTTCTCTGGTTCCCCCTCACTTCATCATGCTGTCTGCAACTCTAACCCTTCTAATTATTTTTGTGGGACAACAGATTAGGTTTTCCAGCCCACTGCCAGGCATCAGTTGACAAGCTATAACTTATTTAAAAATATCGTAATTAATCTCTATTTTTTTATTGAAATATTTTTTATTTCATTCATTCATGCTCTAGGAATCCGAAACTGATGATTCAGTGAATCTTAGATCACAGCAAGGGAAACAGGATAATCGAACACAAGCAGTTAGTCACGGATCTCCCGGACCTTCTATGGCTATGGCTTCGGCAAATATACAAGCAAAATCACTGTAAGTAAGCTGAAGCTGACCTTCTTGTATAGTTTAAACATTTTTAAACCTATTATAAACTTCACTTACTGACCACATGAAGCTATTTTTATTCGCCCTATTTCATTTTACTATATTAGTTTAGCTTAGTAATTTTGCAAATTTTGAATTCAATATCGAATCAGTGTTGTTTTATCTTTGAAATTATTATGTTTCACTGTGATTGCTTGAATGATATAGCTTCAATTTCAGACTAGTCTAAGAGTTTTGTGTTGCATTCTTACCTTATCACCTAGGCACAAGCCTCAAACTCATGTGAGAATATCAGAAATGCTTTTAAATATGTAGCTGTATAAAATAGTATTACATTAGTTATCATGGACATTAATATTCAAAGTAACTATTCAATAAATTTTTCATTTGATAAATTAGTTATTAAGTTAATCTAAGGATTCCCGCTCTGAACAGTGATTCCAGTCAATCCGCTTTTTATTTTTTAGCCGGTGGTTCGAAACTAACCTCAAATTATACAAGATCCTTACATTTCATGGTTCCCCATGACATGGCTCAAACTGCGAGATGGAACAACCCATAAAGGTTTCCCCACCAATAAAAGCCACACGCTTATTATTTATCCAATTAATATCTTATTTTTGATCACTTTTCAACGTTATTTTCAGGAGACTGAGAGAAGCACGAACAAGACTTCATCATCTTCAAGAACTACTGAATTTTGTAGAGAAGCTTAGAGATTCTGGCAAACCAGTTCCTGAGAGAATTCTTGCATTGTTAAACAATGTCAGTGGATTTTCGGATGAAGATTGTGTGCCTCTAATGGACATGTAAGTACAACTCTGCTTCTTGATTCCTTTATTTCTTATGTATCTTAAATTGATGCCTTATAATTCTTGCCATATTTTTTCGTTATAATTCATTTGTTTCGTCGCAGCTCTGAATGTTTCATTCAATTTATATGACATTTTGTTGATTGAACAGGTCGGAAAACAGTTTCCAGGACTTGTATCAGGAAGTAGCTGCTGCTGTGGCCAGTGATAAACAGAGGCAGCCTGCAAAACCAAATAATACGGTCAGTATTCACAATTATGATAATTCGATTTTAATCAATTTTCAAAAATGATAATGTACAATATTTTTACAACTTTGCGCGGTGGATCTTCTCAAAATATGATGCATTAAAAAAAATTAATCATCATACAGTATTTCTGTTACATTCTGAACGCCATGTGTGTTTGATATATCAAGCATTTGTACTTATGCAGTTTTATAAAGATTGTTCTACACAAGATTCTTTCAGCTGAGAAAAGACTGATGGAGTTTGGTTTTTCTGTTATAATTTAAGTTATGTCGCTTAGTATTTGAATAGCGTTCAGCATGAGCTCAAATCGAATTCATAGAATTAATATTTCTAGGAGTAAATACAGTGGTTTTCTCATAGTCCACAAATATTACTCATTTATTAAAAAAGAATGACCATTGAATACCAAATTTTATTTGGTGATTGGAGCTTTTGTGTGAGTCAGCGCAAATTTTCAATTTTGAAACGTCATTCCATTCAGCTAATTATTTATGAAATTTTGAAACTTGTTCCTATTTCAGACTGCAAAACTTAGGGCTCGTACTCAGCAATTTGAGGAATGGATGAAAAAGGACGATTTGATGTCATCCATTAATACAGACATAAATTCACAAGCTGGTAAATCTCTTTTTATATAAATTTCTTGAATATGATAATGTGGTTATTGTGTATTGTAGCTCATGGAATAGGTTTCACAAGCTATTGAGAAACTTCACTCTATCATTTATAAACCGTTAGTTCTTTGTAATGATGGGAGTTGGGAAAAATACTGCATCCAAACTGAGATTTTATTCAAAGTAATTATTAGTGGTGTTATCATAATATTGAAACATAAACTCAAAAATTGAAAAATAACTGGGGATAATGAATTCTCAGAAGATCTCTCAACAATAGCTGTCTGAAATGCCCATTTACTATCACAAGATAAAATTGATGGGAAAATGGTCCTTCACTGATGCATAACAGTTCTGTACTTCAACAGCCGTTAAACATTAAGGAAAAATTAAGGAAACTCATGGTTTGATTATAATGTAGGAATGAATTGATACCAACAAATTATATTAATATGAATTAATAAATGTATGAATGATTGAATTAATACGAAGAAAATAATGCAAATGTAAAGAACTACATTATTTTATTGTTTATAAAGTCTGTATTTCTGATACGTTGTGTTTTCTTTAGTTCTGATGCACTTTATAAGATAATATACTTTACTTTCATATATGATATGTAATTGGGCTGTATAAATTTATCCAATGGAGACTTGAAAACTTTCTTAATTCTGAAGTAAATCTACATTCTAATTTCAGTTTGTATGTAGTTTGTTCATGATGTCTTGTTTGCTTTGCTCCAAAATAGCTAATGCTGTACGTAAATCTGATTGTTGCTAAATGGTTTGCAGGGTTCAGCTATCAAGAGACTCCGACTACTGCAACTTGGGGCGGCTCCACCCATGGCACACTGGAAGACCACAACACACGATCACCGGACTTCTCCAGGTAATCCTCATTGATGATCGAATTCATCATGAGATTCAAATTGTACCTTTATTTCGCTTGTACACTACTCCAGATTGCGAATTATTTCAAACTTATAGTAGCTATCGCCCTTCAGATGAACTTCGTCTATGCGTAATGTAATGCTGCCCTAGGGGCGTAGTTTGGACGAAAATTTAGAACAAGCAGGTGTTTAGTTTGGAGTAAATAGTCAATAAAAGGGAAAAATACATTACAGTAAATAGTAAATATTGAAATAAATGTGATATAATATCTATATTTTCGGGTTCCAAAATTTAAAAAAAAAATCAAAATTATGTCTTCTTTTTTTGGGCCATTGAACTATTTTATTGTTCAGTTTTTTTATAGTGAATCTCTAAATTAATATTCTACAATTAAAAAGAATCGGCAATTTTACTCTAAGAGAAATTTCTAGTAAAACTTGGACATATCCTAAAATTTGGATTTTCAGTTAAAAAGTTGTGAATAAAACAGTTTTGTTCAACAGCCTGTGTTGTACCTTTGCATTGACTGTGTTTTATTCGTGGTGGATAAGTATTTAAATGGAAATGTAGCTCGATTATTTTCAAGGGTTATTCTAGTTGAACTATTTTTAACAACTTGGAATGTGTGAAGTGCGAAACAACAAATCCAAAATACCGCCTATCGCTTTATCTTCCAATTTCCTAATACCAAAAATTGGATTATTGCCAAAGCCAGCCAGAAAACAACTTACGATGCGATAGCTCAGTGCTGTCATTTTGGTTGTTATGAATAGACTGTTGGAACAGTATGTAGAACTAGATCCAATAAAGTTATTCTAAACTCCAGTTCCACTGGGAGCTCTCCCACTTCGACCAGAAAATCGAGATTTTACTCTATTAAATATCTTATTAGTCAAGTGTACATCAAATGTTTATATTAAATACTGTATTTTTGTTAACTTTGAAGTTTTGTAAAGTGGGTGCAAATGCTATTGATGATCCTGAAAAACAATGAGAATTACATTTGTTGTTACATTTTAATAAATGCATTTGTTGAAATATCTAAACAATTTTACTAATGCACTCAACTAATGAAAACTATCATTATAAGACAAAATTAAGAAAAAAATGATCTACAGATTTGGAATAATAATTATTATTACTGGACTTTTTTATTATTTTCGCAGTGATGGAGAAACTGAGAATGGAGCAACCTTCTTGTCAGTCATGAATAAAGCGTCGTCTGCACCAACTAGTCATAAAGAATCTGCATCTTGCACTAATATTGCAAGGTATGGTTGAGATGCCGTTGACTATTTAATTATAAGGAATATTTCAAGTTAGTTACATCCATAAGATTTAGGTAATGCAGAAAATTTTCTAATGTATGTGAGATCTAATATGGAAAAAACAAGCTCTCTACGTCTTATAGAATGCTGTATTGTAGTCTTGGTCGAAAGATGAGGAGCTAGAAGTCTGTATGAATCAATTTTGGTTAGCAAGGAAGATCGCCGTAAATTTTTTTGGGTATCCAAGGATTTCATCGTTCATATTTGGCCGAAAGCCCCTAACAAACTATCATCGCGCTTAATATTATACAGTTTCAATAAATAGAATATCCAAACTGTATATCTTCTTTATTCTATTTATTAATTGGTTATTGGATTTCCAGGAATGTAGGCATTGATCCTGCCAGTATTTCTGGCGTTAATGGTCCTTAATATTGCAATGTAACCTAACAAATTTCTGATACCGATTAATAATTTGTCTGTTTTAAAGAACTATACCTTTCTTCCCTTTAATTTTTAATCAATAGTAATCAATTACTCTTGTGAATGACTGTAATCAATTCGTTCATATAATTCTTAAATCAAGTGTAGTAATAATGAAAGTTCTTGAATTTGCAGGGATGTAGGAATTGATTCTGCCAGTATTAATGGTGCTAATGGCCCATCATCGGGGCCCCTTCCTCAAAATACTTGGGGGAAACAATCATCTGGTAAGTCTAATCTTTTATGAAACTCAACTGGTATTTACTTTAAAGGAGAATAGACACTCACATTACGGCATGACGACCATTTCATTCTATTCTAAATGCATCTTCAGACACTGCTGACAGAGAACTTTAGCTAGGCATGAATTTGAGGGTTATGGTAGGTTAGGATCTTCACTTGAATCTAAGATGATGTATATTTGAGCTTTTTGATACACCATATTTACTCTCGAGTACCGAACCATAACGCTCAAATTTACACCTTGATTAAGTTCACTGAAGCTTCTGAAGATGGTTATATAGAATATAACGTATTCAAAATTTGTGAAGGGAGCAGTTTTGGATTTGAGTCTGTTGCTCCTTCACATTTGTTGTTAATTTGTCACGATAAATAAGTAAATAAATAAATAGAGCGAAACGATCGTCACATCATAATATGAGTGTTTATTTTCACGTGGAAGTCAACATCAGTTTATTTTAATTATAATGTGAAAAAGTATATGAAACTACATGAACATGTAAAGAGTATGAAACTACTTATATAATTAATTATAATTTTAGTCTGTTAATATTTAACATACTGTAATTGTTCTATTAGCAGGAAGTGGAGCGTCATTGCCTCATGGAATCTGGACTCCGTCTTCTTCATTCATCACTCAACAACCCAATAGACAGGAAAATGCCAGCACTTCTGAAGAAACTGCACCAAATCCAGACAATAGGTGGATAGCTCAACATATATTACAGGTTGGTATCACTTCTTATAATGAATATGGAACAAAGTTATCACAATCACATTTATTTTTAAAATATTGATGTACTTGTCACTATATCATAATGATGAAGTGAGTAATCTCTCCAAAAATTTATTAGCTGATCAACAGTTATTCGTTTCAAATTGTAAGACTTTCCATTGAAAAATTATTTGAAATTCCTCATTTAAGTTCTTAGGCTGCTAATTATGATCAAAATATGAAAAATCCTTGAAATCTCTAATGGTAATTTAAACTTGCAACGTGCAATAATTCAAGATGCTCCAAGTGCGATTAACGTTTCACAATAGCTGTAAATTTTTTCGTTTTTGTGCAGCCTAATGTTATTTTGTACCACTTCGTTCTCAATTCTCCATTGTAACTTCAGCGATCTACAGGGATAAACCTGTAGGTTTATCAACTTCAGCTGTCCACCTGATACGTCCAAAAATGGGTGGAACTTACCGTTAGGTTCACTCCACCAAGCTGTTTTTCACCAAGAATTATCAAGCTGTGCAATTAGAATATTAATCAATGCAATTAATGATGTAATAATTTACGAAAAATTCTCCAATTTCAGATGCAAGCACAGCTGCAGCAGGTTTGTCAAAATGTAACTGATAAACATCATAACATACCTATGATGAGCTCTTCGGGTAACATGTGGTTACCTCCGTTCTACTCTCAAAATGGACCAGGATTTCGTAAGTTGGCAAAATATTACAAATTTATTGTATACTGCAAGAGCATATCGTAGTATTATCGGATGAAGTGAGAAATTGAGTAATATATACACAAAATGCGATCTTGATCTTCTGCCCTGAGGGCTGTTTCACACACATCGATATCGCCCATACGATTTCAGCCGTTCGGTTGGTTTCGGACGGAATGGACAAAAGTGAACAAATTTTTAACTCCGAACGGTTTTATGGGGGTAGATTAAGATAAGATAAAAATAAAATTACTTTATTTATATAGACAGACAGAGAACGAGGAAAAGCAATGCAAATAGTTGATGCATTGAATAAACAATGCAAATTATCGTACGGTCAAATTCGATGTGTTTGAAAATACACACAAGTTTTCTATACCTCTACCCATTGCCTACCGAACGGCGGCCGTCCTGGTCAAGACATTGGACGGCTGCTTCACGGCAACGGACGTTTGTCATTACCATTTGGCATAATATCGATGTGTGTGAAGAGCCTCATTTATTTCTTCACGCCACTGTTGGAATGTGGACCGTTCGAGATTTGACCGTATGGATGAAATTTATGTGTGTGAAACGGGCCTGACGGATAAACATAATGAATCAATGCTGTTGTGCATTTCAAATGTATGTATTTGTTTGTTTACTGTTGAAGTCTATATTTTCCTTATAAGCCACCATTACTATTATTCATAGCGTGTGCACGTTTTGAATTTTTCAAAATTCTTGTTTTCTGCCTATATTTAAAAATATGGTTGTACTTGATCAATACGCTCTAAAAATACATAGAATAATAAATTGAACAACTGTATTATAATTAGTGGGGAAAAAGTATAGTTGTTCCAATTTAACTATAGTTTACGGGATTGCATTTCTCTATTCGTAAAATGTTGCTTTCAGCCGGTTTCAACCAGTTTGTTGCTTCCCAGCAGCAGCAGCAACTGCCTATAAACCAGTTGCTTGTCAACTCTTTGAATCAGTGCTGTCAGATGATTTGGCATCAGCAATGCGAATTGATGGCTGTCAAAGAAGCTATACAGTTGGTAAGTGAATTATTCAATGCTTATTATCAAGATTTTTTAATGCACTTTTATAGTTTAGGACTAGATTAGGAGTGGAAAACCAACTCCTTTGATTTTGTAATTCAACTTTATTCCAATCTTTATATTATCTATATATTTTAAATTAAAAAAGAAAATTCAATATAAATAATTTTTAAAGAATTTGCATTATTCATATCGGCAAACGTTACCAGTCTTGAGTATATGACGAACAACTTTCAAATACTGTATATTATTTAATCTTTCGGCAGATTAAAAAAATGTAAAAAGAACTATTTAATGATTGGAGCCAATTTTTTTTCGTCTTTTCCATTTCGAAGTCTTTGTTGTATATTCAACTTGATAATGTGAGCTCTTTCAAATTTGATAAATTTATCAATATACTGTGTTCTTTTAAGTGCCATCTAAATTGGTTTTAAATGATAATACATCGATATCCTTCAGCTTCAGGTAAGCCCTTGTACTTATAGATCTTAGGTCCGTATCCATTAACCATCTTGAGGATTCCTCAACTCAAGGGGTCTTTTCAAGTCTCCCTTTAGTGGAGGTAGCCTCGGGCTCTTGAGAAGATGGCAACTCCTCATTGATTATAGGTTTGTTTTTATTTTAGTTTTTTTTTTTTTTTGTAGCTTTACATTATGTTTAAAAACGTTTGTACAACTGAAGAGCGCTATCTGCATTTTTTTTTAGAATTCATGATATATACTTCTTTAGTGTATATAGTTGTAGTAATTTTATGTATTTTTTCTTTATTGATATTTATTTTTATTATTTTTTTCACATTAATTTAATTGGAACATGCATTTTAGTAAGTTACCAGTTTTAAGAAGGGTGACAAGGCGAATATAGAAGACTATAGACCTATTTGCATCATAGAAATACTGTCTAAATTATTTGAGATGCTCCTCCATAAACAATTAGCCAGATACTTTGAAAATAACAGAATATTGTCGGAGGATCAGTATGGATTCAGAAAGAATTTAAGTACTTGTGACAATGTTTTGAATCTTATAGAGGGAGTTGTCAGAAATTTGGAGCAAAAAAGATTTGTCAACCTTAGAGCCTTTGATTTATCCAAGGCATTTGACTCAGTAAAACATGAAATTTTATGTGATAAGCTATCTTTTTATGGCCTTGAAAAATTAGCAGTAGATCTTATTCGCTCATACCTTAGTAACAGACTGCAGTTTGTGTTTAAAAATGGTAAATTCTCAAGTGGTGAGGTTGTTAGGTATGGTGTGCCACAAGGATCCATACTTGGCCCACTTTTGTTTATTATATATATTAATGACCTGCCACATATTATCAGAAGTAGATGTAATGAAAGTCATCCTTACCTTTTTGCTGACGATCTAGGTTTGAGAGTAAGTAGTGACAAAGAACAAATTGACACAATACTCGAAGGAAGCACATCTACTATTGAAGATTGGTGTGCATCAAATAATTTAAGTCTAAACTTACTGAAAACCAGTGACCTAAAGTTCAGTTTCAACACTAGGTTCCCTTGTATAAGCTCTTTAAAATTCCTAGGTCTTATGCTGGATACAAATTTGAATTGGAAAAGTTACATATCATATATATCTGGTAAGCTCAGTAAAAGTTTATTTGTCTTACGTAGGCTCAGAGATATTGTGAAGCATGATGTGTTAATAAGTGTTTATTATGCTTATGTTTATAGTCACCTGGCCTATGGTATACAATTATGGGGCAATAGTTCCATGGCTGTTACACTTTTTAGATTACAGAAAAAAGCCATACGAATCATTTGCCACGCTCCACCACGTGCAACTTGTAAACCTCTCTTCCAAGAACTGGGATTATTAACTCTTCTATCTCTGTATGTATATGTGTGTCTGATAAATATGAAAAAAAATTCAGATAGATTTATTCTAAATAGTGACTTTCATACTTATTCAACAAGAGGCAGGCAGAATATCAGAGTGGATTCCTATCATTTGGCGGGTGCTCAGAGGAATTGGAGGTACATGTCTGTGAAATTATTTAATAAACTGCCTCTGCAGATCAAAAATATGAATGTGAAAGGGTTCAAATCGCATGTGAAGGATCTACTCTTGAGAAGCTGCCTGTACTCGGTTGAAGAATATTTTAGTTTGAACTTGACTAATATGTGATTTTAAATAGTGCATTTAAATGATATTGATGACTGTCTCATCTGATAGCTTAATTTTTAATGCTAGCTTAGTTTTTGCAATGTTTCTTCTTTTTGTGACTGACTCTTGTCAAAATTTGTGTAATGTGTAATTTGTGCCTGTACCTGACTATGTCTACTGCTGTACTTACTGACAATAAACTGATTGATTGATTGATTGATTTGTATTTTCAATAAATAAAATAACGGGCCAAGATACCCTTGAAAGTGCATCAATATACATGTAGCAGAGTTTGGTACTTATAAATTAACGTAGAGTAATATCTTCTTGAAATTGCTATTCTTCCAGATCCAACAACAACAGCACCATCAGCACGGTATCATTGAGCCTGACCTTCCACCACCTGCTACCGTAGATCACAACCCTGATTCACGCTCCAACTTGGAAAGAGCAACCCTTGTTAATAGATCACCGCAGAATACGTCATCTCCAGTTCTGCCAGTTCCACACCCACACTACTTTTATCCACCCTACGGCAACAATCTCAATTTCGAATCGTTCCAACACCATTCTAGTCCTGTGGGTACATTCCTGCCATCTCCAGCCGGTGCCCTCAATAACCAAGTCCCACCCGGAAATCGTGCTAATAACTACTGGGATAACTTTAGAAGGTGAGCATCAGTGTTGTTAGTTACAAAGCTAGTTCATAATTTATTCAAACTGAATATATATCCACCAAGATTAAGGGTTTCAATTTTATTGAATTCCAACAATATTGTTGTTTTCATCACATTTATTAAATTTTCTATTTATCGGTATAGGCAAAATACAACTGAATGTAATGAAACAACAGGCTTTTGCCCAAAACTGCTTCTATTACTAAATTTTTACATGAGTCCAAATATTTAACCAATACATAACCAAGTAGGTTATGTTCACGCTATCATTATGACAAATTATACATTATGTGTAATTATAATATATAATTTTATAGATCTCAGGTCCGCATCCATTATGGAATGCCAATACTAACTAATAGTTTGATTGAGCAATAACCAACTATGTGCATCTTCTATGCTGTGCTGTTCTATTATGATCCAATTAGAAAAAAGAGAAATGTAGAAAAAATTGATCTACCCTGTTATGATCGTTTACTTCTGATTCAATAAAATGGATGTGACAGTGAAACTGATATCTTAGGTTTTGGTGCAGTTGAAAATGTTGAACTATTGACACACTGTGTATTACAATGATTTTTTTTTCTTAAGTGATGGAGGTTTGCAAATAGATATTGTAATAAAATTCTAAAGAATATATCCTTTTCGAGTTGTTTAAAATAAATTTCAAGTTTCATCAACCTTGTTTACCTTTGAACTAACCTTTCAATATACACTATTTAGCTCTGTTGAATCTTTTAATTAGATCTGATAAAAATAGATATTTTATGAATATCTATGTATCATATATTTTTATTTCTCTTCATATATCAATCCTTGATCTTTGTTCTTTCTTTGACTTTCATTTTTCAACACAGAATTATGGATTTCAATTTTACCTGTTCCATTAATCATGTTTTCAAAAGACTGATAATTTTATTTAAGAAAGATTGATTTTACTGGGATACTTTTAGATCTTTCACTAAATCATGCATTTATCATTTCAGCTATTCAAGACAAAACCTGCTGTCGGTTCGGAGCAAAACCAATGATGGATTGTTGACTGGTGGTGAAAGAGAAAGAACTCAAGATCCCAACATAGTTCAATCACAACAGAATCATCAACCACATCATCATCATTATCCAATGCATGCGCATCCTCTGGTTGATATGATGACTTTCAATCTGTAAGTGTTTTGGATAAACTAGGTTATCCCGGGTCGCACGAATGTGCGACTTTATTAAACTTTGTAAAATACATTCCAAATGTAGATTTTCTACATATTGGACGACAGCATTGCCTATGATGATAAGTTTAAGCACAGTATGAGTTGCTTCATTTCTAAGTGGGCATCAAAGATACCAATGATGCTATGAGTTCCTTAATTTTCTCCATTTCTCAGTAAACATCAATGCTTTTTATTTAGCATTGAATCTGGAATAAATGCTTGAACACTCTGGTTAAATAAATACACTTTTTATATTTTCAATAATTTCTCCTCCTCCTTCTTCTTTTTCACAAATTCTCATACTTCTTCTTTTTCTTCTTCTCCATCTTCTTTTTCTTCTTCTTCTTCTTCTTTTTCTTCTTCATCTTCTTTTTCTTCTTTTTCGTTCCCTATTTCTTCTTCTTTTTCTTTTTCTTCTTCTACTTTTTCTTCTTCTTTTTCTCCTTTTTCTTCTTCTTCTTTTTTTTTCTTCTTCATCTTATTTTCTACTTCTTAATCTTCTTTTTCTTCATCTTCTTTTTCTTCTTCTTCCTCTTCTCCTTTTTCTTCTGCTTCTTCCACTTTTTCTTCTTCTCCTTCTTCTTTTTCTTCCTCTTCTTTTTCTCCTTCTTCTTTTTCTTCTTCTTCCTCTTCTTTTTCTTCTCATTCTTTTTCTCCCTCTTCTTCTTTTTCTCCTTTTTCTTCTTCCTCATCTTTTTCTTCTTCTTCTTTTCTTCCTCTTCTTCTTCTTCTTCTTCTTCTTTTTTCCTTTTTCTTCCTCTTCTTCTTCTTTTTCTTCTTCTTCCTCTACTTCTTCTTCTTCTTTTTCTTCTTCTTCTACTTCTCCGACTTCTCCTTCTTCCCCTTCTTCTTCTTTTTTTCCTCTTTCTTCTTCCCCTTCACCTCTTCCTTCTCTCTCTTCCTCTTTATCCTATCCTCCCACCCTCTCTCTCTGAATGAACAATGAAAAATAAACTTTTTGTTTCAAAACAGCTGATCATCAAATCATAAGTTGAAATGTGAAAAATTTCAGCTCACCGATCCCTATGTTAAAGCAATGGCAAAAATTGAAACTTTGTTCGTTCATTCCTCATGTCCACGATGTCTTTTTTCAAAATGTAAGACCTTATCAAACATCTACTCGATGAGATCTTTCAAATGAGACGTGAACGAACAAAATCGGTCGAGAAACCACGGAGGAGTTGTCATCACAAAAAAACATGTTCGCCTATTTTATATAAAGATATTTGCATCATGTTGATTCATCAAGTTACAAATACTGAACCTCTTGAAGGTACTAGTAGGCTGTAGAAAATCCACATATTATATTCATGAATACATTATACTTATATGCTAAAAAGAGTCAATGTTGAGTTACCACTCTATAATTAATCAGTTATGTAGCCCATTTATGGAAAGCCTGGTTTCATTGGTTCTTGATTATTGTCTTACTCAATTTTTTATACTTTCTTATGTGACTTGTCTTAAACTCCATGCCGGGAGTTTTTAAGGCGTAATCTACAACAAAATGCAATCCCAGGAAACGTGGTGCGTAACCAGCTGTACGTTATAAATTGTGGTACCAGTTACATTCTCACGTTTTCGTCATTTTCTATTGCATATTATTTGTAATTTCAGTAAGAACCGTAAACTGATTCTTGTAATTTCATGTTTTACAAAGCTATCTCATCTCAATAGGTAGGTTTATCAACTTTTTATCCACTTTGTTTTGAATTCTGCTTACAGATCTCAGACCCACAAAGAGAAACTCAACACGCACCAAAGCTTAGGTTCTGAACAAGTGGGTCAAGCAATGGCCACTGCTGAGCAGCCAGTTCGTTGTTCAAGCAATAAACCTAGTCAAACGTCTTTCCACCAGAACATTTGCTCTGAAGTCGCTCCTCAGCCTGAAACTATTTCAAAAGGTAATGCGGCCTTACACTCACTCTCAATAACTATAACTGTACTATGTTCATCCATAGAAGTGATGAGGCAGAACAAGAAATGTTTTCACTCATTCAAATTGGTTTCATATGAATATCAGGTCGTATAACAAAAATATAGACGAAACATTAGCTCTATTAAGTTCTCTCCCAATAACTGCTGATGTTATTATATTCAGTGAAGCTTGGCTTAGGAGGGACGAGGTTATTATCTACCTCGACGGTTATAATACAATTTGTACATCGGTCTTTTCAAACAGGAGTGATGGCATTATTGCTTATGTTAGGAAGGAAATATTTGTCGATAGTCTTGAGGTTGCACTTGGTGGAGTTAACTGCTTGGAGCTGGTTCTGAAAGTGAATAATAGGAAATTAAAGATTCTGGCAGTATACCGCAGCTCCGGCTCTAACTCTGACACATTTTTAAGTGAACTAAAAAAGTATTATGAGACCACCGAGAATGACACGACTTACATACTGACAGGAGATATTAACTACGACCTTCTCGATGTTACTGCTGGAACTCACATTGATAATTATTTGAACGTCATGACAGAATTTGGTTTTGTAAGTTGCATAGACAAGCCTACCCGAGTCACTACCACTACCGCTACATGCCTAGATCATGCCTTTGTGTTGCAATCTAACAGAACCCGTGTTCGTTCAGCAGTACTCAAGACGTCTATAACTGATCACTATGCAATAATAATTCAAATTCAGTTATCATCAGTAGTCCTTAAACCAGAAAGTATCTCGTATTTCTCTCCATATCCTAAAATCGATGCTAAAATTTTTGCTGATTCTATTGCAAAGGAGACCTGGTTGGACGTACTTTCAGAACGTGATACGAACATATGTGCAAATAAATTTATGGAAATTGTAAAGAAAATTCTAGAGGAATCCATAGCTGCGCCTCAGAGGATCTGTAGCAAATTTAAAAAAATAAAGCCTTGGATCACTCCAGCTCTTGTACGTTCTATACGAGAGAGAGACAGACTTGGCCAACTGACGAAAAAACAACCATTCAACGCAACACTAAAACAACATTTCAAACAATATAGGAACTATCTCTCAAGCCTTTTACATTATACTAGAAAACAATATTATAGGAACTTACTCACAGAGAACCACAATAACCCTAAAGGCCTGTGGAAGGTAATTAATGAACTTTCAGGGAAAAATAAAAACTCGAATGATTTTCCAATCAAAGAATTTGTACAGACCTCCAATATCAACAGGGATAGTATAAATCAAGTTGCTAGCGATTTCAACAATTACTATTCCAAAGTTGGATATAACTTGGCCACTGCATTGAATCCTAGTGGTGACAGGGTGGTTGCTGATGAGGATTTTTCTATTCCTGCTAACTTTGTTTTTCAAGAGGTGCATGAAGGTGAAGTGGAGTTGATGATATGTCAAATGAGGGGAGGCTCTTCACCTGGCTTTGATGGAGTTGCTTCTTTACTTGTAAAGAATAATTCAAAGTCCTTCATCAAACCACTCACCCATATTATCAATAACAGTCTAAGAATACAGTCTAAGAATACAGTTAACAATAACGGTCTATCTTTCCCAATATTTTCAAGATTGCAATTGTGGTCCCTATCTACAAAAGTGGTGACAAACATCTTCACTCCAATTACCGGCCTATTTCTCTTCTTTCTGTTTTTTCAAAGGTTTTGGAAAAGATTGTAAAGAGACAATTCTCTCTCTTCCTTGAAACCCACAAAGTAATCGTTTCTGAGCAATATGGGTTTCGAGAGGGAACTGGCGTTAGTGATGCTTTATTTGATGTTACCACATCAATATACAGCAGCATTTCAAGGGGTAATCGGGTTCTTGTTGCTTTCTTGGATCTCGCAAAGGCTCTTGATTCAGTTGATAGAGATATACTATTTAGAAAGTTGGAACATGTGGGTGTATGTGGCAGATCTCTCACCTGGTTTATTAGTTATCTGAGTGATCGAAAGCAAATGGTTAAAATATTAAATACAGAGAGTTCACTCACAGCAGTTGACTATGGTGTTGTACAGGGTAGTACCCTCGGACCACTCCTATTTTTAGTTTACATAAATAACCTAGTGAGGGTCGGAATAGAGGGAAGAATGACTCTTTTTGCAGATGATACAGCTATCCTGTTTGAAGGTAAAACCTGGAATAATGGCTTTCAGAAGTCGGAAGAGGGGTTGAATGTTGTAAAAAAATGGCTGGATCAAAATTCATTAACCCTTTATGTCAAAAAAACAAAATTAATGCCATTCTATTTTAGGAATGAAAATGATGAAAGTGATGGTCATAGGTTGTACGTAAAAATACATGTTTGTGATAGATCACAAGCTTGTGTATGTGGGGTGCTAGACCAGGTTCAGGAATACAAATATCTAGGAATCCTGTTAGACAATAATCTGAGATGGGCAAAACATGCATCTGGCTTGAAGCAAAGACTCAGGAAATTTATATTCATATTTGGGAAGTTGTACACAATACTCAATTTCAATGAAATAAGGATGGCTTATCATGCTTATGTGCAATCCCTACTGCACAGTGGCATAATCGTTTGGGGTGGAGCATGCACAACCATTATAAAGTCTCTAACTACAACCCAAAAAGCTATCATTAAGGCGGCGACTGGTAGGCCTGTCCGCTATCCTTCTGACCAGCTGTTTAGGGAGTTCAATGTTTTAGATGTGAGGCAACTTTTTATTAAAACTTTACTCCTACATGCCTTCAAAAGAAAAGGAGACTTTATTATAAGATCGAACCACAACTATTACACTCGCAACTCACGCATTAATAACGTGAGGGTTCCTCTATCAACAACAACAGCGGGCATGCGTGATCCTATTTACATTACTCACTTATTGTGCTGTAATATGCCATCACAATTTTTTAATTTCGAAGGCACCCATGCCTATACATACAAAAGATCATTGATCTCCTGGCTGATTCGGCGGGGTAGGGAGGGGACGGACAGCCTGATGCGGTCAGCTTATCGAGATTTCTGATTACTCTGTAAACAACCATATACTATGTACCCCTTTTTTCAACTATACCACTGCTCTTTATTCTTTTAATCAATGTCTCTATACTTGAGTGTAGGCAGCGTTTTTATTGAATTAGTTCTTGTCATGTGTGTTGAATGATTTGACTTATCATTCCTACTTATTTTTTTTTTAAATGTGCTATTTTAAATTGCTTAATGTATGTATTATTGTTAATTACTTTCTTCTCTTCCATTTACTCCCAACTTCCGTATTATTACTATCCATGATTGGATGGTGACTGTGTTGATGGTGGTAATTTAGGAACTAGAAGACTATTGTTATGAGGCAATTAAAATGTTGGATTATTTTATTTATTATTATATATATATATATATATTTTTTTTGGTACCATATATATTTGACGTTTATATTGTACTATATAGTCGAACATCTTAAGAGAACCACATTGAATATTATCTTTTTTTTTATTCAACTTTCTCATAATCTATTTTTTCTTTTCTCTCTTTCCACTTTCCTTCGGTTTTTTTTTTATGACACATCATATACACGAATAATTACCGCTTGACGATCGATCGACTCAACTTTTTATTGGTAACTCTACCATAGGAATAAATTGACACATTTCTCAAACTCTCCACTCACTTCTACTTTACTGGTACTGCAATGCTTTGCTCTAAAAATGTGCGAATCTCTCTTTTTTTCGACTTTCTGCATTGGCTCCGACCCCGTTGGCGGTTGCTCCACCTCGTTCAAACCTACTGGAACTGTATTTATACTCATTTTTTCTGACTAAGTTCATGTACGTGTGTGCGTGTAACATATAAATATGTATGCATGTAACTATGTCCATATTTTATTTATTATTTTTGTACAATACGATCTGATATATTATATATATCAAAATAACTTCTTTTTCTATTTTTTAATTATTTTTTATGAGACGTTTGTTCGGCTGTGGACAGGAGGAGGATCCTTCTGTTCTACAGTAGTTTATTTCATTATCCTTTTCATTTTATAGTTAAGGAAACATACACTATTTCTTCTCATTTGTTTTTCTTTTCTCCCTCGAATTCCTAGCAATTACAATCCAAACTCTTCCTCACACACAGGCTATCGGCCCATGTGAGGAATATTTCTTTCTCTTTCTTAATTTTATGTGTGTATTTTTGTAAAATATAAAGGAGAAATAAAGTTACTTTTTGATTTGATTTGATTTGGTTACTAAAATTGGATCATCTTCCACGTATTAGCGTTTTCTATTCTGAAATGTTTTTGACTTTTAACATTTCAGCATCTTGAATTTTCTTTATTTCTTTCACAAAAAACATTTACATGGCACAATAAATATAATTGAGAAAAAAATATTCCTCACATGATCATTTAAGCCTGTTCATAAGGAAGAGTGTGAATCTATTCTTAATTATTCGGTTTTTGAAAAAAGGAAATAAATACAGTAGAGCCCCGATTATTCGCGCAATTGGGTGGCAAGGGCAACGCGGATAGCAAAAATGGCGGACAACCCGAAAAATACAAAAAATTTGAGGAAAATACGAAAAATATATTTTACTGTAAGAACTATGATTGTATTATTGTACAAGAAACATGGTTAAGTTAATCTTTTAAAATATGTACAGTACAGCAGAAACCTTCGCTCTACATCTAAATCGAGGAACAGTAAAGAAAAACAATATACTGTACTGTTTACAAAAATTGTTCAGTTACGCCTTTCTAAAAAAAATCAGTCACACGTTTGTTGCTTCTTGCTCTCGAAAACTAAAATTTAGTTTAAAAATGTTTTTTGTAGCACTCGCGTATAATCCACACCGCGGATCATCTGCTCGCGGATATTCGGGGCTCTACTGCATTACACGAAGGAAGAGAAATGATTTGTACCAAAAATAGACAAAAAAAAAGAAAAAAGTTGAAAAATAGCTTTTAGATCTAGTAAGGATCCCTTTATCTACCAGACTCTCCAAAGTATAGATTTATAGAAGAAGCACTTGAGTAAGAGTCCATGATATCAGTCTGTAAAATAACAACGTTGTATTGACTTTCAATATATAGATACATTTAAAAAATATACATGTGAATTTTTCTTGTCATTACCACATTTTCAAAATGATATGATAATCATTTAATTGCCATTTCCGTGTAGGCGCGTGCAAAAAGGTAAGAGCGGAGAGGATTAAAGAGCATACTGCTGCACATGCTGCAGGGGAAGCAGCGTCGAGTATGATCAGATCGTGGAACAGTCTCGATGAGAGCGGGACGGCTACTAGGAGCAAACGACACTTGAGGAATACTGTTTCAACTGAAGATCTGCCGCGCAATTCCAATTTCAAACGAAAAGCTGATTGTAAGATCAATCCTATTCGGACCGATAACAAGTGAGTCAATATATCAGTTGAAACTTTTTTTAGGTCTGAGACCTGTGCGTGTGACGATGATGAAGATGGCAATGATGATGAGTCCGGTAGTCCAATGATGATGACTGCTGAGTTGGACCTAAAAGCTGTAGGTGGGTCCGAACCACCAGGAAGTGATTTACAGCAGAGAACAGCCACTTTTTTGCTGGCCAAGTCAAAGCGGTCAACATTACTTGTTCAGGCTGAGGGCTCGTGACTCATCTTATCTGATTGAACAAATAACTAGCACGGCTTGCAGCTAATCACATAGCTAAAACTGTTCTATTCAAACTGTGCTACGATCAACTTGTTTAAAGATTTTTCGTCTGCAAAAGCATGCAGGCTTATTGAATAATTTTTATCCGTTGATGCTTCTTTCCCACGAATAAAAATATTATTGTGGGATTATATTATCCGGTGGTTCGGAACCCACCTAAAACTGTAGGTCCAACTCATCAATCACCATCATCCAACTCATTACCCACGCACAGGTCTCAGACCTATGTGAGCTTCATCCTCAAAAAAAAAAAAAAAAAAACGAGTTATATGTGTGAAAATCGTTTCAATCTGATGTTAGAGCATCATGAGGTACCGCTCACTGTTATATGATTCATTTCACACTATTACAGCAAGAATGTAGCATCAGAATGAATCGATCGTTGCACATAGAAATGTGAGTATTTATTCTCACTTCAAATTAGTTTTATCTTGAGTTTAATTTTTTGGTGTTACTTTCCCTCAATACAAGATTTGTGTATTAATTGAAAATGCCTATTCTTCTTAATCATTATATTTTTTATTTCAAAACTGTCTTCTTACTTTGTGAATGGCTGTGATCAATATTAAAAGTTTTTCTTATGTATTGTAGAACAACATAAGTGATTTCCTTTAAAATATTCCTATTCACCTCACTCATTTTAAATTAGAATGACTCATTACATTAAAATTGATCAGTACTACGATCTATTGCGAAATGTTGTCCAATTGCTTAATTGTTTATGTTGGCACTATGAATTCCAGTAAAGAATAACTCTCATGTATTATCTATAAGAACATTTTTATTTTTGCTTCTCCAACGGTCTATAGTCTTATCCATTATTTTATTTAATGGGTCATTATTTCAAACGAAGATTTATCAAGAAATATGAGTGTTTAACCAGTAAATGAGTGTCTCCAAAAATTCTCGAACTATCTTAGCAATCAATTTCTAAGAAAATGCCTTATATTCCAAAACACTGTTTATTTATCAGTAAAATTAATTTAAAGTGCTTCATGATTGCACAGATTTAGACTTTTGTATTTCAGCATTGTCTTTTATGAAATTTCCATCGACATTCTCATAATAATTGTGTCCCCTATAAATTCTGTTGTGGTTGTAATTGTTGGTTTTGATTTTTATTCCAGCAGTGAGCAAATGGATTCTCTTGAAGAAGCTTTCTATTCTGAAGTTGCAGCGCTTATATCTGTGAATGAACGACAAATAAATTATTTGCTGCAACTGTTCAGAGATTTGAAACATCTGAATTCAGACTCTGACAGACAAGCTGCTCTGATAACTATTCACAATTTGGCTACCCGTGCTTGTGCGGCTGCTGCATCCCAGCAAGTAAGTGCCCTACAATCTTTTTTCAAAAACTGTCTTCAAATAAATTTTTAATTATGATTGAAATATCTGATCATGAAGCCTTGAAAGGCTGGCCGCTTTTGTGGATGATGTCTTCAATCACTTATAATATTTTCCATCAAGTCATTCCCTTGATTTTGGAGGTCTTTGCTGTTATAAAACGGTCGTTAAGTCGCGTAAGAGGTCCTGAATTTATTCAGGTACAGACTGAAAACTGACTGCTCAGTCGCCAGGTAACAAGGTTATTTATCTTTGGTGTGAGAGCTAAATTTTAATTATTCATAATATTTTATACGTTTTGGCTTATATTACTTTCCGGAAGGCAAAGTTGAGGCATTAAGTTGAGGATTCCCTTTATTTCACTTTTTATCGAATATTCAAGATTGCTGTAACGGAATAGAAACAGAGAAATTGATACAGAATGGAAGTTCTGCTTAGCTGGTGATTTCTTTTAGTGTCTTACTTTCATAACATCCACTAAGTTTTGGATTTATTCAATTTATTTAATCTATTCAGTTCTGAATATAACAACTTACTGAACAGTACTGAATTGAGTATCCTGCTATTTAAGACAAAAAAATGTCATACAATCCAAAACTCTGGAATGAAAAATTTCATTATTTTTAGCCGGCATGCTGTGTGAAAGAGACCCAACAAATTGAAACCATGGGACAAGAAGAAATTCAAGAAGCTCCTGCCTACCAAGAAAGTCAGCCTCGAAACTTGGCAAATTACAAAGAAAGTACATCAATGCACAATCTCTCAAACGTAAGTGCAATTTTAAAGCGTTGAACCCTGGTAAATATTAGAATTTTAAATGATAGGTTCTCTTTTAGAAAAATTATAATACTCTTATCAACGAATATCTTAATGGACAGCTACTGCGCAACCAAAATTACCCTCACTATTCAATTATTTAGCCCGTTCAGTTTTTTTTTTCAATTATTTATCCATCTCATCTAATACTGTCCAACGGATTCTTGTATATCATTCATAATTGCTGAATTAGTTACGATTGTTATTATTTAAGTTTTACTGATTGAGGGACTATTTTTTACAGATTATCGAACTGTAATTTTAATTTCAACTATTGAAATTTAGACTACCGTGGTTAGATTTAGTTGTTCAAAAATCTATTGTTCTGTATAATATCCCATTTTGAAAATATTTATTCACTTTAGTATTTTCTGTTATTAAACATCAATTTGTGTTACTTGGAAAATTTAAAAGTAAGGTTCCTTGATCAATACCATATTGATAAAAGCTTCAAACGTTATAATTTTCATGATTATTGTCAACTAAGATTTCCATTGATCGATCACACTTGTTACAAAATAACTGTCGAATTGCACCAACCATGTTCACATTGGTATGTAATGATGATCCATGAATACAGCCTAAGCCGCTCAAATTCGCCGTTGATACAGGAATTCGTTTTATCAAAGTCACACTCTTTGCACCACACTCAGGTAAGCATTACAAAAGGGTCATTTAAATCAGCTTAGGTGTTTCAATCTATAATGAGGTGCAGTGAAAACCGTTTTTAAAGAAAAATATCAGAAGAGGCTTTCCAGAATAATATGTTTAAAATTTTAATGGGCTTTACAAGTTGATGATTCAGTATTTCTCTCGTTTTTCTTTTATTATTTCTTGTGGGGAAAAAATTGAACTCATAATTGGTGGAATTATTACACTGTTACTACTGATACTTTTAATTCAATGTGCAATTCTATTAACAATAAGCTTCTACTAACTCATACTGATATCAAGTAACTTTCTTTCAGAGCTGCAGTAAGCTGGATTGGGAAATCCGTAGTGTGTCAGTAGCAATGTTGCCATTTCTCAAGGCTCACTTTGGTGGTATTTGCGGACCAAGTCTTTTAGAAGAAATACGAAATTTCGTCCTTCAGTTGATTCCTCCCCAATTTAGGCAGGATCAGTTGATTGCCTCTTTGGAAGGTGCACTTTTGAAATTTCAAGGATGCAGGTTAGTTATTTTTCATAATTATTTGCAATCAGGTGAGATATTTTAGTAAAATATTGTCACAAGTGGGATGCTGACTAGCAAGTGGGACAGCTGGGTTGCTGATACCGTGTCATTGGAATCAATATTCATGATTCCCCCACGAAAAATCAAGAAATCATGTTATGATGCATCAGCAGAATAGATTGCGATACATTATTATGACTATAAAAGACATTCTAAGGTCTGTTCCACTAGAGAATGGAGTGAGACACCATCTACTGAGTCAATAGGGTCGGGCAGATTCACTAGCCAAAATGTCAGCAAAACTGAAATCAAGTGTCTAACTCATCAACTGAAATCATCTAATGTAGCACAGCTGGTTGCAGACAGGTATAACTGTGAACTAGAAAGTGAAGCACGTGGTACGATGTCCTCCCTCTCTATTGGCCACAGCTGTCTGACCCGTTAGGGTTTGTGTGGAGCATCACTCCAAACACTGGTGGAACAGCCCATATTGACTTCTATTCTCTTGAGGATCTTTATAATCCCATGTACTCATGTAATCCCAACTCGCATAGAAACTTGAGTGTTTATTGCTTCTATGACATCAAGTTCCATCCTTAATGGCCAGCTACTTTGCAAGAAAAATTACCCTCACTATTAAATTATTTAGCCCGTTCAGTTTTATATATTTTTTAAAATTATTTATCCATCTCATCTAAAATTTTCCCACCGAATTCTTGTATATCATTCATGATTGCTAAATTAGTTACAATTGTTATCTTTATTAGTTTCACTGATTGAGGAACTTTTTTACAGATTGCGAGATGTTTACGAAGATCTGTTAGGGGTAGTGGCTGATGTACTTATAAATGATGTCACATTCCATAGGTTTGTCGCATCAATGAATAACAACAACAATAATACCAATATCATCAATAACAACAATAATAATGTGAGTATCTGTTTATAGTCTGTATTAAACTTTTAATATCACCAACTGAGACTTCTTCCCCACTAAATTTCGCGCTCAAAACTTTGAGTGATGTACTAAATTCATTTGAAGATGTTAAAATAAAATTTAACTGACTGAAATATCATTGCTATAAATCAGTGTCAATTATATCATTAATCAAATAATAATTATTCTTGCAGTGTATTGAAGTGACATTCAATTTTGATGCCAAAAAATTCAGCGTAGTGAAATTAATTTTACAAATTATATGTAATTTAAAGAATGTTGAATCGAACACTTCAATATCAAACTGAAACTACTTACTTCTAGACCAGAAAAATACGTATTCATTGTCAAATCAAATCTATTATTTGAAAAATAAAATTATTATTAACAACAAAAATTTGACATCAACCTGGCTGTCCCCTTACAAAATTCACCTTCGATAACTTCGATTATTGCGGGATAACTATAATAAACTACGAACTA
The DNA here is from genome assembly GCA_948455865.1 of Conomelus anceps. Classification (NCBI taxonomy): domain Eukaryota; kingdom Metazoa; phylum Arthropoda; class Insecta; order Hemiptera; family Delphacidae; genus Conomelus; species Conomelus anceps. The sequence goes on along the minus strand of OX418218.1, from coordinate 25,452,139 downwards.
ATGGTATTATTACAAAAATATTACTACAAAATTCTATTGAAATTTGTGGTATTAATGTCTAGTTTCTTATGAAACAGGCCCCTATCATTCCAATTATTGAATAAGCCTCTTGAGTTTCTACTTGTACTTTCAAGAATACAGAATTACGGAACTTGCTTGATAATGGCTGCTTATTCCTTATAGTTAATAAAGCGAATCATTTTATGAATTCACAATATTGATAAGTCTGATAGCCACCGCATTGAAAAAAGCTTTCAATTTTCATTTGAGAAATTGAAATATGTACAAATAGATTTTGAAATCTTTATTGGCATAGAAGTAGGTTACAAAGCTCCTTCGATATGCCGGGAAAAAGTATAAAATATTAGTTCAAGTACTTGGGAACATTTTCAACGCTCCTTGCTATATATAAAAACATAGTTTTTCACAGATTTTTTTGAGTTTGGAAACCTGACTTAGTTTTTTTGCTGCGTGTCATGAGGAAATGTTAGAGCATCATATCAATCCTGTTTATCTGTATATCAAAAGAGTAAAATAACAAGCCCCCTTAATAAAAAAATAATATTGAATGGCAGAAGAATAGTTGATTGCTCTTTAGAATTATATGACTGCAAAAGACTTGTGAAGTGAAACAGCGACCTAACCTAAGATTTTGATCCTACATTAACATTTTGTGAAAAGCAGTTTTGGGCAATAGCCTGTTGTATTCCCATGACTGTATTTTAGTTAAATGAATGATTAAATGAATAAATAAATGAATTTGTTATCTGCAATATTTAGTATTTTTCACTAATGTGTAAGAAGAGTAAAATCATTAATATAGTACAACTAGTCTTGAATAATTTTACGAACATCATTGACTTACTTTAATTTCGTAATAAAATATAATGAAAATAACTTTGTATAGCTACTGATAACTCTAAGGATAAAAAAAAGTTAGTTTTATTTTTTTACTCTAAGGATACCCAGCCACTGAAAGCTGTGTTGGGTTGCGCTGTGCTGTGTGAAGACAGCTTTCAAAACTAAACTAATGCTTTTAAATAAACGCCTGGCCACTGAAAATTGTGACAATTGGCATAAATATATATATATAAATATCAATATAATTTATAAATATAATCTGTTTGATTTTTTTAATGGAATTTGTTTTTTGTTTTTTAATTGCCAGGAAATCAATGGTGACATTCTAATAGAAGAAGGTGCTGAAGGCGATGCAAGAGGAGAAGAAGTAGAAGAAGAGGAAGAAGAAGGAGCAGTGGGTGGAGTGGTTGAAGTGGAATTGGCGGCTGCCCAACCAGACGACAATTCACCCACATTGATGGCCGCCACCACCGCCTCCTGTCCACCAGTGGCCAATCAAATGGTGAGATGCAATAAGGTACTGTACCCTTGCACTTGCTTGCCATCTAAAATTAATAAGCACTTATAAAGCACGATTTTAAGCTATTTTCAAATTATAGTTTTGGTGTAGAACTAAGAAAGATCCAACAATATTTTGGGTTAATCACTTTCAAAAGGGCGACTGGCAAAAATAACATGTTATTAATTTATTGTGGCAAAATTACAATGAATGAGAAGGCGCAACAGACTCAAGTCCAAAACTGCCCCTCCACAAATTTTGTATATGTTATATTGCCCAAAGGTTAATTTTAACGTAATGAATAATAAGACGAAATTGTCACAACCACATTTATTAAAACTTCGAGAAACTAGTTTCGGTTGTTACACCATTATCAATCTCAATCAAACTGCAATCAAAATCTCTATCAATCTCAATCAGTTTGATTGAGATTGATAATGGTGTAACAACCGAAACTAGTTTCTCGAAGTTTTAATAAATGTGGTTGTGACAATTTCGTCTTATTATTCATTATGGTTACCTTCCACAATATGACCTTCGCCATTACTAAGAAAGTTAATTTTAACGCTGAAAATTTAGATCTACCAAAATACTCCACTCAAAAAATTAAAAAAATATTCCTTTTCACTTGAAGGCAATCAATTTGGAAGTTCACTCAGAACGAAACACTGAAAACAGTCATTAATAGTCTATAATATAACATTTTGATGGAAACTTTCAAGCCGAAAAATGGTGGATAGGAGCTCCGAACTGCTAGGTCTACCATCCACTATTATCATTTATTCATTACTCACAAGTATCATCAAAAAATATCATGTGTTGAAACGGCTCACCATGTTCTCATAAAATGGCTAAACACTAACCGTAAGGGTCTCCTGACCAACAGAAGTCATACGCCAGTAATAATAATAAGTTACTCATCTACTCATAACAAGCACAAGTATCAGACCCATATGGGAGATATCAACATGAAAAAATGTAAATGTTGAAATTTTCAATAAAACCTTGGTTGAAAAATTATATAATCAAGTATCGAGAGACTATGAGGAGGAATATATGAGAGAGAATTTGTTACTGGATTTAAGTTGGTGAAAGAAAGCTATTTCAGTCGCATTGGTCGTTACAACAGCGCATATTTGTGTACAAAAGTTTGTAAAACCTAATTCAGTGACAGCAATCCCTTTTTCGTAGTTATTTATGTTTGGCTAGTGAGAATTCTAGAAAATGTGCTGTTGCCAAGTCCACGCCGATCTACTCGTCGGCACTCGTTTTCTTCACGCGTAAAACGTGAATCAGCTGAAATTTTTTTGAAATAATATAGTTTCTAAACTATTTATATAACTTTTTATGACTATACTTTCATAGTAATAAAATTGGATGACATATTATGATATGATGAACCTACTATGATAGCTGTCAGTACAGTGAAGCAATACTGACGTGTCAATGAAAATGAAAAGCAATTTTAAAAATTCATGTTCTGGATAAAGCAAAACTTGCAAAACGTTGAGACACACAACACACACACCCACACAAGCCATTATATTCTTATACTAATCAATAATTTCTTACTTCTTTGGTTTATTTACCGAGCAATATACTGTATATTTTTTTAAACGTCACATTCCTCGTGGTCATTGTGTAATTTCGTGTTGAATATTGGAAATAGCCATGAAAATGAAATTTATTAATCTCAAGATAGAACTGAAACGCTTTTTGAATATTGAAGCTAATTTCGTCGTATTTCCACCAAATATTTATAATTGATGAACCCAGCCAGCCCCGTAGCAATGTGAAATGAATTTCTGTTTGCATTCACTTGGAGTTAATGTAATTTTTATACACTGATTGATTGATAACTTTATTCATTTTCTTCATGAAACCAATAACATAGGCACTATTATACAGTAAATTTAGAAGAAAGTTCTCCACATGGGCTTCAGCCTGTGTATGAAGAACGAGTTCTCATCCTATCACGTAAAAAAATACTACAATCTCATCAACTTTGAGGTTACAAAAACTGACTAAAAATATAATATAAGAGGGAAAACAATCAATTACAGAATTAGAACTATAAAATCAATACTTGTAGAACCTACTATGATAGCTGACAGTACAGTGAAGCAATCCTGATATGTCAATGAAAATACAAAAGCAGTTTCAAAAATGCATGTTCTGGGTAAAGCAAAAATTGCAAAAAGTTGACACCCATACCGATACACACAACACACACACCCACACAAGCAACAACACGCAAAAACACACATAAGCACACACACTTACACCAGCTAAAGGTCTACGTAGTTCCAGGACACGCTGGTTTAATGTTCAACTTGAATCGATTAAACATAAACGGATTCACACTCATCGTTACTCAGGGTGGCTAACCAGCTTTGCAGTACTCCATTATAACGTGAGACGTAGCAAACAACTTATTCTTAGGGGCGCGTTTCTTAGGATCAAGTGGTTTAAAAAGACACTGTCGCAGACAGACCGTGTATTCCGCTACAGTCCAGAATAATGAGAGCTTTTTATCTCATGAACTTGTTGGGCGGAATTTTTAAAATTTTTGTTATTCTTGAAAGCATGCAAGCATACAAACACCAGTATTACATTTTAAATTATATTTTTGTTTTAAAATATAATGAGAATTTAAATATACTCTTAGTAGTGATTGGAAAAATGCTTCTAATAGTCCAAAGTGCATTATTTTAGCTAATTGAATCGTGTTTGATTTTAGAGTGATGCAGTAGCAGAAGCTGATCTAGCCGAGGCTGACCAGTCCAGACTGCCGAGTGGATCTGGCGGTAGATCCTGCCCAGTCCGACTCAATGGAAACAGCGAATCTGAAGCTACTACTCCGGTTCAAGACAGAGTAAGAAATGCTTTGCACAATTAATTGTACAATAGGCTCTAATTGTTGAAACACACAAAAAACACTTAATTTTCTTTAATGTATCTATCATAGTTTGGACCTGAACTTATTAACTGGCTGGAGAGACCTAAGAATTAATAAGACACTGTTCTCTGCTGTAAAATCACTTCCCGGTGGTTCGGTGTAGGTCCAACTCCTTAATCACTATCATCCAACTCATTACCCAAGCACAGGTCTCAGACCTATGTAGGCTTCATCCTCAGAAAAAAAATTATTGATGAGTCATTCATTTTAAAAACGAACGATTTTGCTCTGCATATTGAGCAAAACAGACGATTTGTGAAATTTTCCCAACCAGTGAGGTAACGAGGTTTCAAGCGCTCTGGAGCAGAAGTGGGTTACGACCCCCCCCCCCCCCCCCCCAACACTTAACCACCCGATTGGGCTGGTGCAAACGATTTTTTTCTAGCTTGACCTACAACTGAATTCAAGAACATTAATTATAGCCTTATTATAGCTCTATTAACTACTAACAATTTTCCATTACCAGTAATTTTTGTTGTATGTTGCTACTATTATCACTATGACTATGCCATCTTAATTTGTCTACCAACAATATATTATATAGTATGTAATATAATTAAAAATGGAATATAATAACATACAGTACATTATAGTAGTACATTTGTTGTAAGTAAAAAGCAATTTTCTCGCCCCTCAGAGCCTTGCGCCCTGGAGCGACTGCTCTACTCGCTCCATTATCGGTAAGTCACCGTTCCCAACCACAGATTCTTGAGCGATTATTCTGTAAGAAACTGGGTACTGTACTTGTAAAATTTGATGGAAGTTTGTACTCTTAGTTTGTAGTAAAGTGTGTAGTACTAGAAAACAGGCCACTGGAATCCAAATTGATGGAACAGCTTCCAAGTTTCTACTTGAACTTATTAAATATTGAATATTCTGCCGAATTACAACACTTTCTTAATAATGGCTTCTCTTCCCATTCTTATCTCTTCTAACGCTTCAAGCATTATTTTTTTAGTGATTTCTTTACCAATTCAATTTTTTCTTTTCTTTCAGAGAGACGCTTTCTTGATGAATGAAATTGATCATCACCTATCGTTAGCTCATCAACGTGCTGAGGTCAGTTCAACCTGTACAATAATTTGTAATTGGTGGTCGAATTAGTTTATTAATTTACAGCACTAAATCATGATGTTTGCAATTGAAACTATATTAGAGAATATTAGATTGTGATCAACCAATATTTTTGCCACCATGTATGGGGTCAACCAACACTTCTGCTAACCAGATTTATTTAGTGCGATAATGATTACTGTTTGGTTATAAAACTATCAACCATAAGTAGAATTTGACTTCTTTCTATTTTTTATTTTTGTTCCTTTATTAACAGTTAATACTGCACTTTATCGTGAAAGAGTTATTGTATTACATCACAAATAATGTCATATAGAGAAAATACTCTCCTGGGAGTTCACCTGGCTGATGAGAGATTCTTGACCTGGCTGGAGGAGGTTGTGGGAGAGCTTGGCATCTAGGCCATGAGTTGGATTTTGATTGACAGGACATGTTTCTTTGTTGACTGTGTGATGTGGTTGTTTGTCTGTGTTTTTCATTATATTTTATTGTATTATAAGACTGGGCCTGAAAGAGCATAAGCTTACATATATATAAGAAAATACTTTAAAGTGCATGATAACACTTCAGCTAGGCATTTTCTGACCACTGTAATGTAAAAGTTCTTGATTTATTGATTGATTTTATCAATATTTTACTTCGATTTTTAGTTTTCCATTGCTAAATTTGAAAATGTGGAATTCATTGAAATGATCTGCCAGATTAGTGTTATGTTTTTCCATCTTTATTGAATGCGTTATGTGCATTACAGATTGAAAGAGGCCTCGATCAAGTTCCTGTACAGTTGAATGGTGCTCAATCTGCAGGTCTTGACGGGCACGATGCATCAATTGAGCATCCGCTCGCCTTTTGTACGAACCCAAACTCAGGTACAGTGAAATTGTAATTATTGATCCTAGGTATGTCAAAGTTTATTCAGTAGTGGTATTTTATTATGAAGCTACAGTCCATTGTGTGCATTCTATTAGAATGAGTTCTAAAGTAGACAACATATAGAATAGTTTTTTATTTCGTAATATGATCCTGATTCTTGTGCTTTGATAATAAGGCAGAATGATAACAAATTGTTCAGCCTACCCGGGAATTGAACCAGGTACTAAAGATATAGCAATGTATTATATCAACTATGTAGTTTGGAAAGCCAAATCTATCTGATAATACAATAGAGCTATGAATAGACACTATGTAGACTATGTGCAATGTCCATATAATAATTACTATTAGATTTATTTTTTGGCCTTTTTGTGTTCAATCTCTGTCAGTCACAAAAATACTTTTAGGCGATTATTTTTTCTTCTCCTATAATTGAAAATATTATTCGTATTGAAATATACAGATTTCTAATTCAAGAGAAGGCTATAAAACGATAAACCACCTTCAGCCAGTAGATTACGTTCCACAATCATAGATATGTTACATTATCGGTTATGATTATGAAATAGAAAAACTACAAAATTCTGGGTGTAGTATTTATTAGAATTCACATCAATTATTGTTTAGAAGTACCAATTTCGACATGTTAATTGATAAAAATTGAATGTTATATTGATAAAAAGTCAAATCAGTCATTTTCCGTCAGTATCATTGGGAAAACCTTTCCGTGACTGTCGGAAATTAAACACAGAAGCCCCCTATTTACAGTTATTTTGTCTAATTCATGCAAATTTATTACACAAAAAACGCGTATAACTTTATTTTAGCCATTTTACACTGACACTTTTTAATAGCGTTCCTGTCATCATTGAATGCGTAATAAAGTCTATTGGACAATAAAAACAGTGCGTATTTACAATGATCATTCTCTACCTTATTCAAATACCGTTAGTGAGTTGGAAAATCTTTCTTTGTAATGGTGAAGGTGATATTGTGGAAGATATCCATAATGAATAATAAGAAGAAATTGTCCCAACCACATTATTAAAAATATAATAAATAATTATTACAAATACTTGTCTGAGTTCAAGGTTTGTCTGAGATTGATAATGGAGTAACATCCGAAACTAGTATCTCTATATTTTTAATAATGTGGTTGTGACAATTTCGTCTTATTCATTTCAATTGGAAAATCTTCATTCACTCAGAAACTTAGTTCGAGAGAATTTACTGAGAATTATCTTCAAGAAGAAAGTTATTCCAAAAAAGCCTCTTTCTGTATCATATATTCTTAGAAACCTATGATTTCGAATACATTATTTTTTTATCAAAGCTAGTACTATAGATGGAAAGCTCAAGTGATAACATTAAATATTTAAATAATTTGATGTGATAATTTTAAGAGCTTGCCAAATCACTACACTTCAGATAGGAGCTGGTGGTTGGAAGCTTATGTATACATTAAATATTTAAATAATATGATAATTTCTTGAACTTGACAAACTAACAAGCTTTTTTATACTGTGAGTAGTTTCTACATGGGTCGGAAGCTTGTGCGTGGGCACTGAGAGGGTGAATAAGTACTAAAAATCCAATCCTAGACTGGAATCAAACCCGAAACCTTTCAGGCTGGATTAGGTACGCTTACCGCTACGTTACGCTTATATACATTATTATTGGTGGAAGATAGTGCATGTCAAGTACTGCTTTACGTGTTGACAGTGAATGTGTGACAAACAATAAAATTCTGGTTTGTTGTTTTTTCAGATGTCAATCAAATTTGATGGCTCCGTCTATTATGCATTGTACTTTAACTAAACTCTATTTTCTCACAACTAATCTGTATTTTGAAATAAATGTAAAATTAATTTATAGTAAATGATGAGACTCACTTAAAGCTCTGTTATATTGTTTCAAAACGTTTTCAACAAAGTATTATTTATAAAATTGATGCAGTTCCTATTTATAAAAATCCTTCAAAACCATCCTCTTCCTGAGATGACATTGTACGCGTTTTTAACATAGATTTTCAACCTTAGATTGCAACTAATAACTGCTTATGAATCAAAGAATTTATTAAAATGTTCCAGGCTAAAAGTTTCTCATTCATCTTAGAATTGTGTTGAACGAGTATTAAGGTGAAGATAAACTGTTGATGAAATGGATTTAAGACGATGCATTTCATGTTCTTACTTTCTAAAGATGCATTTCAGTCGACCACATTTATTCAATTTTATAATAAATATTCCATACTTTAATTTTCCCAAGACTGTCTTGCATTATATGCATCGGCAAACAAAATACAATAATAATTTTAGGTATATCTCTTACTATTACAATGCAATTGTCTACTAACAGATATTGTAATGTCTCATGAAGTTATTGAGTATCTAGGTGAAGCGAATGTGAACAAGAATAAACGAGGATTCATTTCATTAATTATGAGCGTATATTATAAGGGCTCATATCAATTAGGATATTTTTTCTATGGGTTTTGAGCTAGTAGCTTGTACTAGAAGAGATGCATCAACTTGATGGAAATCGAACCCTCAACACAATCAATGACATCGTATTATTTTTAATGCCATTGAATAATAATTAATATTATTATATTATTGATATTTATATTACATAATATCAATCTATGTGAGACAGCATACCTTCATTTTAATGAGTAATTTCTGATTTATTATTTTCCTCTCGATTCAATACTTTCTGACAGGTGTGACAATGGCATCAACTTGATGGAAATCGAACCCTCAACACAATCAATGACATCGTATTATTTTTAATGCTATTGAATAATAATCAATATTACTATATTATTGATATTTATATGATATAATATTAATCTATGTGAGACAGCGTACCTTCATTTTAATGAGTAATTTCTGATTTATTATTTTCCTCTCGATTCAATACTTTTTGACAGGTGTGACAATGGTTGTGGAAGTGCAGCAGAGCCAATAACTCCCAACTAGTAAATTGAAATCACGAAATATTAGGCAAAGCTATTCAATCTAACGGGAGCATCGTTAGTGAACTGTAACACGAGAATGGAGAGGGGCTTTGATGTTTGCCGCAACTCTCTCACAGTCCAGCCATGTAAAACAAATAGCACTGCAGTAATAATAACCTACATAAATTGGATGTAGCCACTTCGTAGGTCGTTCATTAGTCGTTATTATGGTTCTCCCTTTCTGCGGCCGCTCTGCTATGAAAGTTGAAAAGTTTGTGAGTTTGATGTTGACGTCAATTTCTAAAAATCATTGGAATCGTGATCCTCTCATACTGTTATATACCACGGTGGTATACTCCAGTCTTCTATGGAGCCAGTACCCTATTAGACAGTATTTACTTTGGAGTGTTCTGGAATTAATTTAATTTGAATTGAAATTTGAAACTATTATGACCTGCCATTGACTCAACAGACTTGTTAAAGAAATTTTATTTTATAATTGCTTGCATATTATATTTTCATACTTTTCATATCTTCATTTCATGACGAAACAATTTTTATAGCTGGAATTATTTTGGAAGATGTTTCAATTTCATGAATTTCTAAATGTTCATGGCATAATTATTTTAAGAGGTTTTCAGCAAAATTTATATCAAATCCGGCTCGCGACAGCTCATAGGGGTTTATCACTTCATATTATTTTCTACTAATAATTCTACTACTTTATCAGTACATCATTTTACTATCAGATTTAGCAGGTGTGTGTTGAGGGCGCATATTTGACTACTTCAGAAATTATAGATAAGTGGTCCGCAAGCTCGCTTCGCTCGCCTTAACCGTCTGACTGGACCCAATGATGGGAGGAGGAAGTTTAAACAAAATCTAAAATGCTATCAATTTTTGTGCCTTCTAAAACATTATTCTGGTCAAATACTGAAAGCGTTACTTGGAGTTTAACTTACTCATCTAGAGTATAAAATGAATTAAACCTTTAAGGCCACGTGGTTCTTGAGAAACGGTGATTAACTAAGCCTTCAAAAAAATCGTTCAACTTTTTCATCCACGAAGCTCTCTCTCTTAGTTCTAAAAAAATCACTTTATTTTCATAAATAGTCAACTGTCGAATTTTTTTTGGAAAAATCTAAACCTCTACTTGCATGCGTCTAGATTCTAGATTCTCAACTGAACATGTATACCAAATTTCAAACTTTTTGTAACTTAATTTTTGAAAAACAGTGATAAATGAGTGAGTCAGTCAATGACCTTTGGCTTTAATATACTGAGTGTTGCAGGAGGAATCTGCCCACTGTTCAAGTTTATCCTCTGTCCCCTTATCAGAGTAAATAAAAAATCGTTTAAACATAGATAGGTCTGGAAACGCTTCTCTACAGAAAATGAAGATTGCTGGACGATGCAGCTAAATCAACTTATTCATTTAGAAATCTCCAGGGTCTCTTTTTAGGTGATGCAAAAAGAAGTGAAAAATCGAATAAAACATGTGGCAAGTCATTACTACTGTTAAGATATTTCACAAAATACGAAAAATACGTTTTTTAAGTCTTAAGATCTTTCCAAGTTAAATTGTCAATGAACCAAACCTTTTTTTTACGAAACTTGTGGAGAATCTAGTTTTAAAAATGTAGTTCGAATAAACTAATAGTAAATTGCCCAAAATTTCATAAATCGGGGTTTTATTATATTTAAATACACAAGAATAACAAGTTTAAATCAAACGTGCAAAATCAGTGTACTTCGACCAATAAAACTCGATTTTATGAATTTTGAGTGTGTTTTCGCCTATTGTGTGATCACCAAGTTATCAGATTTCGTTTAAAAACAATATTTTAATCAGCAAATAATCAATCTAAAAACAGTTCCTCTAATAAGGAACAAGTCAATGTTTAGTGTTAGAGGAGGAGGAGGGGAGGATTTCTCATAAAACATAGATAATAGAAAAATGAAAACGGTTCTGTCCTCGGAAATTACTGGAGTTATTATTTTGGCCCAGAGGCTGAACAGTTTGGAGACCCCTGATTTATATAATTAAAAAGGGAAATTTAAAATTAATTACGTTGATAATTTTATTGTGTGGAATTCTATTGCCATTCGTGTAAAACACAAAAACACTATTCAATTTGGCTAGGCTGTACTGTGAACTGCAATGCGATTTAAATTACGGCTTTTATGATCCAGGGAACCATATAGTTGGGACTCCCATTTGTAGGACTTTAATGAACTCGCAATTGGAGCTTCTAGAATAAATTTTTGAACACTATAAATGATTATAGCAATGTAATCTATTAATTTCGAATTCCTTTAATTGCTATTACTTTATACTGAAGACTTCCGCGATGGCGGATATTGACAACAGCATTGAACAGCTGATGGGAATCGATGAATGCTACTGTACAAAAATATCAGTCACCACCGGGAATCGAACCACGGACCTCTCAATTGCCGGTTGAGCGCCCTTAACCACCAGACCATGGAGACCCTTCTGTACAGCAGCATTCATTTTCAACTTGGCCATATCGGCTCGTATCTCACAAGGGTCTCCATGGTCTAGTGGTTAAGGGCGCTCAACCGGCAATTGAGAGGTCCGTGGTTCGATTCCCGGTGGTGACTGATATTTTTGTACAGTAGCATTCATCGATTCCCATCAGCTGTTCAATGCTGTTGTCAATATCCGCCATCGCGGAAGTCTTCATTATAAAGTAATAGCAATTAAAGGAATTCGAAATTAATAAATTCTGTTTATGTATATTTGTCAGTTTATTCAATTGTCAGTCACTTCAAACTAAAATGTAATCTTCTAGAACAGTCAGACCTAAACAGGCATCACTGTTACAAGATCAACGAAAGAGGATTGCCTCTAATCCACATTTATATTTTTCGTAGGTTACAGATCACGTTAAAGAATTCTTGTTTCCCATACAAGTTTTTATATTTCATGAAACAGTATATGCTGATCCATGACGATATGCGAGTAGAATAGTTGAAATTTTCACATTTCGACTGACATGCAGAATAATTTAAAATCAATTAACATATTGTGCCTCATGTAAGCAAAATTGGACGTCTTATTAATTTAAAATTGTTCGGCAAGTCAGTCAAAAAGTGAAAATCTCAATTATATTTTGCAGTTTACACATCACAATGAAGAAGTATAAAAATATTAGAATGTATATTGCCCCTTGTTAGCCTATAGAAATAGATTTTATAGAAACAAGCTACTTTCAGATCCATTTCCATCATCCTCAGGTATAAAAAATATGACAAAAATGTTCTATGTCATGCCAAGCTGTAAAATCTAAATGTTATTAAAAACCTTGAATTTTTTGAATCTTTAGAAATAATGTTCAAAAAACGTGACATTCAAATTCACATTCAAACAAAAAACATTCACATTCATATTCAAACAAAAAACGTTCATTCAAATTTGGAACAAAGAATATCCTTTCCAGTGTATTCTATAAGGAGAATAAATAATCCATTCTATTCTTGTACTATCTAGATCTGTAAACTTCATATAATTTTTATTCTTTCATCAAGCATTGCATCCCACCATCAGAAAGTTTGAGCCTTTCTTTCAAGCTACCACTCTTTACATTATTATTATTTAAATAACAGAGTAGGTTATATTACAAATTAATAAATGATTATACATATTGATTAATGATTTATAATTTATAAATAATAAAGTTTAATATTTATTAACATTGTTCCATATTTTTATGGAATAAAAGAAAATGTTATTAAAAAATATTTCAACCGAGGAAATCTTTTATGAGGCTGCTTGACAAGGTTTAATTTCACAATAATTAAAAACATTCTTGCTTTACAAATTCAATATATACGATTGGATGCAGTATGAAAATGTAACACAGGAGTATTCAACTGGACTGTAAAAACTATTTACAAGTAGTTACTAAACAAAATTCTAAAGTCATTTGGGTCAATTATCTGCATTTCTTAATCTGCATTTAGAATAATATGGAAATTATTCGATCACAAAATAGTAGAAAATTAACCGGTATTCCAACTTCTGATTAAAAAACAGTATGAAATCAGAAATGATAATGATAAATCAGCCAATCAAGATAAAATGTTGAATTATTAAATTATTAATAAATTAAATTATTCATCAATAGTTTCAAATTTTCCTCAGTTGAATAAATTTAGCGAAGTTGGGAAGTTGAATCAAATATCAGCACACTTACTCTGAGTGTAGAATAGTCGTTCCAATAATTGTTTTAGAATCGGCTTAATTCAAGAGTTGGTGGGAGGCCTTATCAATGTGAATCTCAGTGACAGCGGAAGACCCCTAGACATTGTAGGCGCTCCAAAGTACCAAGTTTAATTTACAGCTCAATTCTTCAGCAATGGCCGGCTACAATCAGCCTGTTGACATAAAATTTATAATCCTTGTAGTGATTATTCAGTACCCTGCCGGGACGGGTGAAGATTATACTCGTTTATAGCTGTATTCTGCAAAACCTATAAAATTTATTACATCTTGCACTGTTGCATGTGGTGTGCGTGTCTTTTGATAACATACAGCTTATAATTCTTGTGCACTGTTCCTTCACTGTATACAAGAGGTCTATATTTGCTGTCAATCAAACTCCACTTTAATTCTATTCGTGTATTAAATCAAATATGTTTAACTATTATCTTTACATTGTTGGAGCATGTAGATTACATTATTGTATCTTTAATGGTCACGACTACGTTTATTGGGTTTTTGACGTTACGTATATCTTGCATTTATTTGTTTGCAAATCTGTTTTTCTGTGTTTTGTTCCATGAGTGGAAACGCCTTGACTTATTATTTATCGTAAAATCGTAAAAGCTTGGTGGTTTATCGTTGTACTTGTTTCCCCTTGAGCATTTTGAAACGCTTTAATAACTCCGCTATTGGAGCTGCTAATGGAACGATTTCTACCATCAGTCTGTTTGGAAGTTACCTTGGAATTCCACATCTTATCAGACAAAAGAAATGTCTTTTCAAAAAAGCTTATAAAGATTTCTATATAACATGCAAGGAAAGATTATAAATTTCAAAAACATGCAGGCTGTTTTATCTTTTTTCTGACCCAAAACAATTATCGTGATCTAGATATCCAAATTATCGTGATCTAGATATAGTATCGAAGGTCGTAGAAACAAAATATTATGTTGATAATTCTATTTCTCAGCTATAGAATAGAATAGATTTTTATACCTTTAAGTACACAAATATACAATTGGAAACGTCAATACACCTACAATACAACAGTTATAATAGTTTATCACAACATATCCCATTCGTCCTACTTAATATATTTGAATATATTTTAGAAAAATATGAAGACAATTACGGACATATTTAACTGACTGACATAAGAGAAATAAGATACTCAAAAGACATAAATTTCATGTTGAACCTAGATAAATTGTTAAAATGAATTTCAAAATATAATCAGAAGTAATAACTGCAAATCGTTTCCCTACTCATATTAAAAAAAAATATATTTTTTTCTTGAGAGTATTTTTTATACTACAGGCTATTATTTGAATAGCTTTCCGGTCCTGGTAATTTTTATTACTGTATCACTGTGAAGCAATAAATGTTGAACTATTTCAAAATTCAGTGAAACTTCTGTGAAAACCTTTTGCTAATTTAAACATGATACTTTATTAGATTATACTTGATTGGATTTGTGCAGCGCAGTTAAACAGTTTATAGAAATCCATTCCAATTGATTATGCTCAAAATAATGACATCACCAATATTGAATACCAACAAGATGGTGAAACAAATTGATGTTGATTTTTCTAAGCATTTTGCTATAAGTTCCAGTATACATATCAAAGCATGGACTACAATAGTTTTAGACTGTGTAGTTGTATGCTACAGATAATAGAGAGATATTATATTACTTTGGGAATTTGACTATTATTTATTACAATTTAATTGTAATACAGCAAATTGGATAAGCGATATTCATTATTTCTATAAAAATTGTTTTTGTGGGAAACAAACTCTTACTTCCGTTGTGGTTCACTCCCATTGTGAACCTCTCTAAAGAAAGGACATCTCAGGGCAGAGATGAATCCTGGCAATCATAGTTATGATGTATTTCGAATTTTCAAGACGGCATCTACCATATGCTTTGAAGTCCGTTTCAACCAAATAGTCTACTGTACTAAGAAATTATAAGAAGGTAGATGCTAGAATAAAGAGAACAGCCTAGTCACTAGTTAGCTATTATGTTTCTCGAATCATGGAAGACTGAAATGAAAAGATTGGTTTCAGGATGACTTGCATATTCCCATCTTGCAATTAATTATAGAAGGATGTTATGTATTCGCCGCCAAAAGAACTTGCTGATATCAAATTTAATTTGGTTAAAGAATCCTATTGTTCTGTGCGCTCTGTTTTTTGTCGACGGAAAATTTTGAAGCCAACTCCAAGGTTTTATGGTATTTGATTGATTTCTTTTCATAAAGATTTATAGCTTTTCAAAATCTCCTAGAACAGACCATGTTTTACAAATTGATCTGGTTATATGAATGGTTGAATCCTTCAAATATCATACCGTATGTCAAAAATAAGCTCCAATAAATTTGTTATTGGATTGATAATATATGAATTTAAACAAAGAAAAATTGGAAATTATGCTTAGAATAGTTATTTTCTGGAGCGATATTCATTGAATTTTTCCTTCATTTCTGAGTGTCACTTTTTTGTGAGACTGCTACTTCAAGATATCCGATAAATTTGCTAAGAATTCCCACAACCCCCCCCCCCCCCCCCCCCCCCAATGACTTCAAATCAATTTACTTCAATATTATACTTTAATTATCTGTTATGTAATGATCTACAGTGTAATGAATAAAAAAGTAATTAATTCAAGCTACAACATAAATATGATTGACCGTTTTCAGGTGTGACTAATAGTTGAATTGTTGAATTATGTCTATGATGAATAATGTCTATGATGAATAATGCAACTTTAAAATTTACTTTCCTATTTAAGTAATTAATTACTATCCCTAGATAACTGTTGAGCATTCAAAATGTTTAATGTCCATTAGCAATGATAGAGTTTGTTTGCTTGTACAAGAAATTTATTGTTGGCTGGAGGCGATGTTGATTTTCGAGCGGATGAAAGAAAAAAGAGATGCATGACCTTTTTAAAGATAGCGGCATTGTTTTAGAATATTGGCTATTAGTGATTCATTATTCAATCAATTTTAAATTTAATAATTCATCCTTTCTAATTGTTAGAAAATGAATTATTATAGACTTCATGCTATTGTTGAGAGGGAGATTTGTCTAACTCCTAGTACATTGGTTGGCGCACCTCTAGTCTGTGAGTTCCTGGATAGTTTAGCTATGACCTGCTTTTCAATTATATATTATTTGTTTTAGCGTTCCCTCCACAAAAGAACTTTGAAATTAGAATTTCGCCTTCAAAAATCACCACATCGAGGATAATTTTGGAAATCCCCAAAATTAAATTTATTTAATTTATTAAACCCTTTATATAACAACACCTTAACTTAGTCTAACTCAATTTTAAAAACTAAAAACATTATTTAAATAAATTTAATAATAACCTAAAAAAATTTTTTAACAAAATTAATAGTGAATTTTTAATTTAATTTTAATTCCTACAGATTTCTATTAAAAGCTTAATTAACCACCAAATTTAATTTTCTATTTAACTAAATACCTAAAAAAAATTATAAATAACAATTTAAATAATAGAATAAAACCCAAAATTTGAAAAAAAAATTTAACAAAAAATTTTAAAAATATTTTAATAAATTTGTAAATAGTAAAAAAAGTTAAATAATACTGAATCGAGCAGTTTCAACTAATTAATGTAAAAATTATTTCAATAGAAATTATTCACTAAATACAGGGTTAATTAATTAACCCTAAAAAAAACCTAAACCCTATCAAATGAAGTAGACTTCATTAAGGTTAGGTATTATAAAGTTCTATAAGTTCTTATAAAAATCTTAAATAAGGTACTATTCTATTAATTAGATATTAGATTAACTTTTTTTATTAATTTAACGACTTGCAGTCAATTTTTAATTGTAAATAAATAATGAGTAAGTTACAAATATTATTTATTCACAATTCAAAATTGACTGCAAGTCGTTTAATTTACAATAAAAAGTTAATACAATATTAACAAAGCAGCTCTTTTGCTATCATATGAAAAAAGAATAGATTAATTCATTATCTGAAAATTTTACAAATTGATCAATTTCTCTACTTATTGAATTGTTTAATTAGGCCTACTACTCGGATTATTGTGTGCGGTATGTAGGCAGATGATGAACTGTCTAACCCTAAGAGCGGTTTCACATGGGCCACAAAGCGCTGATGAAACGCCGAAGTGCGCTTAGTCAGCCACAAATCGCCGACTGCCGGCCGGATGGAGTTGTAGTGTTGTAGCAATGGCATATCATTCGTGCTTTCACATGAAGTGGCAGTTTCCAGCGTTTAAAGCCAGAACGCGCCACAAGCGCATGCAGTGGCCAAGTACTCGGCACTTTTGGCGTTTTTGCATCT
Source organism: Conomelus anceps (assembly GCA_948455865.1). Lineage (NCBI taxonomy): Eukaryota > Metazoa > Arthropoda > Insecta > Hemiptera > Delphacidae > Conomelus > Conomelus anceps. Next base: position 25,434,339 of record OX418218.1, on the reverse strand, counting down.
CAGCTGACACTTTTATCAAAAAAACATTCTTCATCATTCATGTTGAGATGTTATCTTATGAACAGCTGACTGCTAAATGAATATTGGGTGGAAAGAATCGCAGTAGAACTGCTGAAACTCGCGTTTGTCATCTGAAAGGAATCTGCGATTTCTTGCCACAGCCAACAACATTTTCCAACGTTTTGTCGGCGTTTTGTGGTCCGTGTGAAACCGCTCTAAATTACTTGGGAAACAGCAAACAGCTCGATTTACCCCACCCGCCAATCAATCAGTTGCTGACGTCATGCTGTGCTCAAATATTATCGTGTTACATATCGAGCAAGAAAGATTCTGCAAAATGATATACCACTTACAGCCCTCTAGCTTGATTTTACCAGCTTCTAGAGCAATTTAAAAAAGGTCAAATTTTCAATTTCTGGGGATTTTTTTAAATTTCGAATGTTTGTAATCCGTAAACAGTTTGGGATAAAAAAGTTACCAGATTTCATGAAAATCTGAGATGGTGAACGTAATATTTTACAAAAACCACAACACTTCTAACCAAAAAACTGACATGATGATCTAGGAGCCTCTGAAGATGGATCTCATAGATTCGAAAGTACTCGGCCAGTTTAAGTGAGTTATTATACTTATTCTTAACAAATATTTGACTGCATGTCGTTAAATTTCACATGAAAAGTTAATATTAACAACGCAGTTCGTCATGGAACAAGAAATCCAGGAAGTAAAAAGTTTGTTGATTTCACGTGGAATGACCCTCCAATGTAATTGTAATGGGGGACTGAGTGAGGTACTTACTTACTTTTTTTTAAGACGAAGAAAAAATATTAACTTCATAGTTCATTCTATTAAGTTTTTCTATACTTCGTTGAACTACTGGATTGTTGATGAGCTTCAACTATTAAATTCTCATCAATTATTGACATTAACGGGAGAGTTCGACAGAATTATTTCGTATTTTTCTTGAATCAACTCCTATTCAATTGGAAAAAGGAATTGAGTTTTGTGGAAAATTAACTAATTAATATTGTTAAATTGCAAAAATAGATTGTAGACTGATATTTTACCAGTTAGGCAGTCAACATTTTATAAAATATTTTTCTTTAACAGGTAAAGTTCTCAAAATCCTTCATATACACCCCATGACCTAAAACGCTTTAAGAGACGGCTACAGTACTAAGTTTCTGTGTAATGATATGATATGATATCATGTAATGATATGCTTCAAATTTTAATTTGCGTTACACGTCACTACCTTTTTTTATTCTTATTTATTTGTTAAAAACCCTCGTTTATAATAGGGTTGAATATTTTTCCTGCTATGAGCCTCGAACATAGATCTCTTCCGTCAGCTTCATAGCTAGCAGAGCTTGTGAGGAATGCGAGGGCTAAATGGGCTGCACCAGGTGGAATTCTTTTGTAATATATTAAATTCATTAGTCTTTTCATAATACGACGAAGGATGGCAACTCCTCCCATTCGAACTACCGCCAAGGATAGCCCAAGCTCTAAGCCTTTTTTCCAAGATAAATGACCAAGTCGAACAGCCCCGCCCTTTCATTATCAAAAATATCTGTATGTTTAATGACTGAAAAGCGTGCAAGTCAGCACAGTCCAATTGTGATTTTGATGCAGACAAAGCAACTTAAGTAGCTGACTGCCATATGCATTACCAATTTGAGGTAACAAGCACTTGCTACTAGCAAAGGAATTATGGTTACTTATCATTAAATAAATATTCGCACAAATCAGAATCAATATAAACAAAAATCAAAGTGACAAAAATTTAAACTCTCTTGTCTGTTCGTAAGTTGGAATTTATCAAGTATTATTAAGGACCCGACAGGTCTTTATTGAAATTATGCTGTTGTCCGTCCGTCCGTGTTCTAGCTCTAGAAAGGAAGATTTTAGACTTTTGAAACTTGTTAAATAGCTTCACCATAATGCAAGAGTGAGATCGCTGTTGGTTTTGAAGTTTGAGGGTCGATTATAAAATAATTATGGTGTAAAACAGATATCCACTCTCTAGGCTACTTCAGGCTTGTGAAAATCAAAGCATTGGCAGTTATTGCTGTTTACATTTTGAAATCAAAAACATTAGAAATTACTGATGCTTAGCCCAATTATCATTTTCTTACAGTGTAAGCGTCAACGTTTTCATTATTGATTGTGTTGAAATATTTTCTTTAATTATTTTAAATTGTTGAATGGAAAAACAGAGACAAAATCTATGCATGATATATGAGAAATCTGTTGAAGAATAAGAAGATACAAAACTCTTTTTCAAGAACTGCCAATGTGCATTTTTTTGTGAATTGGAAAGCATATATATGATGTTTATAGAAACCAAAGCAGTTGAATGGCAAGGTTAGTAGAGAGGGTAGTATGCACCTTGTTTGAATGGTGTATATGCCTATCAGCACAATTGATAATAATAATTATAATAAAAACATAAAAACACTTTTAAGTGGAAATTATGACTCGTGACGGCCGTTTCACTCTGTTGTCAAGAGCATCGTCAGACGACCCACAGTACACTGAAGAGTGCTTTAATTTCCACTTAAAAGTGTTTTTAAGCTTTTATTATATAATAGTGGAAACAAGATGGATCTTCAATATCATAATAATAATTATCATTATTTAGTTTGAAGAGAATGACAATTGAACAAACTGACAACTATACATAAACAGAATTTATTAATTTCGAATACCTTTAAGTGCTATTAGTTTATACTGAAGACTTCCGCAAAGGCGGATATTGACAACAGTATTGAATAGCTGATGGAAATCGATGAATGCTACTGAACAAAAATATCAGTCACCACCGGGAATCGAACCACGGACCTCCCAATTGCCGGTCGGGCGCCTTAACCACTAGACCATGGAGACCTTTCTGCACAGCAGCATTCATTTTTAACTTGTCCATATCGGCTCGTATCTCTCAAGGCGCCCGACCGGCAATTGGGAGGTCCGTGGTTCGATTCCCGGTGGTGACTGATATTTTTGTACAGTAGCATTCATCGATTTCCATCAGCTATTCAATACTGTTGTCAATATCCGCCTTTGCGGAAGTCTTCAGTATAAACTAATAGCACTTAAAGGAATTCGAAATTAATAAATTCTGTTTATTATTATTTTTTAATTCGTCGGGTCTTTGGATTCTCTATTGTATCGGCTTATTATATTAAAGCTGGGATTATCTTGATTGCTGATGATTGCGAAAATTAACTTCTTTCTAATATTTATAAGGGAAGTAAATGAATTTTGAATTTTTCAATTGTCATTATCAAAATAATTTAGGGAATTACTCGACCAGATCAAGGGATATTTGACTAGGGATTGTTTTTTTTTTTTAATAGCCTGAATTATATAAACTACTTGTTTTTACTTACTTGAATTGGTATTCAATGAATTTTTGTTCCTGAAGCTCATCATTTTGCTTGGGGTCGCAGCGTTATAATTGAATAAAAAGTCGACAAATAAATTGAACAAATTTTGCATTGTTACTATGGAGCTACCCTGTTTCTCAACTTGCAAAAGAATGTTTGAGCCTTATGCTCTATGCTACGTGGCTAAATGAAGGTGAGTCCTCATTTATAAATTATTTTATGTGGAATAAACTTATATACGCTTCAATACATGAAGTTGACTTTTGACTTACATTCATGAATGAACTTCTCGTGAGTTTTCTCTTTTAAACAGACTATTTTCTCATATTCAATTCAGTATTTACGCATATCTTTTATTCAAACATTAGTGTTTGTAATAATTACTTCTGAACTAAGAAATTTTTCATCAGTCAAGTTACGCAAAACTTGAAATGTCAGTTTTTTTCTCATTATTGAATAAGCACAATAATAATTACAGTTGGACTGATTGATAGATAGACTATGAATTTCCACATGGCAGCGATGATTAGCTTGAACCAGCGTATGTTTATATGAATTTCAATGTTCGATAATTTGAGTGCCGCGAGACATGTATCGAGCAACACGATTATAACACATCGTTTAACCAGAAACCTGTCGCGGCTCGGTGCGGCCTTTCTAAACGTGGAAAAATCAGATGCAAATTTGTGAGTAGAACATCGATTACCGCTGACACACGAAAAACAAAGCCACGACGGCCGAGCCGTCAGGACGACGGATAATTTAATATTATCACTAAGGTGTCAGTGTACATAAAAAATATTAATCGATTAAAAGGTGAAATTTACTGCTTATAATTATAGCAATCTAAATGGTCTATCGTTACATTTTTTATAATGAGATGATTAGATTCTTAAATTTGTGTACCGCTCACAAATGAGTGGCATTATTTATGCTTTATACACTCGGCCTACCTCTACTCGATGGAATCGTATCGTGTCTACGGATTCTATCATCGGATGAGAGTCGCTGAGAGCAGAAACAGACGTTGGCACATCTAATATCCCCTCTCGATAAGTCAGTCGTCGATTGCGCCTGTTTGACAGCCTAATTCGTGATAAAGAGTCCTGCCTCCAAATGGCATCGATAAAGGGGACCTGATCAATTTTAGATAGTATCGGTAACTCCGTTAACTCCATATAGAAATGATATTCATTTCGAATATTAGTACTTTGAGTTCCTTCTAAATAGCCTATTGGTACTTACACATATTTCAATGATGAAAATGTTTCTATAACTGTATGGCCTGCTATAATACTGTATGGCCTGCTACAGTATCGAAATTAGGTATGAATTAGCTTCTGAAATAGTGCGGTAGGCTGTTGCAAGGAAACATAGCTATTACAATTGATACAATGGAAATGGATACAATGGATATCAATTGATACAATTGATACATAGGAAACAATTGATACAAAATTAATATAAAAAATTGGGTATGAACTTTAAATCCAAATAAGCTGATTTAAGAAATAATACAAACTTCATAAACATTTATATTTACTAACAATCATTCATGAATTTTTATTATAATTCACCATTCAAAATATTATCATTTTCCTTTGAACCTTTAAAAAGATACAAACTTATTCGCTTATCATTCATCCCCTCACCAATAGGCCCATTCAAATTGGAAAATTGTATTACTAAAAGCGTTCTTGTTGTTTTTCACCGCCACTTCTTGTATACTTTCGTCTTTTAGGAGGTATTTTTCTTAGTATATTCGTATAATGTGTGCTTTCAGCGATTTCCTTGATTTTTCTAAAGCATAATCTTCTGCTTCTTAGCTACGTACATTACATTATATGAACAATTCCTTCCTTTCCTGTGAATTAAAGGGCTTTTATTTCCATGCTTTTAATCGAACAGAAGAGTCGATCTTTCAGATGTTTAAGCCTTCCTATATTTTTTATAATATTAATAGGCTACTGCTGGGATCTGAGCATTATATAATAGAAATGATTGTTCAGAACAGTTATCATGCTATGGTCATCTAAATAAATATAAATTAATTCTAAAAGAAAAATTTTGGCGGGCCGCTTAGCGCAGTTGGTTGGGTGTCAAAACTTCAGCTTGCTGTCGTTTCAGCGGTCGTGGGTTCGAATCCCGCTCCTCCGTTTGGCATCTATATGTGTTATCATTCACCTCATTACTCACGCACAAGTCTCGGACTCATGTGAGCATCATCAGCAATAAAAAAAATCAATTTAAAAGTATATAATTTATGTCAGTTTTTGGCATGAACTTATTTTGTGCTTCCAAAATCGAACATTTGAGAAAATTTGCTGTGCTCTATTGGTAATTATCTCTGTCACTGCTGAAACTGAATATCCGTTTTATCGTTTTTTCATCCATCGTTACTGTTTAGAGTTTTGACCCTCGCAATGCGGTGTAGTTGTATCAGAGATTTTGTATAACTATCCAATATTATAGTTCGCGATTCTCATTAAAATTTTTCCCTCAAGAAGCATCTATGAAAATGTTAGAATGGACTTGGAGGTGTGTAGAAGACAATTCTCTTTCATTTCCTATAAATTAATAAATCGCATTCCCATCTGTTTTCATGAAAATACAAATATAAATTTGAATAAAAGGCTTGGAAAGAAAATATATACATGGATAATTACAAATAAAATTCAATAAAGACTGTTCGAATTAGGCCATCTACTATTTTGTTTCACTGTTGTGTTTGCCAGTATCTCTTCTCTTCCTTATTCTTTCTTCTCTCTCTTTTTCTTTTTTCTCTTCCCATTTGCTCCTCACTCTTTATCTCAACCTACCCTGTTTTCCCCTCAATTCTTGTAAAATTATTTGTTCTATTATAATATAATATACTCATACCTGCGCCCAGGATTCGCCTTGCAGGTATTATAGATTCTTGATTTGTTTTTTCTCTCAAAAATGAATATACTGTGAATATATTTACGAAGAATCCAAATAAAAGATTTGATTTGATTACTATGCTACATACCTAGTGTGATAAGTATTCCCATTATAAGCATAAACTCTCGTATTTTATTCACTAAAGTGAGCACTGTGAAAATCTATAATAGATTCTTGTGAGAAAGACAGGCTGAACATAAATTCTGAAATAATGGTCCACCTTCGGCAAAGCTACTGTATAACTTCTGCATACTTACTGCTACAACAGTAGCCCGTATCTCTGGATACCATGATGTGATTATATTTATCTCCAGCAACTAGTCTTCCATTATTTTCCAGTTTGTTGTCGAGGAAATAACAATTTGCTTAAACTTCGTCAGTAGCAGTGAGCGCTTTATGAGTTCACTTTGTGAGTTGATTGTTGCAGATAGCTGTAATGCAACTACTACTGGTTTGAGGGTGCGATCGCTTAATGCGAGGTAGGCATCGAGATGATGATTGTTTACGCCCATTGATGTTAAATCAGTGTGGTGGCTTGATGTGTTGATAAATCTCGCTAAACTGGGGAAAGGCTTGCTTGTGAGCTTCAAGAGACTCTTTAATTTTGGCGCGCGGGAATAACAGAAGCTGTTGGTAAGTATATGGGTGAGGTTTATCAGCAATTTTCAAGTTTGCCGTAGGGTAGTCCTGAGTGTGCTTATTTATTTTGGAGAATGCATCCCCTAACGACTCCTGGAATGATGTAGGCTCTATTGGAGGCAGTGCTTAGTGATTATCGTTGAGGACGAGCATCGAAGAGCGTCGACTAAGCTACTGTCCGGCAGCGCAGAACCCAATCAAGACCGTCCCACGCAAGAGCAGCAATTTGCCGCAGTAACTTGCCGCCCGCTTGTCAGCTCCCAGTGTTCTTTCTTATTACATTATGTAAATGCCCGCTTAAAGTGTTGTCCTATCAATCAGCCCGGTTATAACAATCGATCAGGGCTTGGCCAGGCCCAGTAAAGAGTCGACATTAGAAGCGCGCGTTTGGCCCTCAAGGCACTCGGCGACGACTGTCGCGCCTACGCACCAACTCATTACAACCGCAACGTGCACCTGATCCCAACAAAATGCCGCCCTCATAACTCGGTAGCGTCGAAGCAAACAGCCATCTATTTTGGCCAATTTAGTTTACACCACAAAATCATCTTTTGTCTTAACGCTATGATGTAATGTCACAAGGAGACAAGGGAGCAGAGGGCGAAGAATGAAAAGTAGAATGGGGCAAGAAGTAGTTATAGAAGAGCATATTACAAGAAGAAGGGAAAAGGGGCAGGAAGAGGGAAAAATTGAAGAAACTTGTTTAAAAAATCGCAGTGTGATGAAAAATAATTTATAAGTTATGAAAATTGAATATTTTGCTGGTTTTTTTTTTTTTTTAATGAAGTAAATTTTAATAATTAAGAAGAAATTAGTTTATTTTTGTTAAGTGGATTCTCGTTTAAACTTTCTGAACGCTCACACTGTTGTGTCACAATAAAATTACAACATTTATTAACAAAAATGAAAAGTAGAATGAGGCAAGAATTAGTTGTGAAAGAGAATATTTCAAGTAAAAGTGAAAAGGGGGAAAAATGGAAGAACTCCGGCTGTGTCTTAGAAGACAATGGAGAAAATCTTGAAAAAATGAAGAGAATAGCAGAAGCAGCAGCATAAAAAGAGAATAGCAGCAGCAGAAGCAGTAACAACAGAAGAAGAATAAGAAAAAGGGGAAAATAAAAATTCAAGTGTTGAATACTTGAAAAAAATGTTAATTCTCTTTTAATCAATTCATTTTAACATAATCTTCACGTCCAGAATAGTCCTGATAATGTTAATTCCTTCACTCTCCGAAAGTAACTATTCAATATTGTAATGGCCGGTTGCACAAGCGTCAAAGTTAAATCACTGATCACTCATAAGAATTCTTTATGAGTGATCGCCGATTAAATACTCTGATCAAAACTCTGATCGACTATGTGCAGCCGACCTTTATTAAGTACCATAATTAATGGAATAGATAAATTCTTATTTTTCCAACTCTTATTCTTTTAAATCATTTTATATTGCATGATGTCTCTAGCCTTGCTGAACGTTTTTCACCTAACTCCTGGCTCACAGCGTATATTAAGTACCCACGTGTTTAATATGATGCCGTCTCTACGCCGTGCATTACTTGGCCCAGGCTCGCCATCTCGTTAGACAAGTACTATTCTTTACAGAAGTCAAAATTATGTTGAATAATTGAAAAACATTGAAGTCAGAGTTATTCTGGGGTGCTTCTCAAGGAGCAATAAGAGTCTTCAGATTACAAAAAAGGGTTCTGAGAATGATGCTGAATAAACCTCCAAGGACATCTTGTAGACGCCTGTTTCAGAGTGCAAAGATACTTCCCTTGCCATGCTTATATATTTTGGAATGTGCAATGTATGGATTGGATTTCAGAGAGACCTGGACTACAGGATCATCTGTTCATGCGCACAACACTAGATTTAGGAGACATTTGAGAATCCAGCCTCATAGAACTGCATTCTTTGAGACAAATCCTGAGCACATGAGTAAAAAAATCTTGAACGCAATTCCAACACACATAATGAATTTAACAGATAAACGCCAGCTCAAAAGTGGCCTGAGGAACTGGCTTGTGAATGAAAGCTTCTATAGTTTAACAGAATTCTTTAGCAGAGCCTCTGGAGAAGACAACCATCAATAGAAACTAGAGATTGGGCGATAATGATAGACAATTTCGTCTTATTATTCATGATAATGATAGACATATTAAACAATTGAGATGTGAAGTTATAAGTGATGTGATATCTTATGGATTGACTGTTTAAAATAATGATATATATGAGTGTAATTTTTGATTAATAATATTATTGTGTCATTGACGTGTGCCAAACATTCAAAAAGATGTAAATGCAACTATTGATTTATTATATTATATTATAATGTTCTCAACTATTTCTATTTCGTTTGAACAGTTCTACAAGCTAGAACTGGCTCAGTGCTTTAAAATTTAGGTAGGCTACTTTGTAAATGATAGAAATAATAGGCATTGCTGAAATACATTCAAATTCAATTGTCTATTACAGAAAATGAAATAAAATTACTAAACGATACTCTTTCACAGTCAGGCTAGTGGAAAACCATTAGGCCTACTAGTTATACCGGTTTGCGTTCCTGAGCTCAAGCTCTCAAATGATGATTTCATCGGGAATTACTAATTTCAGACAGGAAGTGACTGGAATTGGACCATTTTCCATCAACAAAGCTCTGTTAATTCGTGACGCATGAACTGGCTAGTTCTTAAAAGGCAACATTCACTAGTCGCACTCCGCGGGAAGACACACATTAGACAGGAATTTGCACTTAAAATTTCACGCTCAGTTTAATCATTTTCATTCGAGTTGAACAAAAGAAATTAAAGATGACAGAACACTTGTTTGAGTTTTTTGAAACGTTTCAATCTTAAAGACGAATGCAGGTTTAATGCTCTTCAAAGTGGTCTCTTTAAAATCTATACAAAATCTGATTACATAACCTATATGGTATAAATGAAAGAGCTCTGATTGAAGTTATAAATTAATGCTATCTTATCTACATTCCAAGTTCGAGAACTTCGTCCTTCCCTGCATCAAACAAGGGCTCTGATTGAAATTATACTCTACTTATGTCTCAACTACCTGTTTAGTTCGACAATTTGAACCTTGAGGAAATACTGTTTACAAGTCAATTTTCATAAAGCCTACAGGTGGAAGAGAGGGCCAGCTGCGTCTTAACTTTGCCCTTCTAGGAAAAGTGAGTGCAGAAAATTCAATCCAATTTAGCCCGGTTTTAATTTATGAACCTTAATAGGAGCTAACTTTAATCGAGGATACTTGAAAAAGTCCATTGAGTTAAGGAAGCCTCAAGGTAGGTTCATAGCTACTCGACTAAAAGTTACACTAAGCTTGAAAAACTTTTTCGAGACGATAATTATTTTCAATAATATTCTAAAATTATTTTCAATTATCATGAATAATAAAAAAGCACTCAAGGCAGTAGAAGTTGAGCTTGGCAGAGTGAGGTTCAGTAAGTGCAGTGAATTTTCTGGCCTCTCATCACAGCGAGGTTAGTCATAAGAAAGAGAGCATCTGATTTCCATTGAATATTTCATGACTGATAAGACGACTGTAAAACAGCTGGCTGCAACATTTCCCATTCTGCATCCTGGACCATCCTCAATCATCGTTTTTTCATTGCAGTTCGTAGATTATGTCCAATCTAGTGCACTATCTCTATGACGGTTATAAAGCTGTATAATCTTCAACCACTTTACTCCGCAACCTGTGTAATGCAATTGAAATATAATTAGGATTTCTTATGGAATAAATTATACATACTGGACACATTGAATAGACTTCAATTAACAAAGAATTGATACAACAATAATATACTTGAAAAAATCGAACAAGCTTAACTCATCAGCAATCTAGAGTGTAAAAGGAAACATAATAACGTCGATACAGTTAATTATTTCTCCCCTCTGGAACGAGGGTATTGCCGATGCTATAAACGGTGGGTAATAAAACTCATGAACTAAGATCCGGTCAGTCAGTGACGGTTGTTATTAGGCCTGCATCAATGGCGATGTCAGCTCGTAAAAGAGAACGCAAACGAGAGTGCAAGAAAAACTATGGAGGAAACTTTTTCAGGCGTATTGGGGAACACAAGCACACAGACACACTTTCGTACACAAGCACGCGAGCCCAGTATCCTATTCGTCATATCCCCTAACGAGGGTAATAACTTCATTAATACTGTCCATCCGTAGTTTGGAACTGAGCTTGAGATGGCTCGCCATTGAAGCCCGCAAACTTAGCATTTTTCTTATTTTTCTTTATCATCACCCCTTTATTAGTTTCTTCTTCAATAGGATGAACGCGAACGGCGATAACTCATCGAGCAGTGCACACAACAGAAGAGTAACAATCGGCCGCTAATTGGGTAAACAAACAGAACAATAATAGGAAAAAGGCCTCGACTGGCGTAATTGATTTACTGCTGGAACCGTCCGTCCGTCCAGCTAACGAACCTTGCCCGGGCAACATGTTAGCACCGACTTTATTTGTTTTCAATTTCCAGTGCCGGCATTAACAGTCAATTAGAGATCGTACATCGGGCACCGATCATCTAAATCATCTTTGCTTACCTGCGCGCACCTCGCCTCGCCTCGCTCTCGCCCCTCTGGCGACTCGGCTGACTCCGTCGCCAACAAACCCCCGGAAACCACGCAGGTTGGAGTCTGCGCTGCGCTGTGCGCCCTAATGAAGACGCCCCGGCCAACACGTGTATCGAGCGATTTATACGCGCTCTATTTTACATATTTGATCGTGTTCGGTTGCGTTTGTATTCGCTACAAATACCAGTAACAGCAGAAGAGCCAGCAGCCGACATCTTCATCAGGCAGCAGCTGCAATGGCTTCAACTAGCTGATTAGTCGTCTCACCGCAGCCGCAAACTCCACCTGCTATCTCCAGCCTAACCACATCTAAGTAACGAACACCAATGCGCTTGACAATGGTATCCCTTTTATGAGATATGAATATCCAATACAAATCAGCTAATAGCCTTTTTCAGGCATGGCAAATTAGATTTATATTACCGTATGCTTGAACAAAATAAGGAAGGACATTTGGAAGGTGGAAGGCCTTTGATATCATTGAAGTGGTGGACTTGAAGTACCTTACTGCTAATTTTTACAGTTTGATAAGTTTTTTTGGCAATAAACTGATTGATTGTTCATATTTTCATGTGACTAGCTCAATAGAACGTATAAATCAACCACCAACAGTAAACTGACACTGAGAAAACGGTTGACAAGTTCCATTTGACTAAAAAGCCATTTAAACAGTGTATTGGAGTCATCAAGTAACCAAGAAAATGTTTTAATTCAATTTGAGCGGTATCACCGATACTGAGCCTTAGAAACAATGAGTGAAGAACCATGTAATTTAATCACAATGATTTTACAAAATTTCTACACGCATCAGACACTTGATGTAGTATTTTCATTAAGAATGGAAAACGGAATTCAACTTTCCCATCGTATTCAGCTTGATGTAATACATTATTCTTGGATAAGTTATAGCCCAATAAGAAGTATGCGAATATTGTCGTTAGAATAATATCTTAGTATATTTAGAGAAGAATTCTTCACATTGAAAATAAATGTAAATTTACATTGAGACGACTTGAGAGAGAATTTGATCCATGACAAAAATTCCAACCCAACGGGGGCAGTTCAAAATTTTAAAAATATTTAATATTGAATTTTTTCAAATTCCTTCTTTTTTCAGTAGTAAAGTACTTTTTTAGCTAATTATAAGCTATACATTCAATTCTTGATTAACTGACCATTTGTGAATGGTGATGGGTACAATTATTAATTTTTCCAAAAAAACTGTTGATAATTAATGGTTTTTTCCGATTTGATATGAAAGGTACCTGTATAAGAAGATTGACAATGAACTACTTAATATTTATTGGAAGGTTGGCCGAGAGGGCATGAGGTAAGACAATTTTGAAAAGTCAAATATTGAGATAATTTGGAAGTTCTTGTTCTTATCAGATAAAGCAGGAGTTCTCAACGAGTCATGAATATCGATAAAGCGAGTCATGAGTTAGGATAAACGTTAGATTTGCGGGGTTTCAAACGAAATATTTGATAACTTTTCACAAGATGTTCAATATTGCCTCAATTTTTCTAAGATACAGTCACAATAAAGTGAATGATAAGACGTAATTTACCAGGCTGAACAGCGGGAATCGAACATGATAGCATTGAACTCGTTCGATTTCACTCGAAGAATGCTTCACACCCAGGCTGTTGCCTATCTGGGGAAACTCTTCTAAATTTATTGTACAATTATTATGTGCCTATATATTCACGAAGGAAATAAATAAAACTCAATAAATAAAAAATAAATATATAACTAAATTGTTTATAAAATCTTCAAAAGAATGTGGGATTCTTCAAAAAGACACTATTATATCAGTCAATGCTTGGATGGTGATAAGGACAAAGCATCTAGGCGTATTACCAACCTGCGTCACACAACTCAATATTGCATTATACATTACTTATACATTATACATTGGTATCGCCTATTATTATTAAGTTTATCTTCTCAAACTTTAGTGTTGTATAATAAAATAATGGTTTTATGTAATATAAAAACAGCCACATGGGTTCATTTCAATTTTTTCAAACTATTCTGGTACAGTGACGTCTCCCTCGAAAATCTTCTACGCCCCCCAGGTTAAGAACCCCTGATAGAGCATAAAACCATTGAAGACTTTCATTCGTGAATTTTTGAAAAAATTATCCTTTGGAGTTCAGGGTGGAAAACAAATTTCACTGGAAAAATGGTGGTGGGGGGGGGGGGGGTAAACAAATGTTGAACTATTTAGGCCATTGTCCCTCCTAGACCAAGAAAAGAAAAGTTTAGAAGATTTTTCCTTTATGTGGCACCTCGCACTTTCAACTCTCTTCCTGTAGAAATTGAAAATAGCAACAGTTTGAACTGCTACAAACGTTCAGTTAAAGAGTGGTTATTAGAGAAGAATGACGTTGAATCACTATTTTAGAATATTAAAGGTATTAGCATTGCAATATAGTATTAATTCTATTATATACTTAGTTAATTAATACTATTACTAGACCTTACGATGTATACATATAAAATTGTCAACCAACATAATTTACATTTGTCTTAATCTTGAGGAGCTCTGCACTGTCTTTTTATTATCTTAAATTAATTTACTTTATTTAATTTACTGAACCATACCAAATATAGTTTTATGTTTTATGTTATTGTAATTAGATCGACCCCACACAGTTTTACTCAGGGGTGGCATCCATTTTATTTATCATTATTGTAATAGTTTATACTCCTTGTTTATTTTGTAGATTTGAAAAATAAAATTTCTTTCTTTCTTTCTTTCTTTCTATTTTGTTAATTGATAATAATTTCTATATTTTATGGTTATAAATAAAAAGATTATCAATATTAAGGGGGATGCTTAATATTATAACTTTAATTTCATGTATTTACTAACATTAAGTATATTTTTTCTAGTGTTTCTGTTTGAAAATTATTTATGTATTATGGCAAATAAATTTTATTTGAATTTGCTGAAAATGCATAGTAACCCTTTATAGGTAGGTATATGGAGTAATTTCTAGGACATGTAAAAACTTTGAAGCTTTCAAGTATTGGTTTTTTGCAGTTTTCACTATTAATGATAGATTAAGCAAAGAAAACTGATTCGAAAGTGCTCTAGAACGTTTTCCGAAGATATCATCCCCTATTGAGTGGAGGGTGTTGAGCAAGCGAGTTCTACTGTTCACAGAACATCTAGTATATTTTGAGTAGAATATTGTAGTGGAACGCCTAGAATAGGAAAGGGACCATTTTTATGCTTTTATCGATGTTTTTTGTCAACATGGTTTTAAGTTTGCAATTCAAACGCTTGTTTTATTTTTTCTTTCACTAGACTATTTTTCAATTTTTTAGCCTTATAGGTACGTAATTGTCAATATCGTCTTCAGTGGAGATAGTCTTTTTAGTAGGCCTATTTCGTTGACACAATAAATTAACGTCGATCATTTTTTGTATTGATAATAACGGAAAAGTGAATAATTGCGTTCCGACTCAATAGATATCGCGACGAGTAGGCTAGTCTAGAGTTGTAGCACGTCTCGTAGAGGTAGGGCATTAGTGAATACGTTCATAATTAAACATCGTGATGATTAAAACAAGCTAAGTTGGGGCGAGGCGTGGCGAGGCAGCCAGCGAGCGAAAGGGGAGAGAATTAATAGCCGTAAAATATGGTCTCCCCCGCTGTGAGAGTTTTGTTCCGTAACAGACTCAAAACAAAAAGGTCTTTCCTCATTAGGTTCCTTCAACGGCCAAACTGCAGAGTTTCAGACAGACGATGAATAGAATAACATAAAATTCAATCACATTTTCAGGCATGTGGAATATTTACTCTTGCCCGGTAATTGGCCGGTGTTCCAGAAAGCAAATTGATTATTTACGCGCGATCGGTGCCTGTGTAAATGTCCAACAGTCTTGCGGCGAAAATGTACTCGAACGATAAATCAGGGGGTCTAGGGACCGAGGCACCCAACTCCCCTTCTAACCCCCCCCCCCCTCAATGCACCCGAGGCAACCGATTGAGATGTACTCGTGCTCTACCCCCTCTACCCCTCCCCCAACCAACAACATCAACACCCTCAACAATCTCATCGTTATCTCGGCTGTCTTCGTGCTGGTGCTGAACATCAACGCGCACATCAACATCACCAATAACATTTTAGCATGCTTTACCATTTCATTGGTCCACCAACTTTATAGTCTGTAGCTCATAGTTTTTTTAACTCGTGTGTTGTTTGCTGTTATTTGTTAGGAATCGTCTCTTGTCGATGTTCTCACAGGACAAGAGAACGAGACAAATTTAAGTTTTAAAGGTTTCCAACTTGAAAATAATAGACTATGATTTTCCAGTTCAAGTCAATAAGGCAGGCGTTAGGTATATGTAAAAAAGTACATGAAAGAGTACAAAAACGCTCACAAATTTAAAGCTTTCTTTACACATCTTGCATTCACAATAAACAATGTTCTAATATTTATTAAATTGATAGTGACAAAATTAAGTTTGGCTCATTCAGTCTTTGTGTAGGGGATGGATTATAACGTTAATACGCTTAGCCAATGCGCATATTTGTTTGAGAGGGGTAGAAAGTATAAATTTTCTCAAGACAGCAACATGGGCTGACATTCAATGCCAATTTTTCAGATATGTTTAGTACATCTAGTTCACTGCGAATACTGTATTTAGTAAATAGGATGTGGGTCGCTGGTTAATTCTATTAATTTCACCAACCATTATAATAGGATAACTCTCCTGTAAGATTAACAAATTAAGGGGATTTGTTAATGGTTATATACTTGATATCTTGACCATTCTGGCCTACACAATGTTGCATCATCATATTTTATTGTTGGCATAATAGCTTCAACAAATAAAATCTGATATAAAATTTGTAGGAAATTCTAGGACGAGTTTTGCTTACACTCAACATGCCCCAAATGCTGGTAGCCCATATATATTACACAATTTTGGTAAATTTTCAGCAGTTGTCACTTTATATGATTGATTTTCCAAAGATCAATCAACGAATAATATTATCATACCCGGGGTTTTAGACTTAAGTTCTAAATTTATTTCTCATCTAATAGCTATCGAAATTTCTTAGCATATTATGGTCTCGACATATTTGGGATTAACTGACCAAATATATTTTGTTTTTATCATGTTGATAAATAATAGTCTGCCCGTTTATTATATGTAGTTCGTTTAGTTGTATACAATGCTGCATACGGTAGTTAGTATGAAGGAGAGTCAGATTTTCCAGTTTGGTTGCTCGGAATGCCTTTTATGATGTGGAGGCCATTTAACAGGCTATTCCTACATCCGACACGTACGTTTTTTATCAATTGAATATATCTTAAATGTTCTACCGTAATACCCATTATAGATGGGAGGACTAACGACGTTGAAGCTAGAAATTTAATTACGTGGCTTACAAGAGAACTATTTGCATTACATTTTGACGATGCTTACTGGGCAGATAAGGCTGGCTAGATAAGTGGTAAAGATTTGAGAATGTGTGTAATTGATGGTGCGGCCACCTCATTACACGGGGCGCTGGATAGAAATAAAAAATAGCTGCACGGGGTCGGCGATCTCCTAAAGCAGAAATCAAATTAATTGATGAAATCGGTTCGATTACAAAGCCCGGTGGTAACAAATTGGTCGTTGAGGGATCTCCAGGTTGGGCGGGTCGCTGGTTAATTTCATCAGCCTGGCTAGAGCTTCGAGGTTTAGAGTTGGTAGTGCTAGCGTTGGTGTACTGACTGCTTTCCATGCCTGGGCTTATCTCAGTACTGGGATCGGCCACCAGCGAGTCATTACCGTTGTAATTAATAGAGTTCGGCCTTATCTCGGAGCCCGGCCGGCCGAACGGCCAGCACTCGTACGCAAGCGCATGCACTCGCATGCTCGCGCGCTTAATAATAACATAAATAACCTAACTGGAATTGATATTCACTGGGCTTAAGTTAATTAACGGAAGCTGTTAATTTGTTTTCGAAGTATTATGTGAAAGATGATTTGTTGAGAATGTTAATTGAAGTCAGACAAGGATCGGCTGCAGCGGAGAAATCTCGGACACGCCTCTCCCTCTTCTGTCACTGGGCAAAAGAGAAAAACGAGGAGGCAAAGAGGAGAGCAGCCACAGCTAGCAAAGGAGCCTCCGCCAATTCACACCACAACGAACCAAGGGCGGACGTTTGTCTAGAAGTGTGTCTCTGCTGCATGAGAAAATGATCGTTTTACCTGATAGAAATCCTCCGTTAGCTTGTAGGAGAACTAGCTGCTCTATCGTTGATATTCCTTCGCCTATTATTAGAAGTTAGCATCATTCGAAATATTGAATTAAGTGTTCCTCCTGTTCCCAAAGCATGGAAAAATTACCATGGTTTAATATAAAACTTATCAATAGCCTTACCTACACTAATGAATAATGAATATGTTCTTCTTTCAAATGATGAGATCTTGAATAGTTATAATACTACTTGAACCAAAAGGAACCACTTTGATATGGGAATAAACACTCATATTTCAATTTGTAACGATCGTTTCACTTTGATGTTAAGAGCATCATCAAACGCTGTTGGTAGGCCTACCTACCTGTCAGTGGACAGTGGTCATACATTGAAATATGAGTATTCATTTCCATTTCAAAGAACTACTTATTAGTTAATTTTTCCGTGGGAAAGAATATGGAACAGCACTGGACTTAATTCAGTGACCACACAAATCCCAAGTGAGTTTAGCCTGACTAATAATCTGGCTCTGTTAGATATTGCTGTTGTTACATGTTGTTATTGCATGTTGTAGAGACATGTCATGTGTTGTAAACGAGAGTTTCCAGCCACCAGATAATCATCGCAGCATCGAAAATGGTTGGCGCAGTTCACATTAAAAACCAGAGGACATTATTGAGGTAAACGCAGCATATACAGCATTAACATCCAATGCTATTATTATCTCCCAATCATCTTTTAGAGATCTCAATCTCTGCTTTTAGGAAGTGAAGAACACAGTGGAGTTTTTTTATTATCCACATTCTCTAATAATTTGTTTGTCCTTCTTTGATATGTTCTGATAAATGTGTTTATGTGCTCATCAGTAATGGAAATTGTAGACAAAAAATTCTGGGAGCAATAATTTGTATCAATTTCTGAGTTCAAAAATGGATTGTAAATCAAATATATAAAGGGCAATAAATCTTATCAAATCCCACATTCGGCTGAATCTGTAAGCTTACAGAATATCTGACCAGAGAGTGATTTGTTTAGTTTAAGTTCGAAAAAAGACCTAATTTTTTCAGTTTTCAATCTTGCCTGTTGCCTTAAAGCAAAAATAAATACCATGATGGAACAAAAACAAATATCTTATCAGGGTAGGCGCCCACTTATTATTACCTGACAATGATAATCACCAATTCCCAGTGTTTTTCTATAGCATCATCGTTAAAACAGTCGGTTTCAGTATAGAATGAAGATGCAGGCAGACCTTGTGCACCTCAACTGAACAGAAACTGGGCCGTGGTTTCAGGGCTAAAGGTTTGTAGGCAAAGAGAAAAGCCAAAACAGCAAGAACATCTCGTTATCGTTACAATATAGGACTCATTAGTCAACAGCAGTCGGCTGCGTTCTAATGAATTTCAAAATACACATAGCCTAAGCGAGTGGAGAAGGGTTAGAAAAAATCAAAACGGATGCAAAGGCAGCGCGGACGAGGATGTGAAGGGCTGTAGTGAGGATGAGGAGGAGGCGGCAGAGGAGGATGATCGGGAAGACTTTTTTATTGGCTATGTAAGCGGGCAGCTTCATGAATACACGTTGCTTCATTGTTTTGATTTGTTCCACGTTTTACGCGCGACTTTTACGGTCTTGTTATGATAATGCCGACAGTGAATCCAATTTGCCTCGAGATCATTTCTGACCCCCCTCTTCCTACCATCCCCCAACCAACCCCCCTCCATCCAAGACGGCAACATCCCCGCGGCGTTCGTGTCCATATTTCACACTCATAAAAACACTCGATTCCAGTAAATGAATTTATCGGCCAAACCTCTGCTAGGAAATCCAGTTTGCGGGGCCGCTCTGCCCCCAGTCATCCACCCAACCACCCCTCACCATCTAAAACTGCTGTCAGTGGCGCCACTGAAGTAATAAATTTCCAATCTATCTTTCGACTTTGACTTATACTACCTTCTAACCCCCAATTTAACGGTAGGGTTAAATTAACAAAACTGTATTGGTTTTTCAAGATTCTCTCGTTTTCCATAAATGAATTATAGAATTCCGCAGCCTATTTGTGTCTGACTAATTTCAGCCATCTACATATTTTCCCAATTTTATTGTTTTCAGGTATTGTATTATTATTCCAACCTCCATCTTCAGCAATTCATCACTGATCTCAAATATTATTGATTAGGGCATAATAATTTTTCATATCCAGGCAACAGTTTAACTTATAATACAATGATGAACTATCGTCTTATCATTTACATGTCTTGACATCCGTTGCTATTGAAGTGCAAATAGTTATTGATAAGGCTATAACAAAGATGTATCATAGCATAGCCTACTGTAATAGCTATTATGAACGTCTATTATTTGATTGAACATTATTTTATCATGGCTTCAATATCAAACTATTAATTTATCAACTTACATATTTTTCAGAATAATTGATAACATTAATATGTTCTTGTGGAGAAATGACGTCAAGGGTAGTTCATATGCGTCGTAGTAGGTGGGTTCTATATAATATCTATTTCTTGGCAGACTCATGAGAGATCTTCATAATCGACCCCGTTTTGAAACGTCTAGATACGCCAGTAACAGTAACATTTTCTCTCTATTTCACCAATATACAATCAGACATTTTAAAATATGAATCTATATAAATAAAATTAGAATTTTGTCTATACATTTATCAGAATTATATATTTTTTGGTTATTTTTATACATTAAAGAAGCCGAAACAAGTCTTATCTCAATTTCTGTCTGTTTGTCACGGCCCGAAGACATTTTACGTGGCCTTCTCCTGAAAAACGAGAGCATCGATCGGGATTTAAGTTATTTATCAGTATTGAAAACCTTTTTGACAATGTCTTTAGCTATAAAAAACTAAATTAACTTTTTTTTAACAGAATAATAAGCGTTTAAAAACCAAGTATTGTGCGATTTTGGATACATTTTACGCAGCCTTCTCCTAAAAAACGAGAGCATCGATCGGGATTAAAGTTATTTATCAGTATTGAAAACCTTTTTGACAATGTCTTTAGCTATAAAAAACTAAATTAACTTTTTTTAACAGAATAATAAAAGTTTAAAAACCAAGTATTGTGCGATTTTGGATACATTTCTTCTATGTTTTATTACCACATAAGAACAAATCACGTAATTTATCATGATATATCAATCAGCTTTTCTCAATTATTCTCTCTGATTGCTGTCACTGAATTGTTTACGCTGCTAACAACTTCATGATCGTTACTATCAAAAAAGCCGAAACATATTTAGTCTTATTTCTAAACATAATCCGTACGAAGGACGGGCACAATAGCAAGTTCTGAATATAAAAGATTTGTAAATTGCAGTTGTGGTTCTGCACTTGTATGAAATTTGCCATTCCTTCACAAATTTCGATGCAAAATTACAGAAATAATTCTTTTAACGAACTCTATTGAGGAAGTCTTCACTTCACCCTTCAATTTGGAGCGACAAACCTTTCCCAGTGAACCTCAGCTTACTACTGCACCATGATTTTCACAGGTTCAAAGCTGCTGAAGCAAAGAAAATGCACACTTCTGGTTAGGCCAATAGACGTGAGATAGCAGAGACAGAAATAATTCTTGGAAAATAATTCCAAACAAATAATAATATCTATAATTGTTTTTAGTTCGATGACAAAATCATCCCATAATTTTATTATTTTGATGAAATTCAGAGGCATTATAAATATTGGTTCTGTTAATTGCGGCTATGTAGGCTGACTTGAACCTGTTCCCTGCAATAAGGGGTACATATTAGGACTAATAATCAAGTTTCTTTCTATCTAGGAGAATTTTATTTTTTATTTTTATATACGTTGTCTTTGACCTGAATGAAAATAGTATTTTATTTGTAGTCAATTTTTTTGACTGCCGCGTCAAAGCTGCCCTTATAATAGCGACGGTGTCATTTCTGCCGCATTTTTGCTGCCCGTTTTACCGGTCTGGACGCGTTGTCGACGCTGATGCTGACTTTACAGGGTCTGACGCGACAGATAAAACGCTCGTATAATTTGCACACAGGGAAGTCCATTGCCCGGTAGGCGTACCGCGTAGTTGGAGCATTGCAGTCATGTAGGAAACATATGACTGGAGAATCAAAGCTCAGCTTTTATGCTTCTTCGGTGAAAAAACAAAATTTTTAATTGCAATTTAACCAAACAATAAAACATATTTTAAAACAAAAAAAGAAACCGACTTCAGTGAAATGATAAAATACTCACGTACTAAAAAGTTTAAAATAAAGTATTTACTTTAAACTGAGAAAATTTTAAATTTCATACAAGTAATCTTTTGAAGTCGGCGCCAAATATTTTATAAAGAAATTCTATCTAATACCAAAACTAACACTGCATTTCAATTAAATATGTGATTTACACTCACTTTTACTGAAATACAGTAATTAATTGATAAGAAATTCTATCTAATATCAAAACGAACACTGTATTTCAATTAAATGTGATTTACACTCACTTTTACTGAAATACAGTGTCAGTTTTGATATTAGATTGTTCAATTATTTCGTCATGGAAAACATCACAGAGTAATTCTGTTATATTTTAGAAGTTTATGGGAAATTTGGCGCCGACTTCAAAAGATTACTTGTATGAAATTTAAAATTTTCTCAGTTTAAAGTAAATACTTTATTTTAAACTTTTTAGTACGTGAGTATTTTATCATTTCACTGAAGTCGGTTTCTTTTTTTGTTTTAAAATATGTTTTATTTTAAGCTTTTTAGTTGAATTTTCAAACTTTGAAAACATGAGAAATTTCTTAGAGCCTACATTATTAAATATTTATCAAATTAGCAAGCCAATATAACATCCAAACTTAAGTAACTAAAAATCCACTTATAAGAAAATATAAACTAAGGAAAATTCTACAACGTTTTATTTAATGTGGAATATTGTATTTAGGAGAATTATAATAGCGAAAGGCTTCTTAAAAGTGAAATGGCTTTTGATTCATTTTGATGTGATCACTTTCAGAATATAGCCTACCTACACTGAAATAGTAGGCCTATATTACGTTACAAGTGTGGAAAATATTGTGCTTACTGAAAATATGATAAGTAAACGCAGGAGATGAAGTTGAGTGCGGTATTATCATACGAGTATGGTAAACATCTTCCCAGACGAGTTATGTACGATATTTTTTGTGTTATGATTGAAACTAAATAACCTTATTCCTATGACTCAATAACATCAAATAAATTATTTACAATTTTCATATGAACATATGGAAATATTATATTCTTCTTATTCTCGATTCAAATTAAGTTCACGTGATTGGTCAAAACGGGACATTAAAGACTTCTTTCACACTGAACCAGCTTTGGGTAACCGATGTCGTTTACCCGGCATAATTGCATTGCATCATATGATTTCGAAAACCGTCTAGATGTAAAGCGCTCCATATGATACAATGATCAGCCTGGTAAACGACACCGGTTATCCGATTGGCGGTTATGTGTGGAACTATCCTATTCAAACTTGATTGAAATGAAGACATCGAAGAATGCTCCTTTTTGTTTAATATTGGGCTAAGTATTGGGCCGATCCTTGCGAAACTTGTATGGGACCACCGCTGAGCGATGCTCTTTCATTTAAAAAAAAAATTCATCGAAATCGGTTCAGTATTGTTCGAATGATTGATGTACAAACATAAAAAAAAAAACAGGTCGAATATAGTAACCTTGTTGTTGTTTGTTTAAAATAACATTTTAGGAAAGCTAGGGAGATTTGGTTTGTGCTAGGCTCTTGGGAATTCGTCGGGTAGCGATATTATAACTAACTTACTAATAGTTCTGTGAACAGTAGACCTCACGCCCTAAAATAAAGGTGCTTGCAAAGTGGAACATACTCGATGTACTCAATGATAATCATCATCGCAAAATTAAACACAGTCATCAGACCTAACCCTTGATTCAATTCGAGTAGTCTATTTTATGTCTGGTTTTAACAAAAGATCACTCTGTACCACATCAAAAAGGCTGTGTTTTCTATTTGCGAGACAGCTGATTGCACAAAACATTAGATTTCAGATGTGCGATGAATGAGTTTGTAAAACAATATTAATTAAATTTGTATATAATTTACTTACTAGTTTACTCACTTGTTATTATACTTAGGTCTAATTATAATATTAGAAATGAAACAAACGAATAAAAATGATAAATTTCTTTATATGAATAAGGCTCAACCAGGTGAATAACCAGATGTTACGGCCCATGGACTATCCATGAATCACATTCCAATTATATTGCATAAAATGATGGATAAGCTCATTTTAAAAATCATTATGTTCCTATAGGAGGAGGCTTGGTTGCCTTTCCTATTTTTTTAATAATTATACTTTAAATGCAACAAAATTTCAAAAATCCTTACACATACATCGCTGCGCATTACTAAAAGGAATATTCATGCCAAATTTCAAAGAAATCGGTTCACGCGTTCAGCCGTAAATGTGTTACAAACAGACGAACAGACAAATACAAAACGGTCGACTCGATTCAGAGACCTCTCTTCGTTCGGTCAAACATCCCGTTGCAACGCACGGGTGAACCGCTAGTCACTTAAAAACATAGACTCATACACATATGACTTTATTATAAGCATAAATTCATCATTTTCAAGTTATAAAATAATGTTGAATGGTTTTTTGAGAAACCTTGACTGAATGGATGTCAAACATTATTCGCAAGAGACTCTTTACGGATACAGAAATAGCGGTAGCGGTCTTTTCCGATATTCCATTCTTGTTTTAATTAACAAGGGGTGTGTAAAAGTGCGACAGAGTGCATTATTTGTAGGAGAGAGAAAGTGAATAGAAAGAGGCGTGAGCGTGAGTAAGGTACAGTGCGTGCCTCATAGTGAACATAGTGATTTAGTTGCGTGTAAGCTTGTGGGCCGCTTGGCCTGGGATTGCACCCACCATGCAGACGAATGCTTGTTCTCCAGGCTGGAGTTTGTTCTGGAGAGGAGCGGAGACCTCTTTGGTGGAAGGAGGCGGTACACAGGAGGTGCCTGAACAAATCCAATTATAGATTAGTGCTCCACCGGCTTACCGCCGCCCTGGAAACAATCAGAAGCAACGACAAGGCCTCATTCGCTGCTCGCAACTTACAACACTGTCATAATTCTTCAATAACTGAAGCACAAACTTAACAACTTGCTTTACTCGTTGGCGCTTTAAGCGAAAAATAGAATAAGTTGGTAAATTAATTTAATACATAAAATTGCTAGCCTGTTGCTATATTTGTTGTGAAACTTTCAAAATATTGTGAGTGTTGAATTTGCGGAGTTTACAATGAATTCCAAAAGTGAATGATCGAAGTAATAATGATAATGGTTGAAGATTGCAACAGACCTTTACTTTCTAAGGTGAAATGATATTATGATAATGTTGACTCACAAGTTTTTAATTTATAAAATCTATAATTTTCAGTTTATAGTATACACTTTGAGGATTCCTTCAAAAACTCTTCACTTTCTAAAAACCTTTCCCCTGTTATCCAGAATATTTTTCTCACCACAACCAGCAGAGGTACCCAGATATTAATAATTGTACAGAAATATTTTTTTTAAATATCTGCTCATACATGTCTGAATCACAAATTGAATGAACTCTACTAAAATCTTTACTGTTATAAACCATATAACAGCAATAGCTCTCTTTTATTCTGTAGTTACTTGAAAGAGAAATATGTATTATTATTATTATTATTACTTAGGACTATGTAGCCGGTATCACAACCTAATTTGGCTGGTAGTAAGTAATACGGGTTATTGACCAAGTATGAATTTACTAAATTTCAAAGAAAACTGATGTGTTCCAATGTTCAAAATTTTACTAACTCTTACTATACTATTCTTACTACTTTTTTCCTTCAATTTTATTGTTTTCCCTTTAAATATTTATAAGTTCACTTTTTCTTGCCATTTTATTCATTTCCTCATTACACTCTCTTATCCATTTTGCAATTTTTCCCACTTATCTTTGCAGTCTTTTTTTAATTCATTTATGTTTTACTATTTATTCTTACTATTACTATTATTATTATTATTATTATTATTATTTTCAAGATGTAGAACATTAATTTTTAGGTTTATCAGACTAACAAGACTACAACAGAGGAAGATTTAAAAACTCTCTAACTATTGTTGTTATATTTAGAATTTCGTTCTTTAGTTGTTCTTTCAGCAGCTTTGTCAGTGAGTGTAATATCTGGTCAGTTACTTGGAACCGTTTTGTCTGTTAGAATAGTCCTATTCCAATAGAGCCGATGATCACATGAATCAAGGACATTCTTGGGTGTATAGTTATAATATGAGCTAGCATCATCTGCAAGCTCAAGCAGCCTAGCTAACTTCTGATGAACGATTGCTGCCACCTGATCATGCTGGTGAAGGTATCTAGTGGGTGCCAGTGAACTGTACCCTGCAGTGATATGTTGTATTGTTTCACTGGTTTGAGGACACCTCCTACAGTTGTCATTTATTATTCCACCTTTCAGAATGTATTTTCATTAGTTTTTTGTTGCTACAACCTGATCTTGTATGACCAACATGAATTCCTCAGTCTCCAGGAGTATGTCTGCTTGTGTCAACTGTTTATTTGATGCCTCCTGGTCAGAAAAGCCTTGACAAAACTCTTAAGGGTGGCGGCCATGCAGTGCTTTTCCTAACCATACACCAAGCTTCTGATGCTCCACATCAGTCAAAATATATTACCTGTCTCTGCCTGTGCTAGATTCAGTGGGGTGTAAGCTCTGTCTGCCATAGTTACAGCTCTAAGCAAAGGTGACTGCTTATTCCTGAAATATGATTTTAGCTTCACTATTCATTTCTCATGGAGTCTGACTACATCAATCAGTCCCCTGCCACCCTTCAAACGAGGATGGGTCAATCTTCCTACAGCAAATTTTGGATGATAGCCACGAAATTTTGTTAGAGCTGTCCCTCAGAATATTCTCTAGGTCAGTTGCTGTCCACTTTATTAAACCAAATGTGCATGTCAGTACAGGTATTGTATTTTTACCATTCAACTTTGACCTTGAAATATTATTTGTTCTTTTAACATACTCCATCATGGCCATATATTTTTTCTTATTATGCTGCAATGTGCAGGACTGCAGAATTCCTAGATACTGGTAGAGTCCCCCATTGGCAATTGCCTCAACAAAGCCTCCATCCTGCATTTTAAAACCTTGGGTTATGACATTTCCTCTGTCAACAGTTGGGGGTCTGCATTTATCAAGGCCAAAAGTAATTTTTATGTCCCTTGAGAAGTTCTAAACCAGATGTAAAAGTTGTGACAGCTGGGTTCTATTAAAAGCGTATATTTTGATATCATCCATGAACATTATATGACTCACCATGTGCCTGATGTCTGCTCCACCTTGTTTGATCTTGAATCCATATGCTGTATTATTTAGGATTGCTGAGAGAGGGTTCAATGCCATACAAAACCATATGGGACTTGGGCTATTACCCTGGAAAATGCCTCTTGAGTCTGATGTAACAATGCACCCTTTATTATTAACACTCAGTTCCATACTCTACCCCCTCATCAATGCCCTTAGAAGTCTCACAATACCTTGATCCACCTTTCCACCTTGTACAAATCAAGTATCTCAATTAGCCATGAATGAGGTACAGAATCAAATGCCTTTTTATAATCAATATATGTTGTGGATGTGTTTTTTTTCATGCCACATGCCTGCTCCATAATAAATGAATCTATAATTACCTGCTCCTTGCACCCACAGGACCCCTTTATGCACACTTTTTGCTCCACAGCTAACAAATTATTTTCTTGTAAGCGCCCATAAATTGCTTCAGATATACATGATGTAAGTATTTTATACAAGGTGCATAGACAAGTTATTGGTCTGAAATTTGAAGTATCACTGGTGACTTGTCCTTTGGGTAATAAGATAGTGACCCCTTTTGTGAGGTTCATTATCATTATTTATTTATTTACAAAGGCAACTTTGAACAAGTATTTTATGGCTAGGTGATGGTGAGGGGGTGAGTGATTATCATTATCATTATCATTATTATTACAACACATACTGGGTTGGCCAACCATTCACGTGCAGATGTTATGATGAAAACTTTACATGACATCTTCCAGATTTCTTTTTAGATTAAGAAACCCTCTAGTTATCATTTGAACGCAATTTTAATATGAAAATGTTTATGAACTCATAATATACTTCTCATGTAACCACATTTTTGTTTCTAACAACGCATTTAAGCGTTAGCAGTAGACTCGATGACAGCGGAAAAATTAAAGTGAACCGGGCAGTTTGTCGTTGAGTGGGGTCGTGACCCGAGTGCTTGACAAGGTTTCCCCAACCATAAGAGACAGGCGTATCATCCAAATGGACTTGGATGCCCATGCGATTGCCCGAGTGAGTGGGCGGTTTAGTGGCAGCGCGTGGAGGGTCTCGCCTCTCACTAACGATATTAATTGAATCTGCCAATCAAGGAGGCAGTGGCACAGCCTAGAAGGTGCAGGAGGAGGTGGAGGCCACCGTGTACCTGGTGCATCCCATCATCCATGGCATCGCTTGTCTGTTCAACAATATTAATCTCTGTGTACTTTTTCACGTCTCCCGGTAATTGAACCAGTCTCATTCGTTCTGGACCCAAGTAACAACCCGTCCATGGCCATTAGAATAAATAGGCTTGTCGTACCTCTGCATATGTTTGTTGTCCGACATCGATGGGCGTATTTTCAGTTGACTTGCCAAAAAAATAATAATACCCTATCGCCTTTTTACATTTAGGCTGCACATTAGAGAAGTGTGCTTATAGCTGGCTCCAAACCAATTGCAGCGAATGGAATCAGCAGACATATAATTAAAATTTCAAGATATTTGAAAACTGTATATTTTTATATATTATTTTGTATATAAGAGCATAAAAAACTGATTTTCAATTTCGATCAAGTATTTCACATGTCTTAGAACTGCCATTATTGCATCCATCATCTATTGAAATAAAATTGCTCATTTTAAATAAATTTATAATTTCAAGAATGAGAATTGTTTGGTTTGTCATTGATTATTGTTGATATGTGTTCTTTCGCCTAAATTATAAATATTATCAATTTTAATCATATCTTTACAAGATGGAGTCGGCGTAGCCGAGTTGGCTTATCGCTGGTCTGATAAGCCAAAGGTCCTGGGTTCGATCCCAGTTGAGTACAAGATATTTTTCTCGAGCCACTCCCGTGTTTCGGAGGACACGTTAAGCCGTCGGTCCCGGTTGCATATAAAAAAAAAGCAGTCGTTGAAAAAAGCGGCGAGGTGGAACTACGCGTAAGGGTCTCCCCACCACGAAAAGCCATACGAATTTACTTTTTTTTTACAACTGAAATTTCAAGATATTTTAAACAGTGTATTTTTGCCCAAATAACATACAAAACTGATTTGCAATCTTGATCAAGATTATTTCGCAAGTATTTAGAGCACTGTAATTATTAATACTTCTGTTGATAGTACAAACTTTTATATAAAACAAGGTTTCCGCTTCAATTTTACTCATTAAATTAGTGAATTAACAAGTTGTAAACGAATTTTAAAAAGTCTGTGATGGCCAATGTTTAACAAGCCTGCAAGCTGGAACAACCTATCTCAACTATGAACGCTCAACTATTA
Source organism: Conomelus anceps (assembly GCA_948455865.1). NCBI lineage: Eukaryota > Metazoa > Arthropoda > Insecta > Hemiptera > Delphacidae > Conomelus > Conomelus anceps. The sequence continues at coordinate 25,404,881 of OX418218.1, read as the reverse complement.
TCACATCATAATTATCATACGTATCATTGATAATGATAATGATTTTAATTTATATTTTCCCTCCCTCTGTTAAAGTTGTACACCTAATAACGGAAGCTGAAATTTCGAATTTCCATCATGATTCGAATCAGCGGGAGACTTGAACGAAGGAAGTTTGCTAATGAAATTTCAATTCTGGATGATATCAGCAAAACTGTTTTGCATACTCAGACAATATTCGCCGAACCCTGAAGAAGAGGTTTGCAAAAGATTGTCAAATTTTGCCAGCGCGTGTTCAGACGACGTTTTTTGAATTCATTAGTTCGCAGGTGAAACAATCACCAAACAACCACAAAAGCAGTGGATCTTGAATGAACGAGCCGTCAAGATCTTGTAATATAATCGAATGCGTTGAGTCTAATGAAATTATAAAATATGGTGGAACATCAAATCGTTCAGAAACCGTCGGCTATAAATCATAATGAATTTTTCTATGAAAATGTTAATTTTATCGACGGCACAAGTCGTAAATAACATTTTACTATCTGCCTACGTTCCCAGAAGCCAGTATCCTCAGTTCCCTCTCTGCATTTACCGGAACAATTCATTCTAATATTTCAAAAACATTCCAGCTAACTCATTTTTCATTGACCATTCACTACAAAACCGATTTCATTCAAGCATTCAGAAACAAAGGTAGTGATATCCTATTTGAACAGTATCTTAGCAGGAAATTGAGTGGCATCTATCTCTCGCAGACTTATGTTATCTAATATGAAGCTTTATACATGTCTTGAAAAAGAATTATTATGACTTGGCTGATGATTTTAGTCATATTTCATTCTGAAATGTTGAATCTTGATTGAAAGCAATCTTCTCTCTTCACATCGTGGATGGTACGATATGAATGGTAATTGATTGTATATTGAATTTTTCAATTCAATTTTTTTTTCAATTCAATTGTTTATTGCCACAACTTTTCAACAAAATAATTTAATGATTACAAATTAGCATATTAACATAAAGGAAATAAAAGAAACCTAACTAACCAGAAAAAAAACTAAAATCTATGTTCAGGCACCACCAGCAAAAGAAAAGACTTTGACCGCTGGTGGGAGTCGCAAAAAGTCCAATTCAAATGTCATTCAAGATAACTTACAATTTCAACTTACAGAATTAAATAACAAATTTGAACCAATTCTATTCTATTCCACTGCACAGAATAGTACAAGTAACAGAAGAGAAAAAAATATTTTGAGAGAAAAACAAAAATACTTTTTGAAAGGAAATACGCAAATAAAATAGACATACTAATATTAGCGTGAAGACAATTAGTTGAAGACATTCATGCCAGTCTCAAGAAAAACAGGAAAATTGTTATCTTTTACAGAGAAAAAATGGAAGACTTCTCCACCAAATGTAACAATACTAAACAAATCATCTGAAGTTGATAGAAATTTTTGGCTAACAAAAAACTACCAAAGGCTTTTCCTTATCATAATTAAGCAACATATGCCTAATAGGGCAAGGGAGATGCCAAAGTAGGAAGCTTGCTGTATCTCCCAATTGAGAATGTCGTGAAAGCCATGGATCACATTATTTCAGTGTCCCCAATATTACTTTCCTGGAGAGCTGCCCAGGTCACACCTAGCAGAAGAATAGGCCATACCCTGGCTGGGAAGAATGAATAGTATTTAACATCATTCTTGGGCTGGCTTATATTTTGTCTTTCTTATCGTTATTGTTTTTACTGACTAGTGCATATTCTGAGCACTATCAGTCTTATATACGCGTATATTGTCAGGGCGCATTTTGTTTTTAAACAATAATAGAATTTAGTCTCCTCCATAATTCTCTTAACTTCTTCATGTATCTGTGTATATTTTAGAACAATTCTGTTTTGTTTTAATTGTTCATTACTTTGTATTTTGAGTTTTGTAACCTTTAAAATCACACCGTGTTGTATCGGCGGGGTCACTGTGACTTCCGGCCGACGGCATCAAAAGTGGGGAAGAAAGTAAGCTGCTTCGTATTTTAATTTCAATTTCATTGAGATTGGCATGACTGCTGAAACTATAGTATTTCATTTTTTGATAACAGTCTCTAATTATTGACATTATATATTAGCTACTATTATATATAGCACGGCTATCATTTTTTGATAACATGAAAGGAAGACTATCCAATGGCATTGAGAAAGCAATTTGTATTGAATTCAATGGACTTGAGATTGCAGCTTGTATTGGATTCAATTAAGTGAGCAATCCTCAGCACACATTGGAGCTCGTGGGAAAGTAATCTAGAGCATGGAACAGTAGGGTTGCTCGAGGTAGCCGACATGATAGAGGCGCTTATTAGCTTGTGGATGGCCACGCGATGTTTCTCACATAAGTTTCGGAACGATCTTTTGTGGATATGGCGGCGGCTGGTGCTCGCTATAATAGAAGCGCGCGCTGTATGAACATGGACAATGGACAGTGATCGGGCTGAGAGCTAATAGACGACGAGACTGGACCGGACCCACGTTGGCTGCTGCGGCTCTGCGTGAGAGCGGAGGCGGCGGTGGCGGCTTCAGCGGCTGTAAATTGGTTAAACTGTAAGTCGTTTTGTCTCCCGGCGGGGGGCGGCCGGTCACAGCACACAAAAACAAACCGAATTAACATCACTTAGCGGGGAGTGCCGAGTACCCCTCGTCCATCGTCCTATGGCGCAGGTTATTCTGTCCCTGATTCAATTAGATTCGGCTTTCTCCCCTCCCTCCCTTCAACCCCCTCACTCCTCTTCTATGAAGGCGGCTAGTCACCGCTTCCAAATAATAATATTCAAATTGAATGAGCCAGCAGTCTTGTTTACTCTGATGGGTGCGCACGCCTTACAGCTAGGCGACTGATACACGATACCGTTTATGATCTCACTTAGGCTAAATTACTCTCTCTTTTCATGTGTATTTCCTTCTATTATTTTTCTCCTCAATTATCTCTTTTATTTATTTATCAATGTGGTTAATGCTGAGATCGGCGAAGATTGTAATAATTTTGACAATATTTGAATACCCAAGCTTACAGGTTAGTGCAGCTCTATTATGTAAAGGTTTCAAGTTTAATTCGGTTTCTTAGAGATCTTAAATATTAAGTGAAAGAAATAAGGTTGTGTGAATGAGGGTGGAGGGTGAGCTCGATAAGGGAGGGGGGTGGAATCAAATCAAATCAAATTTATTTATTTGCCATAATACATCATGTTCAAACAAAAAGCTGAACATTCGTACCTTTCCACCACTTCCTCATCGAGCTCACCCACCACTCTTGGAGACTTTTGGTATGTAAATGTTATTCGATGCTACTCGATGTTATTACCCAAGGCTAGAAGAAAAGATTGGCTCTAAAAGTAATTCTTTATAAATTGTTTTTCTCGATTTGTCTAATTTGATTGAGCTAATATTAGTAAGTTGAGTGAGTTGACTCTGTTGAGTAACTGGAGTCGACTGCTGAGTCGACGGGAGTCTGATCGAAAGCGTGAGAAACAGCTGTGATTGATTCAATTTTTATTCACATTAAATGACAAGAATCTTAAGCTCCGAGTCAAATATATGTGTTACTCAATAGAGAATAAACTTAACTATGTTCACACCACTTTCTAATTTCATTGTAGGGTACTGTCATTGTGATTGTACATGAAATATTAAACTACTTTACAAAGAAATCTAAACATATTTTTAAGACAATAAATTTTTATATATGGCTGAAGTTAGTTGATGGACGAAAAATGCCTGAATTTACGGCCGTATTTATAAACTCTCCTTAAGTGTTTCTTAACTCGAAGGACTACTGAAATGCATTTAGGATAGAGGCATTTTAAGAGTCCCCCGAGTCAAGAGACCCTGAAGGAACGATCAAAAATTTATGCCCAGAATTCTATCAGAAATTCTATTCGATACGAATTTTTCTAATTATTTAGTTTTTTATGAGTACATTTTATGTAATATGTACTGTGTATCCAAATCCCGAAATATAGAATTATTTCTCCTCCCAGTACGAAACTACATTAAATTAATAAGCATTAGCCTAAAGTTCATCATATGTCATTTAATTTTTATGATTATACTTGAAGATGAATGAATTTTCTATTTCTTGAGACAACACAAGGCAATAAGTCTTGCTTGAAAAATTTCATTGTTCCACTTATTGTTCAACTCCAATCACATCAATACTACACTTATCCGTCCATTCATCACTCAATCTCAAAAACTATTATGTTTGCAACTCATCAATATTTTGATTTGTCCACTAATTTCTCTTCTACTCATCGGCCCTGTACCGACTCTTAAGATAAATGACGAATAGCAGACAACATCATTCATTATGCATTTTGGAGTTCATTCGGTCTGGGAATAATCACTCATAACTCATCACTCAGAGTTACTTGATCGGGAGAAAGCTGATGAAGAAGAGACAAGAGACAAGTATTGAGGCTTGCTTGCTATTGAGTTGCAGTGGTTCCATCATTCTCACGTTACGCGTACACAGATCAACAATCAATGTTGCCAACTGCCAGTTTTACCTTACCTTACCTTACCATGTCTTCCTTACCTACCGCTGCGAACGAAGAGCTGCTGGGTGTGACCTCTGACTCCCAATTCAACCTTTGACTGATCCAAACCCTTGTATTTTCACTATTACCAACATCAATCACAGGCAACGGTTTTGAATAGGTAATAATATTTGTAATTAGTTCTAATTGTGGCTCAAGTGAAAGAGGGGCTCATATATATTCCTCAACGTAGAGCACAGCACTTTTTTTGTAAATTGCTTAAATAAAGGCATGATATTCATCTATCTAACCTTTATTGTCACTGTTTGGGTTTTATTATTCAAGTCTTATTCATAATTATTATTGATTTTTAAGACCTTTTATCAATTTTCGATTATAAACATTTTTTGATAGTCCAATTTTCATTTCATAAAAATTATAGGACCTGTATCCCTGAGAAGTTTCTGTGATCTTCTATGACTGACTCGGGTCTCGGGTCTGTCAGTTGCACTTTTGAAGTTCTCAGTGACTTGTCATATCAGCTATAGTTTCTCGCCTGAACTTTTAAATAACGGAGACTTCTTTCGCTATGCTGAAGAGACTATTCTTTAAATGAATTCACATTTCATTTTTAAAACTAAATATACGCTCATTTAGCAGTTTGTAAATATGCTTATGGTTATTTGAGGGCTTCAAAAAACTACAAAATCCTAGAGTTCAATGGATTAAACTGGAGTTTAACTTTCTCGATTAACGTGAGGAGCTTTTGAGAATCTTTGAAAACCCAGCTTCAGTTAATACTTATCATCTACGTAGATATCTTACCAGGTTTTGAATAAAGACTATCCCAAGTCTCCATCACCTACACAGTCCAAGCTTAAAAAAATATACCTGAACCTCGTAATTTTTTTCGAAAGTTCCAAAATTTGTAGCCTATGGATCAGGAACTGCGTCGTTCACAACCAAGTTGTGGCAATCACTTCCGGTTGTGTAACAAAGAAAAATTAACAAATATTGTTAGTTAGTCTGCCAGTTAGTTTTCTGACCGAACGTAAAAGCTAATAGAGATTCAATTAATATTTTTCAACTCCTTCACAAAATTGATTGGTATAGTTTATTATCATAATATTGAGTACGTTTGTCTTAGAGAGCCATATGAGGAGCGGAGTAGTACCGGGGATGTGATCAATAATCGTGCTCGTCATAATTATCATTGTTATCAGCTGATAGCTGATTTTAATTACTTCCTTTATTGCACTCCACTTTCAGAAGCTTCGATTCATCAATATTGTATTTGATGTACAAATATGTAACTAGGATACTATATCTTATTGCTTGCATCTGTGATCCAGACAACATTTGGTTGATCACAGATCGATAGCGATAACCACTCGCCTTTTTAAAGCGAATAGGATAGGCTCGGGTTGATGTGTTGTTATTAAGCTATGAAAAAACTTATCTGGAGTGTGAAATCTGATGGGTGTAATGGGAGTGAAAATTGACGCAATTTAACGCGGCAACCGTCCTTGTCTCGCGCGGCGCGTCGCGGTGCCACTAATAGCGCGCTTTAATCGCCCCAGCTCAGCTCGGAACGTGTTACCTTTTAGGTTAAACGCGCCATTTTGTTTATTATCGAGAGCTATTATTCCCTCGAATAGGCCCTGGCATTATACTAATTTAGTTTCGTTTAATAGCCCGGGTCTTACCCCAATTTCGGGATTATTCCCGGGCTTCCAATTTTATAATCGACCAGCTAAACCCTTTTCTTCGATAACCTGCCCTTGGTAGTCAAGACGATTAAAGACAAACCCACCGACAAAGCCACTGAAAGTGACATGGACCTTGATAAAACTCACCTCTAATCCTTTCAATATACAGCACCTTCATCTTCATCAAGCAGCCGAAATTTAATGTAATCAACTTCAATCATTTTCCTTCGATATTATCGACAACGCCTAACCTAATTTACTTCTGCATAAGTGGGCTTCCACGTTCCACGCGTGGGCCCAACAAACATACACTGCCTTACAAAGCCGTCATCTCAATTATCTAATAGTTAAACTTAAGCCAGATGAGATCCCCAAGGAAACCGTTTAGTTCAACTTCACCAATCATCTTACTCTTTAAAAGTATTTTTAATAGAAAATGTAATCTTATAAATAGTAGCCTTAATGAGTTCTTCTAGTCATGACCAAACTATAGTTATAGTTTGACCATGTTCCAATCTATGCATACATGCAGAACGATTAGTTAAGTTGAATTTTCTATCAGTCAGAGTTTGATAAGAAGCTCCTTTTATAGATGTTCAATAGCTATCACTGTGACTCATAGGGTAGACCTAGTCAATATAAGGTCACTGCTACTACAAGAAGCAGAATAAATGTCTTAATAAAGAAAAATAGGGGGTTATGCCCTGCAGCTTTTGACTTTGGAACAAAAATAAATGCTCTATTTGAGTAAACACTCCACTAAACATTATTTATTTGCCAACTTCAATCTTCTAAACATCGTATCATAAGGAGCGTTTCACACCTACCCGATTTTCGAAATCATAAATATGATGCAATGTAATTATGCCGGGTAAACGGCATGAGTTACCCAAAGCCTGTTATGTGTGAAACAAGCCTGTAATGTCCCGTTTTGACCAATCAGGTGAAATTAATTTGACTTAAGAATAAGAAGAATATTATAATATTTCTGTTCATATGAAGATTTTTAAATAATTTAGTTGATGTTGAGGAGTCGTGAGAATAAGGTTATAGGCTACAGTTTCAATCGTGAGTTGTACTGAATTTTTTTTGAGATTTTTGATTTCAAAGGAATAATTCAACAATCTTCTTCAAAGTTATTAATTTTTCAGTGTAGGTATTTATAAAAAGGACCGCATTAAAATGATGAATCAAAAGCCATTTCATTTTTAAGAAGCCTTTCGCCATTAACATTTTCCGAAGTACAATATTCTACAATAGAGAGTTTTACTAAATTTATCAACTTTTCTTATAGGTAAATTTTTAGTTACTTTAGTTTATAATATTATATTGATCATATTGATGTGCTTATTCAATAAATATTCCATAATGTAGGCTATAAGAAATTTCTCATGTTTTCAAAGTTTTAAAATTCAACAAAAAAGCTTTAAGTAAAACAAATTTTAAAACAAAAAAGAAACCGACTTCAATGAAATGTTACTAAAAATTTAAATACGTACTAAATAGATTAAAATAAAATATTTACTTTAAAATGAGAACATTTCTAATTTAATGCAAGTAATCTTTTGAAGTTAGCACCAAATATTCTTTGAAGTTAATAAGAAATTCTTTGATATATTTTAGAAGTTTATAGAAAATTTTGCACCGACTTCAAAAGGTTACTTGTATTAAATTTAAAATGGTCTCAGTTTAAAGTGGATACTTTATTTCAAACTTTTTATTACGTGAGTATTTAATTTTTGAGTAACATTGCATTGAAGTTGGTTTCTTTTTTTGTTTTAAAATTTGTTTTAATGTTTTAATTTTTTTTATTGTTTCAAAATTAATTTGTTTTATATTGAAAAATATCAATCGCTGAGATGCGAAACGAAAAATAATTGAATGAACTTATATTTGTATTTGAGGTAAAGCATTTGAATAAAATAAATGATTGATGTTTTGCTCGAAAAGTAGTGGGAAGATGCTTCGATGATTAGAAATCGCTGTAGCTGAGAAAGGTCGAATGTGAAGAAAATGAGGATGAGGATATATTTCAAATACTGTGTTGTGTCTATATTGAACCTGTCTCATTCATTGTTTGGAGCAACATTTTTTCAAAGTTGGAAAATTCTGAACATTTTGCTGAGATCTGTCAGGCAACGTTTCTCAATAGTTCTAACGTTGTTTTTAAAATTTATTGTTTTAAAACAAATTTTAAAACAAAACTAACTTCAATGAAATGTTACTCAAAAATAAAATACTCACGTAATAAAAAGTTTAAAATAATTCTAACTGTATAAAAAATAACGAAGACTTTCAACGAATTTTAATAGACTATCAAAGGATATTGCATTCCAATACAATAGTAAGGCAGAGTTATACAGTAGTTATATTGGTGACTGCTCGTCGTTTTTTATTTGGTGCTCCCAACATCCTTGGTAAACCATTTTTTCAAAGTCAATTATTAATAAACATCTCACTCTATATATATATGGTTTGTGGGGAAATCAATCACGATAGTTTGCATTAAACAAGCTTGAATATGTTTATATAAGAACGAAAGACATTGTTTGAAAATATCAATGAAGTTTATAAATCAGTCACTTTTATTTATCAGAAACTTATTGAATCAAATATAGCGTGAGCTACTGATTGGAATTTGGAGACTAGGAAAATATGATAATCAAGCATAGAATATGAAAATAAATTCTTTTAAACATGTTGTAAATGTTGGCTTAGTGTGGAACGGTTATTAATTAAGAAGGCAGCTTCAACGGCGAGGCGAGCTTACGTGATCGGAGCGAAGCTGAACAGGGGTAGGTACCCTTCCCTAGAATATTATTAAATGGGCTAAATTAACCCCAACATAACCCCGCTTGCCTCTTTCGTTAATAGGTATACCGTGTGATTACAAGTATAAGGCATAATTCTGCTGTCAGCATCATAATTGGGTATTAAGATGACGGACTCGATGAATATTTCATGAGCCACTGATTGGAATCTGGCGCGGCCTTGACTACTACCCCCTCCCTTCCTCAGTGAACCCCTCTTCACCGCTCACCCAAACCCGTCCAATTGTCAGCCACTCGCTCACCTGAACCCACCTATCCATCCATCTCCGAGCTCAGACCGGTACCTGTCTCGTTTAATACTCTTCGATTAATTAGCATAAATTACCCTTTCAGTCTATGTGTTTTTGATAATTTGTACACAATGAAGCTTGATTGGAGAAAACGCCTTCTGATGAGAGATGATGATTCCTATTCAACAGAATCGATTCAAAGGGGAATATGCATGCTAATGCAAACTATTAAATGAGTTTAGACCTTATCTTGGCTAATTGCTTGAATTTATTTGAAGCGAAAATTCTGCTAATTATACTGATCATTTACTTTGCACTATATTAAAATGTTCCAAGCTAAGAGGCTAGGAAGCATTGCAGCAGATGTTGGTTCATTTATTGACTTGAAATTTTTATTGAGGAAATTAATATTTTTCCTTTTCTCATCTCATTTGTTTGTGTAAGCAACATCCTCTTTAAGGTTTTAATTTGCATCAATCGTGTTTTCATATTGTACAGAACTTGGTAAATACAATTAGCATTAGTGATAATAAATTACTGTCATGATCATGTACCAAAGAAGACAAATCTTGATTATTATCTTATCTAATATTCACTTAAATAAAAACTCAACTTAGAAGTAGTGAATAACTAAAGGTGTAATATAAAGTTACACTTGACTACAATAATTGATGCCTACAGTAACTAGTAGTTCATCTGTTTATTTCATTTAGTTTACTTCAATGAGATAATAATGATATTATTGATTTCATGGATGAAATTCATAAAACGTGAAAAATTCATGATATGTGGAATTTTAGAGCCAATCTAGAAGTTTATTCTTAATTAAACCGTATGATGAAGTTTTCTTTCAACAGAAGACCCGTAACTCTTCGTTTGAATATTCGTTTTTCATAAGTGATTGAAAATTTATCGATATATCTAGTTTAAAGTGGAAGGCCAAATGTTTTTCAACCACTTTAAAACAAAGTTTTTAACTGGACTCCGCGCGGCGCTAAGTAGCCTACACACCAAGCCTCTATTTTGCTCCAGTCTATAAATTATTATTGAGTGGTCTACCAAATTAAATTACTAAATTATTAGGAATTTGGAAAAATTAAAGAGCCTAGAGTTCAACTTTTGATACTGCAAAGCCTACTTCAAATAGAACATTCATCTTTAATAAGTAGAAGTAAAATTCAATGTACAGTGAACCTATTTTTATTTGGAGCGGTTATACGACTGATTAAGAGACAGAAAAAAGGAGGGGTTCAAAATTCAATCGAAACTCGAACTAGTCCGTTGCTTGCTTCTAGACTATTTTTGATATCACCCTATCACTTTATTTACTTATTATCTTGAGCACATCTGTCCTCTTCTCATGTTGTTTCAAATGCAGTATGATGTTAGATGTTTGGGCATGACAACATATTCCCGTGAGCTAGAATATAGACACAAAAACGTTATCGTTCTTCTTGCAAGAGTAGTTTGTACTCTGACAGAATTCAGGGGAAGCTAGAAAAATAATAATGACAAACGAATTAGTGGCTAGCCCAATTTAATTTGTTCAAAGCCCACTCATTTATCAAATTATAGGTGCAGCATAGAGCTCTTCATTGAATATTGGATCTTCAACTGGAGGCAAAATTGACTACAGCTATTTTTTAATGGCTGTCATTCTGAGATTTTGTAGTTGGGTGAATCCTACTTTAGATGTTAGCATATAGGTTTCCTCAGAAGACTAGATCTACGATTGTACATTACTTTCAATTTCACACACCGGCAGTGTTGCACTACACAGGACGCACAAATCAATGCAGCGTATTCATTAGGTAGGGAAATTCTGTTTTGAAATTGTTTACATGAGCTATGGCTGCTCGTTTATGAGGCTATTTCGAATTGCCTTCGGCCGGCTCTTAACCCGACGGAAATGTCGTATCGCTTATAGACGGTAGCTGAGAAAACTAATGTAAACGGTGGTTGCTTGCCTGTGCACACACAGTTCTAGTATACAAAGATGCAAGATAAAGATGGGTAGAAGGGAGAGGAATGAGAAAGATAAGTAATGGTTGGAGGGAGGGGCTGCGACCTCATAAATGAATTACGCGCAAGTAATGGTCGGGCTACCGGACCTGGCGTTAGGCATTGGGTAAGAAGGGGGAAGGGGCCTTCTGTCAGATTGATGTAAGGGATCCATCAGTGTCCGAACTGCCTCCGTCCGATTTGCATAGTCTCTAATTACGCGTCGTCCTCGCTGCTTGGGGCGAACACAACCAACCCAAGTCGTCCAGTTTTTAAGTATCACGGAAAATAATAGAAGCCAGACCTTCCCAAAAGATTGATTCCCCTCATAATTTGCCTGGCAACGAATCCTGACAGGATAATCGTTGAAAATGCTTATCGGTGGTGGTTCCTGGCCAAGGATCTTCGTCACTTGCCCTTTTCTGCCAGAAGCAGCAGTCTCTGTTCCTTACCCGCTTGCTACCAGCTACGCTGCTGATATATGACGCGCACCAACTATTATCAGCTACCGGCGAAATAGACCAGCCAACCATCCCACTGTTCTTGCATCTCCGCCACTTTAATATTGATTGTTATCGTTTAAGCTTCCTCTTACCTGAAAATTTATCTTGCTCTCAAGACTTGGACAGGAAAAATGCCGTCCATTTTCAAATAGCCCTCAACACATCGATCAGTAGCTGCGAGACAATAAATGGATCGACTCGTTAAATTTCATCCACCTTTCTCTCAGCGTTCACTAACCAGCTCTTGTAGTCTATTGAATACGTTCCACGTATTTAGTGGCAAGGTTAGTAGAGAGACTTCTCACTACTAACCATGGTTAGTAGTAGTTTACTTATTATTACAACATTCTCTAGCCAAGCTATTAGGTCTTTATATTGCCTAATTTGATGAAGTGGATTTTAACTTATTACACTTTTGTTCATTTGTATCAATCAATTGCAATCAAAAGTACATTACAATTGATATTCTTCTGAAGAATAAAAGATTCTCTGCCTATCGAAAACATGAACCGGTTTAATTCTTGAACTCATAGCGTGAATTTATGAAAGGTTCATCCATAGCAGCATGATATAGATAATTTGCTTTGTTTATTTATTCGTATGGAGTAAATGCAACATAGTGTGAAGAAACAACCTCAATATGATTGTTATTATAAAAAATAATTCGGGGAATAAGAGGCTTGAAACAATAAAGAGACGAATGGGAATTAAAATTAAGAAAATAAACAATACCAGTCAAAAAGAAAAAATAATAGAAGTATCGATAAATTTAACTCGAAATATTATTGGAGAATATATATATATTTAATTATCTTAAACCGTTATATTTTAAGAAATAGTTAGTAGGCTAGTTGTGGGATTTCACTAGAACTGCTTTACTTCCACGTTATTTATTTCAGGTGGTTTGCTACCAGCTATAGGTTGCAAACACTGAATTGAAGTGATCAACAAAACGATAGATCACTCCCACGTTACTCTCATCACGATTTTCAACTTTTCCTGTCTCAGTTAGTTGATTTTTGACTGGGAACCAACTGGTAGGCCTGGGTTCTCTTATATTTGTTAAAGTTCTGACATAGGTTACATTATGATATAAATCACAAGACAAACAAATCTAAGGTACATAATACGACCGCAATAAACTAAAGACTGCAAACTGAAGCCGATGTTTCATTGAGCAAGATGGGAAGAATAAATGCTAATTTAATTAAAACTGCAAAACAGAAAACAAAAACAAAATGGAATTTTAATCAAGATTTGATATTTCTCGTCATATAGCTAATTAGGGTGCGCAGTTGGCCAACGGGAAAAGTGAGACGAATAATAATAAAATTAATAATAATAACGATAATTTCATCACCTAGAATAAATGAGCGCTGTTATAATATTATGAATATGCAAATTGCATGAAGGATGATATTAATCTTGAGTCGAGGTAATAAATAACCGGCTAGTATGTAGCCTATCATATGAGGCTACTGTGCTAGGCGGTTGGCGGCTAGCCGCAAAGTTGACGATGATGTGAACACGATTTCATTTTTGACGTGAATTTCTAATAACCTGACATGATTCAGCATTCAACAACATGATGCAGGAGTCGGCTTCATACCAATACACTCAGTACTGAGCATTAGCTACTCAATTAAAAGCCCAGTTTGTTATAGGTGGCGATTATTCCTCAAATAAGTCGACCTGCTCAGGTGTAAAAACAACATTTTAAACTTGTCAAGCCGCAAGTTGAAATGCTCTTTCTCTAATTATAATCTTTATTAATAAATGGTGTGCGTAATAAATATTGGATAAATTGCTTTTTTTGAACATCCGAGAAGTATTTTTGTGTACCTAATTCCCCTAGTTAAACATGAAAACGGTTGATTCCCAGCAGGTCTGGTTTTCTAGGCTTCCCAGAAGGTTTTCTAGGCATGCATTTTATTAGGTGGAAATAGTTTTCAGGAAGCTAGATTTTAGGTTTGGGCTAGTCTTTCTATTATTCTACAATTTTTTTAAGATTGAATCCCACATAGGTCTGAGACGAGTGCGTGGGTAATGAGTTGGATGATGGTGATTGATGAGTTGGATCTACAGTATTAAGTGGGTTCCGAACCACCGAAAAGAAATTTTACGGCAGAGAACAGAGTCTTTTTTGCTTGCCAATCCAATCGGCCCCCCTTAAAAAGAGTGCCTAGGAGAGCGTTGCTTATCTAATCTGACTGAACAGATACCTGCTACGGCTCACGGCTATCACTTCCCAGTAACAGTGAAGTTTGAACCAAACGTAGAGGTCTATATTCAACAGTAGTGCAATTATTGCACTGTTTTACAGTCATTTTCTACTTTGAAATAAACTGAGTTCAACAGAGTACAGTATTCAGAGACCTTACAAATTTGCATGAAATAATTATTGTCAGTATGTTGATACTGATAATAACAACACTACAGCACTACGCAGTGTTGTTGTTGGTTCTGATGGTCCATGCATAATTGCATCCATAAACATTATACCATTATGCTTTCCAAATTTCTTATATGTAATTCTTGTTTTGTATCTACTGTGGCACAAATCCATTAATTTCATCCCAGAATACTGATCAAAAAGGATTGATTCTATTTTTAGTGTTTGAGTCATCACAAATGTTTTGGTCCAAATCCAGGGAATGCGCCACCGCCACGACTGCAGTTTGGTAGATTTACTGTTAAATGTATAGTTCAGTTTAGAACCAAAAAGTTTGCAACCAATAAACACCGTTCTGTATCATACAGTATCAGACCTGTAATCAGTATCAGACTTAATACAGTACCTGTATCAGACACTTGTGGCAGTAGTGAGTTTAGTAATTTTTTTTCAAATAATGGAAATAAATTCAGCTGCGATAAGTACCTGATTCGGACAATCACTGCTTCTTCATCACTCACATCACTACATAAATAATATTGTTACGGGTTCTATGTCTAAAATAACGCTGGCAACACTTAAATTAATCACTCGCACTTTATTTACACAAATGATCACAACACTCACTGTTCAGTAATGTCTTACAGAAAAATAAGCAATTAAAAACAGATAACACGATATTGTTCAACTGATAATGAGTTTTCAATAACTGTACAAAAATCAATCACTAAAAGTTAAAAGGCCGATCTAAAATTAATTAATAACTGTACAATAAACTGTCCAATAATATTCAAAACGAAAAGTCGAAAAAGAACAATTAACTCACGTAGCACTAGTCCGTAATACAATAAACACTATTTAGTAGCTCACTGGTAAGAATTAAACAGGAAAAAGAATTATCACAGAGAAAGAATTATCATTATATATAGACACAATATAGAACTGACACAACTTGTTTATCACGACGATTTCGAACAAGACTGAACTAACTTACAAGAGTCCACCTCTATTTATATAAAATTTCATAATTGAGATATCTCTCGAATTTTCTGTCAACTTCTAAATAAATAAATAAAGGAAACTAGCACCTTCCACAATATTCGATAACATTCCATTAATGTCTAATCGAACAACGAGAACATTCTACAAATTACTAAGTAAACACTATAAAAGTGTCAAAAGCAGTGTAATTATTTGCTTAAAAGTAAATATTTACATAGCAGATAACACCGAGAACCACTGTCCTTCTTTCTCCAATTCAGACTCGCTACAAAATGTTTCCTTTTTAACTCATTTGTATGAATGTCACAAGTAGCCTTTCGCCTTAACCAACGAACCCATAAGACCAATAGAAGGGGCGTATGCACTAGCGTAGCATACAGGAGGTGAAGCCGTCTGCCATCCATGTAGTGGATAGAAAGACGAAATCGTGTTTTCAAGAGCAGAAAATTTCAATGCGCGCTCTCCAAATAAACTGCAGTTTAACACACTTAGGATTAAGATATAACTTTCAAACTTGGCATGAGTATAGAAAATTAGTTTCTGAAGATAACAGTGGCATTATAAAAGTTAATAGTTACCTCTATAAATTTTAATTAGTTGTTTAAAGTTATAATTTTTGTCCGAGTTTCAAACATGACATAAAAAAGTGAGTCGGCTACCAAAATTTTCATCTTTTGGGTAGAGATGTGATCAAAGCGAGAAAGTTGTACAGAAATAACTGAATTTTTTTTTCATGATTTTTATTTTAAAATACGACCTATACTTTGGATACAATGTTAGGTTGAAGTGCGATCGGGATGGCGCGCTGTCGTCAGCCGGCTTGTGCATCCAGAACCACAAAGCCAATTCATCACTTATTTCTTGTGTTTGATTCAATACTTCCTTGAAGGTTTATTATTGTAATGTAATAATATTATAGTTAGATTGTTTTTAGGAAATTATTGATTAGATTAGTCTAACCTTCAATTCTTTCCATTATGAACGCAAATGAACAAGATCCAAATAGGAAAATGTTTATTAGAACAATTTTTTATTTCATTTTATTAATCATATGTTGAGCATTATATCCTGTTCAATATAAACATGAGCCAATATTCTTAAAATATAAAGTCATTTCCATTAAAATACATAATACATACAATATAACTCAGTTTTAATATGAGTTATTATAGAAATAAATGTCACAACTTTTTTAATTTCTCTACTATGCTGTTACACAATGAAATTATAAAATGAAAATTCATCTTTAAAGTCATGTAACTAAATTGAATCGTATAAATCAATGACTACAAAACGTTGAACGTTTACTTACTTTGTCTAATGGGGAAATAGCCTATTGTGAAGTCCCTACTTTCGCTATCCAGAATGATATAACTTCTATATGGGCGCCAACCAGATCAACTTTGGGTTGATAAAAAAAGGTATTCTTCAAGCACTCGTGAAGACACTGAGTATTGTGCTATGTGTTAGAGAAAGAGACTATTCTATTTATAGAAATTATGAGTGAGAATGTCAAACAACATTAAGATTATTAATTATTATTGTTGTGACTAGACAGGGATAACAAAAGACAATAATTGTGATAGTGTTTTTGTGATGTCTTTTATGATCGGTGTGACTAGATTTGCAAAGTAAATACATTATCCAGTTCAATTCAGCTTTTTGTTTTCTCTTTCTCCTACTGTTCTATTTCATGTTAAGTAAAAGGATGTGGCAGTCAAATGACAGATATTAATGATATAATGACGGATATAATATAGGAAGGTATGTGAAAAAATGTCACTCCATTAGAAAATTAACTATTTTTCGAGTAAAGTTTGAGTAATCCTTGTTAACAAAATTCATCACAGAATGCCTCTACTCACAATTAAAATTTCAGAATTAAATCAACTGAGAATGACATTTCTATAATTTATCCATCTCAAGAATGAGCAATTCATATTATGAAGAAACAGGCTGGCGATGTAATGCGTGCCGTACTGGTAATAGCAAAAACCGGCTTATCAAGCGCTCGCCACTTGGGGAGTCATCCCTGCGCCGCCATATTTGTAGTGGACGAGCGCCTAACAAGTGACTTCACCTCGGCGACAAGAAGCCCCTTCTATTGGTCTTATGTGTTCGCTGGCCTTAACCACATTATATTTATTTTTCATCATCTACTAAAAACTAACCATTGAATACATTATGATCAGATTTTTGACAACCCCCGCCCCTCGGGCTGACACCCGTGGGCGTACCACACTCCGTCCCCTTGCTACAGCACTGGTATTCACTGTACTAAGATATTAAGTATAGAGACGTGAACTCTGTCCCCCCCCCCCCAAATCAAAACCATGGGTGCGTAATTACTTCTCAAGTACGGGGAACATAGATTATTACTATTTTAAACGATGTTACAAACTATTAATCGATTTAAACATGTAATTGGACACCCCAGAAGCGAATGAATTACACCAGTGATTCCCTCATGTTTGAAAATAGTTTTGAATTTTTATGTCCATAATTTTCCTAGTTTAGCATGAGGAAAGTCATTTTCTAAGAAGTATGGTGGACGCATAGTTTAGTAGGCTGCTAAACAAATTTTAAACTGTTCACCGATTTTGACATCTTGTATAGACTTTGTCAAATCCACTCTTTGACAAAGCTATGAAAGAATAAACTACTGTAAATTGGTTGACTGGATACGATTCAACTTGCTCTGTTCAATGGATATAGTATCTCGAATCTGGGAATTCCTCTTGCTCCATTATCCCTATCATATCTCGTGGCAACGAGATGGATTTCTTGCATAGCTTGGAGTTTCAGAAACATATAACTACTCATTGCCCAGTGTCAGTTTCAGCACGGAAACACTATGTGAAAAAACAAATAAAACTCACAATTAGTTATTGCAAATTGCACAGCCAATCGTATTTTAATGTACCAGTTTATTCTAATAAATTCCGTTCACACTCACTTTTCCAATCAAACTTTTGCTATCTTATGGAATTCATAAACGTATCATTCTACAAATATTTGAGTAAGATTGTATGGGTTCTAAAACACACAACGGACCTTATTTTACAGTTATTTTGCCGACATTTCTGCCAGAACGGCATCGGCATGTGGCTATAAATATTATTGTTTCAATAATATTGCTATATTTGTAAACAATCATAATACTTTATTCCCCCAAGATGGATTTATAGCTTATGTTTCAAGAGGAATTGTATTTTACAATTTTTTTATTATCTGTTCTTAATTTATCGCATTATTTCAAAGCTCCCACATTCCTTTACAGGCTACATTCATAAACTCACCATCGAATCAATTAGCTAAGATCCACAACACATAAATGAAACCCATCTTTCGAAGATTGGATATGATGAAAGTGCATTGTTTAATAACACTGATGAATGTCCCTTCACACTCCAGCCACTCATTATCTATCATTATACATCAAATTAAACTTCACGTGAAATTAGAAACAGTCGAATAAAGCTAATTGATACAAACAGAAGTAAGAATAAAATAACGAAATTAAATTATGAAGTGTAGGTAGGCTATGCTGTGACGTGGCTACCTTGCCGGCCTATTACTAGTGCGCTGTCTAATTACAATATACGATTCTTCTGTATAATTATTTGTGTTTCTACATTTCCATTTCACTTCCCATGTGTGTGCTAACCCAGTTACAAGCTGAAATTAGGGATAAAATAATCATGTAAGTCCATCAGAATGGACATTAATTTGCATATTGTATGAGCTATCAACGAATTGTTGGCTTTCTAGCTCTCTAAAAATAATTGAGTTTTTTCAATTTCAGGAAAAAAACTGTGTTAGCGTGGATGGTATGTAATAGAAATGATGAACTCCAAATCCAATTTCATTAGAATGAAATTAAAAGTTCACTACAGACTATGGATTGTAATAATTATGGTTACAAACTTTCTGAATACTCATAATAGCTTACTTTATTTGAAAAAAACACACTGGGTTGGGGCAATTAAAATAATGTGTTTTGAAATAATGGACCTATTCAAGATAAATTAAAATCAATTATTATGTTCTCACGTTCCAGTCTTGGATAATATGCATTTCTACATAATAATCATGAATTTAAAATTATTAATAATTAATAAAATATAATAGTCTGCATGTTCTGTATGTGGCGGAAACACTCAAGCTACATAAATTGCAGGACATAGAGAAAATAGGAATAATCGAGAGAAGGCTTTTAAGGAAAATATTAGGTCCAAAAGTTAATAAACAATCAGGATATACACAAAGATCCAACCAAGAACTTTATTCCAAAATAGAAAAAATATCAGACTTAATTAAGAAAAGAAGATTGCAGTTCTATGGACACATATACAGAATGGAAAACACCAGATTAACAAAACAGATCTTCGACGTACGTAATACTCACAAGAATAAGATAACATGGCTTAAAGAAATAGACAATGACCTACTAAATAATTCAATAGACACGGGATCTTAAAAACAGAGTAATATTCAGAAAAAAAATACAGAGTTTAGTTTCAGGAGAAGAAAATAGCTATCAGCAGAAATGGGAGAGAGTGGACTCGGAAGACAAGGAACGTCACTCTAGAAAAATGAAAGAAGCCTGGGCAAAGAAGCTGATTAAGCGTGCTCTCTAAAGAGCTATTCGAAAAAAAGGAGAAAAAAATAATACGTCTGCATATTGTGACGGTGCAAAATTCACCAGCCCAATTATCAAACTATCACGAAAGAACTATGAGATGAGGATTGAATTTATAGATTTCAGAACTCACGTGAAATTATTTCTTATATCATTTATTATTGTATAAAATCATGTTGCACATTCTTTGTCAATTTAATTGTTATTTAGCGCCATACAATGACTGAAATGCGTAAAGAATTGTTTACGTTATTAGAAAGGGTTAGTTTGTCCATATTGGCCGACCTAGCCGTTTGGCCGACCTAGCCGGCTTATCAAACAGCTGTTTTCGACTCATCTACACCGGCTCTTTTGCTAAAATTAAATTATTTGTCGAACTGTTTTTTCTGTATTTCTTTTTTATGATCAACTGAGAAATCTGCTTATTCTTACCCTGTTAATTGTTTGATTTTTTAATTTAATTCTTTTGTTCCTCCAAATTTATTTCTGTTACGTCACGTGGCACACTGTATTTTAAAGTCGGGTGCAACCCTCTCATTGGAGGAATTTACTTAAACTCGCTGCGATTGTTGGATTCCCGAGCTTGAGAGCTTGAAGAAGGACAAGACAACTTTTGGCCAGCTAAGGAAGAGGTTCCATTTTTAAACCTCTCCTACGTGATAAATTTTTTTAAAGCTTTAATAGTCAAATTCTAGTCAGGTTAATGTTTAATTGTTATATGCCCCAATCACTTCGAAAGCAGAGCATCTAGATTGCCAAGATATAATAATTTTAAACCTCGCAAATGAATTAAATACGCGACCAGCCACGTGCAGCCCATATCCAAGATGTCCAGAGGGTGACGCCGACTTCGAGCGAGCCAAAGAAAAATAAGTATCTCGTCAAGTGCACGTATAAACTGGGCCCAAAGTGAATGGTATGTGATTATACTTTTAATAATACTCGAGGTATTCAGAAACTGGCATATCAATTTTTGATTGCGATTAAAGCGAACTCTCGCAACTGAATCACCCTAAGGTCAAAAGCCTACATGCTCAAAAAAACATTTTTATTTGACATCTTAATTACTATATTATTCAAATTTCAATTTTATTTAGCGAAGACATTATCTCGATCTGTAAAATTCTATATTCCGATTTATTTATACCAATTTTGCACTTTACAATTATTGTATTAAAAAGCATAGTAACTTTAACTGGTAGTTGTAATTTAAATTCCTGCCTGACTGGTTGTAGATTACATTAGCAATTTATTTCAGAGGTCCTACAATTGGCATCGCCGAGTATAGTTGGTTATTTTGTTAATATTACAATTTGTCCTTGATGAAGGACATGTGAGGGTTGGCTTATTATTTTTCCATACATCTTGAAAAACAGTTTGTGACAGGATTATCCTGTAGCTTTTCCACCTCGCTGGCGTGAATTGTGAGGGGGGGTGCAACTAGCATATATTGCATGTTCCACACTCAATCTTTGCTTGCAAGAGGGACTTAGCTGGAAATATCCTGTTTTTATATTTTATCTTTCTTTGCTGAATTGGATTGCGTGGATGATATTGACAGGTGTTTTCTCCGGCAATTCCATTCTGTGAAGACAGATATTTTCTTGTGTAATTCTGGGTTGGGATGTTGCGCCTATTTTTGCAATTTTTATGAGATTGCTTACAACTGCAGCTACCGGCCACCTGAATTAAATGCACAAAAGGTCACCCACCCAACTCAAACCACAATATTTACGAGAGAAAAGATTAGATTCAATAAACCCTTTCTCACGATTCGTGTCCAATTACAGGTTTTTTTCATTGAAACCAGAGGATGGAGGAATTTTTTGTCAACTTACATCATTGTAAATACTATATTGTATATTGTTTCTATACAGACTGATTTTTGTGATCGGAAAGAAAATCAATTTTTAGCCATGGTAATCAGAACACTGATATATATATTCTGAATTAAGTTTCGAGACATTTTGAAGCATATTTTCCATGTGTTTTCCTAGAAGATTGTAGATGTTTATTTCATTCAGCTTCATAGAAATTGGGAAATTTTCCATCCCAAAACCGGTACTTTTTGAAAATTTTAAATGAGAGACAATTAATTATTTCATTGGAATTTTATTTCATTTAGCTTCATAGAAATTGGGAAATTTTCCAGCCCAAAACCGGTCCTTTTTGAAAATTTTAAATGAGAGAATTAATAATTCACTTTTTGAATTTGATTAGTTAAAATTT
This sequence comes from Conomelus anceps, assembly GCA_948455865.1. Taxonomy (NCBI): domain Eukaryota; kingdom Metazoa; phylum Arthropoda; class Insecta; order Hemiptera; family Delphacidae; genus Conomelus; species Conomelus anceps. Next base: position 25,382,836 of record OX418218.1, on the reverse strand, counting down.
TATGGTGAACCATTTGACAACAATTTAGTCCACATTATGTTGGGCCAGATTTTTAAAAGTTCGCTCTGAAACTCTCAAACAGTATTGACTTCTACTGGTTTTAAAGATGAATCTTGGGGTTTCCGGTCGCTGGCTATTTCTGGGCGTAACCATGGACGTAACATGGAAGCGCTATCTTCAAAACAGTCCACTTTGCCACCGTATAAAACCAGAGAAATAATTATTGTGAGAGGAAAGCTATTGCTATTCATTTAATAGTATTATTCATATGTGTAGTATTTTATTGAGCGTTCCAATAACATCTTGAGCAAAGCAATAGTCCTCTCAAATTAAAACTAAATTAATTTTTCTTACCCAATTCAGATTCCTTTACTAAGTTATGTCACACTACTTTATTTTCTAAAAGTAATATATATACTTGCCATGAAGTTCTTCGAGTCCTTGAAACCAGTCCGCGAAACACTTATTGCAATAAAGCACTCTTGTGCAGCAGTCATTTACATTATTTCTCTCATGAGTTTAGATCCAAGCTAGACTTGTCTAGCTCCCAGTCAAGTCTAGGTCTAGGGCGAGTTTCTAGATTGCTCTAAGAAAGCGTTTTATTGCACTGTCTCCGTTTGCATCGCTTGAATTCCTCTCTACCTCAAGGTGGAGGAAAGTGTTTCCAAACCACCCGTGAACCACTCGGCCTTAAGTGAAGCCCTTGTATTGTCTACTCACTCTATCTTTGTGGACAGAACTTTAGATTTTTTATGTATGGTAATAAATACATTTTTATATAGTTTAGTATCCTAATATGGATATGTAATTATCACCTAGCACTGTAAGTCTTGAAAAATAGTACAGTTTCCATTGCTTGTGAACTGAGTCTGGAAATGGGTCTTTGGAGAGTATAGCATAAATGACATATTGTTATTGCGGTATTCTTTCACATGGGTGTACATTCTAGCAAGTGTCATTGTTAGCACGAATTTCGAGTTCAATAATTCACTATTTTTACATTTTCAAAAAATAAATTTGTTTTGACAGTGAGTTCTTGAGTTGAGAAACTTTCGTTCACAATCATGTCTTTCGGCAATCTATGCAGAAAAAGTATCATTGTCATCGTTTATTGACTAAGTATAATTTAACCTACTGGTTTAGGAGGACCTTTGTTGTAATGATACTGTGAATAAATTGAAATTGAATTGAACTTATCGATAAGTGGTATCAATAGGTTTTTTAGACAGATTGATAGATGGCAAGGGTCGTCCCAGGGAGGAGGGGGGTTTGGATTGACCCTCCTCAAAATTTGTAATTTACGGGAGAAGTGGTAACTATCTTACAGCTAACTATACTTACTTACTTTATCTATAACTATCTTACAACTTACTATACTTAACAGCTGAGACTGACGACCTTGAGAAGATAGATGGTTGGTTACTTCTTAGAAATCTATTATTAAAAAAACAACCAATTCTGATGTATGGGACTGTAGAGGAAATGAATCAATGAAGTAACAATCTAATCATCAATTTATTGCATAAAAATCAATATAAAATGAACGTAACATGACATTTTTACACATATAATCATTGTAAATTATATTTTAATCTTAGTGATAAATGATTTAATTTATCATCTTATTAGATTGATTTACATTTTAAATATTGAATTCTTATTTGGACGGAGCTCTAATTAACATTACGTTACATCACAACCAAATACTTACAAATAGAATCTATAGCTTGTGGATTTGAGAAAACAAAATCAAATTGTCCATCATTTTTGTGCAAGAACCATAGATATCTACAAACAAAATTTATTGGAAATTTTACAAAGTAGTACGGTACCTTATTGAAAATTACAACTTAGAAACGGATGTGGCTTTCAGTAAACCATTAAGCCTACTACAGAGAATATTGCTAAATTTTTAAGACAGCTTTTCATCACATTCTATGATATACAAGTTCGACTACATCTATATATCTGTTGAACTGAGATCTTATCTTCCACACACAGATCTTCCACTTGCTGTTATAAATAATGTATTAATGGAGGGATTATTAGAAATATATATAAACGAGAAATTTAATTTTTTTAAATTTCATTTATTTGAACACTATTTAAATTTTTTTCAACATAAAATTTTAATCAATATTTTCAGTTAAAATCCTATCAGAGCCTATACTAATTCAAATAGTGATTGCTGTGAGTTTAATAATAAAACCTTGCTCCAGGAGGCTTCTGCTTCATGTTATTATAATTATTTATTGCTTTCTCACTACAAAACCTTTTACTGGTGGTTACAATTTACAACAAAACAATAATGATGTATTTCATTAATTTTCAAAATTTTCGATTTAAAATTGCCTTTCACATTTTGAGCTATTGTAAATTTTGGCAAAAATTATTTTGATCAAACGATCATTTATCATGCTAAATTTACATAAAACGAAAGATTTTTGAAGGAACTTGAGATGAGAATTAAACAAATAGCTTCAGTAATGTGTTTTCATTATGAAGTAATCATCACATTTTATTGATAGATGGAAATATAATTGAAAATTAAGACTATAGAATTGAACTTATAATAATTATAAATTTATAGCAATAAAGAAATTTAGTACTGTATCAAATTTATATTATTTTCACAGCTACTGTATCAAATTTATATTATTTTCACAGCTACTGTATCAAATTTATATTATTTTCACAGCTACTGTATCAAATTTATATTATTTTCACAGCTTACAAAGAAAAACTTGCACACGAGTGTGATGATATGGTCCATTCAATCCTTACCACTTTTCCCACTCTATCACTTCTCTCTCGTCCCCTCTTTATCACATTTTACCTTCTTTCTTGCTCTGCCAGTTTACTTTGTGTGCGAGTGTTTGTGCACCAAACTCGAAGACCTACCTCTCCACTGTGAACAGCGAACCGTGAAATTAAAAGATAGCGTGATTACCTTCTTGTTTATGTTCTCTAATCTAAAGTTGGGGCACTGCTAGTGAATAGTAGTCCCAGTTTTGTTTCTATCATCAGATACTATTTTATTGTTTAGTGAGAAATTAGCTAGGGAAGATGACCAAGATACATTCAGCCAGTCTGCTACTAGATTACTTCTTTCCTTGCCAATACATATAAACAATAATTAATGAAGAAACAAAAAATTAATAATTTAGGTGTTATCTTTGCTTAAACTTTGTGATTTATCAACTTTTATTTCAATTTTACTGGTGTGATATCACTACCATTCTTCAAAATAATAATGTATATTAGGTGCTTTACTGGCTAGTCACGATCAATAATAAAAACATTGATTTGGAAAAGTAAATTGTGCTTTTCTTGTACACATATTCAGACGTTAATAATTTGGTGCACATGAGTATTTGAATTGGTATTAACCGTATATCAATCGTCTTAAATGGTTCAATGCTAGAATAGCAATGTTTTTCTAACTTGGTTTCAAATGCATTTTTTGATATCCTGGAGAATAGAAAAATTTATTTATATTGGATGTTTAGCGTTCTTGGCGTACTATTTGCATTGAATGTTAAAGTTAAATTCAACTAAATAAAAATTTATCAGCTTGAAAAATTGTCTTGTATTTCAATATAATAATATTTTTTGATACAGTATGATGATTTCCAATTTGATACTGAAGTCAAATAAATGTATTAATAATTATGAATAGTTCGGTCAATAAATATTACAACTTCATTGATCGTTCCTCAAATTTGAATGTTTTTGGATTATAAATTTTGTGAGAAGAATAATTGTGAGATTTGATGATTTGCTATCAACTGCATCCCTCAACTGCAGTTTTCTGTTATTGATCATTCTTTTTCGAGTCTGCTTCCAAGACAGCCTAGGTAATTAAATACAGTGAATGTACTTAATCATATCCAAAATAAGCTTCTCTGTAAACCTATTTCTCGATGTCATATAATAATAATTATTTACTATTACAGGCTTTAGCCTGTATGTACAATGGACGGCCGTCATAAATTACAATTATGCATTTTAAAGCATGATAATATAACTTAATAATTACAAATCACTAAAGCTCCCAACAATAACTTTAGAATATATTTATATCGCTGATTCAATTGCAAAGCCTAAAATTCAGCACAACTCTCAGTCAAATTAAGTAGTACAGTATTTCAATTTTTCTCATTGTTCAAGTTAAGCACAAGTTTTAATTGTAAAACTATAGTTCTGTACACAAACGTAGAAAATTTCTAAGGCTCTATTCAATGTCCATCACTGTGATCGAGATACTCACAAAGGGTGAATTATTTAATTCCACCATGTCATAGAAAAATGTATAAGAAGCTAAGCCTTCGCTGCCAGTTAAACCTTAATCCACTGTTCTTCACCACCCTCACTGAATTTTAGAAAGAACTAAAAGAAACGTTTAAAAATAGTTCAATTTGGCCAATAAGGCTTTGATGCTAAACTAAATATATATGGTTGCTAGGACAAAAAATAGATTTAAAAAAATTTAATTCAATTGAAGCTTATTGGCTATATTTTGTTAAAACTCAATATAGAAGTTACAAATCATTCGTTTCGCACATAACTTTAAAAAAAATGTAAGATAATCCTAGCACTACAGGATTCACCGAGTCTCATGTTTCAGTGCGAAATATAAGTTCATGTAACAGATTATATTGATCTACATTTAAATGCAATGATATATAAATGAGGACTGATTTGCTTGAGGTATGTAGCTAGCAGACTTGATTTTCAAGGTTTAGGTTGTTTTTAAAATTCAGTAAAATATTTACATAGATTACTAGTTCTTCTTGACTTGTTGCCACATAACAATATATGCAGTTATCTTATGTTGGCAGTGCCGAAAATTATTTCAATATATCATAAGAAACATAGGTATATTTTCTTATATATATATATATATATATATATATATATATATATATAATTATTATTTCTGTTTGGTTTATTTTACATATGTGGCCTATGTATGATTTTTGGCAATAAATAAATTCAAATTCAATGTCATAAAGTCTGAGTAGAGTTAAAATATACTGATTATTTCATAGTTTTGCAGGTTTTCTGTCGTTTTCCGAGCACCCTATAGAAGTGAGTATCATCGATTGAAGCGTGCCCCTAGCCGCACTGTCCTTATTAGCTGACAAGGTCACCATTCTTGTGCTGCAGCATTTCGAGACGCAGCCGATGCTCGCTGGCTTTTAGGCGCAGCGCAGCTATGCTGGAACTGCGTCGGTCAACCTCCTGCGGTGAGGGAGGATCAGACGGTGAGGCGGGGGCGGGGGAGGTCTCCTGGCTGCAGGGGGACGTCTCCTCGATGGGTGGTGGTGGGGGTGGTGGTGCTGCCGGAGGACTGACAGCTGGCGGCAACCGGGGCCGCTGCGCAGCTGATATATTCGCCAGGAGACTCTGGAACGACGGCGACGGTGGAAACGCGGACAGGTGACCAAGCAGCGGAGGCGGTGGTCTTGGAAAGTGCGGAGGCGGTCCCAGGAACACAGATCCCGGGGGCAGTGTTGGATATCTGAATGCCTCGAACGGCTTCCTCAGACCGAATCCGAGCTGTGTGAATGGGTTGGGCAGAGAGGGCGCAATTGCTGACGCCGCTCCGCCAGAGCCCATGTAGGGGTTGTAGGGGTGTGCCTGTGGCCCCACTTTCTCTTGTTTCCTCCATTTCGCTCTCCTGTTCTGGAACCACACCTGAAACAAATGGAAATTCATATTAACATATGTTCTACTCTCCTTTTTTTCAAAAAAATTCTCTATTCAACAACAGCAATTGGGGTCTTAGTACCTAGTACCATAGAGTAGGGAGTAATCTTGATGGTTCGTCTATGCTAGTGCATAGACTTACAAGCTCGTTGTCAGTTATGCTTTCATTTTACGTTCTCCTTTTTGCAAGTGTCCGATTTACCCAGGCTCCGGTAGCAGCGATGTGTATCTAAATACCTATTGGTGTTTGATGATAGGATCTAGATCTAGATGATATGATATATCTATAAACTATACATACTTTATATGAGTATGTATATGTGATAGGAATCATCAGTATAAACCTTATCTATCTTGAAAATGTATCATTGCACAGCTGTAATCTAGTTGTGTAGGTTCATTAGCATTAGTTTTTCTATTTTATTTATTTAGTCAAATGAGTCTATACTAAGTGCCTTTATAGAATTTACAGAATTTATAGTCCAGGCCTTGAGTTAATTAACCTTTTGAGTATATATCACATACTACATGTGTATAAGTTATTCTTCAAAATGACAAGCGACACATTTCAGCTATGGAAACCTGCTTTACATGATCATTATTATAATTCGCTCTTTTGATTTTATGGGAAACGAGAAGCAATTTTTCTTATTAGAAGGTGAAGAGCAATTTTTTGGTAAAAGTAATATTGAATTTAAATTTTTTCTATAATTTCGGCTTATTGAAAGCGAATACCTCAGGCTAAGATACGTTCAAATAGATTATTTCTTCAGTAATCCATGTAAACGATAAAAAACATCACATTTAATATTAAGCGTTGATGTGAAGACTGATTATGCAAAATAACTCAATTTGTCTAAAAGGCCGACTGATTGTGCTACAAGAGCTTGCATCATTATAATCTATTATTCAAGATTGTTAACTGATTTGAAAAACAGATTTGTATTAGTTAGGTGGCACTCAAGGTGAAAAGTGATATTAAGAACGAGTGTATTATGTGGAAAAGGACCTACGTCAGTTGAAATTGAGAGATAATGGCCATGTTGAGCTGAGTTTTTGTGTATTAGAAAGCTACCAACTAATAATCTGTTCTTATCAGATGAGATATCAGCAATTTGTGGCACGGATAAGGTATCATCAGATTTAGAACATTCTTTTATTGGGTATAAACCTGTCGTGCTTTGTCCACAGGCAAATCCGGGTGTTGATAAAAACGCCTCGAACAACGTTTACATGGTCTGACATTTTTTCGGTGTGTTTCACATCCTCGGTTGTGTTGGTTGAAGAGAATATTCGAAAGAGAGACGCTTTAAGAGAGAAAGAGTGGGTGAGAGAAAGGATGAGTAGAAAGAACAGTGAAGCGATCAGAACAGGTAGATTTCGGCTAGAGAGGAGATCTGTTAAATATTCATGGACCAAGGCCAAAGCACCTATTATGCACCCCTCTCGCAAGATAGGCTACAGATACGGGTCTTGTTTACATCTCACTATTTAAGTGATCCAGCAAACTGGAAATGATGATACTACAAAGTGCAGAGTCTAGAGGACCTTTATTTCTAATTTTCTGTTTTCTCGTACAATTCGATTTCCATTAATACCTGTATTGAGAAATGCAATACGAGGACTCGAAATAGATGAATATAGCTTGAAAATAAAACTCAGAAGTATTCCTTTATTGAATTTATAATACCAGATAGGCTATTGAATTTCAAAATGGGATTCATATACAGTACGATCTTATATTTTATTGATTTCATTGATTGATATGTTTGGGAGAACAATAAGACAGTTCCTGTTCGATATAAAGTTAACGTGCTGAATGCAATGCCTTTCCATCCAACTTTGAATTTTCATTGAATGGCCATCCTTTTTAGGTAGCCTAATTTCCTTCAAGCTCAATTTATTGAGGTTAGAAAAAACTACCATACTCACTTTTATATGTCTCATACGTCTCAACTTCGCCCACAGCAATTCCGTTTTATGATAGTGCATAAATAAAATCGAATATCTATAAATCTTATATTTTAGTTTAATATAAGTTTTTAAACAATCAAACAATTGATTAAACAATACATTTATTTCTAACAGACCAATTAAAATCTTAATAAATTGAGATAGACTAATTGAAATAAATGAATATCTCTTGCATAAATATGTGTGTAGATGAATACGGCATAGTTCACGGTATTTATGTGAAATTTAGCATAATAGAAATTTCAGCTGAGCCCATCAAGCCGCACTAAGAATGAAATTTAAACAAACTATTTTTAGTTTATTAATTACCTCAACCTTAGGTATTTACTTTTCAATTTTGCATGAGAGACTTTAAAACAACGACCTGCATTTTTATAACAGAATTGCAACATCCAAGATTTCAATTCTTCGCCCATGCTCATATCCGGAAAGAATATTCAATTAGAATAGAATAATGTACTTGGAAAGCTGTTGGTGCAATGTTGTGACGACTACAATAGTAATAATGCCGGTCACGTGATTGAATTGGAAAGAAAATCAAGTTGTTCCCGGAATCTGTTGCATGTTGACATAAGGAAATCTGTTTTCTCCATAAGTAAACGGGAGTTTGCATGTTTGTTCTTGTGCCTTCCCATTTGAGTGTTTGTTATACGGTGCCCCATAAAATGTAGGAGCTGCACGCACCTCTAATCGAATTTACTTCGACATCGGAAATAAGATACTTTGCCCACCCAATACAACTACGAAACCGGATGAATAATTCCGTTCGGTTGCTACTTGCCATTTCCTTTGTGTTTGGGAAACTTCAACTTTGTTATAAGGCACTTCGTCGACAACAATATATTCAATTAAATGGTTTAAGCAATAAAATATTTTTTGTGAGATAGATATTGAAAATTTATTATTATTTCTAAACATTTGATATCAAAATATCCCATACTTTTCTCCAATAAAACATCTGCCTGTGATATGGAACCAAGCTCAAAATATTATCCATTTTCATTCCTGCCAGCATGACTTATTTTACTCGTTAAATTGAATGGAACCACCACCACCAGTTGCATAGCAATTCACAAAATAATTTCATTAGGACATGCATTTTTGGTTCAGAAAAATCTTATGAAAGTTTTTACTTGAAGGCCTAGATTAAAATATTGTTTTGAAAAATTATCATTTGTCAAATGTTGTGCAATAGGCTCTTGTCGGAATTGAATAGTCAGCTAGGTTCAAGGGGGCGACTATTATGCAATATGCAATACTTATGTGTCAAAGCTATGTTGACGGTGAAGCAGTTATTGATCTTTCTAATTACATATATCAAGTCGCCTAATGGATTCCTATACAGAGTGATTGTGGTGATGGACGAGTTATTTTGCGTTAAAAGCATATTCACTTTAATGTGTTGCTGCGCCAGTATGATAATCATGTTCAGGTAAACTGTGCATCATTACTATGTCATAATTAGTATGACATTTCAATTACATTGAAACGAGCGATTTGACTTTGACACGACAAAATGTCCACATGAATACAGTAATCTCATTCACACCGAAATATTTACCTAAACCCCAATCAAATTTGAATTTGATTTCAAAATATAACTTTGAGGTTAGAAATTGATAAAAAATCTCTTAAATCCGGTTTCAGAATATTGTCAGCTCCACAGTTTTGAAAAAATAGAGTTTTAAGAACGCTATGTAAGCTTCTTCGAATGGATATTTAGTTGTGTCAAAGTAAAATGTAGCTTGGTAAAATTGCTAAAATTAATAGCTTGGTAAAATGCTTTTTTCATAGCATTCAAGTTAAATTCGAGAGATTTGTATTTATTTTCTCTTCAAAAAGTGACAACATTATTGAAAATGTGGATCTTCACGGTGTCCTCATAGTCAGCAAGTATGAAGCTAAAAATTAATACACAACAACATAGACAAGGGTTGCTCTGATTAGTTCAATGTTTCTATTTATCTGCGCGAGAACTTGATGAATTGTTCCTAATCGAGAAATTACCACAGAAATATCTTATAAAACATTATTTCATTGAAATAAGACAACATTGGGCAAATAAGTCTTCCACCTCTTTAGTCTATTGGACATTGTCCAAAGTGTTCGTCCCTATGGATAGAATGGATTGGAACTGCATTTACAATGAAAGCAAGCTACCGATGGTCTAAATTTGTGTCCGTGTTCCAATTGTCTACCAGCTTCCATTTCGAGCATGAATGACACCTCACCAATCCTTACGACTAGATTGTTTCTCAGTAAGCTCATTTCCTTGGGAATACCCGGTCGGTAGTGAAGACTCGTTTTTCAGCAGGCACTTTCCCCCACCATTGAGTTTGTTTTCCAATAGCTGGCTCACGAGTGGATGAGAGGATCGACTCTTCGACAAAGAAGACAAGCGAAGCAGTCAACTGGCTCCTTCTAATGACACCGTCGGGACATTTCTCTTATTAAACCCAATTACAGTAAATGTGGGCTCGGAGACTGCGGGTGTTCCCGCCAAATTACTGACTTCCTGCCCTCTCGTCGTCGCTGTCATTTACGCGGGACTCGTTTGTTCAGCCGGTTAATTTGTTTGTCGGAGACGCGCGGCGGTCGCACCAGCTTACCGCCCTTAAAACAACACTGTCCGGGGTCGGTCGGTCCGGCACGGATACTACGGGGCGTAGCGGATCAGCCAGGTAGCAGACCCGTCTCTTCTCCCCCCCCCCCTGACCCTCCTTCCCACCAACAACAGTCACACCGACTCTCGGTTCACAACTCTAGCTCTGTAATTTGACATCCGGCACCGCTTCCATTCACGACAACCCGAAACTCCATCTCCTTCTACTTCTTTCCAATTTGGAACAAATCCAATATTAATACCTGATCAAATTTAACAACGGAGTGTTGCAAAAAAATGGTGAACTGCCGCTGCAATAACACTAACTGCACTTCTTCCGCTCGTAACATCGAAACAAGCCGTCCGGTAATAACAAGCGTAACAATATTGCTTAGCATGGGCTGAGGTAGGAAAAACGGCTTGCTGGAAGAAATAACCTGATTGATATTGGACATAAGTTATGACTTGCATTAAGTTCAGCTTCTGGAGTTCTGGTGTCGGCGAAATTATTATTGGACTAGGTTATTTTCAATTTAAAGTTGTTTTATTTTATGTTAAACTATTATTGATATTCTATTTACTGTCATTCTGTTTACATGATGCTTTGATTGTTTTTGAACTGACTTGAGTGCATATTTTATGCTGGAATTACTATTCATAGTTTGCACCGATTGTACAACCACCGATGGTGTAAAGATGCGTCTTCATCTGCAAGAAAATACTATTTACAATGGCAAGTTTATTCGAATCACAAATTCAACAAATAGATAAAATCTATTACATAAGTTATATACTTATGTAAACATTACACAGTATATATCCACATATTTTAAGAATTTTCAAAATATGTGCATATATACTGTGTAATGTTTGTGACTAATAAAATTTATTCATTCATTCATATTGAGATAGAAATATCGTCGTACTTTTATGTAATTTGATTTGATCATAGATATTTGTTTATTTGCGATACTTTTTTCGCAGATTGATATGTAGCCTAGCTTTAGAAAGCGTTAAATCAGGGAGAACTTTCTTTAATTGAATTACGAAGTTGGTACTGCATCAGGCCAATAATAGTTTTCAATAATACCAAAGTGATATGGATGGTTTCCTTTGAATTACTAGTTAGTTCGAGCTTTAATCAATCCAGGCCAATTAATATAGAATATGGTGAATTAAACTTTAGCAATAACTTCTACATCCTGTTATCTGTACAGAATTTGCTTTCAAAGATTCTATTTTAAACTACTACCTCTATGTATCACTACTTTAATTTATATTGCTGAGTATTATATGATTTCAGGTATATTTTCATGTATTATATGCAGTTATGTATGCTTCCACCAATTTTCATCACATGTATTACATCTGAGATTTGTTTTTATAAGATTGTGACCTTCTTGGCATCCATACTCACTGATTACTGCTTATTAGATTGTGAGCATGCTCAGCTGAGAAAAATACTTGACTAAAACCACATCCATCTTTTTATTTCCAAATGAAATACCTTGAGAGCAGTAATTTTCCAGTTTGCTTATCAAAGCTCTAAGGACCTTCGTCAATAACAACAATCTTCAGATGTTTTCGATTCCACTTACTGGTAATATCATCATTATTACTATCATGACTTAAAGAAATGAATGCTATCGTTCCGAAACAGCAATTACCGCAATCTTTTAAATTACAAATTGCGTTGTAATGACAGAGCGTTAATCTTCATAATTTCATAAACCTATTACGGAATCTCATTTGAAAACATTGTGACAAATTATCGCAATGTCTGAGATTCATTTTGGAGATGACAAAATTTCAATAGAGTTTTATTTTGTTACTACATAACTTAGTTGTACAGTACTTTGAATTGAATTAGGGAGATAGCTTTAAACAGTACTGCTTCTGTTGCCTGGTAATATGAGTGATAAAAAACTTATCTCAAGAAACTCATCTGGCTTCTTAGAAAACCTTGTCATGTAGAGTAGAAGGAATAGAGTGGAGTTGAAGAAAAAGAATTGGTGTAAGAAAAATTGAATTTTTTTTCCAAAAAAATAGAATAAGAATTGAAGATTATACCCTGTGATAAGATGAAAAATATTAAGAACAGCAGAATAAAACCTAGTGAATCTAATTGAATCACGTATGATAAATTTGGCACCTTGGCGAGGTTTTTGAAGGTGAATAAAAAGCGACCTTAACTAACCGCAAGATTCAATCAGTGCACTTGAAAATAACATGAGTGTCATAAATTGTTAATTTAGTCCTAATATCATTCACAATCCATTTCTTGAATACTGAATGTCACACAACAATGGTTTTCTACTTTGTTAAAGACAAAGAAAATGAATGAAATTCTATCAAATCCTACCGATGCCTAAACGTTGTGAGGTGTAGAGGCAGGTCAAATCCGGCAGCTAGCCATGCTATAGCCATGGCCAGCCACCTAATGACACGGACTTTATAAATTCGATTATCTCGTAACTAATTACGACCGGCCAGAGCCATGCACGAAACCAATTCCAACAAATGAAAGACAATTACCTTGCCGTAATTGAGGCCGTCCTCGGTTTGCTTAATTCAATTACATGACGTGTATAAATATGACCTCTGATGATAGTAGTCAGCTCTTGCTTTTTTAGGCCTGCCTCTCTCTCAACGAATCTAACTGAGTCAACCTGTTCGGGGTTGGAGGAGGATAGAGAGTACAATACAGAATGATAAATAAAGTGAGTAAATGGGAGAGAAAGTGCAGATAGAAAAGAACCTGTAGATGAGGAAGAATGATATCCCTACGGATTGTAATTTCCTTGTCAGATTGAGATAAAATTAAGAAACGAACAAGTTAGAGCGAAGAGATAAACATAGATGATGAGTTTGAAGAAAAAAAAATGTACATATCCTCTAATTCCATCCTTTTTTTGGGTAAGGGGACGTAAATGACCCTTAAACCCCCCCCCCCCATCAATATGGCCAAGTTAAAGCAAATGCAGGGCGGCTAAATAAAATTGAATTTAGTTCACACGTTCGTGAGTTTATTCCTAGTTTGTGATTCATTTCAATTGAATAAAGTAATTAGTAACCCGTAATAATTTAGAGAAATTAATATAGAAGTAAAAACTAGCTGCTTCGTTCACTTTCAAGACTGGTCAGTATTATGTTGTCTCATCAAGGGTGAAAGAAAAAATAATGACGGAAGGGGGATTATGCATGATAAGTTTTAAACTGAGTCTACAGAAAATAATGATAACTAATAGAGTAGCTACGAACAGGTAGGAGGATTTCAAGTTCGAGTACCTATTCGATTAAGTAGGTTACAGTAATAAATTCAGACAATACAGTTAAGGATATCTAATGTTACATATACTTATCATATTCCACAATAGAAAATGAGGTGCTGGTTTGATATGTGATCCCCTAGTTCGCCTTACTCCAATAACAAAAACAACACAACAAATTTAAGAAGTAGAAAATAGAAAGAGTTACTGTTTAAAACCTATTCTAATTCCGAGAAATTAACTTTATATTTTACTGAACCTACAACCGGATTCAATCTTACAAACTTGGCTCTTCTAACGAAATGGTTGGAAAAAGAGAGAAAAAGCAAAAATCATACTTCATGAGAAAGAAAAATAGATACATGATGAATTGCATTACTGCGAGGGGGGAATATCAGGTAGATAAATGAAGAAAAATAACATCCTACAAAATTGAAGTAGGTAATCTCTTATTCAGAATGCGTTTTCCTTAGCATGCATTACCAGCATTAATTTCCATTTCACGATCTCAAATTCAATTTCACTTCTTCCTGGCGGAATTAAATTGAAAATAATGCTAGTAATAAGTAAAATGGAAGATTGAAATAAGACACCAGCAGGATAAAGCGTAAAGAAACTGAAGGCTGTAAGTAAATCATTGTGCAATTTTATTCTCAAATTACCATACAGCATGCTAGAATATTCTCGATATTTCTGAAGGTTTATCAGGAGAAATAAAGATATATGTTATCAATATGGGTTAAATTATACATTTTTCTTAGAAAATTACATTAGAGTTACAACTTGTTTGTAGTAATGGGATCCATCAATAATAAATAAAATTATTCCACATTAGTTATTAAGTTGTTCACCTATTCTTTTTTACGGCTATGTCCACTTGCTCCCCGCTATCAAAAAAACTAAAATTGAAATGCATCATATTTTTGTACTATTTTTGTACCTTTTTGTACCACCAAAAGAAAATTTTGTACCACCTCCCTACCTGAGATAATAGTAACTCTAAGGTCGGGGAGCAAGTGGACACTCTCTCACGCATATGTCATATGCAATAAGTGAATACACCATATTTTTGTACTATTTTTGTACCTTTTTGTACCACCAAAATAAAATTTTGTACCACCTCCCTAACTGAGATAATATCAACTCTAAGGTCGGGGAGCAAGTGGACACTCTTTCCCCAAATGTTATATGCAAGATTTGAATACACCATATTTTTGTACCTTTTTGTACCACCAAAAGAAAATTTTGTACCACCTCCCTACCTGAGATAATAGTAACTCCAAGGTCGGGGAGCAAGTGGACACTCTCTCCCCGCATATGTCATATGCAATAAGTGAATACACCATATTTTTGTACTATTTTTGTACCTTTTTGTACCACCAAAAGAAAATTTTGTACCACCTCCCTAACTGAGATAATATCAACTCTAAGGTCGGGGAGCAAGTGGACACTTTTTCCCCACATGTTATATGCAAGATTTGAATACAACATATTTTTGTACTATTTTTGTACCTTTTTGTACCACCAAAAGAAAATTTTGTACCACCTCCCTACCTGAGATAATAGTAACTCTAAGGTCGGGGAGCAAGTGGACACTCTCTCCCCGCATATGTCATATGCAATAATTGAATACACCATATTTTTGTACTATTTTTGTACCTTTTTGTAACACCAAAAGAAAATTTTGTACCACTTCCCTTACTGAGATAATATCAACTCTAAGGTCGGGGAGCAAGTGGACACTTTTTCCCCACATGTTATATGCAAGATTTGAATACACCATATTTTTTTACTATTTTTGTACCTTTTTGTACCATTAAAAGAAAATTTTGTACCACCTCCCTACCTGAGATAATAGTAACTCCAAGGTTGGGGAGCAAGTGGACACTCTCTCCCCGCATACGTCATATGCAATAAGTGAATACACCATATTTTTGTACCTTTTTGTACCACCAAAAGAAAGTTTTGTACCACCTCCCTAAAGGAGGATATAGCAACTGTAAGTTTGGGGAGCAAGTGGATACTCTCTCCCCATATATGTCATATGCAAGATTTACCATGTTATCACCCTTGTTGAATGTAGAGTTTCAAGATCTATGATTTCAATGATGAACACTAACTTACCATAAAGATCTATAATTTTCATGATGAACACCACCATAAAAATTCCATTTCTTCAAAATATATAAGCCAAAGAGCATGAACCCACTTTCAATGTATATTTTCACCTCCTCTACCAGTTAAACACGCCTCTGGACAAAGATTGGGCTTTAATTTGACTTCAGCCAAATTATGCAGAGGACCTTTTAGTTCTTAATCTTGCTTAAATTATTTCTGTATAATAACATTTTTTGCTCTAAATGTGATAGTTTACAAAATATTCAAGAATAACTGAAATTTTCACCCTCTCCACCCCTAAACCCATCAATGGAAGACTATTTTTGTAACTTTTTACTGAACAATGAGTGGACTGTGTTCAAACAATTTGCCATGGTCAGGAAACGTTTACTTTGGATGTTGAGGTTTAAGTCTATTTGTACTATACTATAAGTTTAGAGAACTATTTCTATTGATGTTTATTGCTGTTAATTTCTAAATCTTCGCAAATCTATTGTCATTAATTGACATTCTATCTGGTGAATTCGTAATATATTTTTGAATGTCATCATTTTAACACGGTTTTAATCAACTTTACTCCACCCACAAACCCCCACCCACCCACCACCCCCCCCCACCCAAACTTTTTTGGAACCCCCAAGAAATTCAATGACGCAGTCTGCGTCATAGCCCCCCTTGTGGGCAACACTGTATGCAAGTAAAATTTGGATAAGAAATGGGTACAACGATGGGTATAGAAAATGAAGGGGTGATGGGAGTTTGTCATTTTATGTTAGGGGGCGATGGGCCAGAACAGGTTGGGTACCTCTGGTCTGTAATTCGTTCTTTTCGTCCTGAAGGTTCATGATGGGAAATTTTCGTCGAGGCAAGCCTCTCCAAAAAAATTATTGGTCTTGTTAGCTTGTTCAATGTGATCTTGTTCAGCTTGGTTCTGTAGTGATGAGTCTTCAAAAGCTTGTAATTCGTTTTCACTGCTATTTTCTTTGTATATGGAATAGCCAAAGTCTGTTTGTTAGTTACTATCCAAGTTTTGTCCTGTCATTTGAAACAAACGGCGGTTTTTTCTAAGTGGACCAGAATTACTTGTTGAGATGCTCATTGGGGTTGGTTGATCAACTCGCTGTTGAGGAAATTGTGGCCTATTGAATCCCTGATTGTACAGACGATTAGGCTGATAATTTTGATTATGATTTTGATTTTGATTATTATATTGCACTGGTTTGTTCGAAAAATTGGGAGATTGTTGCATGTTGGGGCCTCTATAGAACATTTTTCTATAGAAAAAGAACAGCAGAATTCTAGTTTTAGTTCAACACTTGTGAGAGAACCAACTACTTAACGGCAACACCCTCAGCTCTCAGCGCAGAGGAAGAATACTCCGACTCTTCGACAAAGGTAGGCTACTTTTACAATATTTCATAATTTTACATATTCGTATTTATTATTAGTCTAATAATGCAATTATGTAGAATCCGCTGTACGATATCATGACACTAGTTGGGTTTAGGCACTGAGTGTTATGATTAGGGAATCGATTCTACTGCAATTGTTGGCATATTTTTCAATTCAAATTTTTTAATATTAATCCAATTAACTTTCTGATCATCTCAAGATTAGTTGATCTCAATAACGCATTCATTAGAAATTATGAGATCAAGTAATTTTTTTTTTTTTTAAATCACTGCGATTGATGATAATAATGATTAATTAATATGATAGATTAAATGCCATGTAATTTTGTACACCATTTAGATTCAAATCGTGATACAGTAAAGCATTGATAAGCCAAACTTCAATATTCTGAAACATCAATAATCCAAATGGCTTGTTTTGTACTGCACTGTATTTTGTGCAATGTCACCAACAAAACAAAAATACATACTGTATTGATATCTACCATATTGATATGTACAGTATCAAGGGGTGTCCACAATACAAACATGATCCTTATTAAGTATCTATGATAGGATTACCTACTACAACAGTGCAGCAAAACTACTGTAGTTATAATTTCTCAAAACAACCATATATACAACCAAATAAATATGTAAGCATTGTACAGTAGACATTTATCAAATTCACATAAAATATAGAACTAAAAAGAAATTGGCTCTATTTCAACCAACCATAAGTAGTAAGCCTGAAAGGCATTTAAATGAATTTCTCTTCAATAATCCAAACGAATCACTAATCTAAACTGTAAACTACTCATGTTATTATATTATAACAATTACTTTGGATTACCGATGCTTTACTGTAGCAAACTACAAACAACAATTTTATATAAGAAGTTCATTTAAAAAAATACAAACTGAAGACTATCTCAATTACTGATTATGCAATTGCAATAATATTATAGCAAAGCAATGTGTGTCATTTTCCAATGTATGAAGGAAAGGACAGATTGTTCTATATTGTATATTTAGAGTATATTTCATACAGCTCCATATTTATTTTCTAATGTACAGAGAAAATGATTGTTCTATATTTAGAGGATATTTATTTATTGGTGAATATCTTATTTGTGTATAATATAATTAATATGATTCTTATTATTATTAATATTGAATTTTTGTCTGTCAATGATTTTGATGTATTCTTGAGAAGTTTAGTGCTTTGTTATCTCAAATCCAAACTATTTTTTGCCTTAATTGTTGTGTTTGTGTTTTAACTTCAATCAATAATATAGGTAATAATTTGGGAGTATCTCACATCGTCTAGATTTCAGATCGTCTAGGTGCTATTTTAAAACGAATCTGGAGTATGTGAGACGGCTGGAAGTATCATGCGCTGATCGTCTCAGATCGTCTAGTATTCACATCGACTAGCGTCTCACTTCCTCTATATTTCATATCGACTAGGTTCCATAGCAGCCAGGCCGGTACAGTCAGCTACCGACTAAAATAGAGCCCGCCAGCTGTAATCACACGTTCTAATTATTCCATATCGTTTCACAATGCCATTTCACTATCTGAATTCCAACGAAAAAAAATAATTTTGGTACACTTGACAAATGGTATTACGTGATGTTACGGGAAAGTTGTAGATAGAGATCTTATCTTGAGTTTATATTTCAAACTTTTATCTCTATAAGGTGAACCTTCTTCTCTTTGAATTAGGAGCAGAGTTTACAAGTTGGATAAATAAAACTAAGCACTTAGTTCCTTTCAAGTTGTTTAACGATTTAGTTTTTCTTCTACAGTTATTCACTGTTATTCTTTCAATGTTATTAATTGCTATAGTGCTATATTTACAAAGTTTCATTTTGATGTACAGTATACAACGTTTTCAATATAGGCCTACAGCAATATTTAGCTTAATTTATAACAGAAATATACAATGCCGTGGATAATTACTATCCTATAGCCTACACTGGATAAATATACTGCAAATACTTTCAATAACTTACAATAAGAATAACTATTTATGTTATAATAACTTACAATTAAGGGAAAGGCTCCGTTGAGCCTGCCTTTGGTTAGAGTCAGTTAGAGACATTATATTCTATATCATATGTCAGAATTGAATTACGTTGATTTCAGCTCTAACTGAAAATCATAAATTCAAATCGATTTTTCAAATACGAGTAGTTTTGGATAAACTCTACATAAAGAAATATTTCTTATTGATTTCATAATTCCTAATTCATGCTCTTTATTTTTTATTAATCTATCCATATTGCAGGAATATTTGTCTATCAAGTCTCATTTTTAATTATTTTTGAACATGCAGGGTTTTCTTCTCAAAAAATTTCACGAATTATGGAAGCTGTACGTACATAAATCATTTGATTTGAAAATCAATAGACATTGGAAATTATGTTTTTACTATCATTGCCATAATGAATATCTATATCATGTCTTAACAGGAAAATGTCGCAAATTTTGTCCAGTTTTTTTTTATGGACATGTACTCCATTTTTGTGAAATTCAAATTCGAGTTATGGAGTTCGCTGTATCCACTGCAATCAATAGGAGAGGGTTTGGGGGGGAAAGTTTTGGGAAATGAACTCTCAAAAACTGATTTTTAGCAGTTTTTTGCGGAGGATAGTATCCACAAAAGTTTAAAGCTTGTGCGTGTGTAATGTGATTGATGTTGATGAAAGATGAGAGAACCTACAGTCTCAGCTACAAAGGTAAATGGCTGTAAACAATATCAGAGCAGCTGGAAAAGTTGAAAACAGTCAAACGGTCACCGTTTTAACCGCTGTCACGAGTATTACGTGACTTATCTTCTATTGCTAGGAAGACCCAACGATTTCTATACATAAATATTTATGTAGCCCCATAGAAATCGTTGAGTAGAACACGTTAGAAATCATAGAACCATACACTACTCAAAAATAAGTTCTTGATATGAGTCGGTAGTGTTTTCAAGTGAATTTATTTCATTTACCATTCAAGGAATTTTGAGTGGACCGGACCCCCGGAATGGAGAAGTCTCGGTACACAGGCTAGACAAGTAGGACAAGGATTCATGATGAATCATTCTGTACAAGCAAGCACAAGTTCCCTATCTTCTTTATCTAAATCCAAAAACTATTGTAGGCTACATGTTTTTCTGGATTGTACAGCGATGTGCAATGATGAAAAATTATTATAGAAGCACAATAGCCTATAATTAGCTCATAATTATTATGTCTGAATTTAAGCCAGTATGATTTTTACCAAGAGTTTTGGTGAATTTTTTAATAAATGAAATGTTTGTAGAATCCTGTTTCTGCTAGATTGTGTTCATATGAAGGAAGACTCGAAATGAAAACCCTCAAATCGAATTCAACATATTGAGTAGGTATTTGAATAAAGTATGTATTTAATGAAAAATCGTAACTTTCTATTTCTCCTGTGTTATTGATTAATTGGTAGCCCTTCTACAGTTTCACTCTGATACAGCGTCAATAATATTGATAATAAATGATGTTATAACTAAGTCATACTGTATTTGTTTTACGGAATCACAGTGAGCTCTATATAACTTTCATTGAACTGAATATTGAGACCATGGAAAATTGACAGTTGATAAGGCCCCCACCGACCCCGTTGCGCAAAGGTAACGAACAAGTAAAAAGGAACAAACTGTTTTGATAACTTTTTTATGAGTTTGTGATACAGTATTTCAGTGGATCTCAATGATAGAAAAAATGAAGGATGTAGTTTTATTCAAGTGAATCAAAAACCTAGGTAGCAAGAGTAAAATCCTATTACATTAAGTGAGCAATTTCTGTATCTGTATACCGTATTTCTATCCAAAATTTAAGATTAGCACAACATTTGTGAGTCAGAAATGATTTCAAATGCAAAATGAAATTGGTTTTGTCCAATGTTTTTCTATGAAACACTTGAAACACAGCCTACCTGAGCGGAGCTCGGTTCATTTCTTCCATTTAATAATGATGTTATTCTATGGTGGAAATTTTCCATATATAATGTGATTAAGTTATAATAATACAGTACTAGAAATATTTTTCTGCCACTCTAGAATGTCTTTTTTATTGGGTGAAAGGTTGAAACACATACATTTCACAGCTAATAAAGAGAACTTCCTCAATTTCGAGTATTTTAGATAAATGGGCTAGTGTGTGGCCACGAATCTGGAATCTGAATTTCTTCCTTTTTTGCGCGATTTAGGTTCGGGTGGAAAGGATGAGTCATACATAAAGTTTGTAGAATTATTTATATAAAAATGGCTAGTCTCGATACGGAAATATTTGTTTAGTGTCGCCGGGCTGTCGCGCCGGTAATTGCTTATTTCCTGTCTAGTTCATCCCCTCTCTATTTCTCAAATACTGTTTTTCAATCTCATACAAAAATTTAGCATCAGTTACTGCTGCTAGTACAGCAATAAGGCTGTGCAGGCAATTGTGAGTCTGTGAATTATTGACAAAAATATTTTCCCCACCAATCCAAGAAATGTCGAAATGGGCTATTGTAATTTATTTTGAATCTTTATGTAAGTATAAGAATGTTTCATATCAATTCAAGGGTAGCCCTAACCAATTTGAGCAAGAAAGGTCCCAGGATGGTGGGGGGGATAAAATTGCGTTTATCTACTGGAAGAGACATAAGGGCGAAGCTGGTCTCCCCAGATCCCGATCCCTTTCCCCTTGGCGATGGACAGTTTCCAAGTTATCAAATCGAGTTTAAAACCGATTAAAACCAGTTGAAATTTATTTCAAATTGGTTATCGATTTAAAAAAATCAACACTTCCCTGCTCACGACTGTTTTCCCTGATGATTGGAAATTCTCAATTGTTATCCCCTTGAACGAAGTTCCTAATCCTATTTCTCTTTCTGATTATAGGTCTATTAGTATCTTCTAGTGCTTACCAAAGTTTTAGAAATTCTTGTTCATGACCAGATGAGTAAGTTCATTGCTAGATAAGGTTTGATCAGTGACTTTATTCAGTCTGGTTTTAGAGAGGGACTTAGTAGGTACCCTTCTGAGAGTCACTGATGATATTCGTAGGGCATTGGATGGGTAAGAGTTGAATCTGATCATTCTAGTTGACCTCAGTAAAGCCTATGACTACATTTTTCACCCCATTCTATTTTATAGATTAGTAAATATGAGCGTCTCTCATTTCACTATCCCTCCACGGTCCCGATCCCTACCTCCTTGGCGATGACTCAAGCACAGTTTTCACAGTTATCAAGCACTATTAACTTTAACCCGTGAAATGAGTTAAAATAGGAGAATTTTAAGTCTAGAAACGATCAAAATGTGGCTATAGATAGGTTACTTTTTCGGAGGGAGGGCCCCTGGACACCCTTTTGAGCATGAGAGCCACATATTTTTCATAATAATTGTGAAAAGACAGCTTTGAGATATGGGCCTACTGTGAAGGTAGACTATAGAGTTTGTCTGTCACAATTAAGGGCAGGCTTATCGGAACCGTTCACCAAGTTATAGTATTGTGTTCGAATTCACTTCTTTTATCTTTTGTGACATACATTCATATGATAATTTATTACTTTGATAAAAGCATTGAAATTCAACAAGAAACATATTTTTAGAATGAATTTAAGTGGCGAGTCTTGGAATGAAGAATGAAAGATAATGTCTGATTGAGGTAGTACATTATCATTGTTGTTAGTGAGGGGGGAGGGCTAGTTTGTACCCCCCTCACTAGAAATTTCTGGTCACGCTTACGGGCGGTGGGAAAGAGAGGGTGGAGGGGAATTTTCGCAAAAAAGGTCAGCAAAAACTCATTCATGACCCCCCCCTCAAATTTAGAGCTGGGACCACCCTTGTATAAGATAAGAAGTCACTCATCTCAAGTGTTGAGGTAGTGTAGTGATAGCTGCTTCCAGTTCTTTGTCACTTTCAAAATATATCCTGCCAAAAAGTCCTTCAGTTTATATGTGAAGCATGTTTGTCAAAAAGACTTGGTTTTTTCAAATTTCAAAACGGGTATTACTTTCCGGATGCCTAAGTATATTGAACAGCATTTAAAGAAATTTGAAGGACTCTATAAAGCAATTTGACAATACGTTTTAACTCTTTCATTTGATGGGAATAAGATCGTAGAAGCTTTAACACTGATAAACCTATTCATATTTCATGAATGTTTTAGTCATATTGATCATTTAATTTAACCTTTTTCATTGTTTCAAGCTCGATTTATGCAATGAACTTTTAAAAATTCCAAATAAGTAGGTTGTAACTCATGATTTGTGATTTAGGCTACATTGAAATGATGATGATGTGAATTGGATTGATTAGGAATAAACACAAGAAACAATTCAGTATACTTGTGATTTATTGAAACAAAGTTAAAAGGAATAGCAGATATTGAAATAACTACACAGTAGTTATTTTCAAACAGTTTGTTTCTCATAATTTTTACAAAAATAATCTATTTTGTTCAGTTTGATCAATTGAGCAATTTATTGATATGCTGTAGTTATATTTTTAAAAGAACTGCCATGAGTATTCCGTCAGGAGGATGGTCTTGGAATAAAATTTTGTGTATTACTAGGCTAATTTATACAAGAAATTTCAAGTACTTCAATAGAGAATTCTTGTTATTGGACCCTATCATCAGAGTTGTTAACAATTCATTAAGAAATCAATCTTCTACCTTGTATTAATTAATTGAGATTGGGACACTTATTATATTGGACCTTATCATTAGAGTTGTAATCAAATCATTGACAAATAATTATTTTGTACAATGACATTTGTAATGTTTCTGTTTTTTTATGTGGCAATAAATTCAATTCAATTCAATTCAAATCAATCTATCAGCTTGTTTTATGCTAATTGAGACAGAAGTGATGGGAAATACTGAATCATATCTATGGCGAAATTGAACGCCACTGTGCTGGGCGTAGCGAGAGGAGTCCACTTTAATTGGAACCGAGCATACTAGACGAAGTGAGAACTGGACGGTTTGAAAACTAGACGCTCTGCGACAGCGTAACGCAAGAAACTAGAGGGTCTGCAATCTAGACCACCTGACACAGAGAACTAGATGGTTTGAAAACTGGACGCTCTGACATACTAGACGCTCTGCGACACTAGACGGTCCGAAATACACCCAATAATTTATATCATCACATTGAATAAGATTTTCAGGAAGCCTGCTTTTTACACCCTGAGCTATGTGTATGTCATATTTCCGACAGATATAATATAAATGATACCCTAGTTAGAATGAAAGTTGTAAATTACGTTAAGTGATTCCTCTTCAGGAATGAAATAGCCAAATATCTGTTCATAGTGGGAACTTGATACTTTATCCAAAGTTGGAACAAAAGTAATGATTAAAATAGAATTTATTGTAGTTGAGAATCCATTTGGAATAAACTAGGTACTCTACGGTACCTACACTAATTATCCTCTGGGAGGACTCCCCTAATCAATTAAGATAACAATCAATTAAAATATTCAGACACTAAAAATTTCTGGATCAAATGTATGTCAGAAAATGAATAGACATGATAATAATTGTCCTATTCTAGCTTAATTAAATCACAATTTCTATTTTTATGCAGTTGAATAATATTTTAACAATCTAGTTCCCAATCTGAACTTTCCTTTGTAAATCTTAGTTGTGTATAATATAATTTATATGATTCTTATTATCATTAGTATTGCATTTTTGTCTGTCAATGATTTTGATGTATTCTTGAAAAGTTTGGCCAATGTTGAGTGGTTCATTTATATTCGACTTTTATATTTGATTAATAAGTGAATAAAATTTAATTCATTGAAAATATACACGATTCACGAAATTTTTTGGTATTATTATAAACATCATGTTAATGTTGAGTTAATTTGTCAATTTTTTGTTATTTCCCCTGTTATTAATTCGTATCAAACTGTGATGTTTGTAATATTTTAAAATAAGTTCACTTATTTGAAGATTCTTGGTATGAGGGAAGGGAAAAATGTTCAGTTGTTTTAGTTCTTTGTTATCTCAAATCCAAATTGCCTCAATTGTTGTGTTTGTGTTTTAACTTCAATTGATAATAACACAAACCAAATTTGAATACCCACAGAAACACTTTTTATTCTAAGAACTCCAATTCTGTAACAATAATTCTATCACAATCATCTCTCAACTGATTTTCTCTCCGTCTTCATCTTATGTCTTATGGTATTGAAAGTCATCTGATTTAATAATAGATCAACTTCTTTCAATACCATAGGCTACATCATACATGAAATTTATACTTTTTAATTTTCATAGCATAGTTCACATAGCATGTTTTCATAGCATACATGGCTTGACCAAAGATGGGATAGCTTCACTACATCCAGTGGCGCACCCAGGGGGGGGCTTAGGGGGCTTAAGCCCCCCCCCCCAAGAACCCGAGCTCCTTAAAAATTGTTAATAATTTTCAAGAAAATTTACTATATAGAGAGTATGTGCTGCAGGCTGATTAGTGTTGGTACATGTCATTTATTCACACTTTTCAAGTAGAATAATGTTCATAACAAGTGGCTTGACATGGGGGGTTTTGGGGCTCAAGCCTTGCCCTCAGGTCCTGAAATCCTTATCAAAATGTTGATAATTTTTAAGCGAATTGACTGTGTAATATGGACTCTAGGCTGTACATTTAAAACTTGTTTAAATCGGATGACAATTAACAATATCGTTGTACTATTAACAGGAATACTATGAGTGACTACCATAGGTGGAAATAGAGTTTGTAGCCTTGCAGAATTAAATTTGACTAGGTGGCTGGGTAAAGATAATAAAAATAATTCGTTTCACTAGGCCGACAGTAAAATAACAACGCAAAAGTCTCAGAATGGTGTAGACATAATAATTTATAATAGTAGATGTAGCATGTTTCAGATAATTTTTTACATTGTTTCAATTTAATTCACACCATCTATATGAAGACCTTGGTCATTTCTGAATGGATGCTGGAATAGCTGTAATCTATCGCCCTCTTTATTTCTGTAACAAAGCGTTCCGGACCTACATTGATTCTAAGTTTTTTACCCTCATGAGAAGTTGCTTAAGCAGTCTGGCAGAATCATTTTGAACTCCTGAAACACTGTACAAAAAATACTCATGATGAACACATTTTGTTTCCCCATAGCTACTCTAATACTAATACTCTTTAAAAAGTCAAGTAATGAATCCCCGCCCCCTCAATAAACTTTATCGGGCGCAATCTTGCAAAACGTCGTCTGAAAATCCCAATTTACAAAATCCCCCTAACAAAATTTTCCCTGGTAGGACGGGTAAGCCCCCCCAAACCAAAAGTCTGGGTGCGCCCCTGACTACATCAAATTCAAGTATAATTTTATTAATTAACAAACAATATTGAATGAGAACTTATATTAAACACATAATTATTTTATATTTGTCTGATTCCTTTTTAAATGTAAAGGGATTTTTAAATCTGTTCTCTATTTTTGTAATGATTTTTTTACAGACACTTGATCCAGGTAATTGTCAATAAGATCATTTGTCTGCCCTCACTTGCATTCAACCAATAAACTATTATTTCATGTTATTTGGATTTTAAAATTTGCAAACCTGTAATCTTGTTTCATGTCAGATATTTCAATTGTGTGTTTACTTATATTTTATTAATCGATTTGTTAAAGACATTTTTGAGGAAAAAGATGCTAAGATGTGTGACAACATTATGAATATAGCATGAATGCTTGAATGAAAAATGGGCAGTTTCTGTTTGATAAAATGAAGAAGTTATTGAATAGGTAGTATTTTTTAAAAAACTATTTTATAAGAAGAAATAATGATATTTTCTGACTGCTCTTTTTCAACTTGTGAATTTTCATAAGATTAGCCTTAGAAAAGATATTTCATAGAATATTATTTTAGGAGAATTTATATTGTAATGATGATGTTAGGTAATTAATGCTAGATACTTTTTATTTAACTCAATGAATAAAGTCCACATTTGACTGGTATTATTGTAATTTTCGCTTAGAATAATTATAATTATTTCTCTACATTATTTGTGGAACAATAAACAATGATTTTTACAGTTCTGTATGTTGCAATGTAATTATTTATTCAAAGAATCTTTCATTTAGAATAAATATATTTCACTAGGCACTTTACTTCTCAATGATAACTACCATTCATTCAACAAAATTGAATGGTATTTATCATTTAAATGCTGGTTAGCATTATAATACAGTAAGTTGCATTTGTTAAACTGCCAATTTCAAACATCATTATCAATTTCGAATTCTGTTTAATACCACCAATAATTCTGTAGACTGGCAATTAGAAGATCCATTGTTTGATTCCTGGTGTTGACTGAATATTCTTGTGCAGTAGTGGACATCGATTTCCATAAGCTATTTGATATTTTTTTCAATGTCCTTCATTGTGGAGATCTTTAGAATTATTAGTAGTATTTAAATTATTAGTAATATTTTGAAATATTGCATACTGCAAATACACAGTAATACACCCCAATAAAACCTGAACAAAAAAGGGTAATGAGCTGAAATTTAGGACCTGCTGAGATAATATGATAGGCTTGAATTTGTATTAGTTGAAACTGGGCTTGTATGGATATTTTTCAAAAAATACATCATGCAGATGACATATGATGTATTCAAATCTTGCATATGGAATAAGTGGGGAGAGAGTGTCCACTTGCTCCCCGACCTTTAAGTTGCTATTATCTCCTTTAGGGAGGTGGTACAAAATTTTCTTTTGGTGGTACAAAAAGGTACAAAAATAGTACAAAAATATGGTGTATTCACTTATTGCATATGACATATGCGGGGAGAGAGTGTCCACTTGCTCCCCGACCTTAGAGTTGATATTATCTCAGGTAGGGAGGTGGTACAAAATTTTCTTTTGGTGGTACAAAAAGGTACAAAAATAGTACAAAAATATGGTGTATTCAAATCTTGCATATAACATGTGGGGAAAAAGTGTCCACTTGCTCCCCGACCGTGGAGTTACTATTATCTCAGGTAGGGAGGTGGTACAAAATTTTCTTTTGGTGTTACAAAAAGGTACAAAAATAGTACAAAAATATGGTGTATTCAAATCTTGCATATAACATGTGGGGAAAAAGTGTCCACTTGCTCCCCGACCTTAGAGTTGATATTATCTCAGTTAGGGAGGTGGTACAAAATTTTCTTTTGGTGGTACAAAAAGGTACAAAAATAGTACAAAAATATGGTGTATTCACTTATTGCATATGACATATGCGGGGAGAGAGTGTCCACTTGCTCCCCGACCTTGGAGTTACTATTATCTCAGGTAGGGAGGTGGTACAAAATTTTATTTTGGTGGTACAAAAAGGTACAAAAATATTACAAAAATATGGTGTATTCAAATCTTGCATATAACATTTGGTGAAAGAGTGTCCCCTTGCTCCCCGACCTTAGAGTTGATATTATCTCAGTTAGGGAGGTGGTACAAAATTTTATTTTGGTGGTACAAAAAGGTACAAAAATAGTACAAAAATATGGTGTATTCACTTATTGCATATGACATATGCGGGGAGAGAGTGTCCACTTGCTCCCCGACCTTAGAGTTACTATTATCTCAGGTAGGGAGGTGGTACAAAATTTTCTTTTGGTGGTACAAAAAGGTACAAAAATAGTACAAAAATATGATGCATTTTAATTTTAGTTTTTTTGATAGCGGGGAGCAAGTAGACATAGCTCTTTTTTACCGTTGTTCATCATCTGACTTATTCTGAATCATATAATTATTATGCAATGACTATGAATGAATTCAACTCAAAGCCTAATATCAAATTTTAATAGATGTTTAAGCTACTACTCAAATAAGAAATTACGTTCCCTAACATAACGTTTCGCAAAGAAAGTTTTGTTGGAAAAAATTCTCATTTCTCATCAACCAATCAAGTTTTCATAGAGTTTTTTAATTCGTGGTGTTGAGCGAAGGCATTCGTCCTTAGATAGAAGTCAATGTCAGTTGGAATGAGTCGAGACTAATTCTGTTCTTAATATCATTCTACAAATGATACTAATTAGACTGTTTAATATAATAAAACCCAACAGAAAGAGTAATAGGACAGGTGAAAAACTGCGTGGAAAATTATTAAGATCACTTATCCAGTTTTTAGTCTTTGTTTGACCTGGCCTATTTGTGTTTATGATTGCAGGGTGCAACTCACACACAGATCGTCGATAGACAGTCAAGTCAAACTCGCAACGAAGGAGTGAGGAGAGTTGCTGGTTGCTAGTTGTGTTTTATCACGCGATGGTGACCATACGTTCTTAATTGCCACCAGATTGAGCGAAAAAGATAACAGCTAAACACAGCAGTGGAGGGGGGACAGCTCCAAGAAAAACCATAATTATTATGATATTGTATCGTCTAATTAATATATCCATTTGGATGCACTGCAAGGGTCTTATGATCCATGATTATACGCTCTGTGGCAATAATTATCAACAGTTCAGCCTGTTTTGATACAATAAACAGTATACAAAGTTACTGTCCAATATTTAACGACTCCCGATAAAAGCGTTGTTTAACGGAGCAGTGTTGTCCAACTTCTTCTACGCGCTGTATTTTTGATTGGTAAAGCTAAAATAAGTGTTTTGGACATCCTACGTGCATTGAGAGGTGTGGGAAGTTCTTGGACAGGCGATAAAAATCAACTCTTCACTCTAATCAACCAATCTTTATTGTTGCCATATTCTGTCATCTTTTATAAGTACAATGATAATCGATGTCGTTTTATGTGGCTGTAAAAATTTATTGTTATTGAGCAATGAATTTTCAATGTTCAATTCTAATGTGTACTTCCAAGAAAGTGTAAGCTACTTGAGCGAGGTGGTTCTACATTGACGAACGTCTGTCTTTTTGAAAACTAGAATTGAAATTCTCCTCAAAAACATGACACAGAAGAGGTTTTGAAGCACAGAATTGCTTCTCACAAGCATGGTAGGACTGCTATGAGTCTATAATAGGTCTGTGCGCTATCTTCCCTAAATAGAATTCTCGATTCGATTTTAAGAGAGAATAGCATAGAATATTATTTTCTTCGTCATCACATTTCTTACATTAATTTATGAATGTGAATTAATAATTTGAATAGATGAGCACTATTCAAAATCCCATATAAAATACACTCTCTGGTCCATGAATCAGACTGCAAATTTCAATTGATCTCACAAACAGTGGTGTCATTTGAGGAGAGAAGGGGGTCCATGCCCCCCCCCCCCCCAAGAAATGCCAATAATGAAAAAATGCGTGTATTGATAATTGATATTAATATTATTGTGTTGAACAAAATTTCTCCATTGGAATAGCATATTAACTTGATAACATACTTGATTGAGCAGAAATTCGAGCGATTCAGATAGATTTTTCAACAAATCTGACCGATTTTTCCGTTTGCCCCCCCCCCCCCCCCCACCCCCTCGAATTAGGTTGGACTGAAATGACCTACCTCTTCACAAATGAATCGCGAATATCTTTCCAATACCATTAGCATATTCTATGTACATTTTTTTTAAACAGTGGAACCTTTTAATTTTTGTGCATTTTTGAGTATTTATCAAGTTTAGCCTATCTATAATGTAGTATCTTCTGTCGATTGCGAGTGTCAGTGTTATTGTACTTGAGACTTTGAAAAATGATTTTGTTCAGAAAGTGTAATACAAAAAGCTAGGAATGATAAATGATGAAGTGGGCCTCACAATTGAAGAGACAAGTTCTCTATAGGAGAACTGTCGATTTTTTAAAGAGAATTCAGTCCTGAGTGCAGTTATCAGAGGCCAGCATTTCCGGCAATTTTTGAACAACACGAAACCCACTGAACTGATTCTGGCAAAGTAATTTTGAAGGCTGTTCTGGCGATAAAAATTGTCGCCGAAGCACGAGTAGGTAAGTTAGCTGGCTCAAAGTTGTGTCCCCTGAAAGTTAAGTCAAATTGTTCAGTTGGGCGTGCCGGTAACTCCTTCGCCATTGTTGAAAGTGTTCTTCAGTAAACGGAGACTATTCTAGTTAAGCACAAATTACCGGGACAACTAGTGCGTACTGTCACGGAAAGACTGTCAATTCATAACTTGGGTTACTTATCTTTTAATAGCCAAGTTAAGTTTCTTATTGTTAATGCTGTTGGTCTGTAAGTGCGCGCATTAAATTCATAATGAATTGAACATCTGTTTGGATTCCCTAGATTCTCAATGCATCAATCATTAGCTGAAAAGTTGTTTGCAGGTCCGCTAGGAGAAGCTCATACTAATTATCGCCCCATCTCTGTTCGAACACGCATATTAAAACACGTGAATCATATTAAATTGACACCATCATAAATTTCAAGTTAAATTATTGGCTAACCGGATGTAGCGAAGCTTTAGTTTAAAGTAGTTTATCTTTAAAACTCTGAAGGCCCAAATTGCATACTACGAGTATGCACGATGAGCGTTTAAAGAATGCTGCTGCATTTAGCCCAATATTATGGTTTTATTTTGGTTCAAACTGTAGAACTTTATGTTTATGCTCTTGTACTGAGTCTAGTGCAAACGTACAGATATAGAGGTGAACTGTTGTTCAGATCTGCTAAAACTAAGTTGAAACGCTGATTGCGCCGAAATATGCTACTCAAATGTAATTTTTTAATTACACTCAACTTGTGAATAACCGTTTTCGGTTAGACAGGTATTTATTTAGAGAAAATTAATACACAAATTAAGAGAAAGTAAGCAAAATTAATTACATAGACGAAGAAGATATTCAATACAAGATCGTGTCTGTCGTATCTCAAACAAGCACTTGTTGATAACAAACACCTATCACCATTGTTGGAAATCGAACTATATTTGAACCCAGAACATAAATAATCACCCGCAGAGTATTTTAATATGTCTAAGCTCGTTCTTATCTAGATTTATTCAAGGTGTACCTATTCCTATAGGACAGTTGAAAGTTGATAGTTGGCTCTAAGCAATTACAGTTTTGTGAAGTGGAAATCGATTAAGCATGAGTTCACTACTCATATTCAATTCAAGCTCAATTGGAAGTCCTATTAGTAACTGCAATTAGAAGGTAGACATTCAATTTGGAATTTAAGTTCTATTTCTGAACTGGAATTAGCATTAGTTTGAGACGTAGAAAAGTTGGTAATTTGTCATATGAATTTTTCAAACCCGAACTGTTCCATATATCGAGTATTGCAAAGTATATAAAGTAATTTGCAACTCTAATTTAGAAAACTTAGACCTTTGAAGGAGTTTAATCACCTTTTGATTGCTTTTTCATTGTAAGTCCAATCCATTAGCCTTTCTACCTGGGTAATTCAGCTATTCGTCATGAGCTCACCACAACATTTTTGAAAAAAATGTTCATGAATTCCAATAAAAAGTTTCACAACACCCTTAAATTACATTGCCAATATTTTTCAAAGTATCTGGTATTCATAAAATAATACAGATAAATTTTGTTATTTACGACTATGCTGTAATTTCTAAATCTAAACATTATCTTCCAAGTTAACGCGGTGCACTAAATTCATTGTTGTTCCACTCGTATGGGAATTTAAACAAATATTTTTTATTTTTTACTATCTACGCTCACTCCCTTCTGAATAATTAGTGATGTCTTACCTTCGAAGGAGAAAACCATTCTATCTTTCATATCCGTGTTTTCCCCTAAAATTTCGGAGTTATCAAATTCCTGAAAACTTTTTCTCCCCGTGGTCCAAGAAAATTATAAGTTCTTCCTTTCATGGTGCCATGAAGTAACCAGCAATAAATTCATATTAATTTGTACTCTGCTTTCACGTGGAGATTTCACTGATACCCCCTGCAGTTGTCTTAAATTGAATAAAAATTCAAAACTGTGTGTCAAATGGCTATGTGATATGTGACGATTACTCACTGGAACGTGAACTTAAACTTTGTTGGTGTTGGTGTCCGTCGTCAAAAGAAAACCAAGTTGTCGACTGATCAGTTTTTTAATTGTAAGCTGAACTACTGAACGTTGAAACTATCGATTCTAAAGTTCGGTTACAGTGCATGAGACTCGGAAAGTTTGGAATTGTAGAAAAGCAGAAAACAATTAGGTGTTCACTCCTGTAACTACTCATCAAAAACGCGTTAGAGGCCGATAGAACAGAGATAAAAACGAGCGTCCTAATGCGTTCACCACATTCGATTCCCCCCCTTCACACAAGTTAGACACCCCTTCTCCATCATCTTCCTACACCAACCACTGGAACTCTTTTCACACAATAATTGAGGCGACTTGTTAATTTCATTTGTATTTGTTAAGCTACAATGCAGCATGCTACATGCTCGTTTCGTAGCACTATTAAAATTCGTATTATGTTATTAAAGTCTCTTCTCGACACATTCAAATGAGTTGTGATTGCATCTTATCAGCCCGACGCTCAAGATTATCAGTCTTTTATTTCCAGCGAATTAAAACTAGAAATGAATAGTCCAATTAAACTAATGTTTCGAATCCACAACGGCCAGCTAATTACAATTCTCGCGTTTAAATTATTCACACCTGTATGGTTGTTATTCTTCGAATACAAGACAGCAATTGAATGCATTGCAATAGACTAATTGGAGAATAGAAAAAGTAGGAATGAGTCCACCTTGAGAGGTTCATTGTCTCATTTGAAAAAAAATTATCAGTTATTTTATGCATCAGGCCTAGATTATTCTCAATTTCTATGTTTTTCTATTTTATGTTCTATCGTCATCAGTTCTATTCTTCCAAGAATCAGTAGGGGCTAACTTGATGGTTGGTTCGTAAAACTCCTGAAGTTTTGGTATCACTCTATCACTGCACATCGTGCATCGTTTATCATCAATTTTATCTATAAATGAAAACTCAACGTTTTGACAGATTCTTCTGTCTTGCAGATTTGATGCCTAAGGAAATCGGACTCCCCGATCAAAATTATGTAAAAATGTACATTAATGTTTAAGTCTGAATAATTCAAATACACACCGAGTTTACTGGCGATTTCGTATCAGAAAGAAATTGTCTAGTACTGCTTATAAATAATGGTTAAGAATGTATTTGAAGGTGAAAGAAAGGTTTTGATTTATGTACGAATTCCATTGATTGTTGTCCGAAATGTGTTTATAGCGATAAAAATATCAACGGTTCATGATTGATGTCCTTTCTTAGCATTCAGTTTCTGAGCATCTTCAAACTGACCTTTTACTGTCTTGTAACGTAGATTATAAATTTTCTTAGTCAAAAAAAAGTTGACACCCCGTTATGAAATAAATCATATAGCCCTATAACACTGAGCACTCAGCTTTTTTTGCGCGCGAGCCAAGTCTAGAAAAACTTTATTTTTCACTCAACAAAAAGAAAGACTGTTTCCATGCAGACTTACAATGTTAATGGCGAGTACTTTATTATTTTATGATAGAGTGTAAGCGTTTTCAATTGTTAATACAATATTAACATCTGAGGAAAAGGGTGAGTTATCCAAAGTATCTTGACCCCGAATGCCCAGACGAATCGATTGCCTACTTAGCTATAGCAAATAACTAGCTATCAATAATTCCACATCCAGATCTAAGTTACCTGCATTTTAACTTTCTGAACTTCGCCGAAGATCAATAGCAAATTAGAATGACAGGACCAGTTAGCGGTGGTTTGATGGATCATGACTTAACAGCTTTCTTTTGAACTGGCGACAAAAGTGTTCGCCTATTCAATTAGTCGGAATTCAAAAATTGAAAGATCATAGTACTCGTAAGATGCAGGCCGCTCGTCAATGTATCGTTAATTAACGACAACCATGGATAAATTAATTCCAGCTCCCAGGAGAATAGTTAGGTATGGTAGTACAGAGAAGACCGCTGGTAACAGGTAATGAGTACTCACTTGTATTCTCGCTTCTGTCAGTCCTATTTTCATGGCCAGCTCCTCCCTGTAACAAGCAGAAAAAGATACTCTATGAAGTCAATCGCTATCAATCAAACTCGCATCAACTCAGGCATGGCAATGTACTGCGTGCTGCCGAGAAGCGAGCGGTACAAGCCATCAGGCGACTAGACTCACCACTATCACAATGTAACGAATTAACGTTTGCCCATCAAGCAAAGGCTCCAGCAACGATTCCATGCTAATCCAACACCGTATTGTCAAGTCTGTTAGTCGGTAATTAGGAATGATTTATTATTTCGTATTCCTATTAGTGTTCGGTTAAGCAGGTCCTGTCGTTATTAAAACTTGTCTTCCTATTAATGGCGCTCGTTAGCCTATGCAACTATTTAGCATTTCTTGTCTCCTCCGATTTCTATGACGGAACATCATGAGCAACTGATGTCTCACACGTCATGAACTCAAACGGAATTCATTTGTTTTCTGCAACCCGAAAAAGGTCAGTGAGGCACCAATACTCAAGGGATTCTTCCTCAGCCTACTGAAAAAGCATGCGAAAGCTCTTGGAAGTTCGATAAAAGAGGAACTTTCATTGAATGGAATTCGTTAGTAGATTGGAATCAGGGTCAGGGTAATCATGCAGATGAATTTCATCTTTGTTTAATAAAAGTATTCGCAATGTTTATGGATTTACGACATTCAAGTATTGTGTTTGGTGGAGGAAGTTGAAGGGGAATGCTCTATAGGTCCATTAGTTTTTCAAGCGATCTTCGATTATTATTGAATGAATGAATGGGTGATTAATCATGTGGTGAGCGTGGTGTTATGCGATCGTGATGTTCAGTCACGAGCGCTCAAAACTGCACTTGGATGGGTGACCGTGCTTCAATGACTTGATATTATAACCTTTATTATCACTTAACCGGAGGTTAGGAACAGGACCAGAATTTTCAATACCAGCATTTTACCCGGGAACCCAGTTTAGAGATTCTTTTTCTGGTAGATAACTTATGGTAGTGGTTACAAAACTACGAAATTGGGAAGGGTGAGTTAAATACCATACAGTTCATCTGTGTGGAAAGAGAAGTTCACACATAGCCTAACTATTTTTTAATTTTTTTGCACTGATGGTGAAAATTTTTAGTGTTTCTTGTAAGTAAACTAACGTTTTAGCAACTTTGCAGCTCTACCCACCTGCATATAGTTTTGTGTTTAGCTCTTTAGATTAAAGTACTGCAGGAAAAGCTCAATACACACAATAAGTAAGTTTGCATGACACTGCGTAATAAGCATCTGTAATATTGATTTATAGAGCCAACTTGAAACATATCGACGTTTCATCTACATTGTAATGAACTTACCAGATTGTTGTGGAATAGCCCCGAGACTGTCAAACATTAAGGTTAGGAAGCATATTTCATCACATTTGGTAGCGTATTATTTCCATAGAAGGACATACTGGTTAATAGCAAGTGGTAGAATGAAAAAAAGAACAAACAGAAAATTGTAGAATACAGGGGAACAGTGTTGAGGTTTCTCGAGTTTTCTATGGGTGATATTTAAGCGCTTCTGGGAGCCATAATGTTTAGTCTTGTTCGGAGATGTATAAAGACAATGAGTGGGCAGTACAGTGCGTCATGGTAGTTCGAGTAACATTACCAAATTTTCCATAAGGCTGTGTATTCGTGTTAAGAATCCGTCTTCGTGAGCTTGAATCTACAACCTGTGGAATGTAGGACTGTAAAGGACTGTGTGAATAGTGAGTGCTGACATTCTGGGCATTCACGTTCCAACTTGCAGTACCACTTGCAGTACTGCTAGATGGATAGTCGACTCCACTCACGCTCCTACTTGCAATCCAACTTTATTCCTAGTCAGCTGTAAGCATCGCTTTCGAGCCGAAAAATGTAACCGAAGTTGCCCGATTTTGTCCGAACTTTCCCGAAGGTCAAGCACTGACTGAGATAAGTTGGACAACTTTGATCCGACTCCCCCACACACGCTCCAACACCGTCGACATTCGGAAGTCGTCCCTCTAGTCGTCCATCTACAATTCCAACCATCCAACAAGCCCATTCACGTTCCGTTTTCGGATCCAACCTTGGAGGTTGGACTGCTAGTGGTACTGCAAATCGGAACGTGAATGCCCAGCTTAAGTGGACTGTTATTATTCTATTGCTGTACATATCAGAATATTTGACAGTTTTTATCGATATTGACTAAATCTGTACATGCAGTATATTTGTGTTACTTCTTGTGTGTTTAAGCTGTGAAGTGTGTTATTGTGTAAATAGATTTCTAGTTTTTTTCTTACATTTTGTCAGCATTATTTTTAGTGATAGAACCCGTAACAATATTACCACCAAGTGTCTTATCATGTTATCAGCTGTTCTATGAGCTTCTTGCTTCTAAAACACACTTTGAAACAGTAATCGTGTCCATAGGTGAAATTTGAACATTAGTTTTGAAAAGACTGGAAGGAAAATCGAAAACGGGCTTCGAGGTGCACTGAATCGAGTTCAGAGGAAGCTTTGCGTCAAATTTAGTGTTCCAATTCGTTGCCGTTTTTGTCAAATCCGTAAGACTAACAAAGACACAAACACACACATATAAAATAAGTGATAAAAGTAAAAGCAGGAATGGATGGAAACTACTTGTTTGGAGAGATTTCACTCTCATTTAAATTCATTTGAGCAGTTTTTAGTGATCATCTCATTTAAGCGATTTTTAGTGTCTAACTTTGTTACAGTCAATACTATTGTTGAAGTAGCCCCATATATCGCCTCAGCTCTAGCTACATTATTCATCAAGAAATTCTGTATTCCATATTCTACCTAAACTTGATATAGACTATTGTAATTGCTAAATATAATAAATTACTTTAGAGTCAATTTAATGGAAACTATTAATTTAATGACGTTGAGTTACGCAACCTAAAACTGGGAGCTACTGTTGGGCATACAAATCCGTGTCCTAATGGTAGGAATATTCATGAGAAAATTAATTCCATTTGAGCCATAACTCATTCTTAATAGAGAAAATTCTAATAGAAATCAATTAGGATTTTAACAGCCTGAAGCACTGATGAGTAACTTCAACAGACTTTGGAGGTTTGGCCATTAATAACGATCAGATTTCGATGCAGCATTCGCTCTTATCATCTACCCAAATCTGCTAATAGCTTGTGTCAGTTTTTTTAATCAACCAAACAGATATTGTAGATTCAGTTTCCTTTCTCTCAGGCTCATCTTTCCAATCATTCATCCTGGTTACCCAATCAGATTCTGGAAGACCTACCTCATCTCCTCTCAACTCCCCACTTCCTCACTCTTAATCAATCTGATAGTCAATTTATTATTCATAGAGAAGGTCCCACATATCTAGTTGTATAACAAGGCAAGGAGAAACGCAAAACAACGCTACTGGTTTTGTTGTTTCATGTTTCTGTTTTACTTCTTCAAATGAATGATACCAATGTGTCCATCAGGCTTGAAACTCATTCCATATTCATAACTTATTTTCACAGCCTGTTAGTGAACCTCCCAAATAGCCTCCAAAATGTAGCTTCCAACTAGAAAATAATTTATTATACACAATCAAAAAATAGAGACAAAAGGCATACTTACTCAATTTTTGAAATTAAGTAAAAAATCAGGATGGAAAATAGAAATAGAAATTCATTTATTCACATAATAACACTTTACAATGCATGGTCAACGTCAAGGCGATAATAATCTATTAAGTGCTGTAGACAGAAATTAACATCATATTGGTGTACATCAAGGCAGATTTCTTTTATCACCGATTACTTGTAACAATTTTTAACTAGTCTACATCATATCACATTATAAATTTACCTTCATCGTAGGGCGCAACCAAAAGGTTAAGATCTATGTGATTGCGGCAATTGGTTTTTTTTTGTAGATTACGTCTTAGAGACTCCAGTTAAGGAGTATAAGACAAGTCAGATTAACATAGTCATATACACTAGATACCATAATTAATTACTATATCAATAAGTTGAGGTGAGGCTTAATTTTGATGTGAAAGGAACTCTTGTACACTATAAAAAGCTTTATCAACTAAATATTTTTTCAATTGTTTTTTAAATATTTCTATATTTTCAAGACTCTTTAAAACTGCGGTAGCTTATTGTAGAATTTCCTACCAATATAACTAGGTTTTTGTTTGAATAAGCTACTATTGTGACTCACCAAGTGATAATCTCCTCGGCCTCTTGTATTATAATCATGTACGTGATAGAAAGAACACTGGTAACGGAACTTTTCAGGTGAATATTTCAAACACCGTAACATTTGTATTGACTAGATACAGGTAAATATATTGTCTATTTTCAGGAGTAATTAATAGAAAACCCGTTTAAGTGATATGACCTGATTCTGAAATGTGAAAATCAATTGTCCAACTTTTCAATAAATCTTTTGATCAGTTGATAATTATTTATTAAAGTATGCAACACCTTCAAGAACCCCTCCCGGGGGAAGGCTCTGGTTAAGATCTATGTGATTGCGACAAAAAAAAAAATGAGCAGCTTCATTGTTAAAACTGGAAATCATATGACCTTGTTCACCTCAATATAATTTACTGACTTTATTACATTCCCGGAAGTAAACGATCGAATAATTGTAATCAACTTACACGTGTCGAATTTCAAAGATTGAATAATCACATGCAAGTACAACTTTAATAATTTGATTCACTTGAAAATTCAACATCAAACCCAGTTGAGAGTTATTATTTAAGTGATTTATAAGCTGAGTATGTAGTCAATTACGCGTTTTCTGCGGGAAAACTGAACGTCTCATGCTGGAAAATATGATTTCTAAAGTTCAAATCGCCAAACAAATTACAGCTAATTATTGGGTAATGAATGATTCAATGAGCAACTTGAAGTCACATATTACTAAATTACGTGATCCTTTGTGTATACTTGAAGCTTTTAAAGAGTAATAAAGATGGAATGTCGACAGAAGTATGAGTCAACCTAATCAACAGAAAAACGTGGAGAATGTTTTCCCTCAAACGTTAATAAAGTCTATCTTCTACGTAAAACACGCATTCTTTTTTATCGAAAGAGTGTCAAAGTGCTTAAAAAAGCCAATGATCATAGGTCATTATGGGATACTTAATGGGGTGATAAACAAACTTGTTCCAAAGCAATTATCAGGCTTTCTTGTTCGGCGTCGACTTGAGCGTGGTCTAAACCTCTCAAGTTGAGTAGCATAATAGAAAATGTTCATTTTTAATCTAAGAGGCTTTTTAATCTTTTTCAAATTTTGAAGTCCAAAAACTTCATTTATATCCTTGATATATCACTAGAATTTTAAATATTATTATGTTTCATTATAAATTTATATCATGTTTACTCACAATATTTTTCAACATTTGTCAGAGAGTCAGGGCAAAACTATGTTACAATAAGGCTAACGCCAACTTGAACACTCCATAAAAAAATAGGCTAAAGTTAGACGCACAAATTGTTCTTTTTAGCATTAAAGTTAACGTTAATAACGTATTTTCGTCCAACTCTCTAACTTTTACAAGGTTAAAACTCTACAGCATTCAATTATGATTTAATTCATATTTTTCGTCGTGCGCGCACTTTTTGAAGCCAATTTATTATTATTAGTAGAGATTCATATAGTGAATTAAAATTTTTACATCAATGTGTCTTTCATGGGTCTTTATGAGGTTATCTGTATAGCTCAAAAGCAGAGTAGTATACTTATTTATCTATGAGATTTCAGCAAAATATCATTAAAGATATGCTCTAACCAAATTATGTGGGTCACACTTGATGATAGTATAGCCTAATATTCGCTCGAATGAAACATTTCTAAAACATTTTTCCCGAATCAGTGCGATTCTGAGTGAAGTCTCAAGGTTTATCCTACAGTACTACAACACCTATGGCGGTTTGTAAAGGATAAACTCTTTGTTCCGCCATTACCAACAGTAGTATAGTTTGGAGACCTTTGGGACAACCCCCCTCTTGGGACTTGGAAAAATTTTCGAAAAATCTCAGGACTTGGAAAAATTTTCAAAAAATCTCAGGACTTGGAAAAATTTCCGAAAAATCGTGGGACTTAGAAAAATTTGCGAAAAATCGTGGGACTTGGAAAAATTTCCGAAAAATCGTAGGACTTAGAAAAATTTTCAAAAAATCTTGGGATTTAGTTTTACATGGGGCATGTGGGGAGGGGCATGTGGGGAGTAATTACATGTGGGGAGGGGCATGTGGGGAGTTTGCCGGACTATGAGGAATTACATGTGGGGAGGGGCATATGGGGAGGGGCATGTGGGAAGTTTGCTGGACTATAAGGAATGATCTCTAGACTTAGTCATACAATATTACTTTGAAAATAGGACTTAGTCATACATGGGGCATGTGGGGAGGGGCATGTGGGGAGTGGAGCAATTATGTGACCAGCTGCTATTAACAAGATATCTGTATTGTTCCAGATACACACAAGGAAAAAAGCATCGATACTTGCAAGGACTCCCTTCCTATAAAGCGATAAAAGTAAGCATCTATCCTCTAAAATCCATTCTGTTTTACCATCAATGTGATGCAATATTGTGAAATAACATAATTCTCTTTTCATTTGAAGATGTCCAACGGTCATAGGAGGATACGCAGTTTCTCCTATTGGGGGGGGGGGGGGAGGGGGGTTGTCCCAAAGGTCTCCAAACTATACTACTACCAACTGATCTGGATAACCTTAAACATCGAATAAAAACTGTGATTAATTGAGTTGATTGTAACATGCTGCAATGTTTTTGGGAAGAGTTCTCATATCGTATTGATGTTGTCCGTGCTGCAAGGGGCGGCCATATTGAATAATTGTAACATGTAAAATAAAGTTTGACTGCGAGTACAATACTTGTTCATAAGTAAAAATTTTTTGCTATTTTTCCATAATAAAATATTTAATCACAGAATCGGTTCATTCTTTTTGAATCACCCGGTATTTTTCGGTGAAAATTTATTTTGAGTACCTAGTTTTTTTTTTGGAGGATGAAGCCCACATAGGTCTGAGACCTGTGCGTGGGTAATGAAATGGATGATGGTGATTGATGAGTTGGACCTACAGTTTTAGGTGGGTTACGAACCACCGGGAAGTGATTTTACAGCAGAGAACAGTGTCTTTTTTGCTGGCCAATCTAATCGGTCACCGTTACGAACAGGACCTACGAGAACGCAGCTTATCTGCGTTCATTCATTTCCATCAGCTTTTTGTTGACCATAGCATTGAAAACTGCGAGTAGAATAGAAAAAGCTTAGTATCAATGAGTTGTCATATACTTATGCCATAAATAATTGTTTTTACATTTAAACATAATTTTTCTTCGGTTTGTTTTTATAGCCCATGATTTTTAAACATAAAATAAGTTCAAACATAGTTACTGTACATGATTGATTTGAGAGTTGAGACTAACTAACCTTGTGAACACATCAGGATAGTGAGTTCTGGCGAAAGCCTTTTCTAATTCCTCGAGTTGGAAGCTGGTGAATGTGGTCCTGTAGCGACGCTGCTTGCGCTTAGGCGCGGTTGCGTAGTCGTCCATCATCTCTCCCTCGCTCACCTCCACCTCGTCGTCGCGGCCTACCACCCCCATGGCTGCCGCCCCCGGATGGCTGCCACTCCCACTGCTGCCGCCTCCCGCGCCACCGCCTCCGCTTCCGCAGTCCCCCTCTCCCTCCACACTAACCGCCTCTGGCGAGCTGCCTGGTGTTGTTCGACTGTTGTTACTGTATTCTGTAAACAAACAAATTGATTTTCTTATAAGTTGGTCAAATGTATTTACAATAGATTGTTATTTTTTTAGCAGAGGATGACCACATGAGTCTGGAGAGTTGTGCGTGGGAAATGAGGTGAATGGGTGAATGATGAGTAAAATCCTTGGCTGAATGAGATCCGAACCCAAGGCTGCAGGAAACAAAGCCAACCAGAGCAAATTTGTAACTGTCCATTATTTAAATAATATGAGCCCACATAGACAGACCTATTTGGTCCGTATTGTGAGTCTAAGAGTCCAATACCTTGACGTAAAGTTATGCAACTTTTTTATTCAAATATATATATATTATATTGAATAATTGTAACATGCAAAATAAAGTTTGACTGCGAGTACAATACTTGTACATAAGTAAAATTGTTTTGCTATTTTTCCATACTAAAATATTTAATCACAGAATCGGTTCAGAATCGGTGTGGTAATCGATGTACACAGAAATTTAAACTGAACATTCAAGTTGACTTAATCACTTATATTAATTTGATCTGATCAATTAACGTTCATGACCTCTGATTTCCATTATTCATTATCATTTCATCCATTCACTTATTCTCGTACATTATCCATTAATTTTATCTACAAATTCATTAAAAATTATATGAACCAGCAATTCATTCAACTCCTGTATTCTGCATGCATTCCCACCCCGTCCATCTCTTACTCTTAGGTAGGGTTTCTCTTTCTATTTGTTTCTGTTTTCTTTCCTTTCTCACTTCCTATCCCTCATCATGCCTGTCTTCTCCAACCAACCCAGTCCGTCTGATTCTATTTCTTTTCATAACATCTGTTTCTTCGTTTCAGTGGAGGACATCGAGTTTCAGCGGTGCATTTCCAATTCTTTACGGCATTATATGAAAGATAATACGGGAATGTCTGCAATTAAATTAGCGTAATAAAATGCCATTAAAATTTACGTTTTGAATCGTGGCCGAGCAGCAGAAGCAGCATTACAAAACACAGCGGAAAAATAATATTTGACAGCTTCCTGCAATCAGCGAGCACTGCGCATGCGCAATGGGCAATAGGCAATGGGCAATGGGCAATGGTCAGCGGGTGAAGCGAAGAATATCGAAATGTTTATTAATTTAGAGCGACGGCTTCTGAGCTTTTTGCCAGCACAGATTACACGCCAGAAAACAGGTTTCAGAGCGCACGATCCAGCAATGTGAATGGTGCAGAAAAGAACTTCTAAGTCTTCAATTAATTGTGTTGAAAGCAGAAAATGAATAATAACAGTAAAAATAATGGATGCAATTACACGGACAGACAGTCCAGTAATATCGATTAGATCTAATTCAGGCACAAACTCGAATCGAGATTGAAAGAGTCATTTGCTAGGAAGGGAAAGATCACTGTTCCGATCAGCAAAACTGAAAAACTCAAAAACTATACAGCTAACACCTGAAGCCACACCTCTTTCTGTGTGGTCTTCTGATAATTCGAACTCATTACAACCTGCTACAACGTTTTCTAAATTATCAACATTGTTTGCATGATTTCAAACATTATATTTTATATATGGCCTCAAAAAATTGATTTCAAAATAATGAGATTTGAAACGCAATATTGCCATAAATCGAATATTGGTTCTAGCACGCTGTAGAGGTAGCTTAGCATTTCATTTTTCAGAATTGAATTTTGGTTTTTTTTATTCAGTCGATAGTCATTTATTTATTTTAATGGCTGCCATTCACATTTTCTTATGCTATCCTGATAGGATTAATGTAAACTCCTATTTGGAAAACTTATTTCAATAATGAAGATTGTATTTCATGCCTTCAGGACAGCCCACCCAAACAGTTTCTTACACACGACTACTATGATAATACATCTTTTAAATGTTATCGAAATGAGAAATGGGTCATGGTAATGAAAGTAATACGGAAAAATTGCACTGGATCATAAAATGCATCTGTTGATTCTGTTTGAAACGTTTTAAGAATGGGAAGCCATTCAATTATAACTTGGTCTCATTTGCTGTATAATCTTCGCTGAGTTCGTATTAGTTGAAAACATGACCTTGAATGGTATGAAAATTAAGTTGAACGATATTAAAAATCTATAAGGGTTAGAATGAGGAAGAGCATACATGCTTTCATGGATATTATGTGGATCACAAACAGATATG
Source organism: Conomelus anceps (assembly GCA_948455865.1). Lineage (NCBI taxonomy): Eukaryota > Metazoa > Arthropoda > Insecta > Hemiptera > Delphacidae > Conomelus > Conomelus anceps. The sequence continues at coordinate 25,337,918 of OX418218.1, read as the reverse complement.
AAAATCTTTCTGGACCTCTGATTAAACACTCTAAGCCTAAAGGTATATTTGTTTTCTACTGCATAAGGTTACGTTAAATAATACATTTTATTGAAGCATCTTCTTAAATAAACAAATATTTCATCAAAAAGTCATAAAATACAATTTGATACTCATAAAAATGTTGTTTGCATGCTAAAGGGGTGGCTGGAGAGAGTTAATAGCTGGTTTTTTCTACCTCGAGGGTTGCACACACAATACTTTGGAAATGTTGTTGAACACAAACAAATCTTACAGAACTTTCAGGATTAATATTTTCTTTTTTCTTGGAATAGATTCTCAGATTCACTAGAACCAAGGGCTTGAACTTGATCTTCATTTGATTATGATTATGATCTCTGCGATGAAGAGGACTCTATTATCAGTTTTACCACAGAGTATGTCTATAAAAACCAAGAATATCAGGACATATCAGTGTACGAGAGATATCATGAGAATGGGCTGTATAAGTGGTCTTGTATTAATGTCTAATTACTATAAAGCAGCGTGTATCAAATCAGGTGAGTGAGTGGAATTCATGAAATAAGCTGGGTTTTCAGTGTTATCATTCTGTGTTCTTCTAATGTGAATTAAGAGCTCCATTTCACTGAGTCAGCTGTCTTACGCTGAGCAGCGTACATTGATGATCAAGGCTTAAACATCACACTGACAGCTCAAAACTTTTCAAAATTTAAATTTTTATTTCATTAGTGACAAATTCTTTGCCATATTGGTCAGTAAGACATTGCAGGATATTTGTACAGAATGGCCATTCAGAGAGCCAGTTCAAAAAACCTAATTCCTAAATAAAATGATTGTTTTGCAAATTTTATTGGAAATTTACACTACATTTATTTACTATTACTAAACAAGTAAAAAATTACCATTGGAGTTAGTTTCCTCCTGATACACTAAACGTCGAAATGATTATGAGAAGTGAATGAGAAACCAGTCAAAGAAAAACAATTTGAGGAATGGGGAATTAGGCCTATTACCGATTCATTCCACTGTCAGTGAAATTAAATGGAATCATATTGGGAAGCCTTCGGCTTCTCATCGTGGTTTTTTATTAAATATTATTAATTGCAAAATATAGGAGTAAACAGATTAATTGAGGATTGCAGTAGACTAAGTACCGGTAGTCACGCGTGTAGAAATACACTTCTGTTTAATGGACGTCGTAGTCTTCATCTTTCATCATCATCAACCTCATAATCTTCGTCAGAAAAGCTCGAGTCTTCTCTGGCTTCTGCTAGAGAAAGAGTAGGTACTCCTCGGAAGCACTTGAACGGCTATTCAACGGGAGTTAACAACGAGCCCCTGCAACTACTGTAAATACCACCCCGCCTCTCGTATCTTTCTGCCTCGGTCCACAGTGATTGCAATCAGCAAACTTCCTGTAATTTCCAAGAGAGCTGAAACCCCTAATCAGCAGCGTTTGCGAGTCATCAATAATGACCTTTGAGGACGATGTCACAGAAATTTGAAAATGGTAGACTTTCTAAGAACATTATAATAATAACTTTGTGAATAATAGTAGATAAAGCAGTAGAATGAACAATGCGAAGAAATAATATGTCATTCACTAAAAAGTTGTATCATTTTCTGTGTTATTTTTGAGGTATGAAAACTCTTGTGTCAGTTATACTTCAACCCTGCACATTTTTATCAGACTTATAAGATTTGATACCATCATGTTATCATGTATAATTGAATGCTTATTTTCGCGGGCTAAAATAAGGAAAACAAAGAATAATTTACTTTTTGAAGAAATAGCCAACCACGGATTATAGGAATAGGAATACTGTGTTACATTTAGACCTGTTTATAAGAATTTTGAAATGATAGAAGAACCTCCAACTGAATTTTTACAGCGAGCTATGTTCAAAATCATTTTTGACTTTTTTTTATTATGGTTGTTTATTGTTAATTTTTGACGGATAAATAGGAACGTGGGTTGAAGAATACTGAAGTGTCTCAGTGCCTCGCAATGGAATAAATATTATGTTTATATCTCAACCAGAGCAAAATCTCAGGAAATTTTCCTCAGTGAAATAGTGGGGACTTCAATTTTCTCATCACAACAAAAATAATGATGAAGCTTCTATTTTATAGAAATACTTTTCAAGCATTTAATATGCATTTTGCGAATGTGCATTTCAGCTTTTTTTTAATGATTTTGAGGCCACATAGGACCACTTCAGTCAATATTTCAGTCTCTTCTGCCTCTTCGCACCAGCATAGACTCTGTCTCCAATATTCCTTCATCCTATCAGATCGTTGCTTTCTGATCTCATCTGTAACCTCCATTGTCCTTTGTCTTTCGGGTCTTTCAATGTTAAACTCATTTGTTTGTAAAAATTTGTTATTTCAGATTATTTATTTCAGCAGTATTTATTTAACACTTCTTAATCCCAAAAATATTAATCGTCAAGGAAGCCGAGTTTCCATTTTTGAGACCTCCCATAGTTGATATCAAGGCTGTTCTTTAGGTAAATGTTCTATTTATTAGTAGAGTGAATAATTAGCGCTGACAGCACACTGATATTCCTATTATTGCATGATATTGGCCAATGACGTCGAAGTATTTAGAAGAGAATTTAATTATTTTGCAACAAGCGTCTAATTCGATTTACAAGCTTTGTGCAAGCGCTCTGCTCTTTCAAATGGAACCGTTTGAAAGCTAGCCGATTTAATTAATTATAATAAATATTTATAGCTTGGCAGCAGCACAACTGAATAATTATAATTGCTAATGTTATCGCAATTCCTTCAGAACACGATACTATTAATTGGATACTTCCTTTTACTATGATGTTACTAAATAAGCTGGCAACATTTTTTCTAAGAATTTTATGATCCAATAGGAATAACAGCTAGCTCGAGGAAGAATCAGTATTTGTTTACTTGTTTCAAATACTGTTTTGGGACAAAAGGCATTACAGTACTATATGATAATCACTAAGAAATATACAGCCTAACATCAAGATGGAAACCAAAAATACTCTAACTTAAAATCCTGCACCATATGAATGAAACGAAAAATTAGAACGAATATTTACTGAAATTATTGAAATCCGGGGATAACGCTATGCAACATTTCGAATTTTTCTGCAAGTTGCCTAGGGATTTTCTATAAAACATTATCAAGTTTGCTTATTATTAAAGTCTTGCAGTTTATTTTAAGATAATTTATAATCTTTTAAAACCGGACTCCTCTCTACTACACATTATTTAAGTATTGCACCACAATTTTGAATCACTCACTGTGGTCACTACATCTCAACTACTTCCATGGAAATTATTTCTCATGTGAAAGTATTGAAATTTGAAAGAGATGTATTAGATAGATCTCTGGGTAAATGTGAATGCTTTTTAATATTATTAGTCCTGCGTTTCAAACATCCTGCGTCGATAATTCATTTAAATTATTCTGAAGCTACAATTTGAGAATACAAAAAGGAGATCTCCAGTTGAATATAATTATAATAATAGTAATTAATTGATCAATTGATTATATTGGAACATATAATGACTTTTACAGGAGTCATGGGCATTCAAACGGTGGTAGGTTACATTCAGCCTAATACAAAAATAAAGACTATCAATAGGCTTCTACCAATTTTGATGCATTCTTTCGACATTTCAACTCACTGCCGTAGTTAATAATAGTTGAATACTTGGTTTTGAACGATAAAGAGCTTAAAATGCGTCGTGACGATGCATTCCTGGGTTATGTTTCTGGAATTGTCGTGAGTTAAATGTTCTTCAGACTAAAATAGAAGAGTGACGTTTGCTTTTAAAAGCTCGTAGTCGATTTGTGGGACAAAAACCCGGATGGCGCCGTCGCATTTTTGGCATTTCCTGACCGTCGCCAGGTGCGTTGTTTGGGTGGCGTTGGGAAGGGGAGCGGCGCGGAAAGGGTGCTGAGTGGTAATGGTTGTATAGGATGGTGGGAAGGGAGAGACTCCCCTCATCCATCCTCGTTCTTATCACATCACTCTGCTTCTCGGACCTAATATGCCTTGCTTAATGATTTATTGAAACTAATTTAGCCTCGTGACTGATGTTCGGCACTCACGAATAACTCCCAATATCGAGTGCGGTGTTGAAAGCACAACCACTTCCCCCTCCTCATCACTTCTCAGTCACCTCTTTCCTTTTGTCAAAAATCAACTTCCCCTCCACCTTACCACAGCTTAACAGGTTTCCGAGTGAAAATGCTGAAAAAATGAAAACACTAATTCGTGGCTTGTCCACGCTAAGCGACAATGATAACTACATAGTATCGGACACGAAGCTAATAAATTATCTTCTGATACTGGTGTTGTTTTAACCAAATGTCATGCTCATTTTCTTGGAAAAGTTCAAAATGTAGCCTATTAAAAAGGGGTCGGAGAAGAATGCGGATATAGATTCGCACCTATCATTGTAAGCTTACAATAATAAATTATTGTCCATGAAAAATCAATTTGTAGGAAATCACTTGATTTTCGCATCGAATTATCTCATGATTCATGTTATTTTACAGATTAGCAACTTACATACGATGAAAAATAATGGAAGATCTGATAAAACCATGAGTTTATTCTCAACTAACATTGTTTTTCATTTCAATCTTTGACTTATGTGGCGCCAGGACTGTATTGCCAGCCGAATCATATTATGTTAATAAATAAGTTGACGAAATAAATCAAAATAATGAAATGAGACGCAAACAAATACATCAATGAAATTCAACCAGCGTTATCGTGGAAAAACGGAAATTTTCAACTGATAATTAAATAAACTTTTTTCCAAAAAGAGAAATGTAGAAAAAGGTGGAGTACTATCAGAACATTAAATAATAACACTAATAATAATAATAATAATAATAATAATAATAATAATAATAATAATAACAATAATGATAATAATAATAATAATAATAATAATAATAATAATAATAATCAAAATAGTAATAATGATTCGAGACACAAAAGAAAAATAATTGATTTAACGTACCCTAAAGTGGGTAATACGAAAAAAAATAATAATCATCATCATCATTGTGCTTTGTTTTTCATCTAAATTTCTAAACGAAGCATAATTATCAAACAAACTCTTCCCAAAACATTTTTGTTTATATTTGGCTTCATAATCTATTAGTTTGAAGATCTTGAATTTTCTTGGAATTTTATATGCACAATAATAAAATTCTCTTCTTTTTATGCATTTGCAAGACAAGCTTTTGCAACACGGAACTCGGGACGTTGTGCACATAGTTGAGCTCGATGTGCACAACATTGTTGATAACCGTCTTAATGGATTTAGAAGGCGTGCGACGAAGTATTTGTCAATTCAGACGGATTGTAAAAGCGCCGTTTCATGGTCACAAGGTGAGGGGGGCAGGTAGGGGTTGGGCTGAGTACAGGCATTATTGATGTTGGATGAATTTAATGAATTTTACTACTTTTTCCAACTTAAATGTGCATTATAGCCGAGATTAGAACAGGTTTGTGCCAGTCGGTTGGCTCCACGACTCTTCACTTCAACTGCTATCACACTCCTCACTCTCACGCTCTCACCCTCACTCATTCTCACTTACTCTCTCTCACTTAATCTCTCTCACTCACTCTCTCATTCTTTCCTTTTACGACGGAATGTCGGTCTCAGGAGATAGTGTGTGGTCATTGTAGTATACTATCGTAGTAGTTAATCGTGGCCGTGTTACTATATAGTAGTAGAGGTCGTAGACGACCCCAGGATTGAAATGGAGTAGCTTTTTACTTTATTATTGACTTTTGAGTGTGTGTGTGTGTGTGTACAGCTGACCTTTTAGTGGCTTTTACCTGGCTGTACTCATGAGCCGGTCTAGCGACTGCAAAATACTACGTTATACTACGATGTGTCATAACAAAGCAGAAAAACGTTGATAGGCGACAGAACAATCATAAATAAATAAGCCATTAATTTGTCGTCTGGTCGTCAATGTTAACCGAGCAGCGTTTCAACCAAAGAGTGAAGAAGCTTTTCACCCGGTTCAATATCGGAGAGTAATTATCGGTGGTAGAGCTTTCAGCAAGCTGACAAAGAAATGCTTTTAGAGCGGTGGCACGAGTGGTGATAACTGGATTAGCCAGCCGAATGTAAGCGGATGACTGTGAGCTCGCGTGCGTGTGTCCTTGCCTTTTATTATGTGTTTGTAACATATGTAGTGGTAGTCGAGTGGCTAAACGTTAGCACAGTACAGTTTGTTGAAAACAGCGAAACATGGGACAATAAACGCCACCATTGGTCAGGTACCGAACTAATCTTTTGTTGGAGCATCATTGGAGTATCTATTTTGTATCTAATTTGAGTTTTCAGTTCTTGATTGAATCAGTAAAAAATATTGACTGAGTGTCTAAACACAAACTGATTACACTATAGACTACAAACTGACAGTTACAGATACATAACGTCGTACTGTAATGACGAGCCGGGAATGTTGATGAATAGCTTATTTGACAACTTTGTTGGACAAGCATAGCAGCGACTCATTTGCACAATGCTTGTAAACAAACAAATCGCAGTTCCTTGTTTCTCTCGCCTTATTTCGATGCTCTCTTTTACTCTTATTTGTCAAATGTGCTTCTAGTATTTCCGAGGGTAACTTAGATGACAGCTTATCTGTTTTGACAATATTGTGTCAATAGAAAGATCTGGAATGGAACTCTCTGGAACAATACAAACATGTAAAGAGGGCTAAGTTTGTTAGCAGTGAGTCAGTTTTTATTTGGATCTCCTGATAGCAAGTACTTTCTGTGGCAGTTGACATTCTTCTTTTAGTGGCAGCAGTACAACGCAGTATATTGAATTATTGATCGGCCTATTGACAGTTACTAATTAGCTTTGTAAGTGATTAACCATGTTGTAGAAATATTCATTTTTAGTTGAAAGTTATTCAACTGTTTGTTTCTGTTATTAATTTTCTTGTGTGATACTTGCTTAGTAGTGTCTGCTGTGAGTTAATTGTGTTAAAAGTTCTAGTGTTACTTTTAAGTCTTGCCAGCATTATTTTTGTGATAAAACCCGTAACAGTACTGCATTCAGAAGAAACTGATTACGCCATTAACCCATGTTCACCCAGCAATGTTACGTGTGCACTCCTAAAAACATTCTGACAAAACTGAGAAAAGGATTTGTTGAAAATATAATGCCATGAATCGGGTAAATTCCTGAATTAACGCGTTTTATTATTGTTGGAAATATATTAGTTTGACTATAGGAATGCAGTATGTATGGTTGACAGATATATTTTGAACTGAAGTTTTATGCAACTGCAGGCTCTGCAGCTTCTGAAAGGAAATAAATAATTATGTGAAACAAAGGACAAATAATTTAATTAATTTCGTTGCGGTGGTGATTAATAATTTTATATCATAATCACTAATTATTTTCGTCTGAAATATAGGACAACATTATCCTGGGCCACAGAAATTGACAATTTTCCTCAAATATCATGAAATCCAGTAAAGTATTTATTTGAACAATAATAAATTTATTTGTGAAAATTATTAATAGCCTATTACATTTATTTGTAGGTTGCAAAGCTGAAGCATTGAGGGTCTGCTGATTTAAAAAGGAAATCTCTCAAATACAGAAGAAATTCATTGTATCTAGTTAGTATTGAGAATAAATATCTTCATAAACATACAGAATAAGAACAATAGCTCCATACACATAATATATAGATAGTGCAACGTGTTCTTTTTTCTTCGGATATATAATACAAATAAAAGTATAAAAACTATTTATTTTTTTTAAATTAAGCAGAGTTGTTGATGGTTTGGGCGCCAGGCGGTTTTTTGTTGAAATCAGAAAATATGCCAAAAACTGCTGAACAATTTGAATATTAATATGTCATTAGTCTAGAGTTATTCGATCTCAGGGTCACACTTCATCAAATGGAATTCAGGATGCAAATATATTAATAAAATATTAAGATTTAATAAAGAATAATGTTTTTATTATTTTACTCACACATTTCACTTTTTCTGACGGAGCACTGTACACATACCACATACATTATCTTCTTACAGCCTGGAGAGCAACTTTCTTGTATGATTCTCAGCCTAATCTTCCGGAACTGCATAACCTCCACCCCCACGGAATCTTGGAAACCCCTGCCTGGATATACTTTCTCTCTAAATCCCTGAAGTTTTCGATGTGGAAATCCCGCATTCAATTAAATTGATAGTCATCACGAAATGTTTTATCTCATTAGAAAACTGGTTACTTTCAATGTCCTAATGAGAAACTATTTTTATGTCCAAGTTCGACACTTTTTCACGACTCATAGCACCGCACCGGTATTCTCTTAAAACGGATTTTAAGTCTTCTTACGAATTCGAGCAACACGTCCGTTCGTCAGGAAATCTGTCCTCCAACTGACTCCTCTCTCGGGGAGCCTCCTTCTTTTTCCCCTTCGTGATTAATAATTTTTAGTTGCCGAGCAATAATGCTGTCAAACTGTCTGTGTTTTATGATCGAATGTACTTCAACCAAATTCTTTGATGGCCACGCTTCATAATCGATTGCATTCCATTAAAAGTAGCTTTTCTGTTTTCTCACGGGCTACCCTCGTAATCTAATAATTTCTCGTCACAGAGTACTAAAACTGTCTGTATTTCGTCGGCAAATACACCCCCACAAAAGCTCCTAGTAACCCCGTTTCAAATTGAATGTATCCTATTAAAGTTAGTACTTCTGTTTATTTTTCACGGTCTAGCCGCGATTACCCATGTGTAATAATTTCTGTCAAACTGTCAATGCTTTATGATCGTTGCGGTGCCTCAAAGCAGTTTTAGGCTATCAACATTCTTTTTCCCAAAAACTTTTAGGGACCACGGTTCAAAATCCCCACCTGAATTTTAGTGAAATTTGTAAAATTTTATTAAAATTCAAAATCCATTATAATTATTTTTTCTTTGTTTCATTTTGATTTAAGTTTATTTTGTTTGTTCTTCTTTCCTTTGTCGTTAATTTCAATCTAATTCACTTAAATTAACCTCTATATAAAAATTTAAACTCCTATTAACATTACTTTGGTCACCCCTGTGTATATGGAAACACCTAAACACCTAAATAAATATAAAGTTGATAGGTTGCTCCCATAACCAAGTGTTGATCTAAAATATAATATAATTAAATCCACAATCTAAATATAATAACTTAAAAAACTTAAAATCTAGTTATAATTACTTCCTCAGTCTAACTATTTACCTACAATTAAAAAAAACCCAAAACTTACTATCCAACCAAACTAACTATCCACGTCTCAACTCAATCCAGGCTGTGTCCTAACAATACATCATTATTTAAAAATTACAAAATTTAATTCAGTGCACCGTCAACAAACGTCAATATCAATACAAAATTTTTTATGTTTACAGACATATAAATTCAATTCAAATGTTTAGAGACATAGTATCAAGTTGCTGGAAAGAAAATACAAAATATTTTTTTTTTTTGTGTGTGTGTTTTAGAAACCGTCTTTCATTAATGATCTTTGATAATTTAATAATGTTCTTTGATTTAGGTCAGTATCACCGCACAGTTCAAAATAGATTCGCCATATTCAAGTGTTCATGGCTGTCACATAATCGTTGACTGTCAATACCACATTATTTTTTTTTTTATATCAAACAATTTCTATATCTATATGTTTTTTTATAACCTCTATAAAATCAAAACATCACTCAAAATCTATTATTCTAATATAAACTTATCGAAAATCTTAATACCAAATATTATTCTATAATCAAAATCAAATTATATTCAAACCTTATAACTATGAAGCATTAAACTTCAGTAAGTTTTGTTTAGTAATATCTTCAAAATTCATTATATTCAAGTCATTACGGCAACCTTCTCTTTTTTTTTTTTAAATCACCAATCTTCCCTTAACTAGGTTACTCCTATTAATATTCATTATAGACCTCATGTCTAATTATCAGGTTTTATTCATCTTTCTTTCCAATAAAACAAACTAATCTCATCCAACTTCTTATTCAAAATTCACACCCTATTTCTAACTCTAGTATTTATCATAAATCATATTTATTTCAAAATTCAAGTGCAGTAATCATTGATTCAGTAACCATTTTTATCAATAATAATCATTTATTAATAGTATATAATATCAAATCAATCTAAAGTATTTTGAAATCAGTACGTTATCTTGGACTAAAATTCCAAGTTTTGCTGTCATTGTCAAATCCGGTGTATCTCATTCATTTGTTTAAAAGCAGTTTCGAATGTATCAAAATCATGTAAATCAACCTTGTTTCAAATCAAAACTTATTTTTATATGTATCGCTTATCACCAACATTATCATCTAAATATATCTACATACAGTATCGAACAATCAATATTTACTAATTAATAATCAAGATTAAGTGCAGAGTTGATCAGCTTATTTCAAATTTCATATCCATTCATCAGGTAATTATACTCAAGCTTAAATTCTTTAGTCAATAAACAATCTATATGATTCTTTCAAATCCTATCGTAATCTATTATCCAATAAAATTTCTTCATCTATTCATAGGTGTATCATAGATTTATTTCGCTTTCCATATGAATTTTTAACTTTCATACATTTAATCAGACCTTGTCATGAGTCAAATCAATAATCACTTAATAACTTATCACAATAACTTATTTATTCACACCTTATTAATACTAAACACATTTTACACTTCCGAAATATTCCATCAACTTTTCGAACCAATTGATCTTGTTTTGAGACATCAAATTAATCATAGAATTCGGACACAAAAATAAATTGAAAAAAATAATCTCACTATGCTAAATGTTGTTAGTCATTGTATGAGATTACTATGACAAAAAAATCATAATAAACCACACATGTAAATGCGCTAACTGTACCATATCGGATAATAAAATGCCATTATACCAATTCTACTTCAAAAGGACCAGAGCCTTGCAATTTAAAAAAAAATTATAAAAGACACTGCATCTGGGAACGTATGAACGCTACCTCATATAATTTCCAAAATGGATATCCTTACGTATTTTTTATCACTAAACTTGAAAGATTTTTATTGGTTAATTATCATCTCTCCACAATACCAATTAACTTAGCCTACATAATAAAACAAATAAAACATTTCAATTGGACTCATTTAGACTTGTAAAATTATTCATCATAATCATTTTATCCTTCATTATTCATCTAGTTTTCATCATTATATGCTTATCCACAATACATCCCCTCCTAAATCTTAGTTATTCTTGGAATTTTTTTCAAATCAGAAACATTATATGTTCCAATAATTTTATTTGTATCATGAATCTCAGCAATAACATACGCGCTATTTCCTTTTCTTTCTGTTACTACATACGGTCCCTTGTACAAAGCCAAAAGTTTTTTCATTATTTTATGGAAACTATCCGATAACTGACGATTTTTCACTAAAACTTTATCCCCAACGTTATGCACTGTAATTTTCTTTAGTTTCTTATCATGTTTTCGTTTTCTCTGATCAGCCATGAAACATAATCTTTCTTTAACACGTTCGTGTGTTTCCCGTTCACTGGAAATCTTATTATTTTCATCTGGAAATTTAACAATTTTTTCAATCTCTCTGATAGGTCTTCTATTCAACAGTGCTTCCCAGGGTGTCATACCTATCGAAAAATGGTAAGCCTGATTAATTGCGTTTTCAATCTCGTTGATAAATTCTATCCAACTAAAGTGCCTATCACCTACATTATGTTCGTAACATACGTCCTAGTTCACGTAACGGTCGCTCTGAGAGATTTGATGAGGGATGATAGACGGCAGACTTATAAGTCTTTACGTCTAATATATTCAGAGAATTCTTCCATTTTTTATTTATGAACTGTGTTCCGTGGTCGGAAATAATAATTCTAGGTTTTCCTATGTTTACAAAATATTTTTTTATCAAGACATTCAAAATTACTTGTGTTGTGGCCCTCCTAATTGGATAAAGCTTTACAAATTTCGTGAATCCATCAAGAACTATTAAGATAAACTGAAAATTTCCTTTTGATTTAGGAAATGGGCCACAAATATCTACAAATACTCTTTCCAATTTATGCTCAGACAAAACATTGACCATTTCAGCTTCATGTTTTTTGTTACTAATTTTGACTTTTTGACATATTTCACATTTACTTATTATATTTAAAACAGTTTTATTCATATTTTTGAAAATGCAATGTTCTTTTAATCGTTCAACGACTTTATGTGATCCCATGTGTCCACTCACAACATGATAATCTTTGATTAATGGCTCAATTAATTTATTTGGAATGGCTAAACGCCATACATCATTACGTTCAGTCCTCTGAAAAAGTAAGTCATTATGAATGTGAAAGAAATTTAAAAAATAAGCATTGTCACTCTCATCTAGTTTTTGAAATATTTTTGATAATTTAGGGTCCAGTCTTTGATCAACCTTCAAATTTTTTAAAACCTTGCTAACTTCGCTAACCATGACTTTCGATTTTAATATTTTAAATTCAGAAATATCTTCATTTATTTTTCCTTCTTCATTATTTACTCTTGAAAGAGTATCAGCGACAATATTTTGTTTACCAGGGATATGATGCCAAGTTATGTTGAAGTCTTGCAATGCAAGCGCCCAACGTGTTAGTCTACCATGAGAGAGTTTGCAGCGTTGTAAGAACGTTAGCGCGTGGTGATCGGTTAAAATATTTACTTTATTTCCCATTAAATATGTTATAAATTTATTACAACAGAAGATTACACTCAATAATTCTTTTTCAGTAATTGTGTATTTTCGTTCACATTTATTCAAGCTACGGCTTGCATAAGCAATGACCTCATGCTGGCCGTCATCGGAAAGTTGATATAGTTCACCTGCTACACAGAGATCGCTGGCATCTGTTGCCAAATAAAACTCTTTTGAAAAATCAGGATGCTTCAACATTACGCAATCTAAAAATTTTTCCTTAATATCATGGAATGTCTGTTCCTCTTTGGATCCCCAATTCCAAGTATTTTTGTCACTTGTTAATGGCGTAAGAATTGAAGTAAGATACGAATACTTTTCTTGAAACTTTCGGTAATAGTTGCATAATCCCAAGAAGGATTGTAAAGCCTTTTTATTTTTTGGAGTGGGAAAATCCCTAATAACTTTAACCTTCTCTGGATCAGCTTTTATCCCATCTTTATTAATAATATACCCCAAGAAACGTGTCTCCAAAGTTAAAAACTCTGATTTTTCTAATTTTAATGTTAAATTATTTTCCCTCAGTTTTCCTAACACTTTCTCAATACGTTGACAATGTTCATCAAAATTCGCTGAAGCTATTAATAAATCATCCACATAGGCAGTGGTATATTGCAAAATTTCGTCTCCGAGTGCTTGTGTGATGCATTTGATAAAAATTGCTGAACTGTTCAATAAACCAAATGGAAGTACCTTGAATTGAAAGTTTTGCCCTTGATATAGAAAAGCTACATATTTCCTAGATTCCGGATGTAATTCACACTGCCAAAATCCACTCGTCAAGTCATAGCGTGATAAAAAACGTGCCCCTTTAAATTTCTGTAAAATTTCATCAATTTTCTCAGTTGACTCATTATCAGGGATCAATAATTTATTAATTTGTCTTGCATCTAAACAAAGCCGCACTCTTCCATCAGGTTTACTCACTACAACTAAAGGTGATGAAAATTGCGAATTACTTCTTTCAATTATTCCCTCATTAAACATACGATTTATCTCGTCTTGAACGGCTTTTCTTTTTGAAGCGGGGACGGGATAAGAACGCCGGACAAACTCCACCCCTTCTTTAATTTTCAATTTACAAATAAAATTTTTTGCAAGACCAGGTTTGTCTGAAAAAATATCTTCATTTTCGTTATAAATTTCAATTAATTTTTTAGCTTGTTCAGAAGGAACTATTTTACTTATATTATGCATTTTTTCATACCACAAACTTTCTCTTTTTAACTTATCCTCAATTGTTGTTAAGACAAATAGCTGATAACTTTCTTTATTCTTATGTAGCTCAAAATTTATTGTTATCTGTTCACCTTCCAAATTAAAGGTTGCTGAATTATTTACAAAATTCATATTAGTCACATAACGACGTATGGTGTCCATACCCAAAATAAATTCTGCATTTAATTTATCTGCCACCACTAAACAAGCTCTAAATTTTTTGTCATCATTAATTTCAATTTCGATCTCTACTTGGCAGTTAATTTTCTTGGACCTAACTCCTGTTACACCATAAAGTGTTATATTATTTATGGGAAGTTTAGGATATTTTATATTATTTACTCGTTCTAACTCATCAAGGGTAGCTTGATTGATCACTGATATTTCACTGCCTGAATCTAATAATATTTTTTTTTCGATTGCTCCTATTTTTCCTTTGAACTCCGTTAAACTATAATTTATATTGTCTTTATAAATCGTTTCATCTTCCTCTAGAAGATATTCTCTCATGTCATTACATTTAATATTGAAATTACATTTATTATTATCATCATCACTCATCACCTCTCCCCAGATCTCTCGCGGCAACGGGGCTCTAACATTATGTTGACGCAAATCTAGTTTCCCATATTTTTATTTTGTGTACTAGTATTTGAGTTTCCTTCCTTCCTTTGTTGGCTATTTGTATTGGAATCTGCGTGATTATTTTCATTATACTTTGACCTATCCCATGTTCTCTGTCGGAAGCCCTGAATGTTCCTGTTCTCCCTATAAAAATTTCTGTTCCCGGGTTGATTATTGTCATTATTATTATCATTGGTATTTCCCTCATACCTATTTCCCCTAAAATTATTACCGTTTCCTCTAGCTTCATTGTACCTTCCCTGTCCTGTTTTCTCATTATCCTTCTGATATACGGTTTGTCTATTTATATGGAAGTGTTCCTTACTTTGGAAGTTATCATTGCCTGTCTGCTCGTTTTTTTGCCAATTTTCATCCCTTCTATATTTATCTTTGTTATCTTTGTTGATCCTATCGTCTGCATCGAAACCCGCCAATATATTTAATAGTTCTTTAATTGTTTTCACTTGATTTGACAATTTTGCTAACCGTACGTCCCTATCATAATGCTGGACTAGAATCTCTACAATTTCCTCCTCCTGTTCACCATATAAGTATCTTGCCAATTCCACTTTCCTCAGTGCATAATCGACCCTATTTAATCCGGCATTTCCTCTGAACTTCCCTGCAGTCAAATTCCTTCTCTTTTCTGCTATAATTGCTCTATTCCAATATTGATTTATGAATTCTTTCTCAAACTCCGCATAACTTTCAATTTCTCGTTTCACCGTTCCCCACCATGTTGCGGCTTCAAGGTCCATCACCATCGTTATCTCTCTCTTTACCTGCTCGAAATTATTGATATTGATATTTCTGAATCTCAGCTCTTCCTGAAATTCCTCCATAAACTTCATAGGGTTATTCTCTCTTCCAGTGAACTTTTTGTTATTTTGGCTCCCGTGATCATTATGGTATATGTGGGCTACCGGAGTATTTCCTCCTTGTTTATTCTGTTCCTTAAACTCCTCAAAAATTTGCAATAATAATTCATGCTTATTTTCACATTCATTTATCTGTTCATTCAACCTCTCTATTTTCTCTGCCTGGTCTGTTTCCCCTGAGCTACAATTTGCCATCTCTTCCTTCAATTTTTTTATGTTTTCCCTGTTCAAATTAATTTTTTTATTTATTTCCGATGTGCCCTTGTCTAACTTGTCCACCCTTGATTTAACTTCCTCTACCTTAGTATCCATTTTTTCCTGACTATTTTTTATTAAGTTAACATTCTCTTCTATCAGCTCTACTTTTTTATTCCCGGCAACATACCTAACCTCATTTTGTTTTTTATTGTCATTGAAATCTTTTTGTAGATTGCCTATTTCCAAATCCCTCTTTTCAAATTCACTGGACATATCCTCCCTGATTTTCAATCCCATATTCTCTATTATTTTTATTGTTTCCTCGTGTTTTTTATTGGTTTCCTCTTGATTTCTATCTAATTTATCCTCGAATTTTTTAGTTAAGTTTTCTTCTAATTTTTTATTTGATTCTTTTATAAATTCTATTAACATTTGAATGTTGTCTGGGCTCAATTCTCTCGCTTCCTGCACTGTCGTTTCATTTACTTTTTGTTCATCATCCCTAAAGGTTGGTGAGTTTTCCTCATAACTTTCGCTGTCTGAGTCTGTATGGCTACTTGTGTCAACTACAGAATCAGAAGATTTGTTCTCCCCCATTTCCTGTCCCTTATTCTTCGATCTCAGGTTTCTGCCTTGATTTGTCTCCATATTTAAATATTTGACAAAATTTTATAAAAATATTAAAGCTAATAAATAAATGACAAAATTCTATAAAAATTGAAAATGAGATAAACTTATAAGATCCTGAAAAACTGATATTTCCACCTGTACGTCTAATATATTTGAAAATAAATTATATTTTAGGTTCTTTTATTTGCAAAAATTTTGCAAATGCCCCATTGTTGTGCGCCATTTTTGCAACGTGTTCTTTTTTCTTCGGATATATAATACAAATAAAAGTATAAAAACTATTTATTTTTTTTAAATTAAGCAGAGTTGTTGATGGTTTGGGCGCCAGGCGGTTTTTTGTTGAAATCAGAAAATATGCCAAAAACTGCTGAACAATTTGAATATTAATATGTCATTAGTCTAGAGTTATTCGATCTCAGGGTCACACTTCATCAAATGGAATTCAGGATGCAAATATATTAATAAAATATTAAGATTTAATAAAGAATAATGTTTTTATTATTTTACTCACACATTTCACTTTTTCTGACGGAGCACTGTACACATACCACATACATTATCTTCTTACAGCCTGGAGAGCAACTTTCTTGTATGATTCTCAGCCTAATCTTCCGGAACTGCATAACCTCCACCCCCACGGAATCTTGGAAACCCCTGCCTGGATATACTTTCTCTCTAAATCCCTGAAGTTTTCGATGTGGAAATCCCGCATTCAATTAAATTGATAGTCATCACGAAATGTTTTATCTCATTAGAAAACTGGTTACTTTCAATGTCCTAATGAGAAACTATTTTTATGTCCAAGTTCGACACTTTTTCACGACTCATAGCACCGCACCGGTATTCTCTTAAAACGGATTTTAAGTCTTCTTACGAATTCGAGCAACACGTCCGTTCGTCAGGAAATCTGTCCTCCAACTGACTCCTCTCTCGGGGAGCCTCCTTCTTTTTCCCCTTCGTGATTAATAATTTTTAGTTGCCGAGCAATAATGCTGTCAAACTGTCTGTGTTTTATGATCGAATGTACTTCAACCAAATTCTTTGATGGCCACGCTTCATAATCGATTGCATTCCATTAAAAGTAGCTTTTCTGTTTTCTCACGGGCTACCCTCGTAATCTAATAATTTCTCGTCACAGAGTACTAAAACTGTCTGTATTTCGTCGGCAAATACACCCCCACAAAAGCTCCTAGTAACCCCGTTTCAAATTGAATGTATCCTATTAAAGTTAGTACTTCTGTTTATTTTTCACGGTCTAGCCGCGATTACCCATGTGTAATAATTTCTGTCAAACTGTCAATGCTTTATGATCGTTGCGGTGCCTCAAAGCAGTTTTAGGCTATCAACATTCTTTTTCCCAAAAACTTTTAGGGACCACGGTTCAATAGCTTCATGCAAATAATAAACCGTATGAACGATTCCATGCTCCATATTGTAAGACCCGGTTACCTTCGCCAGGAATACAAGCCTATCCAGAATCACTAAGACCACCAATCATCCACTATCAATGTTTCCCTAACAATTGAAACAAGTTTGGTAAGTCGGTTCTGGCCTTCCAGCTAACGGTGCTCTGGCTATGAGCTAGCACTTTTTCATAACAATTATCGGGTATCAGCTTTATATCACATTATAAAACATGTTACGCTTTTTTACATCATTTTTGGCAGCATTACTGGCACGCCCTTTTACCGGACGAGTGCCGTCCGTGAAAGAGCTGCTTGTTGTTGTTGTTGTTGTTAGTGGGAGACGAGAGCAGATAGGCGACTGGTTCGATTGTTTCTCGGCAACGGACAGGAAATTAGCGTTTCCGGGGAGCAAAGTCAATTATTGCCGGTGTCCGGCGGCTGGCGAAAACACTGCTACACGCATCCCAGCCAGTAATGGGTTCTTTTCACGGCTCAATTCATTATCTACTGAACACTGAACAGCGTTCGACCAAATGCCACCGGTCGATCGATCCCATCACACACTCACAAGTGAGTCATTCAGTTTTTATTCCAAATGCAAAAGAAAACATTCAAATTAATCCCATTCAACAAAAAAATTAATTAGCAAAACAAGTATTTTTATTTAGTCTATTAAAAGTTATTTGCATTATTATTATTATTTTTCTCATCATGACCAATCACCCAAAGGGCAGGAAAACAATGGTTCTTTATAATCTAATATTAAAACTGACACTGTATTTCACTTTTATATAATGTTTTACTCACATATATTGGATATGGTTGAGGAATGCATTTCACTTCTGAAAATGCATTCGTCAAGCATCTCCAACATATGTGAGTAAAACATTATGTAAAAGTGAAATAGAGTGTCAGTTTCAATATTAGATTGTTCATAAAGTATTTCGTCATGGAAAACATCACAGGTTCTTTATAGTAATAAATCAAGAATCCACTGTAAGACTATTGAATGCTTTAAGTTTGTGTTATGTTTTGAAGTCTTGAATTATTAAGTAGGCTAAATTGGGTGGGAATGACGGCTTTTTACCACATATAAGGCATGTTACGTTTTTTTACTTTTTGGCAAGTGATACGAAGTGCTCCATTCTTTTACTAGGAAAGTTCAATACTTTTCAGTTCTCCTCATTGTAACATTGATACTTACTATTCATGGAAACGGCAGGGCGTTCCAACACTGGAAAATTCACGACATTCCGCTGAGGAAGTATAGCTTTATAAGTTAGGTATAGGCTGATATGTTCCAAAATTTGGTATAGGAATGTAACTTTTGTTTTATGGGATACATTCAATTCACATTCTAGTCATTCAAGGTGTATAAGGTGTTACAATTAAACTAACCGCATTTGGTGGAGAGCGATATCGTGAAAATTTTGACAAATATTCATGAATCACCTTATTCCATATACAAGACTGGTAAGTTTGATACTGAACAAATAAATTCTACGAGTGTTCAAGTACCAATAACATTCTAAGACACCATTCTCTAGATATGTGGTTCGGATATAGCTTTATTTAAAACCACCGTGATCAATTTCGTGTAGCCTAGAAATACTTTGGAGTTTCTCATATATGAATTTGAGCTAAAAATCAGCTAGCTATGATTGTAGCAAATTTTCGTAGCAGGAATAATTATTTTCAAGAGCAGGCGCACTTATGAAACACGCCTCAGTTGTGTAGTTGATGAAAATTGGTCGGTTTCCCGGCAATAAGATGATCATGGCAGGGTGAAGGGCGTCTAGCCGATAATCATCTTATTAGATGAAGAAGTAGAAGAAAAAGAAGGTGCTGCTAGACGGAAGTTAATAAGCTGTTGGCAAAGGCCGACTGCCGACTGCTGCCGGTAAACGAGCAATGAAATTGAGATTAACAGTTGCGCGGACAGTGTGATGTCCGGTGACCGCTGAGCACGAGATGAGAAAGAAGAAAGCTAAATAAAAAAGACAATTAAAGGAAAAGGGAAGGAAAGAGAAAGGAAAGAAGAAGGAAAGTAGAAGAGAAGTACTAGAGAGTTATCCCTAAGAATGGAGACAGAAGCCAATATTGTAGTGGAGGAGGAAAGAGGAAAGGCGAGGATAAGTTAAAAATAAAGAGTAAGAAGAAATAGAATAATAAGAAATAATAAAAGGAGAAAGGAGTGGAAGAAATATGGTAGGATGTAGACTAGTAGAAAAAATCCAAAAGAAGAAGATAAGAAGTAAAAAGTGAAGAAATCTATATAAGATAGGAGAATGTGAATGTTTAAAGAGGGGGAGGGTTAGAAGAAGACGAGAGAGAAGGATGAATGGAGAGGAGAAACGGAGCTTAGTCTAAATAGTAGATCGAGATGAAAATAAAAAATGAAAAGAACTGAAAAAAGAAATAATACAGGGAAATGAAATTAAAGGATGACCAGGAAGTGAGGGAAAAAGGAGGTTAGAAAAACAGGAATGAGGAAGAGGAATTAGAAAAGGATAACAAGGAGGAGAACAAGAGGATTAAGAAGAAGGAGTGATTGGAAAAGTGTATTGAAACCAAAAAAAAGGGAGAGGAGAAGAAAAATAATGTGAAAATTAAGAAGAATAAATGGAAATTAGATATGAGAAATAAGAATGAAGGAATTAGAAAGTAAGGAAGGGAGCAAATGGATGGGAACGATAAAGAACACGAGGGAGGTGGGAAAGGAAGCATCTAAAAATATTTGATTTTTTTTATTAGATTACTTTATTTCTTCTTTATCTTCTTTGTTCTCTCCTCTTTTTTTGCCTCCTGTAAACTTTTCCAATCACTCCACCTTAATCTCCTCCTTTCCCTCTTCGTCATTCTTCAACCTCCTTTTTCCTCCTCTTCCTCATCCTTTATTCCTGTTTTTACTCCCATCCTCTTTATCCTACAACTTCATTTCCTTCTTCTATTTCTTATTTGTTTCTTCTTCTAATTTTTAGTTTCACCACTATCTTCAATTGAAATTCCAGCTTCTTTTCATCCTCATTATTCTCTTTCGTCTTTTCCTATCCCTCCTTCCACTCATTAAACATTAACTTCCTGCTCTTCTTCTATCGATTCCTTCTCCTTCTTTCCATCTTCTTCCTTTTTCTACCTTCTTCTATCATAACTCTTCTACAACACCAGATTAGAATAAGAAGAAAATGTAAAATGAGAGGTCTACACAGAAAATAATAAAGTGGTAAAAAATAAAACAAGACGTAAGTTAGGTCTCAATCCAAGAGCGTCGCAACACGTACTGACTGACCAAGAGTCAACGGTTTGCCGATCGTCGAGCGTTTATTAGCGCATGTCACGGAAACGACCTTTCAGCTATAACGCAATACGGAAGCAGTCAACACACGAGACGCGCCTCAATCTTAAAAATTAATCCCATTTTCCTGCTGATCAAGTTGTTATTATCCGCCACATGAGTATTCGTAATAATCCGTTTTGTAATGTTGATGACGCCCTCAGCTTTAGAGCGGCCAGCTCTTTAACGCTCTATTACGTGTCAAAAGTGCGCTCACTCAGCTCAAAAATAATATAATTATTTCGAAAATGATCAAACCTGCGCTTTGATACAATAGGTTTAAATGACTCTGCAACGGTTTCTTTACAAGTTCGAGTTACGATCATCAATTTAAATAACTATTCTATGCTTCCAGTGTCAAAATAATGTGAACTTAAATATAAATATTGAACCTCCAATTTCAACAGGAATTTATTATTCTCATTGCGCCTGATTCTAATCCACATAAGTTAGGCTAAGGTGTTTTTATTTTATTAAAAGAGCTGATCATCTTGATAGGCAAGAGCATATATATGTAGTGAATTGAATGAACGAAATAGTGAAATGAAAAGAGAATAAATACGAAAAGTGAATGAATACGAAATAGTGAAATGAAAAGAGAATAAATACGAAAATTGAATGAATACGAAATAGTGAAATGATATTTAAGAGAAAGCATAGGCTGAGAAAAACATTAAGAAAAACCTTTGAGAAAAGATTAAGTGATTTTTAGTTGTGCGTCAATAGCTTATTTACCACAGAAACCTCTCACCTATGCAACCTCCCTTAACCTCATTAAACACCATGATCCATGATACTGGAAGATTCGAGGTTTTTCTCCAGTAGACCAACAGCTGTGTTTAATGATACCCTACATTGGTGCGGAACGGCTGTCATACTCGAATGCGACTGAGAATTCCATATCAAATTGAATTGATATGAACATTTTAAAAACATTCAATCTAATTAATTAATTAATTAATTAATTAATTCATTCACCATCATCCAACTCATTACCCACGCACAGGTCTCAGACCTATGTGGGCTTCATCCTCAAAAAAAAAAAAAAAAAAAAAATTAAAGTATGAATTCTTTGAACGTGCTGGAAAAGTAACTTTGAGAACAAGTTTTGAAAATTATAACATTTTTGGGATAAATTAGTGTGGGGGGGATGATATAAATTTTTCTATTTCAGATTTAATGAATACATTTAGTTAGTATTAATACGCTAGTTTTTGCTAGATCATGCCATGTTTTCATTCTTGTCATTGTAAGCATAAGCTATGAATATTTGGTATTACATTAGTTGAAATTAGTGATGAATTGAAATTCAAAATTTAATTTTCATGCAACCTAAACCTAAGGTGGCAGTTTCCCCAACTAATGTTGTCGATTACTTGCCATAATTAATCGAAAATCAGAACTTTTCCGTACCCTTTTATAGAGTGAATGAACTCAAGATATCAAACCATTCATCACTGATTTAAGTAATTTTGTAAGTTGGTAATTTATTTTTAAATGTGTCCAAATTACATTAGACTTAAAATTGGCTTGCAACTTTCTAAAAATATTCAGCATCCGTTAATTCTTGATGATTGGGACAATCATCTCTGAATTAACGAAATTTAAAATAGTAAGCAGTAAAAGATAAACTGTTCGCTAAGGAAGGAGAACCTACCTGCCATCTATAGTCGATAAAAGGTGTTGTGTATCATTATTACTAAATTATACCTCAATCTCTTACGAAGAGTTCTTAGAAATTAATAATCATTAGTCTACAAACACTTTGCGTATAACAAAATTCGGCCCATTATGGCTTATTATGAAATTAAAATAATTAGATACTATTAAGAGTCTTTTAATTTAGTGAAGAAGTGGAATTAAGAACTGGTTCACAGCAAAAAATTGAATGCAATGATAGTCGGTAGGTTACACAAGACACAAGACTGAAATTAGGTAAAACTAATAGTAGCTGAGTTTTTTTCAGCTCTTGCAAATACGCAGGCAGAATTTATTGATTGATCTCTCCGCTAGATAATTCCAACATAAATAATTATTCCAGCCCATTGATTCATGGTATATTTAGAAATTACATATTATACCATTCAAGTTTTGAGCTTTTTGCTGGGTTGCAGACCGATTATTATCAGTATAATTCATTTAAAAATTACTAATTCAAACGGCCGAGTAAAACTTGAGTTAATTAAGCTTAGGCTATTTTGAATTCTTATCAAGGGTATTGGATATAACTCAATCTGATAACCCATTCCGTTATGACCTCACATGGTCAGCTCTGGAAAATAGACTAAATTGATAATAGCAAAAACATGATCTTGATTCATGGATTAATTTTTCAATCTCTTATTGCCAGAATTCTTGATAACTATAATGGAGGTTAAGGTTTAGGACTATAGCCTTTTCTCACTTCTAGGTTGATAACTTGATAGCAAGATAACTCAGATAACTCAATGTTAGTGACGCTTGGCAGAAATGGTTTTATACAATTCAAATATCTAAAGAGTTAATATAACAAATTCAACAAATTTAATTGAGCCACACAGATAGAAATATGTTAATTATGAAAGTGTAAGAATTTTAATAATAATTTTCATGTTAAGAATTCTCTTTATAAAAATTTTAAAACCTGTACAGTCCTAGTAATATGATAATAATATGTCTCAAGAATTTAGAACGTCAGATTATAAAGAGAAAATGGGTGACTATAATTTATTATTTTCAGATTGAAATTTTGTTTCTTGTTGTGCATGAAGAAAATAAGAATGATCAAATTATAACGAGTGCTGAGACACTGTGCATTCATATTCAGACTTGTCTTTACACCTGAACTTTTTAAGAAAGAGAATATTTTCAGTTTAATTATCCCATCTTCTCCATTCAGTTCCTAGAAACCAATTTACTCAGTTCGTTGTTTTTGAATGGAAGGTGTGACGACCGGTCGGTATGTTGAGGAATTCCCATATAACGGACTGCCTGTTACATTCATGCTTCCACTTCGCAATATTTTGTAACAATAAAGACGTTTGTAAGTTGTAAGAAGTTTGAAACAGTTTTCTGTTAATTTTGAAGATCTGAATCTTGAGAGTTTGAATGTTTAGAGACTTGCTATCAGTGCGAAATAAATATAACTTAGATTGGATTTTGAGGGGGAGCGGGGGGGAGCAAGAACAATAATAAAAAGTTTGGCTTTCCTTGTTTTAGTATAGTTAAATAGATAAATGATAAATTAAAAAATTGAATTACGCCAGAATCATAAAATATTTGACTATTATTTTCAAAGAAATCAAGCAAATTGAATAACTGACAACACAAATTTATCTGTTTAAAAGCTGTTTTACCAAATTTATCCTCATTTTGGGGGGGGGGCTGGGCCCCCTGGGCCCCTCCCTTATACACGCACCTGCTTGCTATCCAATTCCCTATTAGTCCTGCAGTTTAGTATGAAAAATAAATTATATGTTATTACATATAATGAAATGAACTTTATCACAAGTATAAAATAATATACCGGTACTATTGTAAAATCATTGCTAACTGTGTAACTGCTAAAAAGTGTGAGTTGAGATTTGAAGTTTATAAATGGATGTAATATGTAATTCTCGATTATCATCAGGAGGTAATGTGATTAATTATTTCCAAGATAAGGGTTTCTTCGCCAATAAAAATAGTGAATTCAGTTGCTTTAATAGTAGTTTATGCAACGATTTTATTTTGACCCTTATTAAGGCACGAGTTAGATGTAAGTTATAACTCGAGCGAATGCGAGTGTTATAAATATCTCACGAGTGCTTTAATGACCAAATAAAATCGTTGCATACACTATTTTATCCACGACCACTAGTATACATTTAATTAAAACAATTTCATTTTACCTGTGACTGTCAGAGATACCTAACCTCTCATCTCAAATACGAGAAGTTATAGTAGATTGTTAGGTTAAAGCAGCTGGTGTAGCAGTTTGATCAAATCAGCTGATAGTTTCACAATATTGAATTACGATATTGATTCCATCAAAAATGCTTCTGATTGGTCCAGAACCCGTGTTATAATGTAGAACCTGTACTATAATGAGCTCATTATGCAACGGGTTTCAAAAAGCATTTCGAAAAGACAGCCGTTTTGGCATCAATTGTCAAACTGTAATGTATACATTATGACATGGTCGTAGATAAAAAGTGAAATAGCACTCATAATTATGGTGAAAAATTTATGCTGATGGCTCTGCAAAAAAACTCAAACTTCGCCTTTACCCTTATGTAATCAAATCCCAAAACGTTCTCCTGAGCTTCAAGTTAGGTTACTTGACTGAAAATGACTGAACATGATAATCGACATAATTTTCCAACATGAAGATGAAAATTATTCAGTTCGAGATTATAGAATTAATCTGAGTATTCTTGAGTTTATTTTCACAACGGAAGCACAATATTGGAGCTGTGACAAAGACAACACTTTTTTGTTGTTGACAGAATTAAAGGTCAACACTTCACATGAACAATTATTTGACAATAGTTCAAAGCTGTTAGTCACTAGAAAGTAGAAATGAGCATCGGAAACACAATCCAGTTTACAACCGTTATTCGACAAAAAGCAAATCTAATTTCAAATACGTTAGTTAGAAAAACAGTAACCGAACTGGAGCACATTGAATAACACTGATTGGTATCGGCTGTGTACCGTTTGTAAACGTATTTGTTCAACGAAATTAAAGAATAATTGGTACCGCTATTGTCAGGAAAGCGCCAGTGCGAGGTGCCCGATGCAATTAGCAGGCTATAAAATGAAACGAAAAATCTGTTTGAGTGACGGTGATCATTTGTCTAGTCTAGAACTACGTTTTTAAAAGCTTTAAATTCAACCATGACTATTTGATCCAATTCTTTTGCGGAACAGTAGGCCTATTGTTACAGTATATCAAAATGACTTTAAGCTAATTCATTGTGCAGGATGTACCAATATCTACAAGTATTACAAGTTTTTGCCCACAAATATACAATCTGATATTAAATACTAGTACACCTCTTATTATTAACGTTTTATATTATTCACAATTAATTATTTCATGAATCGCATTCAATAAATTTGAATCTCCCTTATACTTGAGCGATAATAGCCTATATATTCATTCTCGATTAAGTAAAGTATTGTGGAACTTGATCATAGTCCAACTCCAAAAAAGTGATCGTTTTGGAAATTATTGATCCACACTGAGTTTAGGGACTAGATTTTTTGAATTTTATTCTTATTTCTCTGTAATTGTAAATAAATTTATTTCTTACTATTGCTCTGAATAACTAATTACTGTATCGCCTACGGCTGATAGATACTTCGATGATTATGATAGATTATTGATACATACTTTGTAGCATGGGAACAATAACTAAAGTCTAAGAAAGTCATGTTCACAACAAAATCTTCCCAAGGATACGAATTTGTGCAATGTGCATAATGTAGCTTCATAGCTGTGAGACAAAAGGACCCACTTATATTGAATTTTAGTTATAATTTTTTTAAATTATTTTATTCAGTTCATGTGATCTTATTTATGCATGTTTCAATGGAGTTCATGACTTTTCCTTGATTATGAAATGTAAACTTTATAAAATAGAAGACGTAGCTTTAAATTGTATTTAGCTTACACAGACAATGACAGACTCTTTTACAGATAAAAGTGAAATACGAACAGAAGTTGAGTTTTTGTGACAGACAGCCGGGCTGTTGAGACGAATTCCGAACATATTACGGGATGGGCCGGCATGACCTTGAGGAAAATTGAGATGGTCAAGGTGCGAAAAGAACAAGGAACGTCCGAGTTGGGTCACGTCATCAACGGGCCAAATTGATCGCTTCGAGCCAATGAACACCAACAGACGCGTCTAATTTCCTATAGGCAATTCAATTTCACCTGTCAGAAGGCTGTAGTAGATCATTGCATCATGCCAGTTATTAGAATAGAGTTTTCGCATACTGTCACAGAATCTTTTTTTGTGTATCTTTTGTATCAGATTCGATTGTTTATTTTACCATACGTAAAAGTTCAACAAAAAAATATCTCCATAATAGATTATTTCCATGATCAAGTATTATTCTATTTAGTGTTTAATTGCTGTTAAAATTGTATTTGGGTTACATTTCACAACTATTTGTAACATTTATACATTAGTCCATAGAAAAAAGAAAGGCTCGTTCGTACGAAGTATAAAGTCAGTCGCTCTATGATAAATACTTCTTACATTTTGTTGAGAAGGGGAACCTATTCAAAAAATGACAATAGTCACAAAATAGATTAAAAGTAATGAACTGGGAACTTAGAGGGGCAGCTTTAAACTCTTATAATCAGATAAGCTCGTGCTATGAGAGTATTTTTAGATAAATATTGGTGATTTTACTGTAAAAAATACAGAGAAAAATGATTGAAAATTTTGGAAAGCTTGAAGTGTTTACCATCAATAATTGTTGGAGAAATAGTTGAGATGAAAATGAGAATATTGTTGAGTTTAGAATGTGCTGGATGAAATGAGATTATTTGTATTAATCATTGAACATTTACTCCATTCTAGCACGAAGAAAGTATATTTTTTATGTTTCGAAAACTTTTATTCATAAAGTATATTATAGAAGTAACACACCCTCGAATGATAAGAAAACAAAAATGATAAATTATTAACAATAATGAGATTGCCAGTCACTGCTGTTAAATTTGGATTGGGATTGTATTACAAAATTATTTGTAACATTAATATTGGTTAGAAAAGAAAAAAGTAGGCCTACAAAGGAACCGTAATATAATTGAGTTTGAGTGTGACGAAAAGACTGTAATAGAATTTTACGTTGATTGAATTACGTAATAAAACGACAGTTTTTCATTGTTAACTTTAACGGGCAAACAGCAAAAATAATACTACTTCTAGTTTCAATCTACAGTTGCAGTTGCAATGATCAAGGCATAGTTACAATAATAATCGAAGGTTTGTGAAATGCCCATTGTGCTTCGTGACAACATTGTCACTCCTCTCTTCATGTACAAATGTTCCTTTTGCACGCAACCACGTTAGCCTCTAATTCTGGCCTACGTTCAGCCAGCCTTCACTTGTTTGCACGTTTAAATCCAGCGATGAAATTACACCAAACAAAAATATCGTTCATTTTTCCATTGAAAAGTTACATCTTGATAGAAAAATGATATGCGTGTTCAGCCGCTATAAGTACTAATTTCGATCAATAGTCTAAATTCCTGGATTGAACTGTAGGCTAGCCTCTGCAAACTTCATATCTTTGTTTAGGCTATAATCAAACGTAAATTTGATTATTGTTATCAATTCTCAGTAATCAATTCACTTCTTATTATGAAAAAATGAAACAAATTTGAAATGTGTTAACCATATAAGGGAAAAGATTGATACAAAAAGTTTTTAGAGCACAAATTTCACACTGAATAACCAAACGTCGATGAATTATACAAAGATAATCAAAAGATCCAATAATTAGCAAATGTTATCTACGTTATGCAATGGAGAATAGGCAAAGATTGATGACGCGGAAAAGACTCCTCAATCCACTTAAATGCAAATCCTTCTTTTAGCATGAAATAGGTACACATCCCGTATAATATAAAGGTCTTAAATGGTGAATGTAGAATTAAATAAGAGAATGTCTTTCTTAGATGCATGACGATTAAACTAGAATAAACTTATTGGTTAACAATATTATTGATATCATGTGTTTAACAATAAGTGTAGGTGTAGAATTTTTTCTTGGGAGGGGGGTATGTAATCAAATAGAAAGAACATTTAGGTTGCCAAAAGTCAATAAATCAATTTTTAAACAGTCTTACCAATATGTTGCTTCTAAGTATTTCAATCAACTACCATGGGAAATAAAATCGAGTGAAAATGCAAGATGCTTCTTGAATCTTTTGAGAAGTTGACTAGTGTCTTCTGAAGACTTGAGTTTTCTTGATGCCTCAATAACATAATGTATGTTGACTGAATTTTTCACAGGGTTATGTGAAAAGAGAAATATATTTTTTAAGTTAAATGTTTTTTTCTGTGATTCAGGGTTTTATAAACCAATGTATTTAGATTTGCCTTTTGTACAATACGTATTTCTCTTGCCATTATTTTTCTTATTTTCTACTGCATTACTGACTCAGCTGTCTGGAGCAAAGTGTTGTTGTTTTAATAATTATTAATTTTACTTGTGCAGGCGTCATAGAGTGCGAGTGTTTTCTATAAGTGCTGGACTCAAATTTAATTTGTACTTTCATTTTGTAATTATTTTCTAAGTTTCAAGTTGACCACGAATACTGGATAATGTGGTCAACTCTAGTTCCTGTATATTATTTGAAAAATATTTTGTTCTGTTTTGAAGGGATAAATTTCATTATTTCATTTTCATTTATTTCATAAACGGAGAAAAAATTAAATGACTGAATTTATGGAGTTGAGCAGAAGACCTTAACTCCTTGCCAAAATTAAATTCCGATCATAAAGTCATGAAATATAATCAGCTTATGAGATGTTTCATATACTAATAGGCTTCAGTACCAATACCTACTTGAAGAGATTATTGTAAGTAGAGAGTAGAGAGTATAGAGAGTAGAGTAAGTATTGACATATATTTTTCATCACATTGGGCTAAGCGCAGTTGGTTGAGGCATCGCAACTACAGCTTGCTGTCGTTTAAGCGGTCGTGTGTTCGAACCCCGCTCTTCCGTCTGGCATCTATATGTAATCATCACCTCATTACCCAAGCATAAGTCTCGGACTCTTGTGGGCATCATCAGCAATAAAAAAAATCAATGGATGAATAAATAATATATTTTACAAAAATACTTTAATATTTCATATAAGAGTAATAGTGTGTAATCAATCAATGTTGAAGGTGGAAAAATAGTGACCGTCGTAACTCTTCAGGAATTAACAGACTAGTAAGAGGATTCATTATAAAATATTAAAAAATACTATTATATCTATTATATGACTTTCTAAGAGTAAGACGTCGTATTTCCTTTAATGAGGAAAAATAATTGAGCTGTCTTCATTAACGTTGATTGATTCATCCCTTCAAAGAAATAATTGGTGAGTAATAGCGCAACGCAGCAGTTGAAGAGGCTTCAAGTGAATCTAGATCATTACAGCCAAGAAAGAAAAATGGGATGTTCAATTTAGTGCAGTTGCTTAATGAATCGGTCAAGATTCTCGTTTACCTTGAGTGTTGCGTTTTTACAAGTTTCTAGCAGCTGATGTTGAATTTTTTCAAAGTGGAGTAATTCACTAATATTATTATTTTCAAATACACTATAGATTCATGAAACAGGGTTTAGACGTTAGTAGGTATCATGATGATTATTCAACCACATGCAACCAATCAATTGCATTAATTCGGTACAAAAGGGGACAACAGTGAGATGAAAAAGAGATGAAGATATCGATGAAGATAAATAAAGATAAAGAGAATGAGAAAGATAAGAAAAATGAAAAAATAAGGGAGAGGGCAAGAAAAAGAGGAGAAAGACAGAGGGAATTGGACTGGTGGGAAAGAAAGGAAATGAGAAGTAGATGAGAAGAAAAATAATATGTTGAAACAGAATAGAAGAGCATGGAAGAGGGTATGATAAATCTTATTAATGGTGACAAAAGCTGGAAGGGAGATAAATACTTAAAGCTGTAGAAGAAGAAAGAAAAGAGAGATTAAGTGAAAGAAAAAACGAAACAGTATGGAAAAAGAAAGAATTAGAGTTGAAGTGGCAATAGTATACAAAAATAAAAAGTAGTGGAACATTGGAAAAAATAAAAGAATAGGAAATGAGAGAAAGAGAGTGGAAGAGAGGGAGAAAGAAATGAGAAGGAGGGAATAAGTATGTGTGTGAAAGTGACAGAAAGGAGAATACAATAAATCAGTTAGATTGAGACGCAGAGAGTGAGGTATTGTAGTATTCATATAACTTGGCAGCGTGTAGCAGATGGGACATGCTACATCCAAACCCAACATACTGCTGCCAAGTTATATGAAAACTACTATAGTGATATTGAAATGTAATACGTAAAAGAAGAGAAAATAATAGAAAATAGAAAGATTAGGAAAATTGAGGAATCTTGATCCGAAAAAGATTTTCCAATGTCTAGATGAAAAGAGGTAAGTCAAGGACTAAATTAACCTAATGAGATATAAAACTATTGACTTGAATAAAAAGGGAGAGAGAGATAAGTGAGAAGGCATAGTGATTCAAGTTGTTTTCGTCATTTAATCGAGGGTAGTCATCATATAAGATGCTTGCCGCCGTTTGCTGCGCTAAATAACCAAATAGGTACATATTTAATTATCGCATCGCGTACGGAATTGCAATTCTTGCCAGCATTTACCGGTTCAGAACGGAATTGAACTAATGACAGGGAGAAAGAAGATCAAGTTGGAAAATCGAGGCTGCTGCGCTTTGATATTTAACACGCCCGACAGACGAGCGACCGAACAAGTTTGTGAGCGGGCAACTTTTTTAGCAGAAGCGATAAGAAAGAGGGTTAGTTCAAAGAGACATAAACAATAATTACGTATAATGCGTCCTATTAAATACTCGGATTTAATTACGTCAAGAATCCTCTTACTGCGTTGAAGTATGTCGGTTAGCTGTGTTATAAATCAATTAATTTGATAGCCGCCGTCGCAAGACTGCAACAAGTTCAGATCGAAGTGAGTCGCTACCGGGGCGCTACCGGTACACAACGCGACGACTAATGGACGTCTACGTTTGCAATGACGACTCGCGTCAGCTTCAATTTCTCAGGAATGCGTCGCGCGACAACAGACGCATGCCGCGCCATCAAACAACCGCAAAGCCGCCTAATCACACTAATGAAGGATCACAAGAAGTGTGGCGACTTATTTTATCACTCCCTCAATCGCTATACTGTTTTACTACCTCACATGTCAAGACAGTCATCTAGAAAACAATAGGTTGTAATCGAATGAAAAAATACTAAAAACTGTAGTGATGATGATGTTTGAAATGATATAGCCTAAATAAGTAAGTAATATATAATTGTAAATTATATATATATATATATATATATATATATATATATTATATATAATATATATATATATAATAATATACCTATATAATTGTAAATTATATATATATAATTGTATGCGGTATAGCTGAATGAGAAATCAATAAAAAACTTTGAGTACAACAATGATTGTTGAACAAGATTGATTGAATGATTCCTAACTTTCATAAATAAATAATATCGGATGTCCTGGCTGACTCAGGTCTGGTGTTAGAGTTATCAGATTGCACCAGAACTTTGATAGGAGCTTTAATGTGTTCAGGAGAAATGTGTGAATTGTATGTCATGTGATACTGCAGTACATCACTTGGAATGATCCAGCTTTCTAGAAAATGGATTAGAGTTCTCATTATTTCAAAATTTTCCCCCTATCCTCAATCCTTTATGCCCCAAGTTTTTCTTCAATTTTTTATATTTTTTAACACGGTTAACAACTTTAAAACTAGAAATTTGCATCGTCAATAATACATAAACAGTCGATAGCTTTATTCCCCTACTGTTGAGATGTTGAGTTGTTGTAGAGAATCAACTCAAAGCAAAAATTTCATTTTTATTAAAAGGATAAAATCACCGAAACGACTAACATCATCAAACCTGGAAGAAATCAATCTATAATAATAGATGATACCAATAAATAAAATGAATCATTAGATTAGCACAGAAATATCAACCACAATTTATTCTTGTTAGTCGAGATCAACATATAATATCAATAACTAGACAATAAAATAGAGACAATATCAGACGGAATAACTTGTTTGAATGAGAAAAATCTACCAAACTCAGATTTTACAAGGACCCTGGAGGGAGGAGTTAGTGCAAAATATAAGTTTAGTTTTAACGAAAACTAACCAATTTTAACAAACTGTTGGTTCAGGTGGTCCTAGCGATGAGTATGTTAAAAAAATTAAGTCCGTTGTATTGTTCAACGAATCGTTTATGATGTAATCGTTTATGATGTGAAGAAACAGATAGAGAAACAGTGAGATTAAGTGAGAGGGAATGAGTGGTGAAAAGAAATGGAACGGCGGGAAGCCGAAACAAGTTGACTTACAACTCGGTAGGCGGTCTTCGGTATCAGTCAGTCCCCCCCGGCTCTTCTCTTCCAAGTCCGCTTGATCTTTCCTAGAATTGTTTTATCGGTTGGTAGCAGTGATGGGAGTGAGAGAGAGGACGGCCGCGAGCAACTGGTAATGTGTGATCCGTGTCCTAGCGTGCTTATTAATTACTCCGAACACTCACTTAGCGATGTCACCACCCTGTCTTGGGTGTTGCGCCTGGGGCCAGTCCAGCCGGCGCTAGGCTCATCGCGCGCACTCTACTCTATCCTATCCTCCTCAATCCTCGCCTCTCACCACTCTAATGGACGTCGATGATCGTTGATCGGTAGGACAGACGGTGCCAAAGATATGGTGGCGCTTGGGCCCTCCCGGTGACGCGACGCTCCGCTCTACCGCTTGTCACTTACCGCTTACGAGCTGTGCTATCGCCGCTCACTCACTCACACTCACACACATGCTCACCCTTCTCCTAATGGATGTCGCTTTGCAGACGCTGCTTATCTTCAGCCGAGGCCACCTTCCCGCCAGTTCCTCACCCACCCACTATACCATCACTTCAGCATTACCCTTCCACCCCTAATTGTCATCTCTGCAACTGAAACGGTAACTAAAGCAAAGAGCGTTTCATCTCACTCAAGAATGGAATGTTTGATAGTGTAATACCAAAGTTAAATTATTGAACAATTGCTGTTGAGCCGGCAGAACAAAACAATCAAAATCTCCGTTATTCACTCTCCAGGTAAAGTTATTTCACTACAAAGTTGAAGCAGAAAAAAATATCCTTCAAATTTGTCTGAGACTATGCTTAAATGAGACTGAACAGTCCGATGAAACTTAGTGGCTCTACACACTGGTGTCTTAAGACATGTGTCTTACGACATCTGTCGTGCCTGATGCATTTTTATCGAAAACCAACCCATGTTATTAAATGGAGGACTTACACACTGCTTGAGACATCAGTGCGACGCGACATCCCCGCTTCAGACATGTGTCGCACGGGTCGGTGTTTGGTAAGTCATGACTTACAACCGCCCTGGCGCATGCGCACTAGCGCGCGTCGCCCGAGCAATGAGGCTGTGAGCCGTCAACAACTGAACTCAACAATTAGCCGTCTGCAACGCACGTAAGACATAAGACATGCATAAAACATCCATGTCTTATTCAATTCCGTACGACACGACAGATGTCGTAAGACACATGTCTTAAGACACCAGTGTGTAGAGCCACATATGTTTCCAATAAAGAAATATTATAATTTGAGAAAAGCGAAATGTCATCTTTTCATCCTCTAGATCAGGGGTTCTCAACCTGGGGACACGCCCCCCTGGGGGTGCGTAGAAGAATTTCAAGGGAGGCGTAAATCGTTTAACAAGAAATAAATAAAAAGTAAAACTAACTGAAACTCTCTTAATTTTGTGGTCACATGTATATATTTCCGACATAATCGCACTTTTTTGTACGTTCTATTGCCAATCAAACCTATTACTATTGTAAAAACATGATAATTGTCGGACGTCTGGCAACACTGCAAAAGCGTGACAACAGTTTCACAATAAATTTTGTGTATGAAATTATATATAACTATATTTTCATTCAATAACCAGCTTTTGTTTCATATTTCGATTGTACTACTTGTATTGATCACATATGGTGTGGTGGAAGGGGGGGGGGGAGGCGTGAGCTCACATCACTGTCTAAAGGGGGGCACAGAGTCTGAAACGTTGAGAAGCTCTGCTCCAGATAAATATGCACAGTTGAAAAAACCAGTTGAAATCAATCTTTCTAAATAGAATCCATGAAATCGAGATCTCAGGGTTGAAGAGTTGGTCCATGATTAGTAAAAACAATTTTTCCACATGGGATCAATGAAATTGTCAGAAAACAGAGTTTCGAAAAACGTTGTTTCGGAAGTGAATGAGAAGTGACAAAAGTGGCTTTATTAAAGAGCCCAATTATGTGATACAACTAACATACAATTGATATATTTGATTCACTTGGTGAAAAAGTCATAGAAAACCCCCAGATTTTGGTAAAAAATTGGTAATATTCAGTTGCAAAGAAAAATAAATTCAACTCACAATCAAATGGTTTAGTGAAGAAACGTTGGAAAGGACGGGTTTTGTAGAAGTAGAAGAAGAAGAAACTTAAGTGGGTTGAAAAATATTGACCAAGTTTTTGCGAAGTAGACATCATTCTACCGATGATACAAACTGAGCAATGTGAGTTGAGGAAAACAATTTTTTCTCCGGTATGAAATGTGATCAATTCATCAACATTATTTTCGATTCAATTTGTATAAGAACTGGTTGGGGGGGAGGGATTGTTTGTTGCCAGGATTGATTTGTATTCAAGTCAAGAATGTTACTAATACAGACTCAAGATTAATTTCATACGGCCACAGAACAAGGTTTAAGCATTCTCATCATACCAGCCACAGTTATACAACAAATGTTTTTACAAGCAAGACTTCATAACAGTTCTACCCGCACTTCTTCAATGTAATCACTGATCATTTCAGATTAAATTTTGCTATCAAGTTCCTTGATAGAATAATAGAAAAATCAATAAGTTATTATCAACACTGTATTTATATTTTCAGTCTGCACAGTAGCTTCGCAATTGCTCTGAGAAGAATCAATGCTCAAAATAACTGAAGATAAGTAGGATAAGTTTTTACTTTATAATCCCTTCCTTAGTACACTAAGACCCTGCTACTTTACATTAGTACTGGAGCAGGGGGGAAACCAGAATTTTTGGAGGAGGATATCAACTAAGAATATATTATTCACAAAAAATGTTCTCTCTCCCATAAAAGACACAAATATCGTTTAAGGGTTTGTTTATCACCCTCTGTCTGTGCCTATACTCTAACAACTAGTAACTGTATGACAGAAATGATTAAAAGTCTCCCGGTATGAAAGGATATTCGATTTTGGAGTTGGTCAAAATTTGTGTGTCAGTCATTTAGTTCTTTACTGTGATCAAAGTAGTTGAGGAAAAACTAGTTGCTCCATTATAAACTAAGATTAAATTGAAAGTTGAAAGAAAATCAATGGAAAGCAGATGTTCAACAATATTTACGTAATTATATCCGTCCGCAATTAGCGGCTCAGATCGATACATGGCTCTGGAATATGAACTGAGCTTTGATAGAAGCGAATTTATAGCTAGCCAACTCTTGTGATATCATTCTTCACGAGCATGTTTCTGATGAATTCGAATTCATCAGATATAAGAACATGATGTCACGCGACCTTGATGGCTTCCATATGCCAGAACTCTAATTGCAGCTAATCGCTAGTTGATGGTTTGCATGAAATGCGATTGTTTGCTGTTGAATTGTGCAATATTAGACGTAATAAGTTATTAACTGTATGGCAACTGTATTGACTGCATCGTATTATTCCAAGGAAATTGAATCCAATTAGGGTATCTGGGTTTGCGTTAGTGATAGGCCTCCATGAGCACACACTTTTAATGTCGACATTACATATGGGGCGAATAGCATGATGGAAAAATTAATCACTCGCTTCTGTACGATCCCTGTCGATTCAAACATCGATTGATGTTTGATTGAGGCCTAATCGATCGTTCAGATTAAACTTTGATGTCGGGCCTTGTGCACTGAATTATTTCACTCCACGGATGATATGCGCATCAACATAAACGCACAATATTATAATGATTGCGCGAAAAGTTGAAAGAGGTCATGCTACTGATTTGAGTAATGTTCACAAACAGGGATAAAGTCATCGAAAGGTCCTATGACAGGTTTCCAGAGATTCATTCCCAGAAGACGTCCTAAGAGTGAAACTCAGAGAGTTGATTGAAGAGAGCAGAGAGCATAGAGTACGTAAGAGTGAAGAGATTTCTCTCTGTAATGTAAGTGAGCAAGGTGTAATGGAGAAGGTGTAATGTAAGGTTTAATGTAAAGTGTAATTTAATGTATAATGTAAAGGTAAATGAGCAGACTATGTCTCAGGCTACAATAGTTCTCAATAAATTGCATAATATTCGATCATTTGAGAGTTCACCATCTCATACACGTTCAAAGAAGATTTCTGTATAAAATTGCTTCAACCCGAAAAATTCATCTGCGTATTCTGGTTTTTATCTCTTTGTTATTGATGCTCACGTATCTTTAAAATATACATTGATGGTATATAAAAGTTGCCAAGTAGCCTATTCATCTGTTTCGAAAATGAACAAGATAGTATCCACCACCAATATCACTAGTCTAAGATATCATTTTTTATTAGAATTCCATAGCTCTAGAACAAATAAACTAGAAAAATAATTGTAATATTGAAGGATTTTAGCCTTTTATTATCTGATTCCAATAAAATTTTAATATTGCAGAATTTAGTTTTTTATCAACCTTTCAATCTTGGTTGGATTTTATCATCAACCATATTATTTTCTTGAATTTCTTTAACCATAACCCATAACGATCTGCGTTGTTAATATTAACTTTTTATGGTAAATTAACGTCAATTTCAATTGAGAATAAATAAAATATTTACTCACGTAAGCTGAAACGTTTTCGAATCGTGATGATTCATTTTCAACATATTATTCTACTTAATCTGTCCCAGCATTGTTTTATAAATTGTAACGAGATTAATTTGTTCTTACTGTAATATTAGAGATAAGTTATTAT
This sequence comes from Conomelus anceps, assembly GCA_948455865.1. Lineage (NCBI taxonomy): Eukaryota > Metazoa > Arthropoda > Insecta > Hemiptera > Delphacidae > Conomelus > Conomelus anceps. Next base: position 25,300,057 of record OX418218.1, on the reverse strand, counting down.
TTCTACAAAAGGAATGACTGCCTATTGACTATAATAATAAAAATATCGGTTGAGCCTCGCTGATTACTTTTATTGCCGATTATTTGCTGGATGAAAGCTTAGTAGCTTAGTCTATCAACCAGATTGTTTTGCTCCAATTGTTGAGCTCCAATTTTCCTCCAGTCATAGAGTTTACACAGAATCAGTAATAGGAAGAAGAAGAAGTGTTGTAATAAATATTATGAATTTACAAGTTGGTTTCAATTATATCAAAATAATAAATTTTATTTGATAAATATTAAAATGCGATAGACTGATAGATATAATGAAATAGAATTCACCCGTCGAATTAATTTACATTAATTATTCTAATGGCATATGATCTTGATCATGAACTAGTCCTAGTTAGTTACAGAAATGCATCGTCTATCTCCACTCATCACTTGTAAATATTTTGAAAAGCTATCTAATTTTGCATTAACACCTAAATTCCAGACTGATTTTCTGTGTCATATTTTCATTCATTATGAAATATCAATAATCTCTCCAAACCTGAAATGACTTAGCACTCAACCTCATTCAGTATTTGTTGCATAATCAAGGGAAAATATGTCTCTTTTCTCTACTTCCTCGTAGTAATCGCTGGTGGTTCAGCATTGCATCTTATTTCATTACTGCAACTAAATATCTCATTATGATTCATCAACACATATTTTTAAAATATGCATAATTGCAAAATATATTGCATAATATACATATGGTTATATTTATATATCAGTTACTATATAATTGACCAGTGAATAAACCTTGTTATACCTTCAAATAAGGAATAGTTTCACATAGGCTAATACTTCTAAAATCGCACTGTTTTTCTGTATTTCAATCAAAATGAATATCAAATGAAGTCATTCTACTACGGCCAACTAAATTTAAATTGGCTTGTCATTTCACGCCTTTCTCTTTTCCCCATCAAAAATGTTTCAGTCACTCTCTCACACACCCTCTCCTTTTCCAAATCATCACCCTCTCGCTCTCTTTCGTTCCACTTGCTCCTCTTACTCGCTTTTCTTGCAATGCAATTATGAGAAGAGGCCTTGTACGCCCAGCAGCAAATTGTTAATTACATTTAATTTACTCCTTCTTCGCGTGGCCCTAAAGAAGCATCACTTTAATTGGAGCTAATTATTTATAAAGGAGTAAAATTCTGTTGACTTCGTAAATCATGTTTTTCCGTCCACGTCAGCGGTGCAAAAGACAGAGAATGAGTGAGAAAGAACAGAACAAAAAACGTTCATCAAATTCCTGGTCTTTCTATCAAGAGTGTGGTTCCAGACATCGGACAGATTAGTCCTTTAAATCGAATATTTTACATTCCTGGATTTCTTGTTCCATGACGAACTGCGTTGTTAATATTAACTTTTTAAGTGAATTCGACGTCTTGTTGTCAAATATTTATTAAGAATAAGTAGAATTTACTTGCCTCTGGAAATGGATCTCCAAGATTCGAAAATGTTCGGCCTACAGAGTAAGTAACTTCTACTTATTCTTAATAAAAATTTGACTGCAAGTCGGTGAATTCACTTAAAAAGTTAAGAAAAGTTTTACATTGCAAAAATTTTCAAAATGTTGTAAATCCAAAACTAGCGTATCAAGCCATGTAGTCATTGAACGCAATACTTCAAATTATAAATTTTTCATCTGTGAGCTATACATGATTAAAATTTAATATCTTCAGGCATATTTTCTGGTCCAGAACTGAGGTTCCTTGTAATTATGGTTTATATGGTTATATGGTTCATTATGTCTCCCGGTCAAATTTGCCAAACTACACAGTGAATGAATAAAAGACTTTCAATTATCCTGAATTAGAAATGTAATAAGATATTTGAATGTAATGGTCATCGGTGGTTCGGAACCCACCTAAAACTGTAGGTCCAGCTCATCAATCACAATCATCCAAATCATTACCCACGCACAGGTCTCAGACCTATGTGGGCTTCATCCTCAAAAAAATTTACAAAATTTACAATAGTAATGTTAAATACTAAACAAAGTAAAACACTTATTATCAAAATTAAGGCTAGTCAACCAATAGATTTCAGTGAAGCCATGCTTAGGTAAACTATGCTACCAATCTTGTCTCACGACACCGTCAATGGTGTTCAACGTGTTGCCTATCCTATAAATACACAGTTCAATAACAGCAGTTGACCAAAGTAGTAGAGAACGTCTGGACGTCTAGACTAGATAAAACTGCCAAGTTGCTAATTGCCATTAAGTTGGTACAATCAAAAGCATATAACTTATATTAAACTATATAGCCTAGTCTAAACTTAATGTCCTACTTACATTAAATTAATTGAATAAATGATTAAATAAAATGTATAAAACTGCACTAATTCTGACCCAACCAAGGTTTTTGATTCTCAATAAGCTTTCGTTAGCTCATTAACTAGCACAATTCATCAACTAACACAATTCATCAACTAGCACAATCTCATTTAAGCACATCAACAAATAATAACACTACATTTAAACCCAATTAAAAAGTATTATCGATTCAAAACGATCGTAACATTATTAATCGATGGAAATTTCCATAATGTTTAGTAAATCAAACAAGGGATAATGTAATTTCCATTCAATAGTGATTTATTAATCGATGGAAATTGCGATAATGCTTAGTAAATCAAACAATCTATGTAATTTCAATTTAGAATACGTTGTTGCAATAAAATCTCTATGTAAATCGGTTTTTGATGCTAGGGAAAAACAAAACATTCTTGTCAAGACTCGAGAGTCTAGTACAGCGCACTTCAAATGGAAAGATGGATGATGGCTGGCTTCTTGCTGGAGGGTCTACTTGAGAAGAAAGAAAAATTGGTGGGTCAATGATGACGAAAAGAAGCAGAGAATGATGATGATGATGTTGATGATGAAGGACGAGTGGCCAGTCAGCTCAGGCAGAGCCTTTATCCAGGTTAATGGCTTCTCTTTTCTCCAAGAGGAAAATGACATCACATTTATATAAGAATTATCTTTGAAAAAAGCAATTCGATTCCCGGAGGAATATAATTGGTAATTACAGTCAATTACGTACCAGCTTAATCAAAACGTTGTCTGTCTGTGTGCGCGGCACCGACCCGTCATTATCTTAATAGAATTAAGAGAGACGAGACCGACCGTCGGACGGACAGACGAACGAATCGAAAGGAATCCGCAGAAGACCTCGGCGGACGGTATTTCACGACGACGGGTGTCGGATGATCAGGGTGGGGTGGGTGGTAAGAGGTTAGGGGGTAAGGAGGCGGAATGTGTGTATGTGTATGTGCATGAGAGCGACTGGCTCAACTGGGAGCCATAAAAAACGGAAAAAAAGCAAGTTGTAGATTCTTAAAATAAAATGATAATATTCAATTTGTGTGTTCGTAGATGGATTAATATGTTTTCAGTTTAGTATCTCACTGTAGTGTTTGAATTATTTATGAATCTTCAAAGTTTAATTCTATACTGGAAGGTATAAAAGTGTTGAGGATTTTTTATCTTTTTGTTTGCAATCAAGTAAAAAATTTACAATGTGTAGCATTGTAGGATATTTTTTCAATCCATATTCATATTTTGAACTTATAGAATTCAATATAACTATTGAAAGAGTTCAACCTGGCAACTAAAATGCTACTTTATTATGATAATGACTCCAAATTAACTGAATTAGATTGATAGGACGAAATGAGAGAGGAGCATAAGAAGAGAGAGAAAAAATTAGGAAAAATGATAAAGAACCGTGTAAACCTAATAACTCAGATCATCAATGTGATTCATATCACTAGCTCACTTCTATTCTGCTTCAATCCAGAAAAGCGTTCATTTTTCTCTGCTTACTCTCTTCTCTTAACTTCAATTATGCAATATAATCTATTCATCTTTCAAACAAAAAAATTGGGATTTATAGATTTTTCCAGGAAAATGGATGGAAACCACTGTTTATTAGTTCATTGGTTGTAATACTATTATTTCTTATTTAAAATTAACTACATCACAGTATCTGTAACAGCTCGTCTGTTTCAAGATAGTCTCTTTTTCAGTATTTTTAATATTTTATCAAGTGTTTTCTTTAGTATTTTTTTATATTTCCCATCTTAATAGCTGAAACGATCCATAGATATTATTTGTGAGAGCTATATATGATTTTAACAGTACATCCGTTTCATGGTCACATGGTCACCATTAATTTATTATTCTCATGAACATCATTCAGAGCTTTGTCTTAATTTTAATTTTGTAGTGAATTGATCTTGCATCAAATCCTTATGGTGAAAGAGAAGACTGCAATTATTATTCCTTTTACTTGATTATGCCACAGAGCACAGATCGTCAGACTGATTGGATACAGTAATTAGTGATTTGATACAGTCATTCTCGACACATAGCTGCATTTTCCAGTATTTTGTAACAAATACTAGTTCATACGTCGCATTAAGCTCAAAATTAATATACAGTATATGGGAGTTAATAATTGTTCAATTACTACACAGAATAAATCTCATGGAGTTTGAAGACCACGTCATATTGTAAATGGTATAAGATACAATTTCTTGACCCAGTACAGCATACTTCCAATCACATTTTCAGTATAGAGAATATAAATATTCTATGGTTGATAATCATGATAGATGAAAATGTTTAATCAATTATTATTTAACCCTTACACCTTTCGGTGGAGGGTATTCTCTCAAAAATATGAGAATAGAAAGTATACTGAAAGACATCGAATGGACAGTAAAAACTGGGATATCTAAGAATTAAATGAAACAATTAAATTTACAAAGTTGTCTACTATGAGTATACTCTCAAAGACTGAAGCAGTGGTCTAAAATGTTAAAAATAATGATAGTAAAAGAGAAGTTGCTCAAACTTCATTATCATTTACGATAGGGGGAAACAAAACAATCTGAACCGAGACCAGAAACACAATGCCCAGAAAAATTATTCTTAGCTAACTGAGGAATCAAAACCACAAAAAGTAGGTGATGTGAATCACTGTGTAAGGAATACGTTCCAGAGATATAAGGAGGGCCACTAATTCAATAAGTGAGAGCCTCTGAATAAGGGCTACATATCAGATCCCATACGCCTTGCAGCCTTTGAGAGGTTCAACTCATCTTCTTCGTTGAATATGATTGTGATAATCTCAATTCTCTCCGAGGAATATCAAATTCATTAAGGTTTATTGCACCGTCGTTATTTTTATTACTTTATGACAGCCATAAAGTTACCAGATTTCAAAAAGCTATTGAACATAGCTAGCAATAAACTGGACATAACTTTATTGTTGCGTTCATTATATTATTAACAAGCATACAGAAGATCTGCACTGATCCTACAAGTAATTGGCTGCCATAAAATCATATCCTTCTAGAATTAGGATAGAGGTGGATCTGCGATACCTTTTCAAATTATCTCTGACGTCTGACAGGTGGCAAACTGGAGAGAAAAATTAACCATGAAGAATTTTCTACTCGTAAAGGTAAGAAATAATGTCAGGTTCAAGTATAGATACCAGGTTCAATGTCTGTCTGCATCAAGGACCATGCAATAATTTTTCATCGTGTGTTGACACAGGTTCCATCCACGAAAGTTTTCATAGACTATCATATACTTATAAAGTATAATAATATAATTATAAAGTTTTATAAAATATGAAATTGAACGAGTTTAAACAAATTTATTTATTAGGCTATAATTGGAAAGATTTTGCATTGATATTTGTCGTATATTATTGAATGTCAATGAAATAAATTAACCATAAACAGAATAGGATCCATAGTCTCTCAATAGAGTTTTTTTTTTAGATTAAGCTGATGTTAGACTTGAGTTTGATTTTCATTCTATCTATCAATTTAATGAATATTAATTTTCATAAAATAGAGCTATAAAGGTTCTTCCTCCTTTTTACCTATTCTTTCCTTTTATTGTCTTATTGCAAATACTATCAATAATATTATTTGAAAAAATTATTATATTGTACTTCATATTCTATTGTATTTTGTATTTTCATAATTCCTAAATATAGCCCCCTCTCTGTTCTGAATACTTTACTTTGTGAATTGAATTCATGACCTGAAACTATTCTAGTATGAGAGACTCGGAACGCATAGAGAATCGTTATTTCACATTTCTATTGCGAAATGAACTGTCGTATATGGCAATCTAGGATTTCTGGCTAAATATATGCTATTCCATTATTTTTACGGCCATTATCAAGACATAATGAGCTAATATAGAATAGCCTATCGTTGCTCTAACTTTTGTCGTTAGTGGAAAAAGAGTATTGGTTGCAGTAATCATATCTTGACGTTGTATTGCCGTTGAAATGGTGGTGATAGAAACAAAAATAACGAAGCGGGAATGGCTCTGAAATTGAATCACTCCAATAAACCCAGAGAAATGTACGACAATTTCAAGATATAATCTGGTCTTTTTCTGTAATTCGTTTTTCTATTTGCTTCGCTGCTACGGTGACAACTTTGAGCAAACAAAGCACAATTGTTTTTCTTCCCATTAGGAAAGAAAAGGTAGAAGAAGAAAATTAATAAATGAAAACGAGCCCACTTTAAGGAACAGCAGCGGTGGAGGAAGAAGTGAGTTATAACATGATATCCAACAATCATGTAAACAGAATCTAATTTTTTCGGGATCTGATAGCATGACAAAGCCGAATTTGGGGAGGAAATTATTGCAAAGAAGTGCAGAGATAAATATAATGCTTTAACAAGGATGTTGTTTCGGTCTGTTTTTCAATAAACGCGGGAAGTGGCACGCCATCGCGAGGCAACTCCGCAACCTCTGCACTGCAACCACCACAGCCACACTAAAACCACCACAATACTAAAAACCACAAACAATACTCACACCAACCTTGCTGGCTTCATTTCTTCTAATCAATTATTTTACTTTGCCCAATTTATAGCCTTCGGAAATATAACTTATTCATTCAGTAATTGATGTTTAATCACTATAATGAATTATTAAGTTGGATTATTATTTTATTTAGATGTATTTTTTTATGAATTCATAAATTTCTCAAACTTTTGTCAAATTACTTTCACATAAACTTGAACATTAACTACTCTTAGCTCTCATTTGTATTGAATCAGAACTATTGCCTTCTACTGAAAATTAACTATAACTGCCAAATTTAAAAAAAAAAAACATTTTTGTGAAATAATATGTCAAATGTAACATTTTGTTACGTTTGTTACATTAATCCTTGAAGATTTAGTTGGAATAGAAAAGGATTTGAAACTGTTTGTAGTCATCAAAGAAGTTATCGAAAGTAAGATGCTGTTATTCAACGGGCAAGAGTTTAACATTAATATGAATTGACTAATAATTTCAACAAACCGAATTCATAGCCTAGGCATGAAAAATCCTATTTCAGACCAGTCTCAAAAAACATTCACTTCTTTCCTTACCATTCATAATGGTGGTACTTCAAGTCACATAAAAAATACAAATGCATGTTTAAAGTATCCAGTTGATGCTTCAATAGTGGCTATAAAAACAGTAACGTTGCACTAAATTGTACAGCTCACAAATTAATTGCTAGTAGCATAAAGTAGCTAAAGTTGCACTTTAATCCAATTGTCTGTGGGCTATTTTCTTTCAAAGTTTCATAGTTATGATGGCCATAGAGATGACAGTATGGAATGAATGTTGTTATTATTGAGGCGGGACACACTGTGCTCAAGTGTAGCATCAACACACCTGCTGTATGACCTGCTGCTGGCTTGGATAACTGAAACTTGGCTATTATGATGGTGACTGCGGGGCATGACAGCTGTCCACTGTCTCGGAACGGGACTAATGACCAAGCTAGATCAAGTCGGAATCAACAACAGACCACAAACACTGCTTACTATTATTTCAGCTCAAACTGATCGGAAAATCCACATCAGGTTGACTCCAATGGATTTAAACATAGCCTGCCATGAAGAGTTGGATGAGGCCGCAGTTTGTTAGCTCATTGGAGGCTCAAATAGTTATTGTCTCTGTGCTGTATTAATTAATTGGAAATTATAACACTCATTAGTGACTTTCTCTCTTTGTTTCATTTGGATTCATGGGGATATTGTAGCCATAACAGTCATTATTGAGCTCAAAAGAGTGCCAAAAATGGTCTGTCTTTACGTGCTATGTGTGTGACAACATTACATGATACGAGATGACTGAATATTAACTAACCTTTTTTCATTAGCATTATTGATATAGTTTAGGGTCGCTTTTTGTTTGTAGTTTGTCTTTGTTTAAGAGTGGAATTTTTACATTTCCAAACCAGTAAAATTTATTATGTTTTCTTTCCTTTTAAATGATCTATTTCAAGATTTGAAGTAGTCTACATTATCTATTCACTTTTCACAGAAACTAAAACTAATTGTTACACAGTCTAAGTATATGTACAATAATTAATGTAACAAAATATTAAAGTTATTTAGGCTAATCTTAGAAATTGTCTGAAACGTCAACACTTGAACTACAAAAAATTAAAGAAATCATTAGAATTCTTAGATGTCAAAGATTTTTAATGAGGAGGAGTCTATTGCAGGATATGATATTTAATTGTAGAGCTGTGAAGGTTTCTGGATGATTAAGGATGTATTTCTAGAATATCAAAGTTTTACGCTAGAAATTCTAAGTTTCTTCAAGTCTCCAAGTTATTTTTATTTCTAAAGTACCTTTCCATAACAACATAACCAGTCCTCAATCAATAGCTCAATCTATTGGTGATGCATAACAACAATGGACGCAATAAACCATACTAAAATAGCTTAAGTACTAATCTGTTAATTGGTTGATCATATAAAGTCACTGTAACATTTTCAATTCTACACACTTGAAATATTATGAATAAATCTCATACCTGATAGGAAATTTTCCATCCATGCACATTTAGAACGTTTCACAACCAGAATCATTTCTCACCTAAAAACAAACACAAAAATAAGAAAAATTCTATATTATATATTAAATTGAAATACAGTGTCAGTTTTGGCATTAGATTTTTCATTAAGTATTTCATGGTCATAAGTATAGTCATGTAAAACATCACAGAATAAAAATTAGTTCAAAAATCAAATGAAAGTTTGTTTAGTCAAAGTTTGTTCATGTCATTTAAATTCAGATCTGAAGTGGAAAAAAGTTATTATCAATCATGGAAAAATTATTTAATTACATTTTAATATTATTAGTTTATGCTTTTTTCTAAAGAGGTGCTCTGATTCTAAGCAATAAACTCATTTTACAAAAATATCTGAATTCCTTATAATGAATATTTTTACATTAGACCTGATTGTTGATTATGTAGTTGAGTAGTCTAACTCACCTTCCAAGCAATGTTTTAATGTGCAATTAGTTTTTGAAAAAGTTTCTAATGACCATCTGTGCAGAACCTGTTGATTACAGTAAATTACCGACAACAGTGAATAATTAACAACTTTTCTCTTGCTCCTTCAACATAGTTATTAATTAATTATAATGTTTCTCACGCTCTCAATTACTTCAAGATCGAATGGCCGATATGCGAAATGTATAGCCTATAGCCTATAGCAAGAGGAATGACTGATAAACGCGAAGAAAGTAGCATTTTTTATTATTTTTCAATAATTGGCATATACAGTGTATAAATATATTATTATTGAGAATATTTCAAAACAATTAAGATGTTATTCTATTTTGTTTTAATTCTGAGCGTATACAGAAAATAATGAAAACACTAGTTTCTATCCACAAGAAACACCAGCTTCATCCAAAGATACAAGTATTACCTATTCTGTTTATATCACCTCCTCCGACATTTCGTAGAGTTTCGTCATATTGAAAAAAAAATGATTACACGAGAAGAAAAATTTTAATTTATAGGCTATATTTTTTGTCCCTAATATGATATCTTCTTCTTTTTGCGTCATATAAAGTATCTTTTTGGATTTTTAAGATTCATAGGCTTGCTATTCACAAATACGTGTAAAATAGGCCTACTCTACAAAATTAAAGAGAGATATGGTTTTGTTGAGTGAATGCTTATTAATGAACCTACCTTGATGTTTTCTTGACTCTAGGGCGGCTAAGAGAGCCTTTTGAGTGAATGGAGGAGTGAAATGGCACCCCCATTAATTTTTTCGTACTGAGAGTCTCATGTATGGAGCGAAAGGAAGCCTCAAGGGTAAATTTATAAATAGTGTCCCAATGGTATATTGTGTAAACACATTTCCATTATAGCCTACTATATCACCTTTTGGTGAAATTTCTTCTCCATTATACTCTATGATGGAATCATATAATCCAGGGGTACCCACGGGGGGGGACTATGACGCAGACTGTTTCATTGAAACTCTTGGTGGGGGTTCCAAAAAAAGTTTGGGGGGGGGGGGGAAAGTTGATTGAAACCGTGTTTAACGTGACGACATTCAAAAATATATCACAAAGTCACCAGATAGAATGTCAATTAATGACAATAGATTTATAATTATTATTACACTATCGAATATGAATTAGCTAAAATAGTTATGATTAGGATTTGTGCAATTAAGTTTATATCACAAAGTCACCAGATAGAATGTCAATTAATGACAATAGATTTATAATTATTATTACACTATCGAATATGAATTAGCTAAAATAGTTATGTTTAGGATTTGTGCAATTAAGTTTACTGAATAGTTATGTTTAGGATTTGTGCAATTAAGTTTACTGTTCATATATTCATTTCAGTGATATTTATTTTTCACCTTTACAAAAAAATGTTACCTTTGTAAAGAATCTCAAGAAATATACATACATTTTGTATATTATCGACTGGGTTTGAATTTTATCAATGCCTATATAAATCTTCTTTTAGTTTTAGAAAGAATACGGGGGGCTTATTTTTTCGCATTTTTTGGGGTTGCCTAATTTATGGAGGAGGCTGGTGCTAAATTTAGGGGGGGGGGGTGCGTCATGAGGCTTAGGGGGGGCACCCCTGTATAATCTAGGATAGAATCATGCTTATTTTGAAAAATAGTCTTTCAATAATTTGAAAGTAGAGTACCATCGTCTCTCTGATACCTATAAAGCGGGCTGTAATTAGAACAAAAATATCATATTTTGACATCCAAAATTGGCCGTGACACTAAGAATATGGAACGGCAGTTCTCATAGGCCATACAAAGACTGCATAGAATAAATTATATTCTCTTTCATTTGTTTCCAAGTCATTCATTCCTCTGGCCGATGACTCTTCAATAGACGATAGAGACTGTACAAAAGAGTGCATAACTGGTATTATTCAAATATTCTTTTGATATTTATTACGGTATTATGCAGAGGCTCGCTCTTTTGGTATAGCATAAGTTGAAAATGTATGCTTGGGCTGTAGCTTCAGGGTGGGAAGAGACCCAATTCGCAAGACTACCAGGAAGAGGCGGATAATATTATCTTGTTGCTGACACAGAAGGCCAATGCTTTCTTTAGAATTATCTTGTTAAGGCATGCTACCGATTCAGCTGGCAATAAAAATTACATTCATATTTTTATTATATGAGCGATGGACGTTCATCAAAAAGTTGTTCATTGTGCGTTAAAAAACTATGCTAGAGGCGTTTTGATTGCTGCTCGTTTTCAAAGATGTAGCCAGCAGTCAATTTCCTCCAGCATTCTTCAGAAACCGCTAGCTAGGCGCTAGTTGGGCTCAACTTCAGTACGTACATCCATTCAAAATTCCCGTACATTCAGTTCATTCCTAACGTTTCTGTTGCTTATACCTCCAAACATAATTCCGCCCAGAAGAAGCTCCGAATTCTATTCGGCTGTAAGCGATTGCATTAGGACACGAATTCTTTCGAGACAACAAAATTCTTCGTTGGCACAATAATACCTGACGACACAATTACACATGTTAGATCCTATCAACATTCATGCATTCAGTAAAATATAATTATAGTTTTAGCAGCTTGCCAATTCATAACACAAGGCAAAATAACAACATAATGGAAGACTGGACTCAATTCCAACCTAAAGAAACACAATATGTCTTGCTGGATAATCATAACTCATTTTTTTCATCAATTTCTATGGATGGAATTCTTTTCATGTTATAATTTTCGATGATGATAATATAGGCCCATAGTATGATAGAGCCTTTTTTGATAAACTTTGTAATAATTATAGCTCATCTCTGATAGTTGTTATTCGTTCAAGAACATGTTGTGTGGTATTTCCTAAGGGGCATCTTCGACTCTGGATGTGAGTCGTCAAATTGACTAGAATAGCCAGGGAATGAAAGTAATTTAACATTATTGTTAAGTAGTGAAGCCTGAATTCGATAGAGTGATAGCAAATCGGATTTTGCCAAATAAATTCTCCAGAATCGATATATTTATTGAAAATATGATCCTATAATGCTGACAAATAAGGGTTTAGTCACAAAGAATTGACCATGTACGTTTAAGTTGTAAATTCTAGTAGACAGCTGCTTAAAAATAAAAATTGGAAATGTTTTTTCATGAAATAGCTGCTAATTTGAATTGTCTAAATACCTACTAGTACCAGGTCTAAGGATTAGGTTTTCCTAGACAAATCTGGAGTCGCTTGACTAAAATAATCTCACTAGTTTCTTCTTGTTTGAATATGATTTATGTGTAACCTGTACAAAAGGATTGGATATAAAAACTAGTAACCCCGAATGCATGAAGCAGAAGAAATCAGTTTATTACAGTTTCTTGTTACAAGTAATGAACAAACATTTTTTTAATTGACTAACTCTTAATTCTCCAGTTTTTTAGTACAAACCAGTAGAAAATTGTCTTTTATTTGTCAGTTGTTTTTTTGAAAAAATTCTCAATAATTGTGTTCACAATTTTGGCGAAAATATTCATAAATATTTAGGAGCTTCATGTTGAGAGATGATGACACCGGAGAACGGACATTTATATATTTCGTGTGGGCCATTTCGTCTGACAAACCTTTTTGGAAGTATGCAACAGCTTCCTCGTTTACTCACGATCACCTAAGGTTTTATTGCGGAATTTATTATCCTTCACATATTGTTTTCTTTGTCTACCACATACATTTTCTCTATCTTCTCTCTTCGTCATTCTGTTCGTCTGGACAACTCTTCCCCCACCCTCTAAGTTGCAGTCTATCGGATGATATACTTTACGAGTTTCTTGCAGTCGTATCCGTTTCGCTGGCCAACCGATCTGATTCATATTTGCAAGCGAATAGATTGCTTTATAGTTTGCATATTATATTCGAGCTGTCTTTATGAGATAAAATGTCCGACGCACAATAAATGACACTCGACAGTTATTTATTGGCGACAGTTATTAGCAAGACTGTTTGTTGGCTGTTTCAATAAAGTTTGTTTATAAAGCAACTCGTTCGCCTTGTCTGAGACCCATCCTGATACTTTGTCTGCTACTTTCCATGATTATTCCAGCTGAGAGATAAAATGCAATAAAATTGAGATTATGGCCACATTAAAGGTTTTGTTCATGTAGCCTACATCTTCGTTTAGGCTACATGTTTTCTTATTTATCATACTCGATTTGTTGAAAGAAAACTTCCTCTGAGACCAATTTTTTACTCATAAAAAACCAATTCTAAAGTCTGGAGGCCTTGTTCACGAGTAAAGTAGCTCAAGACTAAAGTAAATAATTCTATGGAATATGTTGAAATATGAACCTAAAGAAAACTTTCCTTTCAACTTGCCTAGCCTAGTAATGAATACTCATTTTGAAGTTTTTCTTCACATGAAAACAGCCTTTTAAACGTCTCATTTTATAATATCAACGAAACTTAGAAGCTACTTGAATTCTAATGTGAGCCTAATCATCAACGACGAATCTGGTATTTCATTGTTATTGGTTGATTTAGTAGATTCTCCATAGTTGTTGGATCTCTTCTAACTTTAATTATGACGGCTTAGATCTTTTGGATCTTGTTTCTACTTATTCCGCTTTCAATTATCAAGCTGAAATGTAACTTTTTATCTGGTAATGCAATGACTTGATATGAAATTTCACTATTTATAGAACTTTGGAAGTGAGAAAAAGTTGACTTTGTTACTTTCTTGTGACCTGTGGGTTAATCACATAAGTCCACGATTGAGAAACTCATTTATTTCTTCACTTTATGGTTATTGGAAGACTTTAGTGGAAACCCCAATCATTATATGAGAGCCTTTTTGCCGCTGGTATAAATGAAATAATTATTATTACCACCATCTATAGAATTAATAGTAGCAGATAACTTTTTTTCTGAAGATAATAGTCAGCTACACCGCTTTTGAAGTGTAGACTATATTATATTGATTATCCCGTACCAATTTGGACAACACATTTGAAGTCAAATGAGTGGTACGCACCTAGAATATAAATTGGAATACAGCGAACAACAACAAAGCAAGATAATATGATAAATAGTTTAATTTCCATAGTCTCAACTATTCACGGCTTGAAACTAGTTTTGAATGGCTAATTTTATATAAGGCATCCATTAAAGAGCATTGGTCTATTATTTCCGATAATTCGATAGTGGGACAATTTGGACACATTCTTTTGGAGAATGAGAATCACAACATACATCACATGTCGTTGCTTAGTACATTACTTCTATTATTAGTAATTATTCTTATAGTATACTTGCAAAAGACTGTATTAAAGGCCTATTCACAGGATAGAATTATTTCTTTGCTCCTGTTGTGCAAACACTTATTATGAGTTGGCCTGATGAACAAACTTGATCAATATTATTAATATCAAGCACCCAAACCTTTAAATTTACAAGCAGGCCTGGGAAAAACGTTTGAAAAAAATGAAAAAAGGTATTTGACAGGATTCTATAATAATTGAAAAAAGTGTCAGAGAACAAACCACTTATCGAATTCAGAGTACTCAACTGACTAATCACAAAAAAACTTGACTAATTCAACTGAAATATTATTTATAGGTAATAGTTGAACTTGACTTATTTAACTGAAATTTTATTCATGGTCAAATAATTTAAGTGATATGTTACTGATAGGTGTATCAGTGGCTAACTGTTCGGCATAAATACAACTAATTTTTCCTTAATGAGAATATATCAGATTCATGTCATTATTCCGCAAGTGAGCAGCAGCAATTTTGGATTGTACCAAAGCAATTTATCAAACATTTTTGTCTGCAGTTCTAGGCAATATATTTTCTCATTTTCTGCTGGGTAATCTAAAAAGATCAGCTGATTAGAGTATTTTCAATGCACACAATAACATGAATCTTTAAATGCAATGGGGAAAAGTATCAAATTCTATCAGGTCACTTTTCAAGAGCAGAGAAGACTGAGCGCAAAAAATGAACTCAGGACAGATTAATTTAATTTTCGAGTGATGATCCATGTTGTTGATTACCCGTGCGAACGGGTTCAAGAGAGGGAGAAAGAGCTTGGTCAATACGATAGAATGAGAGAGATATATATATATAGAGTTGAGTTGGAATGATTTAAAGGGGGACTGTCTTGTAACAGCAAGCCGCGGGACGTATATAAAATTAAATCTCAAACGTAGGAACACTCAGAACTTGTTCTTCAGGTTATTACAAGAAATTAAATTAAACTGTTGCGAGCTGTAACAAAAGCTTGGAACGGTTTGGCCGCTGCAGTGCAGTGCGGTGCGGTGCGGCACAGCAGTCATCTGTCTCATTTTTCTGAGCAGGTGTCCGTTTCTCGCTCGAATTTGTCTTCATACCCAATCAGACCTCGTAACCTCTACAGAACAGTAATCCAACAGTCAACAGCAGCAAGCAAGCCAGCAGCTCATCGAAACGCTTCAAATGTCATCAGTCAAGAAAACGTTTTTCTGGATCTTGTTGCATAACACTTGTTTGGCCTGCGTCAATCATATTACTTTATTAGAGAATATCTCTCCGCTTGAGACGTTGGGTTTCCATATCGATGTCTTTTGTATGGGACATTAGAGAAATATTGAGACACTATAACCATCGTTTTTTGTATTCCGTATCCAGCTGCACTCCTCGTTTTCGAAGTCCGCTTTCTAGACCTTAATATAGTGTTCAGATCCGTTCAGATCCACAGCCGTAATTGTCTAAATGAATCGGCTTGATGTGAAAATTGAAATCTGCTAGACCTATAACGGTGTTCTGTCGTGGGAGTATATGGTCAATAGATGATCTATGAAAAATAGTGTTACTGATATAATCTATTGATGATGGACCCCCATCAATAGAGGAATACAATAAATTATTGATTGCAATAAATGGCAAGTTATATTTTACAAGCATTTCACCCCCCGGTCTTGCTCGGAAATCCAGTTTGGAGTTTTTTTTTCTGGTCGATAAAAATTGCTCACAAAATTGGGAAGGGTGAGTGAAATACGATACAGTGTTTATACCATACAGTTCATCTGTTTGCAAACAGAAGTTCACAAATAGACTGTTTTTTAACTGATGTGAATTTTTAGTGTTTTTTCAAGTGAACTAGCTTTTTAGCAACTTTGCAGTTCTACCCATCTGCATAGTTTTGTGTTTAGTTCTTTAGATTAATTTCTTACAGGAAAAGCTCAAATATACACAATAAGTAAGCTCGCATGACCTGGGTAATTAGCAGCTGTAATATTGATTCAGGGCTAGTCTGTTGCTTTTGCTTGAGACATTACGGCGTATTATCTATATCATCACTGAAATTCCTGCATCTAAACACATTTAGAAACAGTAATAGCACCCATAAGTGAAATTTGAACATAAATTTTGAAAAGTCTGAAAGGAAAATCAAAAGTTGGACTTCGAGATGCACTGAATCGAGTTTAGAGGAAGGTTTGTGTCAAATTTAGAGTTCCATATCGTTGCCGTTTTTGTGAAATCCGTGAGTGATTCTTGATTACTAAACAATCTATTGATGAAAAGATGAAGCGGCCCATTAATCCACTCAACATTAACACCCTTCTCATGTTTGTTTATAGCCTAGCACGTTCCTATTATTAATTAATGTATAGCTTCTATTGTTTTTGGATATAAGCTACTGTAATAATATAGGCTAATATGAATGCTATGATTATTGAATTATTTTTATTATTACAGTATTGATGATATTATTATTGTTGTTATTATTTCTATTATTCATCATTATTATTATTATTATTTTTTTTTTTTTTTTGAGTAATAGTAGACTGCATAATTTATTTGGTGGCCAACGCCAGTCAGCTGAAAGGCCGTCTCCCCCGTTTGCCTGCGTTTCTTGTTAGCCTATTTTAGTCCTCCCAATGCGGTCTTGTTTTTCTCTGCCTTTATTTCTGTGATGATCCCGAAGCTCTTCTATTATTTACATATAGCCTACATTATTTTGTATGTATAGAGTTGAAAGCCCTTTCTACTAAATAGTAATATTTCCCATCAGCCTATATTATTAGCCTTTAATAGGCCTACGTTATTGTTATAGTGATAATTTTAACAAACTCATGATAAATTGTATCTAATCCAGTTTCAGTTATTTTGCTTTCAATTATTATCAAGGCTATTGTTATACAAATGCAAGTGGAAGTAAGCCTATTGTGCTTGGCAAGAAAAAAGGTAGAATTTCTCTTTAGTTGGAGCCCCTATACTTCCTCAGTCAGGTGCTAATCTTGACAATAATAAATTAGTGATACGGGTTAATTTGCTCTGAAATATTATTATTTGCTCGGTATTAATTCAATTAAGTTCTGAAAAGTACGTTTCAAAATCATCTAGACTTATTCTGCAGCAATACATAATATAGCCTACATAAATGTATATCCGAAGGTACTCAAAAAAACTTTAGAAGTTATCTAATAAACCTCATAAACATAATTCCTAATGAAGTTGCTGGACAAAGTAGCCTACAATGTGTTGAGTTGTTTATTTTACTTCCATTTTCCGTCCCAGTTTTCTTTAGTTAAATAACTTGTCCGGTTCCTCAAATGTGCTCAAATTGTGTTTCAAAAAGCATTTCCACTGTATCACAGGCAGTATTACTGGGTAAAGTGGGATATTTTAATCCTCTAATAATCTAATAGCAAAACTAACACTGTATTTCAATTTGAATTTGAATTTCAAATTGAAATACAGTGTCAGTTCTGATATTAGATTGTTCATCAAGTATTTCGTCATGCAAAAATCACAGATTTTAATCCAATTCTCATTTAAACATTTGAAATAGATACCTTATTGAGATACTTCATTCAGCCTGATACTTCATACCTATATCAAGTTGTTCATAACCAACTACCCATGCATTCTTATTCTTACATTCACATTCTTACCCATGCATTCTTAGACAAGGGTAAGAATAATTTGTATTACTTTAATAAGTAAGATACGTAGATCTAGAGGAAACTGGCGATGAACAACAATATAATTCAATTTCCAACTTGCAACGAACAATTGTTTAAAAATTAACTTAATTTTAGAAATAGAAGAGCTCAAATAGGCCCAAAGCGATTTAGGTAATTTTTTGCATAGTATTTGAAGCCAAGAAGGCTCTTATATTAATTTCATGTAATTTATTCATGCCAATTCCAACAGTAGCATTAGTTCATGCAAGAATTGCAGGGGCAGGGATAGGCCTACCACAAAGCATACAATGTAGTTTTTTTGGAGGATGAAGCCACATAGGTCTGAGACCTGTGCGAGGTGATGGATGAGTTGACCTACAGTTTTAGGTGTGTTCCGAACGAGAAGTGATTTTACAGCTGAGAACAGAGTCTTTTTTGCTGACCAATACAATCGGTCACCCTTAAGAGCGCCCAGGAGTTTCGTAGCTTACCTCTGATTAGAACAGATATAAGCTACGAAACTCCTGGGCGCTCTTAAGGGTGACCGTTAGGATTGGACAGCAAAAAATACTCTGTTCTCTGCTGTAGCAGCAGATTTCGATTAATAAATTCGTACCATTGTGAATAAATCACGACATTGAAATATAAGGTTAAGTACCTTTTAATAATAAGAACCAGGTAACAGAAATTAGCATTTTTAATCCGGTGTTAGTGGCACCGGACAAGAAAATATTTGGAAATATGAAAATATCTAAAAATTGAGCATTTTTGAAGATGAGTTGAATTTCAAGAAGGTTAGTTGGAAAGATATGATGGCGAATGAACTGGCACTAGCGGAAATTCAATAAATTGAATGCCATGAAGTGAATAGACTGAAATTGGAGTTTGTAAAATTTCACTGTATAACCAAACTTATATGATTTACATGCAGGAGAATGGTTTCGTGTGACTGAACCTAATACATCTTCCTTTGAGCTAAGCCGAAGATCAACATTGAGGCCCATATTTATGAACCCGTTTTGAGGCTTCCTCAACTCAAGGTATTCACGCCTGAGAGTTTTCAAGTCTCTTCAGATAAGGAAGCTTCCAGGTAGTTTCAAGAATATGAGTCTTAATCTATGAAATTTAGCAAAGGTTTCGAGTCTCCAATGATCAAGGTAGAAGGAATCAAACAACTCAACAAGGCAACATTTTGGCCAGTGATCGAGGGACCACTACATCTTACCACAAAATAGAGCAGATACAGCTGGCCTAGCAAGGGCATCGGTTGACTGTACAATCTCGCTACTCGTCAATTACCGAGACGTATGAAAGTGAGAAGATGAGAGCGAGTCTGCTATGGGTTGAGAAAGAGAAAGAGAAAAAGAGAATGAGTGAGAAATAGAGAGAAAGAGTGAGATAGTGACGACAGATTTGAAAGAGACGATAACCGCAGCAGACAGGTTGATGACGGTGCGTGACAGAGGGCCATCAGTGGACGCCAAAGCATCCAAAGCCAGCCAGACGCAGTTCAACTGGTCAACCATTCATGCAGCATGCGGCTAAAATCACGTCTTCTTGCCTGCCACTTGCCAAATGACCCCCAATCCCGCCAACTGGCCACCGAAATGCGCCTGCTTTTTTCCATTCAAGCAAAAAAGTGACTCACACAACTACAACTGTAGTTGCTATTTCTATGGGAACTATTCCTATATTAAAAACGCATGACTGTTTTACTTTTGAGCCAGGCGAGACTTTATAGACACAGGACGTGAACCTACCTAATGTACCATCCGATTACTGCAGCCGGTTGCAGCCTAATTACTGTGTACTGACTTGAGCCTTCTCCAAACCAAAATGATGCATCTTGAGTTTGAATTGCAGCTGAAGAATTGCACCCATAATAACAGCTATTTCTTCGCCCCAATCAAGTTCTGGTCACTTACAATCTGTATAAATCTTATCCAGATGGTTTAGGGCAGGGGTTCTCAATCTTTTTCAAAGACTGTACCCCTTAATTAAAACTAAAATGTTGCGTACCCCCTTGTTATAGACCTTGCAAGGTTGAGCTTGCTTCTTTTTCCATAGTTTCTCAATGTTCGGCTCAATTTTTGTTAAGTACAACCTTAAATCGTCCTCAACATTAAGTTTGTTTCTGTACTTACTTTCTGAAAACCCTCGAAAACATTTTTCTCATAGGTATGCAGTTGAAACCCCAATAAGAATCTTTATTATAGCAGTATTTGAAAGTTCTTGTTACTCCATTCCAATACCGATCCAAAAATCTAACAATGTAGCACTCAAATATTTTTTTGTCGGATCACATGATAGTTCAATAAGTTGTTCTTTTTGGTATTTTGTCTGGCTGCCCAAAGTTTCAATAGCATCAAACGAAAAGGGGTCACGGATCCAGTACAACTTTTATCTGTGGGTGGGAAGTATTCTCTTATCAGAGAATCTTCAATGACCACGCAAGTATTAAATTAGATTCCACTATTGAATTACAACGGGAAGAAATAAAAATGGTTTAATTTTTCATTAACTTGACCCGCGTACCCCCTGAAAATTTTCGCGTACCACAGTTTGAGAACCCCTGGTTTAGGGAATAATGAATGTTGAAATGTGAATTTAGAAAGTCAATCTCGTAATTTTTGTTTTTTGCATGTTGTGTAAGACATGAGTCTACTTCCATGACAAAGGTTATTAACCATTATTAGGTTACTTAGACAATTTGGCCTTCTTGCTAACAGTTCTAAAGATTTTACAGATTTGGCATCATCTCAACAGACCTATCGCGAGTCCAGGGTTAGATAAAAGGGATGTATTTCTCTCCTAAATTTCTCAACTGACATTTCTGTTGCTTTTAAACTGTTTACAATTTACTTACAGATATATTTTATCTGTCCTTGTGGGTTTATTTTTGCCCGCAAACACTTAATATTTTAGGTAGCCTTTTCAGAAAATTTGTGTGGAAATACAGCTCTCTACAGTTTGTTGAGAAATGTTAATTAATAAGTAGTTGGTGCTGAAGTGGTTATCCTCAAACATGTTTGTCATACGTTAGCTATAAATCATCAACATTGTGACCGGCAATTATTGATGATAACGTAGCTGAGCATTCAGACGAATAACTAGAAACAAGATCAAGTGAGCAGTGCACAAACTGGACATTCAATCATTGATTAGTGGTAAGTGAGTCTAGTTCGTCATCAATTGCACTCTAATTGGCTATGAAACAGGATATGCTTTCAATACCACCTGCCCATTCCCACATCTTCAAGAACCGTCATTTATATGGGGGCACTTGCCTTCAGGCCACAAACGTAGGCTATATTTCAGAACAAACTCAGATAATCGAATAAAAACACTAGAACTACAACGACTTAGTATTTCTAAAAGAAATCGTAATTCTAAAAATGATACATTCCAGATTGATCTGATCAACTCATTACAGCGATAATGTACGCTGAAAAATTGCAAATATAAAATTGCACTCGTGCATTGAGTACTTCATACCTGGACAAAGGAACCGAAGGTTTGAACCTTGAAGATTAATGTCAATTCAATTTGGTGTGACCTAGAGTCGCGGTTTTGCAGCAGGAATTTCCTTGTTGACTAGATTACTAATGGCTTATTGGAATAATTGAAACAAGGACTGCTCATTGAGTTCGACTAAACGATATGTTTCTATGGTGCTTCCCACATAACAACACCAGACATTACTCGATGTAATACTTTAATGCAATAATCATGCTGCTATATGCCTTACATTGGATGTAATAAATTACATGATTATGTCGTGATTAAAATCTATTACACTACTTGAGATTGCTACCTATGGACGAATAAGCTATTAGGACTTTTTAATAACCGAATTTATCCAACAATTAATTACTGTTTAAAAATACTAGAGTTGGATAACCATCTGGAAAAGTATTAGTACTGAAACTAACTAAAGCTCATATTTTACGTCCAAATCACCACTAGATGATATCATTCAATAAAAATAGACACTCATCGATAGCAAATCATATGCTACACTTTTCAATATTTTAGTAGGCTTTTTGAATGTTTTGGTTTAGGCTTTAGGCTATCCATTTTTTGGCTCAAAGTTCACAGTTGATCATATAAAAGCCTATTCTATTCTAGCAATGCTTATATAACTTGGGGTATCCTCAATAATCCGTGTTTCCCGTACTTCCTTTGTATTAGGCTACGTAGCCTAGTGTGTTAACTCTCCCACCTCCCAAATTGATCAGTGAAATAAAGTTTGGTAGGAAAACAAATGGTAATTTTCAAAGCCTTCTAGAAAAAGTGATAAAAGATAACAATAAAATATGTGTCAAATCAAACACCCTTAGGATCGATGGTGAATATTGATTAATGAGCTAACTTTTATATACCTAGCTTATTTCTTGGTTCCGTTCCGTGCCCTGTCTACCCTTAGGCTAGGCTATTTTCGATTGACAAGGCAGAATGAGCGTATGTTCTGAATGTCTTATGTTATTGTGTTCAGCGTTTATTGAGGTTAATAAAGAGAAAAACAATAATTCACTCTAGCCTACGATAGTGCTAGTATCCTAATCCACTGGAATAATCGTTTATCAGTTGAAGTAGATTAGGTTGTTTGAAAATATTACCTACTCCTCTACAAGTCTAATCTACACGAGTAGTCGTATCTCACTTGGAGTAGAAGAATTTTAGAGCATTAGAATCAGCAAGCAGTTCATTTGCATGGAACTCGACAAGGAAATTGGGCGGTCGTATTGATTCTCGTGCGATGTCCAAGTTGCAGAGCACTACAAATCTGCTGAGCACGAGATTAATTAGCAAGTTGATAGTTTGGATGTCTTCATTAGTAGTGAGTGTGGTGGTGGGGCGGGGTGTTGAGGCTGGGGTAAGCGGTGGTGATTTGGATTTAGAAGGTCGTTAACGAGTGTGAGTTACTGCTTGAGGGTTAGTTGGTTTATTGGTTAGCGTATGCGTGAGAAACAGACCTACCTGCACCTTGAGGAGCCGAGCGGAGCGCGCAGATAGATAAACAAAGGGCGGAGGTCGCCGGTGTGATAACTCAGTTAGGAGGCCGTTGCTTGGTTCAATGGTAATAGCGGCTAATTGGCAGATCAAAGGCGTCCGTGCTTCGTGCCGACCGTCGATAAATCGCGTTACGAACAGGCGAACAAATAAATCGTCGGCCGACGTCTGTCTACCTGGAAGCGACGACGCAACAAACCTACACCAATGCTTCTGCTGCTACGACGACCGTCTGACTGACGCTCCACGATCGATGCACTCCCCACTCCCCCCTCTGACACCACCATCGACCAATCAGAACAGTCGCTCGTCGCCCCGCCAACCAATCACCACCCACCCCTCACACCACTACACCCGGCGCGTGGTTTTCTCATCACGGCCGGCCATGCTTGCCCCCCGGATGACGTCACTGCATCTCAGCTCGCATTTCTTATTTTACTACTCTTACTCTACTTCATGAATAAAAAAAAACTCCTTTGCAGTGCAGACGAAGTATGTCTGATAATACGACAAACGTTTTTTATTTCAAAAATTAAAAGAAAACATTAATAGATAACATTTTTCATAATGACTATGAAGTGGGAATTAAGGCTGCGCAGGGTTTTTGGTCATAATTTTTTTCGGAATTTCTTTTATAGAATATTATTAGGGCTTTGAAATGCTAACTAATGCTGAGAGGAAAAAATTTTTCTTCAATTATTTTATGAAATATGGGGGTATAAAGTTGAAATTTTGAGGGCAATTGATCTCACCTACAAGTGAATTGAACTTTTGAAAAATTTTTGGTAACTAAAAGACACATTGAGGAATAAAATGACATATTTTCTTCTCCAATCAAGCTGATACTTTTTTTCCAAAATACATTTTTGAAAATCTGTAAAACAATTTCAATTTCCCCCAAAAAATTGTTTTTAAACTATTTATTAGATTGAAATAAAAAATATGTTCTTTTATTCCTCAAGAAGTTATTGAAAATTTATCAAAAGTTTAAAATCACTCTTAGATGATCTATTGCCCCCAAAAACAGCAAAATTTCAACTTTGAACCCCCATATTTCACAAAATAATTGAAGAAAAACATTTTTCCTCGCAACATTAAATAATATTTCAATGTTCAATAAAAGAAACTCCGAAAAAAAATTATGACCAAAAGCACAGCCTCAAAGAAGATTGATGGATTGAATGGTTAAAGAATTGAATGATTTTTGACCAATTATTGGGGTATTATTTCATATTGGATTAAGAAATATTTCTGATATAATGAAATATCTAGTGATTTCTTCAACATGGGTATTGTTACATTTTTCTATAACATTAAATCTAGACTAAGCGGGAATTGAAAAAGGGATGATATTTGATAAACTTAAAGTATGATGGTATTTTTTGTCTTGGATAAATGAATCTCTGGTAAAATGCTGTGATCTGTTGTGACTTCTACAACATAGTTATTGATAATTTTTTCTTGATGGCATTAAATCTAGATCGTGGAGTGGGAAACAAAGAAGTGTGAAATGATTTTTGATCAATTATGGTATTCTTTCATCTTGGATAAGTAAAATACATTTCTGATGGAAATGAATCTCTTGTGGTTTCTCTTGTACTTTTACAACACGGTTATTGTTGGTTTTGGCTGAATAGAAGTGGTGAACTAAGACTGGGTTTTATGGTGACCAGGAACAGACAGGCAAGACAGGGGGTGAGTGAAGGGCCAGCCAGATATCCCCTTCCATCGAAAAAAAACTTCTGAAAAAAGGGCTAACGCTCTGGAAATTGTTTAGACTATTCCTAAGAGAGACCACCGAATTTAGAAATGAGGTTTGACTTCATACACTATGCAAATAAAGCTTAGTTGTTCCTTCACCATCTTCTCGCCTCCCCCATCAACCGATGGAAATAATGGAAAAATCAAATACCGAAAGTAAAAGTGGGATATACATTTTGAAGCATTCCTACTGTGATGACATTATGGGTAAAATAACCCACATTTTTATTCACATTTCTCAATTAGAAAGTAAGTTATAGTAGACTTACTTCTCTTTTTTTCATTGCATCAATACATTTGGCCATTCAAATAGTTCCATTTTCTATTCAATTCCATAATTCTAGTTTTTTATCTTGAAACCTGTATAACCGGAAGTGATAGCCGAATACCGTAGCAGGTATCTGTTCAATCATCAGAGATAAGCTACGATACTCCTGGACCCTCTTGTAAGGGTGACCGATTGGATTGGCCAGCAAAAAAGACTCTGTTATCTGCA
The DNA here is from genome assembly GCA_948455865.1 of Conomelus anceps. Classification (NCBI taxonomy): domain Eukaryota; kingdom Metazoa; phylum Arthropoda; class Insecta; order Hemiptera; family Delphacidae; genus Conomelus; species Conomelus anceps. The sequence continues at coordinate 25,274,492 of OX418218.1, read as the reverse complement.
GTAAAATCACTTCCCGGTGGTTCAGAACCCACCTAAAACTGTAGGACCAACTTATCTATCACCATCATTCAATTCATTCATTACCCACGCACAGGTCTCAGACCTATGTCGGCTTCATCCTCCGAAGAAAAAGAAAAAAATACCTGCTGTAGGCCTATAGACGACACGATTAATCAATCAACTATGTTTCTTTTTTAATAAAATACATAAATCACTATAAGCAATCACACTCACTATTCGTAATCATCATCAACCATGAGGTAAAATCCTTTAAGAGTATGTTCCAGAGTCAAAGTTTCCTCGGTAGATCGAAATCTGAATTTTCATTTTATCCAATAATACTGCAAACTTCAAACCTGAGACGTATCCTATAGGGACATGTAGACATGCGAAAAAGGTTTGTGTCGTGAGGGGCTACCTATAGTAAAAATTAAAAAGGCTCAACAAATAGGATACATTGTATAGAAAAAAAACAGCTTCATCATTTTTCACCTGCAAATCCTCTTTCTGCAACGATAATGTGTGATTATTTTTTATTCAAGACCAAGACCCTATAATTCCTGGATTTCTTGTTCCATGACGAACTGCGTTGTTAATATTAACTTTTCAAGTGAATTAAACGACTTGCAGTCAAATTTTATTAAAAATAAGTAGTAAGTGAAATACTACTTATTTTTAATAAAATTTGACTGCAAGTGGTTTAATTCACTTGAAAAGTTAACCCTATAACTATTATTATTGGTCTCAAAAGACTTCACACATTTCATTACACTCTCTTGGGAAAATTGACTGTTGATTTATGTCCTTTGCTTTGTTGGGTGCGTTATAAATTATAAAATGATGGTGATTGCATCAAGTTTTATAATTGCAAATGTATCTTACTGCTTGAATCGGACAAACCCATGCACATATTACGGCATTTCCAACATTTCTCTCGAGTAATAACTTCTGATTATGAAGCCTTTCTGGGATTACTCGATTCCAATTCTGTCTCCAATTAGTTGGAAGACTATTAAGAGCATTCCATGTAGAGGAAAAATAATTTGAAGCAGTTTCGTTATGAACTATTTTGATGCATTCATGTCCTGCCACTATAAGTTCTTTATTAACAATCAAGTTCAACTAAACTTTCTGTTCTTCACTAGATGATGTCATCCATGGAACAACACTGATATGCCTGCCTGCCTAGTGCCTAGTGCCTAATGTCCAGGTCTTCTGTCAACCTCTTTACTCTAATGAGAGATAGACGGCTAAAAGCTGTTAGTGCATTAGTTTAGTTTAGTTCCTTTTAGAGTGATTGCAGTTGTCTTGACCGCGTTGTGTCAGATAATAAATCTCATGGATCCGTTGAGCGGCACTTTTAATTATGTGGACTTTCAAATTCCTCACTTTTTTAATTGTCATTGGTTTGTTTAAGCTTAATGACACAATTTGCTAACTGTTGGTATGTCACCATAGTAGAGGGAAATATGGGGCTTCTACTCCAAGTTGGAAAGTATAGTTGGGTTTAAATTGAAAGTGAGGGTTGAATTTGGTTTGAATTTAAGGTATAGGTTGAATTGAGATTTGAATTTTTTTACCGAATTACCAGCCCCAAATATGTTATTTAAAGGTAAGAATCTTTAAATACTCGGTCCTCTGAATGTTTTATGTCCGACTCTCGAACCAAGCTTCTAGATGAGGTGTTTCCTGCAATTGTATATAAATCATAAAAGTTCTTTCATTCTACTTCCAGCCTCCATAGAGGAAAGATCATTATAGTAATATTATTATTACACCTCTTCCTTCTTGAAATATCTATATTGGTTATCTTTTAATTTATTCTCCTACAAATAATAATAGTTTATTATAATAATTCAAAAAGTCTCCAGCAGGTCTCCTCCTCCTCCGCCTTTCAATCAGTGAAAAGCTCTCTCACACACACAAATTTAAACAGATACTTTGCGGTAGGTCTCCTAACCTAGCCTAACCCAACCAACCAACCAAACCCTGACAATCTTATAATATATTTATACTAACATCTATATACCATATTATATTAATATTGTATACATATTATTATTTTAATATAGGGTGAAATATGTGATAGAGGGTGTCCCCTTCACAATGTTCAGCCCCCCTCTCCTCCTCATCCTCCTACTACTACTGCTACCACTCCTCCTCCTCCTCCTCCTCCTCCTCCTCCTCCTCCTCCTCCTCCTCCTCCTCCTCCTCCTCCTCTCAATCTAATTTAAACCCAACCATATCTTCAAATCTGGAGTAGAAGCCCAAAAAAAAATTCAAACTCAAACCTAACCTAAACCATAAACCCAAACACAAACATCAATTTACCCATCACATAAATCAATTTCAAATCTGGAGTAGAAGAAAAAAAATTCAAATCTTAATTCAACCTATACCTTAAATCCAAACCAAATTCAACCCTCACTTTCAATTTAAACCCAACTATACTTTCCAACTTGGAGTAGAAGCCCCATATTTCCCTCTACTCACCATAAGTGAACCTAACAATGCAAAGTTTGTTTTGTGTAACTGCATGCAACTAAAACATGCTACAAAGTTAATTTTCTATTGATGAGTATCACTTTATATTAGGGTAAAGGCATCACTAAGTAAGCAATATAGAAAAGTCGCAATAATATAAGTTTTCCAGTTTTAAAACTGTCTTTGGTCTGACTGTTGATGAAGACAACATAAGCTGCTATTGAATGGTAACTTGAGATTCAAAATATTGTACGTCTATGCAATTGATGAAAATGAGACACTCTCTAAGTTTCGGAAGAAAAGTAAGATATTTATCAAAATAATATGTAAATCAATAAATGGCCTGCGTATATACTGAACTTAAATTTATATATAATCTATTTGGTATTTGTCCTTTGTAAAATGTTTATGGATGTGATTTATGAGATGGTTTATGGGAGATAGAAGTAAGTTATGGAAAGTTTTGAAAATGTACTTTTTAGGACCAGTACCTAAATTTCGAAGGATGTTGGATTACTCTTCCGAACTACATATAAATAAAGACTAACTACTGCTGATAAATCAACAAACAACTTTAAACAGAATAGATTTCCCAGATAAATAATGGTTTAGCCTTTCTATAGCAAGAGAGAGCCTGAAAGCTTTCCGTTAGCAAAAAGATGAAGCTGCTTGTATAGGGTGTTTTTTAGAGGTATAGAACTTTAAGTTGGCAGCACTGCTTCCAGTGGCAAACATTTTCTTAACTAACAGCTGATTTGTGTTCAGTATTGTTTGCCATTTTATCATGAACAGAGTGACACCTGAACACTTGCAAATTGTGCAGATTTAGTTTGAAAATCAGGGTTCCATTCTATTTTATTCATGAAACTTATCAAGCACAATTTCCATTTTCTGGTCAACATAAAATGTCCATCAGACATTTAATTCCATTAACAATGGAACGACAGTGTCACTCCAACTTAAAGTTGTCTAAAACAACACCCTATATTTCCCCAGAAATTAATTTAAATTACTTTATTCATGTGAACTAACACATTTTGAATTTGACTGACCAAAAAAAAATTATTCGTATCACATAAACCATCGATAATATTGAAGACGTGGATGATGCAACATACTCGCATTTTTTTAAATAAACGGTAAGGTCTCTCATCGGTAAAGCAAATGTTGAGTTTGAGTACCGGTAATAAGAATCTATGTTGTGAATTTACATGAAACACAGAGTTTGGATAAAATCACTCACTCTTAAACACTAAATCTTAATATGTCAGAGAATGTTGTTTTACTGGCATGAAGTTTTAGATATCTATGATTTAGCATAATATTGCATCGTTTGAGACATTTAGGAATTGAAGACATGGAAATTGACATATTGAGAAAAAATGAAAAATGTTCAAGCAATATTAAAAAAGTGGAGTCGACTACTTCCTCTTTGTTAGAAATATACAGAAATAACAAGTTTTATTTACTAGATTGTAAAATTGTTATTAACACAGGAATAAACTTGTCCCAAATATTGTAAATTCAAACTTAGCCTTAAATGTGTGTCATAGCATGATTGAAAACTTCATAATTATTATAAAGATGGTTAGTTCAGGCTACCTTTTCGAAGTATACGGGAGGAAATATGAAGCCTTTCAATATTCAGTTATATCCAACAATAAACACATCCACACAATTACGCTAATTTGTTACCAATTATTTTTAAAACTAATTTGTTGCTAAAAAATGCAGTTTTTAAGGTCAAACGGACATTTTCTTGATGTCATGCCTTTTTGTGTCTTCAACTTTATTATGGTGCCACTCCTTTCTCAATATAATTATATAGCCTACTACCTCACAGGCATAGCCCCTCTCCATGCGTGGAATCTACTCTGTTAACAATTACAAGCTAACAACAATATTCCATTAAGCACTTTCCGTTATTGTCAAGCTCTTACTTCAATCAACTACTTCCGCTATTTAGCCAGTAGGCGACGCCTTGCCACGAAGCATTAATTAATTTATGTACCAGGTCAAAGTAGTGAGTAATGCCTATTTGGCATTACTGAACAATTCCTAGTGTCCGCTAACACCGTTTAAGGTTTCCCATTACCCGCTATTGTGATAACAGCATTGGCTTCTAACATCAAAACGTAGTCGCATCATCAAATCATATTCATGTCCAGAGCATTAGTCTTATCTAATTTTTTATCATGAGCAGCTTCCTTATTTTTTTGCACCATACTCAACTTTTAAGGCCAACGCACACAGCAACAGACGGACGGATTCAGACAGACGTCTGCATGCAGACAGACGTTTTGGTCAACGCACACAGCCACAGACGGATGGGGGATCGTCCGCTGCTAGTCTTCAGTGAGATGGCGTCAAATGTTGTTGTGTGGTGTGGCATAAACTTTTCAAAAAATATTTCTTGGCTAGAGGACGATGATTCTTCAAGTGATGACGATTTGTTACTGTTATTCTCATTATCTAACAGGTCACATTGGGTTCATCCCATTAATAAAAAACGTAAAATTTATGGTGAATACCATCACCTTATGCAAGATTTGACAGAAGACGATGAAAAATTTAAACATTATAGCAGAATTCGTAGACACTTTTTCTCAGAACAAGGGAGTGTACCTTGGCAACGGGAGAGTGTTTAAAAGTCGTGGCTAATGACATATACTACCTTTGTTATTTTTAGCGATGAAGCACCAGTATTTTCAATCATCGGCACTAGTGTTATGAAATATATTTCTTTATTTAACATCAATCAAACAACTCATGATTATAAAGTCATTTTATATCTTATTTCGATTAGCAAGTGTGTCAATCAAGATTAATGAGTGATTCTATTTACAAACTAGATTTCTTCATATAAATAGGCCTAACAGATCTGGGAATTAACTTATTGGCTATTACATTTATATTTATGCATAAGACTTTATGAGACATTGCCTTCATTGTGATAAATTTTTACTGTTGTAAGAATGATTTTCACCTTATTACAATATTAAAATTATGTGTGCAGGCTAGGAAGAAAAGGAACGGGGACCTTCGTCAAAGACTTGCTCTGTTTTATATTACTTATCATCTACTTCTTATGTTATTTATGCAAATATAGGATTGAAATAAAGAACTATCATATGTAACAGGTACCGTACTTACTTTCTTTTTTTTAAGCCGGTTGCGATCTCACTCCAAGCCTTTTCTCTGGCATTTGAGTCACGGTGCTCAGGTAATCGTGTGTCCCATAGGACACTGTGAATTCTCACTGCTTCTATTAGTTGTTCCATGATGTCAGTTAAAACAAAAATACCTATTCTATTAATTAATTAAGAAAACACAATGACGCACATATAACCGAAAGCAGGCAAAACTATAGCGCCTCTTGCGGGACTGTCGATAAGTTTAGTTAGCGCATGCGCGATATGAAACGTCTGACACCAGACGTTTTGAAAATCGCCCCCAGAGCGAATCTGAAACGTCTGCAAGCAGACGTCTGCAACAGACGCAGACAGACGGATGTCTGTGTGCGTTGCAACATTTAATAAGCTGGGGAGCGATTTTTCATCCGTCTGTCTGAATCCGTCCGTCTGTTGCTGTGTGCGTTGGCCTAATGTAACTAACTGCACTTCGTTAAGGGTACGGGGAGCTTCGTTTACCTCTTCTTGCTCCTCTCTAATATTTTCCTCTTTTTACTTCATATTCTCCAGAATATGAATGAAGTATTATTCGTTTTCTACAATAATTGCTATTATTTAAGACTTTCTGCTAAATTTGAAAACCACAACAGTGAAAACCATTGGCGTCAGTAGACCTACTTTTGGACAAATTATTCAGATGGCTGCTTAATCTGTTCAGTTTCAAAAGTTCAACTTGCGAGAAAGCATGAAACTGTTCATAAGTAGGCCGAGTCTGTAGTCTGTAGAAAACATTAAATAATTTAAGTGAACTTGTAATTGAATATTGTAGTTTGTAGTCAGTTCGATATAGTTTAGAGATTCGAGTAGAGAAGTAACCATACTCGTCTCGTATATCTTCATCAACAAAATATCAGTGGATAATGTAGGAACTCACACTGTCAATTTATCACTACCAGTTAATAATAATATTTAAGCTAAATTTTCAAGAAAATAAGCATTTCTAGCAAGTTCAAGTAGTAGCAGGTTCAAGTATGAGGTGGATATTTAAAAAAATATAGGCTATAGTTTCATAGCTTTAACTAGTACAATCAGCCAATATTAGCCTTATAAATAATTTGAAAGCATAAAAACATCATGCTACTACTCGATCTCGTAGAGAATGCATCTGAGATCGGATCGGAGTAGAGCACCACCATCGCTACAGTGACTAGTGGCAGTTATCATTAGATCGCTTATTTTCCGCATGCAGTCTCTCCGTGGTCTAGTATTACATCACAAGAAATAATATATGACAATGACATCAACTTTACTTAAGCTCAACTTCTACAAACACTTATAATATGAAACTCAGTAGCGGCTCCAGGGTGGGAAGTTTGGTACAGTTTAACTGTATCTTGATGTATAGTTTTTTTGATACAGTCTAGCTGTATCGTTATCCACTTATGTAGGCTACTGTAACCCCCCCTTATAAAATATCATTTTCCTACAGAGACCCGAAAAAGTGCCTATTTTCGCACTAACTGTAGCACAAAATAGTGAGCAAGTAATCCGCAGGTTCCCTATTCTGAATTCAAAAATAGGTTGGCTACTCTGCTTCAGCTACGAAATACAGTCAGTTGTTGTTGTTGTTGAAATCGATTTGATTCGACGATAGGTTATGTGAGGAATAGAGAGGTTATGTTTGTCCTGTTTTGTTCTGTTTTAAATTGTTCTGTATAAATTACTTTATACATTACTGTAGGAAAAATGTAATGTGTAATTTGAGCGTAAAGTATTGTTTCTGCACTCGAGAAACTCGAGGTGCAAAAAACCCCACTTTTCTTTCTAGATACACAAATAGCTATTTTAATACCCTATCAGAAAAGGAAGTAAACTGGTGAGGCCGGTTCAGAGATAATTAATAGATTTTTTAATGGAATGCAATACTATCGTTTTAGTACACTTCTACTCTATTTATCACTAAATGAGTTAGAGTTTCCCTTAGAAATGTTCAGCTATAACATAGAAATATTCATCCCAATATAAAAAATGTTAGCCTATTTTGAATTTCATAGATATAAGATATAATATCGTTGCACAAAAGTTTGAAAAACAGTAATCTAAATGAGAAAATAACATCAGTCAACCCCCATATTTCTAGTAGGCATGAATTCCAGGATTTTGAATGAAACGAAAAACGACAAAACTTAGACCTACCATTCAATTATCATTACTATTCTTGAATTTTAGAAAATGGTGTTTGAAGCAGCATGCGAACTGAACCTTATTTGGGTTCCATGTCATACAATCACACTCACAACAATAATAATCACATCACTGCAATGTTACAATTTGATTCCACTAAAAACGTAACTTTTAAAGAGATCAACACAAATGTCGTAATATAACCTGCTTAATGAAAGCAAAATTAGAAAATTAAGACATTGTACTTCTGTTAGCTCCATAATAAATTGGGTGGGATGATTCGTAAGTCGCTCATTTGAATACGATCGTCGATCGGTTCCAACTCAGGGCCGAAAACCAACCAAGGACTGACTGGCGGTACTTGATCTCTGTTATGCAATCACACTGATGCCATGCTATTTGCAGGTCGTGGTCATGGCAACCAAGCCCTAGGTGCTGCCGACTAGCCTATACTGCCATTCGGCTGTATTCGCTGTATAATTGGCTTTGAAATACTGTAGCATCGAATGAATTGAGAGAGAGGGGCGCGTAAATAAGCGTTGTAATATTTTAATATACATTTTAAGCATCGCAATATTTGAAAACAAGCTAGAGAGAGCTTCCTTTTTTTTAAATTAGAATTTTATATTTGAGGCAATTTTTATTATTATTATTATTATTATTATTTATAATATTATTAATATTATTATTATTATTATTATTATTATCATCATCATCATTATCATTATCATTATCATTATTATTATTATTATTATCATTATTATTATTATTATCAAGGTGTTACATATAACTACACCGTATATGAGTAGCATTAGAGAGCCAAAAATTAAGTACCATTGCTGTGAATGTTTCAAATTACAAGAGAGAAAAATATATGTTTGTACTAGGGATTGTCAATTTATCTTAAACTGTTCTTCATACAAGTATCTTGGTGTAACAGTAGACAATTATTTTCGATGGGATATACACATTAAAAATGTTTATAACAGGTTGAAACAAGTTTTAGCCAAAATGCATTATGTGAAAGATTTGATTCCTAGTAAAGTAAAGAGGATGATGTATATAGCTTTGGGTGAGTCTATCATGAGATATGGTTTACAAGGGTGGGGTTATGCCAGTGATGTTTATTTGAGAAGAATAACTTGTGTTCAGAAAAAAATTTTATGTTTGATTAGTGATTCACCTAGAAGAATTCCATATGAAAACCTCTTGAATAGGTGTAATGTTTTAAGTATTAAAGGCTTATTTTTGTTTACAATAATAATGGAGAATTATTTTAGTAAAAAGTATTTAGTTCTTAAAGAAAGCCGTTATGGCTTGAGAAATGAGAGATATATTGTTCCATTTGCACATACTAATATTGCAAAGAATAATTTATCATATATTGTTCCAAAAATATTTAATGATTTACCTGAGTGCTGCACTAAGTTTGTAAATATGAAATTGTTGAAACGAAATTTAAAGGTCTGGCTTAATCATTATACGTTAGATAATGTTTAGTTTAGTTGTTCCTAAGGAATTTCATTTAATAGAGAAATAATTAATTCAGGTTGATTGAAGTTATTATTTTATTTTGTAATTGAGAGCTGAGCCAACAATTGTAATTTTAAAACAGTATTAATTTGATTGTTAAATTCTAAATATTGTAAAAATAATTTTTCATAAATTTTTTTTGTAAAAAGAAATTTGATTTGTTGTATTGAACCTTGTCAAGCAGCCTTGCAGGTTTGCTTAAGGTTATATAATTTTGAATGATGTCACCATTGGTTTTAACGTTAAAGTGTGTAAGGTATAAGTTTCATTTCCCAAATCTGGTTCAAGGATTATTATCAATAGAATGCTTTATTTTAAAAACACGTTGTGACATCGAGGAGTCAATAGATGTTGATTTAGGTCAGAGGTATTTCGATGACATACATGAATTCAATTGTGTTTGACATTGAGATGCTCATAACATTTTTGTTGCTAATATATTTAAGGCATTGTCAAATTACTGGGAAGGCCAGTAGATGAGTTAGTAGTTGAGTAGTGAGCAGTGAGTTGGTGTCTTGTGTTGATGGATGCATGATGGAACAGGAGATTCCATTTTGCATGGCATCCCACCACAAAAGGTAAGACCTCAGTTGATTTTACAATTCCATTCATGAACTAAATAATAGGCCAGCCCCATAACTAATCAACATCTATCTTGCTCAATCTTACTCTAACATTTTAAATATTTAGATATGCTAAGCGAGTTGCCAATCCCCTTATTCATAACTTGTATTGAAGTCAAATTAATAAAATAATATTATATTTTGTTGTGAGATAAAAATTCATTTCATTTTACCTGAGCTACGCAGCCCTTTACATACATGGCACAGATGATTACATATTCAAGTGGTTACATAATGTGGTCGCCGTTGCTACATATTTGGTGGAGGCTCAGTCGGTGTATATTATCTGACATCAACCGTTGGACTTTCCCGAGTACAGAGCAAGAGAGTTGTTGATTGGGGTTCAAATATATAAAAAAGTTGCATTATGTAAGCATCCATTAAAAAAAAACTAATATTGGAGAAGAACATGAATAAGAATAAAAAAGTATTAAAGAAAGTTTTTGTGAAGAAAAATAGTAAATATTACCAAAAGAAGCATTATAAGGCACTATCTGGTATTGAAAATGTCGAATAAATTGAAGCCTTTACTCACTCCTTGGACATTTTCGAATAAAAAAGAAGAGGATATTGAATATTTCTTTGATTATTTTGAACGTGTTTCCTCAGCTAATGGTTGGGATGAAAAAGATCAATTAACTTATTTGTACTTCTACCTTGAAGGAGTAGCTAGGAAATATTTTGAACTGATTAGTGAGCAACTGAGAGCAGGAAATGAATTAAAGTTTGAGATTATAAAAAATAAATTATTAGAATTTTTCCGACCCTCTTATCATGTAGAAAGATTTGAGCAGGAGTTGAATAGATGTAGAATGGAGTCTGGTGAGAATTTCAGAAGTTATGTGGTAAAAATTTTATTCCTATGTAATAAGGTAGATTTTAAAATGAAAGAGTCTAGGAAGATAAAATATATTTTAAAAGGATTATCACCCCATATTTTAGAAAAGATTGTTATGCTGAAGAATGAATCAATTGAAGAAGTAATAGATAATTTGCAGAAATATGAATTTTCACAGTACTTGATAAATAATCAGAATGTTATGAAATTTCAAATTGTATAATAGTCTAGTACAGTACAATAATAATAGAGAAACATGTTTTGACTATGTTATGAAAACCAGAAATAATAATTATATTCAGATAGGCACTCGCTTGACTTCTTAGATTGAAAAAAAAAATTGTATTTTTTATGTAATGGATTAATTTGTTGCTAAGGACAGTAACAAGGTCAGTGTTCTAATTTTACTGTACTATTTGCTAGAAAAGATATTGTGAGTTATTGATGTTCAGTAATTGAATCAAACAAGCTACTATAAGCTAAAACTGGAAAATATAATGTGTAAATTAGAAAATTTATTTTGTGTTATGAAAGTTGGAAATGTTATTGTGATTCAGAGCTGATAGTTAACTTCTAAAGGTGGATGGGAGAAGTTGTCAGTATTGGTGTTTATATTTAATTAGAGTAATGATGTATTTTTAGACAATAATTGAATCAATTTGAGAATATTACTGATAAAGACAGAACTGAGGGTCCAGTTCTAAAGGTGGATGGGAGAAGTTGTCACCATTGGTTTTAACGTTAAAGTGTGTAAGGTATAAGTTTCATTTCCCAAATCTGGTTCAAGGATTATTATCAATAGAATGCTTTATTTTAAAAACACGTTGTGACATCGAGGAGTCAATAGATGTTGATTTAGGTCAGAGGTATTTCGATGACATACATGAATTCAATTGTGTTTGACATTGAGATGCTCATAACATTTTTGTTGCTAATATATTTAAGGCATTGTCAAATTACTGGGAAGGCCAGTAGATGAGTTAGTAGTTGAGTAGTGAGCAGTGAGTTGGTGTCTTGTGTTGATGGATGCATGATGGAACAGGAGATTCCATTTTGCATGGCATCCCACCACAAAAGGTAAGACCTCAGTTGATTTTACAATTCCATTCATGAACTAAATAATAGGCCAGCCCCATAACTAATCAACATCTATCTTGCTCAATCTTACTCTAACATTTTAAATATTTAGATATGCTAAGCGAGTTGCCAATCCCCTTATTCATAACTTGTATTGAAGTCAAATTAATAAAATAATATTATATTTTGTTGTGAGATAAAAATTCATTTCATTTTACCTGAGCTACGCAGCCCTTTACATACATGGCACAGATGATTACATATTCAAGTGGTTACATAATGTGGTCGCCGTTGCTACAATGAATAAAAGATTTTTCTATTCTATTCTATTCTATTCTATCATTATCATTATCATTATCATTATTATTATTATTATTATTTTTTTTTTTTTATTTTATTATTATTTATAAAAGCTTGGTATGCCGAGCTGTACTTGCAGCCCCTGAAGAGCAGCCTCTGATGAACCTCTGAGGCCCGCATGCAATCCCAACGTTTGAACAGCATAGCATCATGGATAGTGATGCTGTGAATTCGTATGATCATTCGACATTCAATATTTGAATCGATGGTGGCAAACTGTCGACTAGTTTAAAAACCAAGATTTTAAATTGAGTTGACATCGTATTCTCTTGTTTATTTATCACTGTAAGACATTGAAACAAGTCCAAAGTTATGGCTGCATGCCTTATAATTCAATCAGTCTACCATTATTTAATTGGATGTTGATTTTTATATACAGCCAAATATCTCGATCATTTCTTGCATTTCCCAATCACCTAAGCACATGGTCAGATCTATTAGTTAGGCCAACTCATCTGCAATTAAAGCATTAGCAAGGTGCGCTTAGGAAATCTGGCAAGATTTGACATGCAGAACAACGTCTTAAATTTGTAAAATTTCGACTTCACTTTTAATAGGACTTGAAGCATTAGGCTAAGCAGCCTGTTAATGGAGTTTTATCAATTTCTGCGTTTCTTTTTCTTTTCCAAACAACACGATTTAGTTGTTGTAGACGTCGTGAAGTCGTAGACTGTAGAAGCATGGCGCCGGAACGACTATGTTGTGAATATCATCTCGGTTTTTTGTTCGAGTTGTAAACGTTGTTTGAAACACAGGATTTTTGTCCACGCGCGTATGTGTGGTGATGTGCGTGCGCGTGTGCGCGCGTTTGTGTCCAGTCCGTGACATGTCGCCGTCCTCTTAACGGCCTACCGTTAATCTACTTCTAATGGACGAGTCACATCTATCCCCACTCCCCTCCTATAGCGAAGACGGTTTACTGAATATGAAGCTCTTGCTACAAGAAATGGAAACTACTTTCAGAGATAAGCGAGGAAAGCACACAGACCTCTACGAAGCCATCTCAGTGCATCAGTTCACTCTCTCACTCGCTCCTCTTTCTTTCTCTTTCTTTCTCTCTCTTCACTCTTACTCACTCTTTCTCTTTCGCTCTCTCTTTATCTTACAAGCACGCGTTCTCTCATTCTTTCTCTCTCGTACTCTCTCTCAATGCCTCTCTCACTTCAACTTAGACGATTGTCACAGCTTATCGGACGACTCAAGGAGACTTCTAAATTGTTGTTTATATTGATTGAATTGGTCTTCAAATACCAACAGCTGTTTATGACTTGTGGAGATCGTAAAAAACGCGAACTGTTGCCTTTAGTGTTAACAGCTGGAGTGCTTTTACTCCTTGGTATGTAGAAAACGCAGAGTACTGTAGTGATAACAATAAATAAAATATGATGAATATTAATCAGATTGAACTTCTTAAAAATGAGAATTTAATTTTCTAATAAAGTGTAAGATAATGGATTTGGAATGAACGATGCTTATCAATTTTATTATGTCCCCTAGACTAGAATTAATTGCGGTTGAAGGGCAGATTGGCCTAATGCTTTTCTTCCTGATAACTCTGACACCAGACCTGAGCCAGCCAGGTCACACGATATTATTATTATTATTCCACACTAAACACTCAAAACTCGAATGAATCGATTTTCAAGAGACAGTGCAAATAACAGTTTGTTCTTTCAACTAGAGCCCACAAAAAGTGGAGAGGAGATCTCACTGGACATAAAGTAGAAGCCAGAATGTAGAGTAAAGTAAGGCCATCTAAAAAGTAAAAGTCAATCTGTCAAAACAAAATAATAAAACAATTCAAAAATTGGTAATTCTGGAATATCTGAACTTTCAATATATTGAAAAATGGCATTGAATAATAGCAATTATTAGAATGTTTGGTATAATAACACCTGAACATTATATAAAGAGTTATTCAATGTAATGACGATGCTTTATATGTAGAGCTTCGAACCTGCTGTCATTAGAAAAACCAAATATCCAATGAAATGATCCTCTCACTAATCTGAAAAAAATATAGTTTGAAAAAAACAAGTTAAATCGTTGCAGATTTAGGGATGTGATCAGTAAGGACACTTATCTATGACTGACTGCTGCTCCTGCGGTCACAGGTTCAATTCCCGCTCAGCCTGGTATATTTTGTATATTTATTCACTTTAGGCTATTACCCTCGTTCAAGTCTCATATTCAGGTGGGCATCATTAGAAAATAAAATTACATGAGTTTTAAGTGTATTTTTGAAGTCAAATTAAAGAAGATTCACTTTTGTCTCAGACTCTCTTTGAAAGGTCTCAAGCGGAAAAAATAATCATAATGTTGAAAAAGTAAGTATATGGGAGTGGGAGAGGAATGGAACGAGAAGGAATGGGTGATAGAGGGTGGGTTAGAGTTGGAGCCGAGAGTTGTAATGACAGGGGAGGCTCGGATCTGTGTTGGTACGAATTATTGAGACGGGCATTAGGCGGCATTAGGAGGTTGGTATTGAGGCACGGCATACCTGTAATTGAATCAAGAGACACAGCATTAGGCGAGTCATGCAGAAAACATGTTAGACATGACGCGCGGACGCGAGCAACCTGCGTTTAGGCTAGTGTCGTGCCAACGGTGATGGTGCGGGGTGGGGTGTGGTGAAGGGGTGGGGCAGCTTGGTCCCCCGTAATTGACTACGGACAGCCGAGATGATATTAAGAAGAAATAATGTAATAAAACAATAGGATAAATCCTTTTTATTTCCTTTGTTTAGTTATAACCGAACCGGGAGAATAATAATGGCCGGCGAGAGAGAAAAGAAAAAATGATAGCGTCTCCTTTTCTTCTGCGCTATTATTTTGTGGAATGAAGTCTACGTCTAATGGACCATAATGAGGGGGAGAGACACTCGAGATTCGTTTTTGTGCTTTCAAGAATTAACGATTACGATGTGATTCGGATATTGTTTGTGAACAGGACGGGATCGGAGCGGACAAACCATGTGATATGAGGCAATGTACCTATTTCAAAAGCAATCTGGAAAATATTATCACGTGGAGGTGATCATATAGCAACACGAATGGAATGCGAGAGCGCCTAATGGCTACAAAATTAGATTAGGCCCAGCATTGGGCATAACGCTCTTGGAACATGTAATCAGATTATAAGGTGCATTTCTAGATTCAATAGGTCACATATCCAGTATTGAACATGAGACTATCTTAGGAATTTGGACCACTTTTTACCAGAACTTGATTTTGAAGTCACAATAACCCTTAAGTTATCAAATATTGAAATTTTATATATTGCACAAAAATATATCTCTTCCACGTCGTCCTTTATGATCTCATACTGTGATTATCAATTACATTTATTTTTGTGAAGAACACAAATTAATATATATATTATTCTTATAGCAGAACAAAAATACATCTTGAAATTGATGAATATTCAAATAAAACCTTTTTGAAAATTTGTTGCATCCCTCTTCAAGAAAAGTTTGTGATGAAAGATCAGTCGCAAGCCGAAGGGAAATAACGAGAATCTTCCCTCGAAATTTACATAAACACTGAGAAACCTATATTTGTCTCTTTTAAGAAAGGTGAGGCCCTCTTTTTAGGTTTTACCATACCCAAAATATGTTCCAAGTTGATAAATTATTTGTAAAACCTTTAAAAATCTTGTAATAGAATAAATTCTGGGTTCGGCCTAGATGCGTTTGAATGCTTAATTTTCATGATCAAATAAACCCAGGTTTCGATTGCTGAAAATAATTGCGCGTTCGTAGAGTTTTGGGAACCTACGGACAAAACAAGATAGAAATGTGAAATTTTCGTGAGGACACATCGAAGGAGATAAACTCCTCCCTATGTGATACAATAATTATTATGTTTGGTCATTACATCAGCGTCGACGGCTGCATATACTGCTCCTTCACGCCTGTTGCACAGTATTGATTCTTATAATCTAGAAAAATTCTGTTGAAACATGAAAATTTTCGGCTCTGAAGTTATCAACAAAATTCTATATATTACACTTAAAATGTTATATCTTACTCAGCTCTGAATTTTTTATTAGACTTATTGTGAAATTCCTTCAAATAAAAATCAGTGTTTTTTTTTCAAGTGAAAATGTGTATCTTTTCTAGTGTGAACATAAACTTCAATGTTTAGATTTAAAGCTAACTTAACTTGGGTTTGCGTAACTTTACACGAAATGAGCTGGAAAATTCAACGTCAGGAAATCAATGACATTTAACCTAAAAGACTATTAATACATTATTATTTATTACATTCATTTCTATTGTGACTTGCCCACTTGCCATAAGCTACGACAAACAAATAATTAAATACATAGTCTATTCCTTTTCCAACATTATTTGTTTGTTGTAGCCATAAGCTACGACAAACAAATAATTAAATACATAGTCTATTCCTTTTCCAACATTATTAACACTTCACATATAATAGAAAATAAACTTGAAGTACACCTAACAGTATTTCACATATAATATAACTTATACCATGTGATACATCAAATGGAACAAAATATATTAAGTATTCTGACATGGTGGTAGCAGAAACCTGGAAAACACAAGTAGTCTACTATGGCTGTTTGACCAGCGAAAGAAAGTCCCCGGCGAACTGGAGCAATATTAGGCTCGACTAGCTATTTCATTCTTTGCTACAAACATCAGCCATAAAATAAAAAGTATCTCCAATAACTTCAGAAATATCGAATTAAGGATGTAAAAAAGGTCAGGAATCGTTTTTGTTCAGTAACATTTTTTGATAAATACACTCATTTTGGAGATAAATTAAATTTTTGTCAAAATAAGTATTTTCATTGAAATCCCGTAATTTTTTGTTTACAACTCTCCTGTTTAATAACTACTGAACGGAATTAATTTTTTTTTGGCATGCATATTCCTTGATGCTTCTTTAAACCGATGTTATGGATATTTTTTCGAAAAAGTTTTGGTGTTTCTAATAATGGGTAATTTCTTGGATCAAGTTCGTGAATTTTAATTGTAAAACATGAAAAAGTTGTTGATCGACAAACTTTTTTCTCATTGGAATAAACCTAACACATGTATCGTATGAAAGAACAATAACATTCCAAATTTATTTTTTATGAAAGAATCACTAAGATAGAGTAATTAGTTTTCGAGTTATAAGATAAAATATGTTGCTCAAGTTTACTGGACTTCTTTCTCCGCGCAGCTCACATTGCATACTGCTTTGAAAACCCGTAATTTTTTGTTTACAACCCAAAATTTTCTATCAGTAACCTCATTTAACTTGGACAAAAATTTCCATCTATATGAAATAGGCCTAACAATGTTTCTCGGGTTCTATGTCAAAGTTAACATGCAAAATTAATATAGTAGGTTTTGAGTTTTATATATCTTTAAAATTCCCTCTAACAGTTAACGTGCACGCAGTGATTAGATATTTCACACAAATATCCTTAGCCTCAACGGGATTTCTGAGACCCTGTAGCAAAGCACAGGTGACCTGCTAGTATAAATTTATGTAGCTGAATCAACATTGAAATTTTTTTTAATACAACTTAATCACTCACCTGCATTCTATTTCTTATTGAGTTACACATCGACCAACTCTGCACAGCCCAAGTCACTGTCATCTGATGTTTCACTTTCACTGGAATTTTCAGCCTCAGAATCGTCCGAACATTCTTCCTCTAAAGCTCCCAAAGAAATTATAAATTCATCAACAACACTTTCCATTAGCCCATCGTTCTCCCAATAGTTGGCTTCTAATTTTTTAACATGTTCAATGTAGCCTTCCCAGTCAGCCGCGCTAACTTTATTTACAGCGTTCAAAATGACGTCCTTCAAGTAGTTCACTGAAAACTCCCCTGTAACATTCATTGCCCATTCATTTGACCATGATAGTCCCCTGTTGCTGACCCTGACCGGAAAAGTAACAATCCCCCAGGAAGAAACCCATTTTCAGAGCCAACATGTAGCAATATGTACCTTTTGGATGAAGACGAATCTTTCAAGCATCCAGTAATTTCATGATCTTGCCAGCATTTTTGAAATATCATATTGCTGTCAACCAATGTTTCATCCATATAAAAAATATTTCTATTTTCGTCACGGAAGTTACTAATTTTTCTAAGGTATTCGGACCTCCAAAAAACAATATGGGGACGTACAATTAATATTTTACGTTTTGATTGGCATTTCACCCACCTAAATCCAATTTTTTTTAAAGTTTTACGTAATGTCTCTCTGCCCCACTTGTAATTGATTTTCTCTTTCAAGACTGGTAGTAAATTTCTAATTGACGGTACAGTTTTCTTGATTAAGTAAAATTCATTTATAGTGTTCCTGATCACATTGAGATCGAAATTGTCTATACTGAAACTAGAATTCTCGGAGCGCGATCTTGTTTTCCCTGGAGTCGACAGTATGGACGTTTCTGGGTCTGCCAAACACTTAGTTTCACTACGTATTTTTTTAATCAAAGTCTCTGATACACCACAATAATTAGCTGCACGTTTGGTTGCCTGTGTATGTGGAATTGGTATGGAATGTTTTTCCTCATCACATTTTTCAATCACGTGTCATATGATATTACGCCCTTCACTATGCACTGTTTGACCCCTCTTTCTAATGCCTGACATTGTTATAAAAAACTACACAGTAACTATAACTATTATTATTTTAAACCTAGGTAATATAACGAATTAAATTCAAAATGCTTTATGCAATGTGCACGCGCTCGATTCACGAACTGAACTGAGCTGTTTATTGACAATGACAATGAACTAAGAAGACATGCCTCTATTTATAAACAGGATTTCTATACATCGATGACTAATACTGCAGTCTAAATACTGAAAAGCAAAACAACAGAAGCACGCCAATATTTGTTTTACGCATAACTGATGGCTGGCTAGTACCATAATATGCAATGTGAGCTGCGCGGAGAAAGAACTCCAGTAAACTTGAGCAACATATTTTATCTTATAACTCGAAAACCCATTACTCAATCTTAGAGATCCTTTCATAAAAAATAAATTTGGAATGTTATTGTTCTTTCATACGATACATGTGTTAGGTTTATTCCAAAGAGAAAAAAGTTTGTCGATCAACAACTTTTTCATGTTTTACAATTAAAATTCACGAACTTGATCCAAGAAATTACCCATTATTAGAAAAACCAAATTTTTTTCGAAAAAATATCCATAACATCGGTTCAAGGAAGCAACAAGGAATATGCATGCCAAAAAAAATTAATTCCGTTCAGTAGTTATTAAACAGGAGAGTTGTAAACAAAAAATTACGGGATTTCAATGAAAATACTTATTTTGACAAAAATTTAATTTATCTCCAAAATGAGTGTATTTATCAAAAAATGTTACTGAACAAAAACGATTCCTGACCTTTTTTACATCCTTAATTCGATATTTCTGAAGTTATTGGAGATACTTTTTATTTTATGGCTGATGTTTGTAGCAAAGAATGAAATAGCTAGTCGAGCCTAATATTGCTCCAGTTCGCCGGGGACTTTCTTTCGCTGGTCAAACAGCCATAGTAGACTACTTGTGTTTTCCAGGTTTCTGCTACCACCATGTCAGAATACTTAATATATTTTGTTCCATTTGATGTATCACATGGTAGTAGTAGGCTACTGTTCATAGCTAAGCCAACTTGAATCTTATAGGAATTTCACAATTATTCATTTAAAGCCCTGTCTAATCCGGTTTACTCAATCTATGGATCAAATTAATTTCCTATCTTCCCTATCCACAAATTAAAATCTTAGATCAGTTTAAAAATTAAAATTTGGTTTTTATAAAAATTTATCGAACTTGTTATGAAAGTTAATTGGATTACGGTACACCAAGTAGCTTGGCTAGATGATACAGAAGATAAGCAGATTTTTTATACTAGTCAGGGTGATAATTATTGTTGGTGATCAAGAAAGCAAAGTATGAAGAATGAGGCTGGTCGATAAATTTGTATGAGGTGATTATTATTTGATAATGCAGTAATTAACAGCTTCCATGACGTAAGGAGGTTTGGTGGGAGGGAATATATTGATTCAGTGGCGGGCTGTTTGTCCATATTTGAACGATTCAGATGACCAGAAAAGATAAATCTGCAATTCACCGCTTTGTATGCGAACAAGAGCTATAATTAAAAGGTAGGCTGGACTTCGTTTGAGGTAGAATGCTTTCCCCCTTATTGGAAATCATTATAGTTTAATTGTAATGATTTAGAAGCCATCGCGGAAGACGCTCAACGTGGTTCAGGTTCTGGCCGCGAGCTATTGACTCTCCCTCTCACACTCTCTTTCTCTCGACCTCACTCCTTCTCTTTATATCTCTTTGTGGTTAATTGATGAAATGCCGCACTCCTATCTTTCACCGAGCGATTACGAGGAGATTTTGAAATCTCATTAAATCAGTAAGATGGATGATGAATCGGCGGACTTAGTAATCGGCCGGATTAGACTCTGCAACGAGAGCGAGGGAAGAGAGAGTGAGAGAGAAAAGAGAGAGACGAGTGTGTTAGGCAGAGAGAGAGAGAGAGTGTATGAGAGAAGTAGTAAGAGAGTCTACTCTTCATAACCAGCTCTTTCTCTTACCAAACAAAGAGATCCCTAAACCTCTGCCAGCCCAATGAATTATGAGATCCAATTCCGATGCCAGTATAAATTGGAAGACTAAACTTTCAGCGGATTAATTAGAAAAATTTGAACGTGCAGCTCTCATTCCACCCTACAGAACATATACTCTCGTACACATTAACCAAACTATCCATAGCTACCATCTCTCATCAAAATCATTGCAATATAGTATTGTAAACTACATTCGTGCTAAAATGCAGTACTCCATGAAAAGTTTTCTTTTGGTGTCAGCCTATAATATATTATTTATTAAAATTGATGGAATATAATATGTCCAAAGAGATTGGCAATGGTGGACGATATCATTTTACGAAATCCGACAATGGTAAGAATAATTTTATAATCACATCGAACTGATCCTTATTGACAATTTTGATCCCTGAATCGATTATGACTCATATTGAAGCTTATTTAAATCTGAATTTTAAGCTTACTACAATCCTGATTAACTTTAAATCCATGGAGGCTTGTAATTGTTTATAAAGATAATATATTTAACATCCATTCAAACACAAACTCCTTCAAAACCTCAATTTACTCGAAGGTTTGACTTTTATATGTTAGGCCCACCTATCAACAACTATAAAGCATTTGAACTAACCTATTTAATTTAATTACAGTTTTCATTCTTTATTGAACGCTTATAGAATTGAGAGAAATCTTCAGGAGAGCAATGAGCATAATTTGAAAGTTATATGAGTCCAAAGTGATTTAAAAAAAATCTAATCTTTATTTAATTCAAAAATGAGATTTCAGATTCAAAATTGCCATTTAATTATTGGAAATTCTGCATATTAATTATGTTTAAACACAGTAGACAACCTACTTTAGTACTCTCAATAACTCAGAAACTTGGGAAACAAACAATTCTAGAAAATACCATTACTTGCTAAAGTGCAGGAATTGAAGCACCCCCCTTTTCTATGATAACTAGAGTTCATAGATAAATCTCATCTTTATGCTCCGTGGATTGACCGTCATGTAATGAACATAAATCTAAGAAAAACTGTTGGATGAGTTATTCATTCATTCTCTAAAATATCGGTAATTTATCTTTTTTTTAAGGATGAAGCCCACATAGGTCTGAGACCTGTGCGTGGGTAATGAGTTGGATGATGGTGATTGATGATTTGGACCTACCTATTTTGACACTGAACTGCAATTTTACCTTATTAGGGAAGAAACGAGAGAGAAATGAAAGGGGTGTAACTGCCCGAAATTGTCAATTATAATTGTATAACTGTCACATTAATGTAAGGTTTTCACCTCCCTTCTCTTCAGTTGGTCCAGAAATAAAATTATTATGAACTTCTGCACTTTCGAGTAATCTAACGAATTGCGACATTTGTATCATTAATCCTATTTTTAAAATCAGCTTTATGCGTGCTTTGTTGATGTTTATTTTTGTGAAAAACAGCTGGTTTTTTTCACGAATTTTCAAAATGGTGCCTGAAGTTTTTATCCAATACTGTCATCAGAAGACCGGTTGGTTTGGTAGCAAGACTATTGAAGATATGAGGTAGCCGAATAGAGGGTGGAACCATCCATCCAATTAGGAAAATGAAACAGTAAAAATATAATATGGTTATAATCGGGCAACAGAGCTGAGCTGGACAACAGTTGTTTAGCGTGGCCCCGCCATTCCGTGATACGGCCAATTACAGGCTAATAGAAGTCGAATTCCTATTTTAAACAGGTATTTAAAGAAGTGGCTCCAAGTGCTGATGTATTTAGTGCTTCTAAATAACAAGGGATAAACAAGCCATCCACAATCACCCTGCTCAATTATATGGCCAGATGAGCGGAAAATAATAGAAATAAGCATCTGGACAAGTAGAACCCTGCATGTGTTTGCAGACTGGATGAGAGAAGCAGACCACTTTCATTCTCTAAATAACTTTGGCACCCCAAACTATACTGATCGATTTTATCATCCACAAGTCACAAGGCATCCGCTTTCAATTATTTGGATTAGATGTAAGCTGTTACAGAACCAAATTATAATGGATTTGATTGATAAAGAAAATTGTTGAATTATTCCTTTTATTCGTGTTTGTTATGCCTAATAGATATTCAAGAAGTTCATTTTTGAAGAACTTTGGCCACAACTTGCTTTTATTACAATTATTATTATCTATCTCCTATTGAACAGTGATAATTAACATTAACACATCCAATCAACAATACTTTTTAATAAGTATAAATATTTTTATACTTATTCTCTTTAATCAATAAAAACTTAAAAAACACTTTTAAGTGGAAATTGTGACTCACGTTATAGCGTGACTGCCGTTTCACTCTGATGTTAAGAGCATCATCAGACGACACACAGTACAACCACAGTACAGTTTTTTAAGTTTTTATTACACATTAGTGAAATCAAGATGGATCTTCAACATTACAATAATAACTCTTTCCAAAGTTCAATTCCGAAGCCATCAACTTTGAATTCATCTTGATAGCTAAGCCAATAAAAAAATGAATTTAGAAAATGTGGCCCACTTCTCCAATAAAAACCAGTTCTTTATCGATTAAATCTTTGTATTGACGGTTTTATAGAATTATAATAGATTTTTATTTAAAAAAAATTAATATTAATGCATTCATCCACATAATGCAATGATGAATATTGAATTGATTCCCATTCATGATGGATCTATTCAATGAGAAAAACCAAACGAATCGAACAAACCGAACTGTTCTACACTTTATAGTCTGGTGAGTGTTAAAGAGTTTCCACTTTTCTTCCCTGTAACTGTCTTCATAAAGACATCATAGTATTTCATAGTAATATTCGTTATTATTTCCTTAGAGGTTTATTATTTGTTTTAGAAAAAAATTATTGGTTCTTATCCAGTAGCATAATCAGGGGGGTCTCCAAGTATACTTAAACATGAGGAAGAAAAACTCGAGGCGGTCTGAATGAAGATAAAGATAAAAGCCGAGCGAATAATCAATGGAAACTTAGTTCAATCCTCTTTCTAGCATAATATTCCTAGCAAAAAATAATTCCCCGACTAGACTACTAACAGACAAACCAACAAATGCACTCTAGTAAATGCAGTGATAACTGGCTAATTGAAACGAAGTATGCTTGGTATGAAGCTTTCAACAAGTGCAAAACTAATAATTATGATAAGAAACGTTTGTCATTCCGCTTCCACGAAATGAATCAGCATAAGTTAATTAGTGTTATTGGAAAAGGAGATTGGTTTTCTACGAAGAGATAAGATTGTTAAATTAGCCTGTGTACTCGGGTTTCGGTTATGAGTTGGTAAAATATTCAACTTATTCATTTGCGTAGCCTAAACTTCATAAACTTCCATTATCATTTACTTTGACAACAAAGAATATTGAAAATTTCAGTGGATAAGGCATAGTCTTGTCGAGTGAAATAATAATAGTAATTATAATCTCTAAATATATATCTTTGAAAACGCTTAATTTATTAATATTTTAAATCAAACATTTCCACTTCAAATTTGAAGAAATATAATGGATTTAAAGGATCACATAAAGAGATTAGAATGTCTAATTTCAAATGTACAAAATGTACTGTAAGTAGGCCCTATTTGGAAAATTAATTCAAAAATGTTTCTAGAGAATAATTCAGTATATAATTATACAAATTGGCTATGCTGAAACTTACCAGCGACTGGTCTCCTATTTCTATATTCCAGGAACTTAATACTTTTCATTTACGAACCTGTAACAGAATGTGATAAACTCATACAGCAAACTTTTACATTTTGAGTCAAGTGAATTCTATCATTAAGTCTACCTAAACATTTAAAGATAAGCCAAAAACAACGTAACAACAGTCGCTTATATAACTATTAAACTTAAGTGAAAGTCAGCTATTTTTGACAGAAAACAGCTTTCAACGAAATCAACTCAAGACTACCTATTTGTAATAAATCAAGTGTCCATTAGAAATCTTATCACTTGAATCACGGCCCAAGAAAGGTTTTTTGGGAGATTTGAAGATCCTCTTGCAGAAACGTGAAGCTCAGGCTTCTCACAGTACGGTAGTGATTAGAAACAAAGATGACCAAGGTTTACTTAGTTCCTAAACGATCTTACTGTAGTTTTCATATAACTTGGCAGCAGTTCGTTGTGTTCAGATGCAGCATGTCCCATCTGCTACACGCTGCCAAATTATATGCATACTACAGCAGCATTAACTCAAGTTGAATAAAACCGTTGTTAATGGCTATTATAAATACGTATGTATTATATACGAGTACTGACATGGCATAACGAGCAAGAGAAAAGTTGACTATGAGTTGACTATGACTATTCGAATTGAAAATTTTTCTATCTAAATAAGATATTTGTTGTTACTTATAAAAGTTCTTTAAAAGAAATGGTTCTCAGATAAGCTACTGAACTTTAAGAAGATCTACAACCCAATTAATAGAATAATTAGAGTGGTTTTGCAGGAGTTATGGGATTTTTATTGCAGATTGTAATTTGTAAATTTCTGCATCACAATTTATGAATTACAATAACAATCTGAAAGTGAAGACTTCAATAAGATTTTGCAGTAACTAAGAATAAGTATGATTGAAAGTATGGTTGGTAAATAATTTAACAATTATTGCTATATATGACAGGAGGCTGAGTCTAGTTGGAAACTTATAATCGGGATAGGTCACCCAGAATATTTAGGAAAAAAATGTTTTTGTCATTCTCCTACCATCATACAGGAAATGCCAGGCAGCAAGATATTCAAACCCGAAGTACACGTCGCTGGATAATAAACGCAAGAAAACAAACCGTAAAATCCATAATTTCAAACAATATGTGAGCTCACTAACCTAATATTACAACACTGAATCCTGAAAAATTTTAATTGAAAACCTGCAATAGAACATTACATAGTAGAGTAGGTTAATTTCCACACAAAGATGTTTATAAAATTGTAACCTTTGGTACATAGTCATATTTATTCATATTCATATTTCTATTTATAACACAAAACACAATCAATTAAATATACAACAGACATAGTCAACTACTGCTTTCTTTACAAATTTTTAAATGAAAACCCCAAATTTTAGGTTATGTCCAAGTTGAACTAGGAATTTCACGTTGAATACAATTACTGATTCTTACCAAGACAAAAATATCAATTTATGAGCTCAATTAAAAAATTTAGCACTAACTCAGTCCAATAGTTCAGAGAAAGTAGACATAATTTTGAATTTTGTTCAAATTTGAGAGCCAAAATAAAGAAGTCATAACATATTCATAAATAATATAAATTCAGTCATGTATATCTTTACTACATAGTGATGTAGTCTATGCATTTGTTTAGATTTAATTTTAAATGGAAATAAAATATTTGATTATTTATTTATCATTAATCTTCAATTATCATTATTAATTATTAATGAAGGTTAATTAAAAAGGTTTCTTAGGTTCTAATCACATTCATGATTTCCAAGATTAAAAATTATGATTTGTATTTGATTTAACTTCATTCAACTGGTATTCATGATTTGAATTACTGACTGTACATGGTTTAAAAAATTAATTAAATATAGGCCTGTGATAAGATGAGCGGGAATTCATGACAAGCAAACAAGGTTTTTAAATTCAGGATAATTGAAACGATTCAATCAAGAATGTTCAATGTAATACACTATGCGTTCACTTGCTAGGCAGGACACATACTTTTTGGTATTAACAAGACATGACTTAATTCGTGCCGGCGTGGATCGACTCATAACCTTCTCGGGTTGGACTACAAAAGACTTCTTAAATGCATTACGGCGAACAACAGGTCTACACGACAATGAGAGGCCGTTTCTGAGCGCTTTGTCGTAAATGCATAACGAATCGCGGGCCACTATTATCGAATAACCAATCGAAGGGCGAGAAACTACAATTAACAAGATGGCTGACGAATTCGGCGTCAGACTGTCTTTTGTTGCGAGGGATGCAGGGATCCACCGTGGTAATGGGATTGTGGCTCACAGAAAATGAACACTCCCAAGACATGAAGAGCTTCACTCGTGATAAGTCCTTTCCCAGGCACACTCAAGACCCGCATGGATATTTATTATTGTCCTTTTTCTACTCTTAAAATAAACGACATATATCGCTTTTACTGGAACATTTTCAATTAACTTATTAATGCAAAATGAAGAAGCTATTCGACCTTGGAATCAGTGGAAATAATAACCCGCAATTTGGAAGACATTTTTTTTTTTGAGGATGAAGCCCACATAGGTCTCAGACCTGTGCGTGGGTAATGAGTTGGATGATGGTGATTGATGAGTTGGACCGACAGTTTTAGGTGGGTTCCGAACCACCGGGAAGTGATTTTACAGCAGAGAACAGTGTCTTTTTTGCCGGCCAATCTAATTGGTCACCCTTACAAAGAGGATCCAGGAGAACGCAGCTTATCTCTATCTGATTGAACAGATTCCTGCTACGGCTCACGGCTATCACTTCCCTTATTTATAGCATTTAAAAGAATTTCGAAATCGATAAACTTGTGATATTAATAATAGATATGAGTGATTAAACGCTTATGAGCATCCATGTCTCTAAAATTAACAGGATGGTAACAGAATCATCGTCAGTAAGCTTTTTGATTGTTTTTATTTTTAGCTGATAAGTTATTGGATAGGCATTTTATAGTTTATTGGATAGTTATTGGATAGATTTATGAATAATTATAATTTGAACATTGACGTGGTAATGAGAACGTCATTAATGCCTCATTCTCTTGCAATTTTTCATAATATCAAATGTTGATAAGAATATTTTAGATGAAAAAAGGAAAATAATTCTGTTCAGATATGAGATAGGAGATAAGGAGTATTGTAAATATTAAAAAAGTATATTTGAAATAATGAACAGAAAAATTTGATAGAAAAACGAAAGACAAAATTTGCCATTTTTTTCCAGAAAAACGTAGATTATAAGACTGAAGGTTTTAAAAGGAGAGACGAAGGTATTTGCTCGAAATTTGAACGTCATCTCTAATTGTTTCAATAGTGAGTTTGGCCACTAAAGGCCGTTTTCACACAATGTAACATATTCCAAATTTGGGAAGGAAGCAGTTTTGGACTTGAGTCTGTTGCGCCTTCACATTTGTTGTAAATTTGTCAGAATAAATAAATTATAAATTACCCGATTTTATCGGATTGGCATCAAATCGGGCCGATATCGTGTCGGCAAGTGTGAAGACGGCCATTGCCTCAAGATGACGAGATGACTGCCGATTAACTGCAAAACTCACCAACTTGGTATCTCATATGAAGTGGGAGCATTTTTTAAAGCAAATTTGTTTTGAATATGTTTCCTTTATTGGCCGCTTATGAGGCAACTGCTCTTCCAATTTGGTAATAAATGCTTAAGCGTATAAATGCAGAGAAATAAATCCAAGGACAACTACTGTGCATTTGAAATGAACATTAGCCCAATTTTTGTTATAGCTGTTAAACCAAATATTTAGTCGAAGTGAGCGTAGTTTTAATTGTTCCAGTTCGTTCTCCCTCGGCGAGCTAGAACCGAAAATCTAATCTTCAACTTCATTTGTGGAAATAATAGCTCCGATAAATTGGGCTTTTGTTCATGAACAAGCGCGTCCCAACATGGATAGACAGTACTGGGTCGATCCATTGTTCTCTTAGCACTCATTAGTGCTTCATTTAATCAGGAGGAAGTTATTGCCCCATTAAAACTCCTCAATTAAACGTCGATCAAAATTCATCAACTGGAACGAATGATCGATCGCTACTTGGAGCAGATAAATCAAATATTCTATTTATGTTGGTTCATCGAACGTTGGTCGTGTAGCTGTAATTATTTTATAGATTCTACGGAGCCAATCACTACATCAAATATTGGAAATTAAGTGTAAGTTATATTTCTAAGCAACTATTCCATCATCACATTACACTTGATAATTGAAAATGCCAAGATGCTCTCTAGTAGCTTTTATTCGTGAGTATAAAATGGAAGCAAACACTCTAGCTTTTTCACCATGAAGATTGCGGATTCTCAAGTTGTGATGGTGAGTTATTATTTCTCTCTTATTAGATCTCTTATATAGAAGAATTTCATTTTCATTATTTTTAGATGGTACGTAATTATTTTCATCATAAGGTTTTGATATTATTTTTAGTCTGTGATGTTTTCCATGACGAAATACTTAATGAACAATCTAATATTAAAACTGACACTGTATTTCACTTTTATATAATGTTTTACTCACATATATTGGTGGAGATGCTTGAGGAATGCATTTCACTTCTGAAAAGAAGCTTCGTCAGCTTTGTTGAACAAAGCATGACCCCTGGCGGCAGGCTGACCTGACGAAGCTTCTTTTCAGAAGTGAAATGCATTCCTCAAGCATCTCCAATATATGTGAGTAAAACATTATATAAAAGTGAAATACAGTGTCAGTTTTAATATTAGCTTATTTTTAGATTGTCAGCTAAGACAAGACTGGTTGCACTGCAATGCGAATTGTTGATTGTGGAACGTATTATTGCCATGAATTTATTTCTGTAAAATCAGAAATGCAACTTTTTATCACCACTTCATATTTTCACAGACAATTTTCTGTGCCCGCCATATTGGTTTATTGTTTATTTCAAAAGAGAGATGGAGGAACAAGGCAATTCTCATCTCGTTTTCTGTCATGAAAGTGGTTCCTCTTTATAAAAACAGATTGAATGTGTTATTTAAATTTTAATATCTTCTAGAAGGAATTGAAAATAAATTTAACCAAAAATGATTTTTCACTCTTGCCTCATTCACATTGACTGCTTGTGCAAGAGTGCTATTAGCGCGGAAATTTGGGGAAAAAGCTAAATCTGCTGTCAGGAAAGCGACTGAAGTACGATAACCAAGTGAAATACTTACAAAAGTTTGAGATGTAATAGGTGAAATATGATATATTAACAATTAATAACCCGATACAGAAATATGGTACGTAGAAGATGCGAAAGAACGCTACGCTGAAAGTAAACACAAAATACACTCACTTAAGCCACGGAGGTTTTTTGTGGATGGCGTGATAATGTAATTACAACAATCGGGAATCAAACCCGATACAAAAAGGTCAAACAATGCTATTCACGCAAATCTCTACATAACAACTTTCAAAACAAATTTTATCAAGCAACTCTTTATTCGAAGCACTTTTTGCAGAATCCTATAACTGTAGTCTGTATATAAAACAAATTCTCACTTTCAAGAAAAGATTTCCGTAATGATTAATAAGAAATATCATCTATATAAACTTAGTAGAAGCTAGCCACGTAGGGTAAGGAATAAGCCTAAATAGCATCACTAATTCAAAATATTTATGAGCAAAGAATCGTTAAAGCAAGCTTAATTATTATTTCCTCTACTTCTGGAGCTGAAGCTTTCTTTTTGCTAAAATAATTCACTGACGCCAGTCGCTTTTTATTTATACAAGCCATTTTTCTGCTAACATCAAGTAGCTAGCTTTATTAGGCCTGTGAAAGCTATCAACTCACTGAAAATCTATATTCTTTAAGCATTCATGGTTGCATGTAAGAAACAGATATATAATAATGAGTAACCTGCGAGTGCAAATAATAAAGTCGTTAGATGAGAATGTGTTCCACTTTTTGCAGGTGAAAATCTCAATTAGGCTACTCACGGCTACTCTAAAAGAAGCTATTTCACAGACTCTGATGAAGATGTATGTTTTTTAAGTGAGATGCTCAGTAATTTAAGCTGTTTTGTCAATTTTTTGTAATAAAATAATGAAAATAATCTAAGGTTATGTATCATGAATCATGAATCTCATATTAATAGGCCTATTCTAGATTATTTTGTACTCACAGAGACATCAATCGAAGATTATGTTGTTGCCAGAAATTGATTTCATTTCAGCATGATTTTACTTATATGAACGGTTTCTGAGAAATGTATATTTCTATCCACATTCCAAAATGTAGTCTATTGCATGACGCAACAACCTAAAGAGAGGTTAGGCGTTCCAGCCAGTTTTATTCAAATCATTAACCACAGGAGTGACTTGATTCTCATTTTCACTTTTTATACAAATTACAAATTACAAATATACTAAGACTTCAATCTTCAAAGGCAGTGTTCTCATTTTACGTAACTGCTCACACCCTCATATGATTCACCTCATATGTCACCTAACCTAACTCATATTATATGGTGGATGCACCTCACACGTTTTGCATAAGAATCGTATTTTTCATGAGCCTAAAAATTGTAAGCCTTTAGTAATAACAATTAGGCAAAAAGTGTGATTCGCGAGCTAGCCGCATAACATAAGAGTGAGTAGCCTACAATGTTTAAAGACTCGTTAATGTTCTTTTATTTGTTTACCCTTCTCTATGGTAAGGTCTCTCCTTTCGCAAGATCATTCTTTTTATGCTTTATCTGCGTGATCCTCTTATTCCCCTTTCTTCCCTCTTATTCCCCTATCACTCGCTCTTTTTCCTACTGATCGTCCTCATTTTTCTCCTTCCCCTTATTTTATACAATCATGACCTGTTCCTCGTTCTCTTTATCCTCCTCCTCCTCCACATTTTCCTCCATTTTCTCTCAATCCTTCTCCACCTTTCTTTCTTTCTTTTTTGGATCTTCCTAGTGCTTATCCCTCTTCTTCTCCTTTTCCTCCATATATTTTCCCTATGACCTTCTACTTCCCTCATTTTTCGTCTTTCATGATCTTCAATCTTGACCAGTTTCTATTGTCTCCCACTTTGCCTCAATGCATTTTTCTTGAACCTGCTCTTCTACGTTTTCTTCCTCTTCCCACGATCATTGCTCTTCATCCTATCGCCCTGTTCCTTGTTCTTCTTCATTATCCCATCCATTTCCTTGTTTCACAAACCCAATTTAAACTCCAAAACTGAAAATCATTCCACAGTCTGTTTTACTGTTATATATCGCTCAATATGTGATCTTCAACAATAATAATTTGATTTGCAACTTGCGATCAGATAAAGCGGCACCAGGGTCGTCCTTTCAGTGTCGTTCAGGTAGTCAGGTATTATTTAGTGTGGGCAGGCCTGAACAGAAGAGTGATTGATAGTGTCCGGGTGAGAACGGACTTTTCTTGGGTGGACTGCGCATGAGTGTGAGTGCGCGGGCGCGAGTGTGTGATTAGGTGAGGTGGGGTGAGGTGACGTAAGACAAGGAGCCCCAAGCCCGTAATTAGTCGAACATGACGAGAGGTTTTCATTCAGACGAGAGGAAACAATTGTCGACCGCAGGAAAGCCATTAAAAGAAGGACAGGACTCCGATCGAAACTCTGCTCTTCGATACCTGCCCGACCAACAGCTGATGTTGAACAATCTCTTTCCAAAGTGCATCGTCATTAAGTTAATAAATTTGACAAAAGCCGTCGAAAATTGCGCCTTACACAGGACTAATTGTTAATTAAAAAATACGATGCTGCTGCCAGATCAGTAGCGCGGCAGCTAAACAAATTTCATTACAACAATCGGTCGTTCCCAACACGCTTCCTTAGTGGCTTCCTTACTCTCGCAGCCAAATAATAAGCTGTTCCACTCCAATGCCCGACACCAAACTGTTTGCTCCTTTCCAGATTTCCAAAACTATAAAATTGGTTCACCGATTTTCTGTTGGATGTTCACAATTGGTAACGAAGGATGTAGTACACAGGATGTAGGCTACTTACTATACTATACAGCAAACATCAATCTGCAGTGCACTGATACATTGATTAGTGGTAAATAACTTACTAGCATACTATTCCAACCTGCTCCTGCAGGTTTACAATGATTCTGGGCATTCGCATTTATTTTTGGGAACCATCAAATCATTATTATCATAGTTATTTACATCACATCACATCATCGTTATTCACCTCTCACCTCTTAGTCTTATTTTCATTACTTCTCACCATTCTCCTGCTCCTTTTTTCCACTTCATTTTTTTCAAGTCATATCTTCTTCTTCGTTTTGTTCTTGTTCTTTTTTCTTCTGATTTTTTTCTCCTTTTTCTTCTTCTTTTTTCCTCTTTCCTTTTTATTTTCCTTTTCTCGTCCTCCCCAATTTTTCTCTCTTCTTGCCATTACCTGCTCCCTCTTTTGTCCATTTAAATATCAACACATATTGAAACCTCTCAAGACACCCCTGATAGGCTATTCAATTATTGATTTTCCGAACTTTTTTGAACAAATTCGACTTTTTTAGTACAATTTCAATCATAAAATTGCTTCACTCTTACAATATTGACTCTCTTGTTTCTTTTATTTGACAGTGTCCGGTTTCAAACCTCTAAAATAGCTGAATAAATAGCTCAATAATTTTCAGGAGGAATGAAAATGTCTAGAAATAGTCTCTCTAACACAGTCACCTTCTCAATTTTTTTGGCCCATTCATCAGATTTATTCAATCCTTTCCGTTGTGCTATCACAATATCAAAACTCGATGGATCCCCTTAAACTACATCGATGTTTGTGAGCTTTTAGTGAGGTTACAAGGGAAGCGACAAATAATTTGCCTTTGCAAAGAACGTTCCCATGAAGACACAGGATGGCAATGAACTCGCCTCAGATCAGTTACCAGCAGAGTTGTTAAATGCCAGTAAGCTTTGTTGCTAGTTGAAGTTATTTATGTAGTAATAGTGTAAAAGTTGGCTTGATAATTGCATTAAAGTATATTGATAATGGTGATTATCGAGATAATTGCCGGTGTGTGGTGTCACAGGAAGGAAGGTCACAGGCAGGTGTTCAGTGCTCAGTGATCGTGGCCAGGTGAGCCACTCAATTCAACGCACAGCACTTAGAAGCATTACGTTGTTTTTGGCTCAACAATTTACCAGCACTGAGTCTTCAATGTTTGTATTGTTCCATGTGGTTGGGTAGTGTTTTTGGTATCTGATGTCTAATGGATGAACTTGAGAAGTAGTTCGAAGTAGCCGAACCAACCAAACACGTATTTTGATATTTTGATATTTGATTGGGGTTTTACGCCAAACTTTAAAAGCTTAAGGCAATAAGAAGATAACTACAGAAATAAACTACAATATGAAAATTTTTACAAAGTTATGATAATAATGAAGCTGAAAATAGTTAGGGGAGCATGAGAGAATGAATATGAGTAAAATATATTTACAATAATATCCTCGTGAGCTATGAAGGCTAGATACTGGATTTTTTACTACAAGCTACGATATGATAGTATACAATGGTAGTTCTGGGGGGGGGGGGGGGGGTTCATGGGGGTTATGACCCTCAAAATCAGAAATTCACTGGAGAAGGGGTAGGGACAATCTCGAAAAAAGGTCAACCAACCCCACTTTTACCCACCAAACACCCGAGGTGTTCCTGCATCCCTACATGTATACAGAGCTAGCTTCTCAATTATTAATAACTAGCATTTTACCCGTTCTTGCCCAGGGATCCAGTTTGGAGTTTTCCTTTCCTGGTAGATAACTTATAGTAGTGGTCACAAAATTACGAAATTGGGAAGTGTGAGTGAAATACCATACAGTTCATCTGTTGGTAAAAATGATTTTTTGTTGCACTGATGATGTGAGTTTTTAGTGTTTTTCATAAGTAAACTATCTTTTTAGAAATTTTGCAGCTCTACCCACCTGATTAGTTTTGTGTTCAGTTCTTTGGATGGAATAGTGTACACAGGAATAGTGTCTACAGGAAAAGCTCAATACACACAATAAATAATCTCGCATGACGCTGGGTAATTAGCAGCTGTAATATTGATATGGAGCTAATCTGTTGCTTTGGCATAGGACACATCGGCGTATCATCTATATTATCACCATAGTGACGTATCATGATACGTATCAGCTATTCTATGAGCTTCCTGCATCAAACATATTTTGAAACAGTAATAAAGTTCACAAGTGAAATTTAAACATTAATTTTGAACATTAAGTCTGAAAGGAAAATCAAAAATTGGGCTTTGAGGTGCACTGAATTGAGTATAGAGGAAGCTACATGCCAAATTTAGTGTTTCAAATCCAGTTTTTGTGAAATCCCTAAGACAAAACAGACCAGAACAGACCATTCCTATCACTTAACCATAGAACATTGAAGTCTGCAGTTGGATAGTTCTACATTTTTATTAGCATTATTAGATGCTTATTTGAATTGGAGCTTTGTGATCAGTATTAAATCAATACTTCAATAGAATTCAGAGTTTTCAGTATTTATGAAGCCAAAAAGTCGATCTTGTATCGTAAGATTGATATCATGTTCAATAGAGTACCATAAACTTTTGCAATTAGTACAGACAAAGACACCCCTTTCTACCCGTGATAAAAGTCTCACAGTTAGCTCTATGCTACATGTAGTCTTTCTTATTTGAGAGATTCAAGCCCTTGAAATTGCTTTCAAGAATAAGTTACAGGCTATACAATACTTTCGATGTGCATCATCTCATTCGATGCGTTATAAAGACGCCAATATCTGGCATTATTTGTGTTGATAGAAGCGATAAACTCCATTTGATATGCTTCCAAGTAATAAAATGTAGCCTGCTATGGCTTGCAAAGAATATGCATAAAGATCATCCCAACTTTGTGTGGGTGTTCCTTGACTCAACATTTCTCAATGTCTACTTCAATATCTGTTGAGCCTCTCAATATTCAATAGGGGAAGGAATGCTTGGAGTAATACCAAATACTCGTAGGAAGAGTAGAAATAGTCTACCATTTTATATTTAAAAGCATATTTTATTATGGAGCTATTTATTTATGATTTGGAATAATTTTTTATTTGCTAATTGCTATTTACTCAATAGAAGTCTGATATTCAATGGAACTTATAGCATTGAAAGGAAATCCTAAAGTAATTAATTATGTTATTTATTTTTTTATTATTTTTTTTTGAATAGTCCTACTATGGACCGCATTTATTTACCATTCAATTGATGTTGGTCTCTTTCTTCCTTTTCCAATACTCTTTCATCCTGACACTCTGAGCAATTCGTTTTTCTTGAGACAGATTTTCAATTTTTGGCTTCTCTGGAAAATCATTTACTTTTAACTTCCTTCTTAGGCTTGCCCTATCAAAAAAATCAGTTACTGTAATATCCAATCCCTGCATATCTTTTTTAGATTCTATAAACCAACTGAATTTTGATTTTCTATTGCTTATTTTATTAAATATTTTATGTCTGTCTGTTTGGATCCATTCTAAATAAATGGGCATAAAATGCTATTCTTCTCTTTCTAATTGTCTCCGTGATTTTTACAGTATGCCTATAGATTTCTTCATTGCTACAGGTGAAGTTATTATGTTTCTCATTATGCTTGCCAAAAAAGTTTCTCAAGATTTTTCTCTCCTGTACTTCTAATTTTTGGCGATCACCTTTTCTATTTAGTGTTAAGCACTCCGCAGCATATGAAGCTTCAGGTTTAATGACAGTAAGGTAATGCCTGAGCTTTGCATTCTTTGAAATTGACATTTTGTTATAAATATTCTTTGTTAACTTATAGGCAAGTCTCATTTTGTTAACTCGCTGGTTTATAGAATCTTTCTCTGATAATTTTTCATCAATTATTCTCCTAAATACTTTAAGCTTTTAGTTCTTTTTATTCGAACATAGTTTGTATTCAGGTATTCTGGCGCATTTTTAATATAGGACATGTATTCCGTCTTCTCAAAAGAAATTTGTAGGCCGATTCTTTGTGCTTCTTCTTTGAGGATATTTACTTGAATCGCTGCAATTTCTGGAGACTCCGCCAAAACCGCCAGATCATCTGCAAATGCTAGACAGTCAATATTCAAATTATCTTTTATGTAGCCAATTCTCAGGCCACTCTTAATTTTTAGTCCATTAGTCCTCCATTCCCTAATCAATTTTTCCAACGCACAATTAAAAAGTAGCGGAGATAAACCATCCCCTTGTCTCACACCTGTCATTGTCTGGAAACTCTCAGATAATTCCCCTCTAAACTTCACTTTGTTCATGGTATTTGTTAATGTCTGGAGTATTAAATATTTTTAATTTCCATCTAGGCCAAATTCTGTCAGAACATTTAGCAGGGTCTTCCGGTCTATGGAATCATAGGCTTTTTTAAAATCCACAAATGTTGCCACATAGTTTTTGCTTCTCCAAAAGCATAGCTGGAGAGTACGGTTTTTAATGCAAATGTCTGTTCTGCACAAGATCTCCCTCTCCTGAAGCCTCCCTGATAATATAATCTCCCAAAAGTAGATCTAATTGGGGTTCCGCTCTATTGAGTATTGCCCTTGAAAGAATTTTATAAGTGACAAGTAGCACGGAAATTCCCCTATGTATGTTATGTATTTTATTATTTTTAACGTTGCATAGTTGAATGTTAAAGAATTATATTATCTTCTACCGTACAAGCATAAGCATTAAAATATTCTCTACCTTCAACAGTACTTCAACCAGAAATGATTTCAATTAGCCAATAACCTCGAACACTCAATTGAATACGCTTAACTGAATTTTAGTCGCTCTCAGTATGATCTTACGATGTTCAGCATTAATCAGGTAACTACAACAGAGTAAAATCTATCTCATAATTTTTTTTTCTTGTTTTTGAGAATGAAGCCCACATAGGTCTGAGACCTGTGCGTGGGTAATGAGTTGGATGATGGCGATTGATGGGTTTGACCTGCAGTTTTAGGTGGGTTCCGAACCACCGAGAAATTGGATTAGGAATGTTGAGAAAATAGCTTACATAGCTTCAACTCTGGTAAAGAAAAAGGTTCAGCAATTATTATCTCTTAAAACAAAGATTAGACAGCCGCCTGGGCAACTTTATATGAAAAATAGACAGAAATAAATTCTCAAAAAAAATCATTATTAAAGTCTCGACGGAACCTGAACTAATACTCTTTTTCGAGGGGGTTGATGAACTTGTTTTGAAGCAAAATATATGTTAACATGTAGCAAATTGGTATGAAATAACTTATTCATTTTATAGGCATGGTTATTTCTTGACGCATAATTAATCTTGATAGTGACTAATTATGAATAGCCTACCGCTTAACGGGCTGCGATGGAAGCATAGAAGTAAACTCAACCCTCCTTGCTCAGACAGTTCTTGCATCCTCGCAGCTGTGGGCTGAACACTTTCAATCGATGACTATCTTTTAATTGAAACCCATATTTCGGTTCCCATCATTCAACTCATCTTCAGGTGGTGGCCTCAGGTGTCCAAATTATACCACAGGTGTAACAGGCTCACAAACATACTTGTGCAAATGATAAACTGAATAATTGTAAACATTGTAGAACTAATAAAATAAATTGATTATGAATGCTAACCTTATACTAATGTTGACAAATTGTTAGGCTAAGATATCCAGAAGATTAATTATGCAGACTAATGTGAATATTTTAATCCATATAATATTAAAATTAACTAGTTGGTCGTTAGGGGGTTAGTGATGCATTTTGTGCTATGATTTGTCGTTTCTTTTCAAGCCGAATACACACAACTCTATACAAAAAGCAGGTTAGGACGTAGTGTGCACCTGGCTTGAAAACGTTTGTCATGAACGTCCTTTGAGAATGAGAATCAGATATAACTTTAGTCTATGGTGATCTATTAGTTTAGTGGTGGCATTATCAAACTTTTACAGAAACATGGAAAATGTCCCAACATAAATAATAATCCCGACGATCCAAGTTGAGAGATCGATATATAATTTCTAAAATAGCTGATCTCTTCATTGATATTTGCAGTCTGCAGTGGTTGGATTTACTATTGTTTTGAATCATATTCAGTTTGCGAAGATTCAAATGATCAAGGTGTTCCGTCATACAAGAAACTAAATTAAATTTTTGATAGAATATGGTGCTCAGGATGTTTCTCACATTGACATCATTAATTTGAAAACAAATCTGGTTGATCATTAATTACTCAAGCATTGTCTTGTTTGCTATGTAGGATATTTAAAATAAAGTATTCCAAATCCTTCAATAATTGAGAATACAACGTAAAATCTGGATAAACTTGGGGCAAATTTTGATTTTTGTATGACACCCAAAAAATTTCTCTTTGCCATTGCAGGAATTGAGTTTGATTGTTAAAAACTAGGCTAATGTAAGAAAATTAGAATTTCACAACACAGAAAATATGCCTAATTTCTGAAGCCTGAAATTTTGCTCTATGAATTTTTTCTTCAATCAAAACTTTTATATTAAACGGAATTTTTCTCATGACAATATTATAATCAAAGACGATTTTACGCAGATTATTCATGGCACAGGACCATCTGGAGAAGGCATTTTAGAATGTTTTGACCACAATATTCCAAAACCTCTCCAATAATATTACTTTGTGGATAACTAATACAGAACTCGAGGAAAAACATGGTACAAGGCACAGAATGTGATGGAATTTTTAATCGTAACAAAAACCAGCAAGGAGCACCAGCATATCAAATAAATGTGAATGCATGAGTTAGCAGAGCACGGTAATGATGTGACTAATTGCCACATATCGATCACAAATCGTTGTTTTGTTTAGCTTTTTCTAGCCGGACTCCAATTTTTGTGTTTGACGATGCCTGTTAGAGACGCTGGTCGCTGGAGAGCGTGATGATGCGTGAATAGAGCAGCATGAGCGGACGTGTTGCTTCCTCTGCTCTGCTGTCAGTTCTTCACTACTCACTCCTCTTTCTTCCAATTTTCACTCTTCACTCCTGGCAACGCATGAGCGCTGCAATCGATGCTCATTCGATTCCCCATCTGCGTTCGTTCTAGATGTGCTCGAGACCACGTTCTCAATTACTGACAAACCTCTCTGCAAGAAGACAATGTGTAATAGCCGGAAACCACGAGCCTCCCTTTGCATCTTGGACCTGTTTGCTTTGTTTCCCGCGTTGTCCGCGAGCAAATTGAATTTGAACGCAATCCAACCACCGCCGCTCCAGATCCGAGACGTTATTTAGTTTTTCTCATCCAATTTGGAGCATTATCTTGACTTCGATTTCCTATTACTCTGATTACCGAGTCTCTGTATGCACAGATTGATTCTTGCTCCTTGTTCGTGGTTTACCCGCTCGCTGCTCCCGGCCAACAAATGTGGCCAGTATTCTAATCAAGCTTCGTGTACTCTGGCCGTCTTTCTAATCTGTGAATCCATTCCAGTAGTTCACAAGCTTCTTTGCTACGTTTCTTATACACCTACAAAAGGGAACTGAAAGGGGAGGGAGCATGAATCATGTCAGAAAATATAGATAACCTGTTACTGTGAAATTGTTTTGTTCCTATAAAATTAATGTAATAGTTGTAATAGTGAATCAAATGTTACTGTAATTTCTTTAACATAAATTTAATAGGTCTAATAGTGAATCAATAATAAGGGCTGAAAGAGAATTATGAATCATGTCAGAAAATATAAATCGATCCAGTAAAATTGTTTTGATTATGCAGAATTAATACAAATAATAGGAGCTGGAAGGGAGCACGAACTTGTAAGAAAATGTCAACCATTTCTCAAGGAGCGGAATACATACCTCCAGTTTAAGTTGGAAGAAAAAACCGATGAATAATACATTGTTATTTTTAATTTCAGTTTAATCGAGAATATTGTAGAAATATACATTTTTGCAGTAAGATTTATATATAAAATAATTAATTACAATAAATTGTCAATTCATTGACCTATAGCAAAATTAATTGTTCAACTGTCATCACTTAAGAGATAGTTATAGATTTCAATTGGAATAGCCTTCATTAAGGGACAACCTGAGTTGAAGGCATCATTATGACACATTGTGGACTTGCTTGGTTCTATATTGCTTGGCATACGTATATACGATAATTATATTCAGTTTTTTCATGATAAATAATTAATCTTGAAGAAATTCTACTGAGAAACAAAAAAATAATGAGATTAGATGACCTTGGTCGACTGTTAAGCGCTAATCTGTCATATTGCAAGGGGACGTGTATGCAACACGTCAGACTCTAATAAACTACTGATAACTGTAACGTGTTCCATCAGAACAACGTTTTGCATACCCGTAGCCTGAAATAAACTTTCAGTCAGGTAAGATCTGATCGCATATAGTAATATTATGTACTGTGCTGAAGTCATCTGTTTATGTTCTAGCGGTATAATAATTAATTTGGAGCAGAACTTTGATTGATAGTATTGGTTTGAGTTGTTGCTTATTAGATTGGAGTATTAATTTTGTTTTTTCCAATCCCGCAATCATGCTACTTGTACTCTTTTCCTTTTTATATTTCTCATCACATCAGTACCAACTTTTATCGTTCACTATTTACTTATTCAATATCGTTTTATGCTTTTTTCCAATTACAGAGTTAATTAATGGATTAACAACGTATTTCTTCTTTGAAATCTTGCATAGCATTGATTAATTTGATCGTGTAGTCTTAAGTGAGTGCTTCTGAAGAGATACTCCCTCAATAAGAGTGAAATTTTGATCAATACTGTAGATTCTCATGTAATTCAAAGGTGAAAAAAACTTGGTAAACTATATTGTAAAACAAATAAAAATTCAATATTCGACTAGGTTAACGATTTAGTCCACTCGAATGATGTTGCGTTATAACTGATTTCACCGTTTAATATTTTCTCATATAAAAAGGCATTTTCCTTTGCTGTGTTCAAGCTACGGAACAGATTGAGTTAATGTTGTTTTTATAGTCATTTGAAAATCGATTATCACACTTATCGGCGAGACTTCTATATATATGTCAGTTAGCTTTCCTCAAGGCCAAGCATGGCCA
This sequence comes from Conomelus anceps, assembly GCA_948455865.1. Taxonomy (NCBI): domain Eukaryota; kingdom Metazoa; phylum Arthropoda; class Insecta; order Hemiptera; family Delphacidae; genus Conomelus; species Conomelus anceps. The sequence goes on along the minus strand of OX418218.1, from coordinate 25,232,911 downwards.
GACTAGCCATTCTAGCCTCTGGTAACTCAATATAGCTTCTAGTAGTCTAACAACAGCAACAACCCGATATCATGACTGTCTAGTCTACAAGCCAGGTGAGGAAAGCTGCAGGTCTACTATCAACAACTTACTAATTTGTTACTTCTACAGGTCTCACGTGTAATGTTGAGAATAAAAGAGGCCTAATGGGCGCTACTCATCTGAAGCACTAAGAAACAAGCTTTTACTGCAGCCTCTCTTTTTTATAGATCACTTATTTCGAAAGAAAACGATCAATCGCCAAAAGTCGGTATTCCTAAAAAATAAATTCTGAATTGAATAATTATTCAATATCATAAAAAATTGAGGAATTTGAAATTAATAGATTCAGTTTCTGTATATTTGTCAGCTTGTTGAATTGTCAGTTACTTCAAACTAACTTATAAGAAATTATAAAATGTCTGCTACGTGTTGTCAGTTCCTATTTTTTTTTCTTTTTTTTTTCAATTCAAATTTTATTCAAACACACATAAAATACAACAGAAAACAAATTTACAATACAACAGTACAATAGTATAATATACAAAACAGAAATACAAATACAAAAACAAATGGCTATATGGTGGGGTGTGCTGAAAAAAAGAAAGGAGGAGAAATACCTAGCCAACTATGGTTTCCCATGTAATAGGCAGGTAGAGGGCAATAAGAAAGGAGTGAAAGGGAGTGAAAAACGGGGAAAGCAAGGAGGAGAAAGAGAAGATAAGCGAAAAAGGAAGAAAATAAAAAATGGTAAGCGAGTCCACTGAAACTTGAAAAACACAAAGCTACAGAAAACATAGCATTCAAAGTAAGAGCAGAAATCCTAGGTCTCACATATCGATATAGAAGAAAAAGTTACTGTAGGTTCAGTTTTTTATATCAAGTTTTGTTTTTTTACTAATTTTTGAGTTGATGAGGAAGTGGTCCGGGATAAGGTTTATTAATTTAGTACTAATGAATATCAACTGCCTCCTTATACATTCAATATTAGTGTTGTAGGTTAAATATTTGTTTGCAGTGCCCCTTAAATTATAGTTATTACTTATGGAGTTCAAAGTAAGCGGAAATTCGGATTTATATTTTATTATGTATTTAATTACATCTTTTATATACAATTGTCTTATTGTCATTACCTCAAAATCTCTAAAAACCATATCGGTTTATTTAGAATGATTTTAATTATCAGTTTTTGCGTTACAAATAATTCATTAATGTGACAATTGAAACAGCCCCCCAAACAATTATGCCGTACTGCAGAATTGATTTCACCAGAGCATGATATATCATTTTTAAGTGTTTTTTATTAAGAATTCTATTTAATTGGTAAAACTTGAAAGATAAGTATCTGATTCTTTTACAGACGGATTTAATATGAACATCCCACTTAAGGTGATCATCAATTATAATTCCCAAGTATTTAATATTAGTGTCTTTTTTTATTGAGGGACAATCACAATTATTGGAGTTAGAATTGCACCTGGAGTGGATTTTCAATGCCTTTGTTTTAAGATAATGCAGATTTTAAAACACTAGAGATATTACGAATGAAAATTCAGATACTTTTCTCAGAGCATTCACTTTCAATTGAACAAAACTTTTCAATTGATGCTTTTCATCCATTTTTCCCTTGTGAACATCTTTCTTCCCCACTTCACCACTACAAAACTAAAATAAGTTCAGCATCGTTCTTAAATCAATTTATCTAATCAATTTCTCACTTTTACGCCTTGTTTTCAGATTTGTAGGCTATCTAGTTTTTCAGACTTGTATAAACTAAATAACAATAGGTTTGAAACTTTATCTACCATTAATTTTCAAAAACAGCGAGTATTGAAGGCTAATTTACTCTCATGTTATCCTACATACAAAATAATAATGATGACTGTTTTTATTCAACTGATATTTTCTTCACTTGGGTTTTCCCCACTGTGCATAGTTTTTCAGGCTGTACAGACTAAATAATCAGTAGGAAACCTCATCTACATAAAAGAAAGAAAAACTAAATTACTCTAGTTTATTCAGATAGGAATAAAGATTTCTTAAATATTTTTACTTTCTAGCCTACAGTGTTTTGCGCAAGAATAGATACAATACAATGAAAATCTTTGTACATTGTAAAAGAAAACTCACACCACATTAAACAAAGTACATTAAATGAGACTTTTTTCAAAAGAGGGTGAAATATACCTTTCCCCTCTATTTATAAATAAATTCAAGATAAAACTATATTCTCATTCGTCGACGGCAAAAATCAATGTATGAACGGCGTTCAGAATCTGAATGTTGAAAAAGTAGATATCCTTGAACTCGAATTATCTTGCTACTGGTTAGGAACTAATTACAAGCTTACTCTTTCAGGTCTGCGAATTTCATTTTGCGAGTAATTAGAAGTTGTGGAACAAGATCGCGTTTGAAATATTCCGCAGAATCGTTGATAGAATGGCAGTGGTCTCTGCAACTAATTATGCAAATGAGGCTAGCAGCAGTAAAACAATAATGCCAGGGTTCAGTGGCATAATAGGCTAACACTTATTGAATAAGTGTAGGTTATAAAGGTGGAATTCTTTTCTCATCTCGTTTGATAAATGTAGACTGCGAGCTTGAGAATTGGTAACGAGACAGATGATTGCTAACCGGCGATGAAATATAATTTGGAAGATTCGGGTTTGGATTGCCTCTTCAAAATAAGGTCCACTGCAGCTGGCCTGGTCACGTACTATTCACAGGTTGAACCAGAAATGAGCTAGGCGACGGGGTGAAAAAGTGTTCGAATATTTCTTCCTTTCATCCCTTGATAATCAGTAATCATTCGAAATCATGATTTCAAAAACACATTATACATTAAAGAATAAATTACCAGTCTGATTATTGGAGCAACCTGAACTACAACTTATACTATGCTTGTGTTTCGACAGGTATGTTATCACACAATCAACAAGGTGTGACACCTACCATAAAGATGGTGGAGTAATAATAAGCACAAGCATATCAATTATTGCTAGAAGACTTCAAGAGAATCCCATTATTGTGTTCACAAATAGGCAACCGATAGCACTTCATTCATCACTTGGCTAGTAACAGACCCGTAATATTTGAGACTCAATTTTCAAGCCTGTTAATAATAATTACAACGAGTTTTTCTGAGAAACCTCTAATGGTCTGAGAGAAAGTAGTCTGTAAATGACTGAATTAAAACGTCATTTATTCACTCTCAGAACACTAGTTACAGCACATACAACTGTTATGGGACAACAGTTACATTCTATTATAACACTCAATTACAACACTTTGTAATAATTGTGTTATAAAACATGTAAGTTGACAGTCTGCACAGATCATACCTCAATAAGTACGAGGCGTATTTATTTCAAACTCCCCAATCCAATCAACATGTAATGAGTTGATGTAGATCATACTTTATATCAATGTGTTCATCTTAATGTGAAATTTTCAAGTCCAATCGTCCCAGATCCAGTTTGAAGTTGTTTTTGGAGCTGAGTTTTTGACAGCGTTCATGCATGACGTTTCAGGTTGTCGATCGGCATCGATTTTGTCCGGAATCAGACCCTGATGCTCCAGAAAATTACACTGGTCCCGGCATTCAACGTTGAATAGTTGCCTCAAGTAATCACAGGAAAGAAAATTTCCTAGGCACACACCTGCAGCCACATCTTGAGTAGTCAGCCGGTCAAGCAGCTAAATTTAAGTGCTATCACCTTTATAGATCAGTCAAATTAGCCTAAAAAGGTGTGGAAATAAGAAATGAGAGATGAAGAGTCAACCCTTTCAAGATTAAAAGAGATCGAGAACGAAGTCTTGAGATTTTATAGAAAAATTAGTGTTACCAACAGTCTACTTGTGGAGGCAAGTATCTGTATGCAAGATCTTTCCAGCAGTATATGTTGCTATAATGGGAGAAGAAATAATATAGAAGTAACTAAGAGAATAAACTCCCAATATGGATTCTTGAGAAAGGGGTTGGGCAAAATACGGAATAGCAAATTCTGTGGAATAGGATATTTTTTTTTTTAGGATGAAGCCCACATAGGTCTGAGACCTGTGCGTGGGTAATGAGTTGGATGATGGTGATTGATGAGTTGGATCTACAGTTTTAGGTGGGTTCCGAACCACCGGGAAGTGATTTTACAGCAGAGAACAGTGTCTTTTTTGCTGGCCGATCTAATCGGTCACCGTTACAAACAGGACCTACGAGAACGCAGCTTATCTCTCTGAATGAACAGACACCTGCTACGGCTCGCGGCTATCACTTCCCTAAAATAATAATATTATTATTCCCCATATAATTATATATAGTTTTTTAATTCTTTGAAGAATGAAAACATAATTACACCATATAATTATATACTTTTCATATGTGTAAATAACTATATACTTCAGGTGCGAACAGAATACCATGTAATCGTGATTCAATTATTGAAATCGTCTACCAAGAACCACCGATATCTCAATGCAGCCCTACAATATAACGTTATGTTTCTCCATTTTTCTATTATTAATGAACTGCAGTACTCTTTAAACACATCTGCCTCCAAGCGGAATTCACGCAATTAAACACTTTTCCTCTATTCTCCTAATACTATTTAATATTTTATATATTGTACTACTGATCCTCAGGATCTGCAAATTACTTTCAGCAAATACCATCATGGTGGTAACAAAGTGAACCTAATTGATCTCAATGAACTTATAGAAGATAATAGTGGATGTATCTTTAACAATGCTATTTTTTTAAGCTACATGGACTGCATAAGTTTATCAAATAAGTCATTCTATCTAGATGTCTAGTGTTTTGACACATTTTTTCTTAAATTTCTCTCCTTGACCTTTCTCCAGTACTTCAATCTGTTTGACCTGAGGCTAAAAATTGTTTCACTGCCATAATTATGTGATCACTGGAAGAATGACTGTATTTTAATGCTGAAGTTTTGCGTTAATTGAAAGGCACTTCTTATTATTTACATTTTGTGTCTGCTTTTGCATATCTTGTGAGTTTGTTGACTCTATCTATCCAGTTTATTCTCTCCTTGTTAACAATGCTATACAGTATAACAGAACATAATAAAGTAAGAGTAAGATCAAGTCATAGGTTCAATATAACTATCGTCATAATTTTGTTCTGAACTGGATATATGGTGACTGGTGGCTATTTTAATGGTTTATTTTAACAAGACGAGCCTAGACAATATGAGGAGTCTGATCCCGCTTCAATAATTCAATGAGGAAAGGGATGGCTGACATAGTGAAAATTGATTCATGAGAAAGGCGCTGCCCGGTTTAGGAAAACACGATGCTCACAAGTAATCACGATAATGACATCTCTCGATCGGAAAATGAGAATGTGAGAAGCCAATAAACGGTTATATTATATTCGGCCAGCCGTAACCCATCAGTCGTGAGGAGCCTCCGAGAGCAACGAATAATTCCAATAAGATCCATCCACTTCCGACAAGGGTTCTTTCTTCGGGTCTTGCGGTTTACGAGTGTGAACAAATCACGTAGTCGTAATGTGTATCATCATGAGTGTACCTGGTCTAATTTCCTATTTACACGGTCCGATTAGGCAATGCCTAGTGAACGAGCCTAAAACGGCCAAGATGTTCTCGCGAGGGGTAACGTCCCTACAAACCAAGCCAACGTCAGCTACAGTATTTCTTATAACATCCAATAAACGTTCTCGATTGCTTCACAAAGCTAGCTGTACAAATAGTCTCCAGTTATTTATTCTTCGGCAAATATAAAATTATCCGTCTACTTCCGCGTGATTAGAGCGTGCCTCAAGAGAAAATAAGAGAGAGATAGAGACAAAATCACGCTGAACGAAAACAAACAATCGAATAACTTATACAATACAAACGATCCGGCACGATTTTACTCAGCTGTCAATTTTAAAGAAAGAAAATAACTTGTATTCGACTGAAATATAATACTATTACGTGTAGAAATTTCTTCTCGAGTTGCTCAAACACTGTTTACAATATAAGGCTGATCAGTAATAATTTTTGGCCGCATTACGAATGGGTAAATTGATGTAAACAGTGCTTTGAGAGGTTTATTCAAGAGAGCCGATTACCAACAGTATTTCGAGGCTAATGTGGTGAACAAACCAATTTCCTTTTTTTCTTCGACTTAAGAATAGTTCATTCAAATATTATAGACTATGCTATATAGGATGATACCTGTACAATGGACATTCCAAGATTGTACATTTTGCATAGATTGTACATCTTGCATAAATACACATCCACATCTAAATAATAAGTATCTCAGTACAAGAAATAAAGAGACTATCCAACTCTTTCCTCGCCTTTGTTTAGATGCAGATCATAATTCTCCTTCAGTATGATGATTGCAATTAAAGTAATGTATGTCTTCAATTTACAAGAATAATAGAACAATCATGTCCTAGAGAAAATGTTTTTGAATGTAATTTTAATATAATATCTGGAGAACTATATTAAATGCAACAACTGGAAAATCTTTTAATGCAATACTTTTTTATTGCGGATGATGCCCACATCAGTGCGCGGGTAATGAGGTGAATGGGTGAATGATGAGAAACATTCATGGCTGAATGAGTTTCGAACACAAGGCTGCAGGAAATGAAGTCAGCCAGAGCCCCTTATCTTATCACAGACAAGCGCTCCAACCAACTGCGCTACCAGAACCGCCATTGGCTTGGGGATCTGTGATGGGTCCACATTTATTTTCTACCTGTAGTGTATAGGACAACAGGTTGTTGGGTTGTGGAAGAGTACAGCTATTGTTCCTAGATCTATGAATGCCTATTGTTGATGACTAGTATGAGAACTGGACCCAAAGGTGATTTGCCATCTGAAGAGAGCACGATTTGGAGTAATGTGGAGTACTGGGCTACACATGCAGTGTGACAAAATCTCAATAAAGTGGCAATGCTTGAGAGTTGATTCTCTATTAGTGAAGATTGTAAGCGATTCATGATTTGCTTTCAAATCAACAAAGAAGTGCTGAGATGTGGGTATTGAATATGTGTAGATTATTTTGTCTTTATATACCCTACTTCAGGAATTTACAGAAAGTTTTCTTGTAACTGAATTGGAACAAAATATGAAAGACTTTATGTCAAATACAATTTTAATATTAGATGTTGATATTGCCTATTAGATTACCTATATCCTATAGATTTAGTTACCTCAAGGGTGGTAACCCTTCCCCCCCCCCCCCCACTACTTTAATAATGTACTGTCTTTGACACCATCCAAGACCACTGAAATTCAATCTGAAAAAACTGTTACTTGATAAATTATGTTTTTTCTAAAATAATATATAATATTATTATTATAATATTAATTGTATATAGTATTTTGTTTGTAATTGTAAAGGCAGAATGAACTTCATTTTCATTTCATTTTCAATATTCTGAATATAGATTTATCATGTGGACGAAAAAGAAATGAAGCAAATTCGAATACAGTACTACAACTAAGAAATGATACAAGTTACATTGATTACACAACAGTTTTTGTCTCACAACTCCACAAAATATCTACTCCAAAATGTGGGCTATATAGTCAACACTAACAAGGAAGGCTCAAAATCAACAAATTGGTCAAACTTTCAAACTATTATAGAACAATAGAAAATGGATGAAGGAAGGAATATTTCCATCTTGACAAACAATAGGACAACCCTTTCCAATCCCATCAACCTGTTGCTTCGTCAACCTTCAGGTAGAAAATCTATGTGGACTCAAAACAGATCCCGAAGCCCCGCCATTTTTGGAGAACCTTTATCGTATTCAACAATTGGAACATCTTATTTCTTATTACTATTTGAGATAATTATTCTGCCATAAATGAAAGTAACCTATCAATAAATCTTTGGTTCTCTTCAACGATTTCAGTATCAATATTATTGCTGCTTTGTAATATGAAAAATAAAACAGCAAACTGAAATAGCTTTATTGTGTGATTCTATCCATGCACTATAACATGATTCATAGCGTTGACCTGTCCAGTTCAAGTAGATACATTCTATGAAATAGTCCTTCAATGTTGCTATAATTTATTGTAATTCACTTTACTTTATACAACGCTATCCATTACAATGATGTGTTTTATAGTTGAGAGCGACAGGTTTATAAAAAAAACTTTTAGATAATTTATTATAGAAATCGAACGTTTTATTATTCCTGTAGATAAAGTTGACTCCAATGTTAATATGAAAGACAACAGAACCATGAAATTTTTATTCGACAACAAGCTATAAATTTTCTTAGCTTTTGCGAGTAAACGAGTTAATGTGATATTGTTTGTCCAGATTGTACTGCCAATCCTCACTGGGATATAGGTGGGTAATTTTAAAGTGGTCTTAAATTATCACTTCAATAACAAAACAATAAACATTCTGTAATAAACTATATTCTATTCAATCATGTAGTTCGATTCTGTAATACAGATCATAAAGCGGAAATGAATAAAACAATGTGTATAATGTGAAATCGAAGAACGAAATCTCCTGTCAGAGAAACACAGCTTAAAATATGAATCATGAGAATATGATCAGGTTACATAACGACTACTCGAATCAGAATGATTTTGTGTTGTTATTCTTTTAATAGGTCTACAGTGGGATATTGTACCAATGAAAGATCTTCACTCATTATACTTCTGCATATTATGATTGTTTTACTTGAAAATAATTTTTTATTTAAAAAAATTAATGAGTATTACATCATTTTTTGATCCGACTTGAAGTTCAACGGTAACAACTTAATTCTGTAAATACACATATATTTTGTATAATCTACTATAATAGCTCAATACTGAATAAACCACTGGGTACAGTGGTTGCAACTCCCGTTTTAGAGAATTTCGGGGAATTGCAATACTATGCAATTCTTTCGTCTTCCATGAGATGAAAATTAGTGAGAATACAAGAGAAATAATAAGTTAGTACAATAATATGTACAGTAATAAGTACAATAATAAGTGCAATAATAAGTACAATAATAAGTGCAATAATAAGTATAATCTAGTGTACTAAATACAAGAGTAGCTAGTTTATAGTCATGGTCAAGTTTAGAGGATTTCAGGTGAAAATGGAAAATTAATGTAATGGGCAAGTATGAGTTAAATAGAGTATTCAGTTGTAAGTGTATAGGGGTCATATATCGTTAGCGAGAGCTGATTAAAACGATGTTTGTTGTAGCTGTTTCCTGTGCGATCAGCCAATACAAGGCGATGAGTTATACGCTTTACAACACCTGCGGGCCAGCACGACAAACCACTAGAGTCGTCTCTCTAGAGCTCTAGAGTCTAGACTTTGGAGTCTAGAGGTCAATCATAGGTGGACATTGTTTCTTCTGTACTGGCTTACATCTTCATGTCTGTGCTACCTTTATCAGTTGGTGCCTGAGTAGAGAGATGGATTTAGGGGATGTATTCCCCAAAATTCTCAGCCGGCAAAAAGTTTTATTTGTGTCTTTTTTTAAGATGAAACCATTTTTTTAAGGTGATATCCCCCATAATTTTTCTCAATTTATATCTCCCCCCCCCCAAATAATTCTTCTGGATTCGCTTGCTTGTTCAGTAGAGTACCCAATACTCGATTATAACCACCATAGCAAAATCTGGCACAACAATGGAATAGTGTATGAGATAGTGAGATGTATCATCATCAATACCACTGCCATTCAACAGGTTTCATTCTTTATTTTGCGATATTGATTATCATTGAGAATTGAATGCTTGACTGTGCAAGCACCCTATGCCAATAATAAGAATTGAACAAAAAATTCACGCTCTTTAATGAGCAGCCATCTTGTCTCAAAGATGCTTACAGATGCTAGGCAGCAAACCATTCAATTGCGTGAATTTTTATAGTATTTATTTATTGATGTGTATGTTTTGTATGCTGCCATTTCACAAAAGACTGCTGATCATAACAACATCAGAACAGATAAGAGAACTAATGGAACCGAAATTAGACAAATTTTTTTTAAGTAATCGCAGTTTGTAGATGCCCTTCCACTGATACAACTTAACACAGAAGGCTTGCTCACTAAAACCCGGGAAGTTCTTATGAATTATTTTAACGAATTCGAACTTTTATACTTCTGAATGGATATTGCCAATAACGGAAAACGAATTGATCACCTCTTAGCAATTAATTTTCCCTACATGTATTATAGTCTACTTTATAAAATACCTGAAACGTTGTACTGCAGTAATGTAGGTAATAAATAGAGCACAAATCTATAGACCTATCTACACTCTCAAGCAAATGAACAAGAAAAACCGGATGATGGCCATCAAAAATGCTCTATTCTGGTATTGAGAGGGTTTAAATTAAATTTTATTGTAAAGAAACAACCTGTCCGAGAGATATCATGAATTTAATGAACAATAGCCTACAGAAAGAAAGCTTCAGTTAATGTAACCTTGTGTGAGGAAAATAACACCAACCAATTAATCACTAAAAGTTTTTATGGGAAATATAACATAACAATTTTAGTTAATGAATCCAATTTTGTATAAAATTTGCATCGTGTCTTTCGTTTAATGATGATAGGCTCACGTCTCTTTTTATTTTTATTTTACTCGATGTATTTTATTTTAACAACTTGAGATTGGAGAGAGAGCAGCTGTTCTTTTTCTAAAAAAGTAAACGAGGCTTAATTCAATACACTAACTCTTAACGTATACAGCCGTCAACTTGGTGAGTTATGTTCGGCGTCCGACAATTTAGGAATCAAAAATTAATCGCTACAGGATCTACCTGCCACTACCTGCCCACCCCCTTCATCACCCTCCTCATCACGAGCCCCTTCTTAATCATAATGCCTCCGGGAAACAAAAGCAAGCTTACGCTTCATCGGATACCTTAGAACTCGACACGATCCCAACCAAAGAAAAATAAAATAAAGCAAACATAAAAAGGGATCGTCAGAAAAAGCCGACGATTGAATAAAACGTTTGTTGGAACAAGCGAATTAAATTACTGAAAAACGTCAATTAAACCGAATAAGATTTATACGCTCTCCATGATGTGAAGTCGAGCTTATTGAACGGGCTTGTTTGGTCAGCATAAAGGTTTGGAATTATTATCGTAGAACGCCACTACTCTTCAAATTTCGTCGATTGAGAAAAACAGGACATGGAGCACTAATAACGATACGTAGATGTCGAAATATAACACTCCCTATAGACAAACATTGAACATGAAAATAAATACTGGTCCTTATTATTTTCAGACTTTATTGATAGCAGCACGCAGCAATACAACTATGAATAATAATGATTAGGTCTATCACATAGTTTTGAACAATGTACGGTTTATGATAATTTTTTCTAAGGATGAAGCCCACATAGGTTTGAGACCTTTGCGTGGGTAATGAGCTGGATGATATTGATTGATGCAGTCTTAGGTGGGCTCCGAACGCCCGGGAAGTGATTTTACAGCAAAGAACAGAGTATTTTTTGCTGGCGAATCCAATCGGTCACCTATACAAAGAGAGCCCAGGAGTTCGCAGCTTATCTTTATCTGATTGAATACCTACAACGGTATCTTTATGTTTCCGGTTGCTGTTATGTAGTACTGAACTGCTAGTGTCTAATGTAAAAATACATTATTATTGTTATGTATTCATCATTTATTTATTTATTTATTTATCTATCTATCTCTCTATCTATTTATTTATTTATTTAATTATTTACTTATTTATTTATCATGACTAAAATAAAATCAATTTGAAGATACATCAGGTTACTACAGAAAACGTTTTCACAGTATTTCAACCAGGAATCCAAATAAATTGTATTGAACTTTGATCAAGTTCTCTTTTCATGTAGAAATTGAGTCTACTATCATAACGAGCAAAACATGATAACTCATCTTACTTTACTAAATTTCGAGTACTTCCTAGCCAACTTCCCAACCTCTTCTATTTTAACTTTTTAGGTGAATTTAACGACTTGCAGTTAATTTTAATTAAGAATAAGTAATATTTTACTCACTCTCTAGGCCGAACGTTATCGAGTTATGGAAACTCATCTTCAAGGCCGGCATAGATAGCTTGCCTTGCTGAATTAAATTCCTGGATTTCTTGTTCTAAGACGAACTGCGTTGTTAATATTAAGTTTTTAGGTGAATTTGACGACTTGCAGTCAATTTTAATTAAAATGAATTAAATTCATGAAGATGAGTTTCCATAACTTGTAAATGTTCGGCCAAAGTAAAATATTACTTATTCTTAATTAAAATTGACTGCAAGTCATTAAATTCATCTAAAAAATGTATATTAACAACGCAGATCGTCATGGAACAGGAAATCCAGGAATTCTCTTCTATTTCCTAACACAACTATTATTTATAAACTGGAAATATTTTGATATTAATTTCAAAACAACACATGTCAAGTGCTTTTTAAGGTTGAGAAACTTACTTGATTTCGAAGGTTCTGTCATAACTGTTGAGTAGCTTATTCTGTAAATATACGAAATTGTAGTGAGAATATTGTTTTTCATTGATGGTTTAATATGATTTTTTATTGGAGAAAAGATTTTTCAGTAGCTCAACCTTGGTCTCAATAATTATTATCGAAACTGGCAGTGATATTCATTTTATCATCAATATAATACAATATTCAAAAGAATTATTTTGTGGAAATATTTCTTCAACTTTAATGAGAACTTTCCACGCAAATGTAGTCGCCTAATGAAACCAAATGTTTGGCGAAACATTACTAGCGTAAAAATGACATCCAATTGGTCTAATGCTGCTGGATATTTATGAGTCGTATATTTATGACAAATGATGGCAATAAAAACATATTACCGAGTATGAAATTTCGACTGCCGTTTTATCAGAAAACGCTAAAACAAGTCACAAATCAGACAGTTTTAAGCAGGTGGTCTATTCTGGCATTAATATTTTAGTGACAAGGGAAATGCGTTTTAGGCGTAGACGTTTTTAAAAATCCATTCCAAGTTAATGGCTTTAGAAGACCTGTTAAAAACTCAATTCGTACAACTCGAAAACTGATTAGTCTTTTAAAACCAGTCACTTATTACCATCAACTACTTGTCCACAGTAAATTTAACCGCTAATTTCACGTTACTATATTCTCATGCAATGGTCACAGTACAGCCGAGCCATTATGTCGTAAAATAAAAACTGCTTATCCTAATTACTTGCATTAATCTGCTTCATGCTTCCTGTTCAAAATTCATTTTCACAGAGAAAGTGAAAAGGTTGCGTAGCTAAGCTCCATTTCATACACCTTTGTCGCAACATGACTGGCCTAATGCAAGGTTAAACTGATTAGATAGCTGAAGTTTAACTTGATACAATATCTTCTTTTCTACTTAGGCAGTTGGAATATGGTCTAAATTGTAAAACATGATTATTACAAATAGGATTTTAAAATTGAATTACATAGGCTAATTATAGTAGTTTATGCAACGATTTTATTTTGACCCTTATTAAGGCACGAGTTAGATGTAAGTTATAACACGAGCGAATGCGAGTGTTATAAATATCTCACGAGTGCTTTAATGGCCAAATAAAATCGTTGAATACACTATATTTTATCTACGACCACTAGTATACATTTAATTAAAACAATTTCATTTTGCCTGTGACTGTCAGAGATACCTAACCTCTCATCTCAAATACGAGATGTTATAGTAGATTGTTAGGTTAAAGCAGCTGGTGTAGCAGTTTGATCAAATCAGCTGATAGTTTCACAATATTGAATTACGATATTGATTCCATCAAAAATGCTTCTGATTGGTCCAGAACCCGCGTTATAATGTAGAACTTGTACTATAATGAGCTCATTATGCAACGGGTTTCAAAAAGTATTTCGAAAAGACAGCTGTTTTGGCATCAATTGTGAAACTGTAATGTACACATTATGACATGGTCGTAGATAAAAAGTATTGTAATACAGGTAATTGGAACCGGCTAGAAAAATATATTCTATAGTGAAAAATAAAAATATTTACAGTTTAAAAATATATTTTATTTAATCAGAGAGTCCTATTATTTTCAATAAATTATAATTTTTTTCACCTCAAAATAGCTTTGCTCTTTATAGCTCCAAGTAGACTGAGCTTATTACTCGATTTCGGACAAATAAAATAAGTATGCCCCCAAATGACCAGAATAAAACCAATTATATTATCTATGATTAGTAATTAGTATATGATCAAATTATAATATTATTCTTACCAAAACTATTAACATTAATTTTATGTGCAATTTAATCAGTTTGTATCATTTCATTTAATTGAATATGCAATACTACGGCGTGGGATTTGTTTATCTACAATTGTGCTAACTGAGACCATAAATACACCAATTGTGTATATATAAATTGTGTATATATCGTGATTATAATTATAAGAATACCGATTCTAAAAAATAATGATAAATATTTTGTACAATCTTATAATTTTTGTATCGCTTCATCAAATTAACACTTCTCACTACAGCGTTGAATTTGCTTATCTACCGATGTGCTTGTTTATATCAGTGTAGATTTAATATTTCTGATTGATTACGATTCTTCATTTCCATAAAGAAGAGATTCTATCAATAACTTTCTGGGAAAATACTTCATATAATTAATCCATTCAATGTGCTACGAAATGTAGATATTAGTTGTACACACATTCATGCGGCAAAAGAAATTTGTTAACATTCTGCCACAAATGTTCTTGAAAGCCTTGGCATAGTAGTAAACGTCTTCCTTTCCTTTTTAGTGTGTAGGGCTGATATCTCAATCAGGCAAAGGGTGGCCGTTAGGAGGGCTGCACTCGCTACCCTTTTGCACAGAAAGTATTCCCCGAACAAATGCGGACAGTTCACGCTCCCCAATTCGTCGGGCTACAAGCTTGCTTCCTTACACAAAACAACTCTCCCCTACATGGACTGGAGGGCTAAACCCCTCCTATTCGGTAGTAATTGAAAACACGCGAGACTCGTGATATTTAAACTAAGCTTGCGATATTGCCTCTAATAAGGAGACATTAAAAAGCGATTTCGCTTAACTCAGAAGCGTAGCACAGCGCTGTAATATCGCTCTAATTTAAATAATTTCTTTCTTCAGCATGCTCTTTCACGTGTTAGGTTAGTTTTCTTATTATGCGACGAAAGGAGGTGGGGGACATGGCTATTAATGGCTTACCTGAATAACCGCAATCAAGTTTGAAAGTACTTTGCGACAGGTCTTCTCTCTCACTCAATCTCTCTCTTTCTCTCTTGGTTTGTGCGAAGGAGGAATAGGCCGCGATTATTATTCGCTGTTGCCTCTACCTCCTTCATCACCAACCCATCTCCGACTCACCCCTCTCACCATTGCCGTGTCAGCACCTTCAACTATCACTCATCTTTCCGAACTTGCCACCGACTAATTGGGCAAGTTTCCCATGACTGGCTACAACCATTATTATCAAGTAACTTCATTTCACAGACAGTCGTCCATCGATACGAGCGTACGACCCATCGTTATACAAACTCCTCCAACGTCCATTAATACCTCGCCTTTCTCGCTTGCGACTACTCCAAAATCAAAATCCAATTCACTAAAAAAAAAAATCAAACTGTTGCTTCCCTGGATCGCTGTCCATGACTCTACTCACTTCGCTAGCGCAAATGCAATTTAGACGCTTGTCCTATTGTTTAGCACCGTCGTGAAGCTGGCCCCACCCAAAACGGCAGAAACTATAAGTTGTATATCATGAGATACTTCAGAGTTTCTGCTATTTAATGCCGCAAAAATAAATTTTCTGCTGTTTTCAGGAAAAAAGTTATTCAACTTTAAAAAAGTTAATTACTGGGTGGGGCCAGAATCACGCTGCCCCACCCACTTCGCAAAACTTAATAAAGCACATATCAATAGTTTCTGCTGAGTTTCTGCTATTTAATGCCGCAAAAATAAATTTTCTGCTGCTTTTAGAAAAAAAGTTATAGCCCATTCAAGTTTTGGGTTGATGAAAATTAATTGGCTGTAACTCGGTTTATATACATGTTACAATAACGGGCTACATGTCAATCTTTACTGCTAAACAGTGGCTATCAAATGACATTAACAGCATAGCCGTAGCTACACCAGCAAAAAAGATATAGCAAAAACTATTTTGCCATTTAAACCAATGTTATTTTTAACCAGCCCCACCCACTTCAAAAATTTCAATTCAATATATGTCAAAATTTTCAGTTGAATTTCTGCTACTCAATGCCATGAAAAGTAAAGTTTCTGATGCTTTCAGAAAAAAGTTATAGCCAATTAAATTTTGGGTCAACGAAAATTAATTGGCTGTATCTCGGTTAATGACACATCAGCATAGACCGGTCATTTAAGACAATTTTACTACTAATGTACATACATGCCAGAACAAGGCTTAATTTCTGAATTGAGAAGTACCGGAGCTGTAACTTACCGTGGGTCTGGGAGTATGGTTTAACTCCCAGCAAAAGTGGGGTTCAGGGATCCCCCCCCCCCCCCACAGGAAATGTTTTAAAGTTACACTTGAATTTGTGCATTCTAAACACATTTGAGCATGGTTAGTAATGCACATAGTTACATAATACACAAAATAATAAGATTTAGGTTTTTTTAAAATAAGGTTTTTAAACGATTTTGAAGAGAACTTGGAAACCATAACTACAAAAGTCAAAAACTCAAGTCAGGTTTAAAAAGGGTACAATTTTTCGGTTTTTCGCTTATACATTGGAAACGATAATTAAGATTCATCAATTTCTCTGTTCTCACCAAAGTTAAAGCTAACAAAATGCTCCAAAACAATCAGCTCCCCCTGTCCTGTTCTCCCCCTAATATGAAGTGGACAATGGGTAAAATTTCGCAAAATATCTTTCAGATATTTGAAGGGTTTATTGCGTGAGGACTACTCTTCACAGAACTACTAGTGGTGGGGTAACTCAACTTACTCTTTGGTATGTATGTGCTTAGTAGTATCTATAATAAGTTTCAATTATATTGAGTTGTGTGTCAAGTTGAATTATTAATTTAATACATCAACCCCAACGGAGTAATCAATTTTTCTAGATTATTTGTAATATGACGTCACAGCCGGCTGCTGTATGTGGTGATGTGTGTTGCGTATCGAAGCGGCCCACTCCCATTAAAGCAATTATTGTGGAATGTCATCACGTGCTACTAACTACTACCAGAAGATTCAAAAATAGGGTGTACGGTATTACCCCACTGCATGGTATTCTCCCACTTTCCCCAATGCTTGCAATATATGCAACAAGTGATTTCTTACTCACTAAAAAATGCTCCTATATAGGTGAGAAAAAGAACTAGAATGTTATAAAAGTAGGCTTACTCAGAAACCATTTTAATTTTTCAATCAAAATATATTAATACGGCTTTGATATGATTACAGTTAAGAAAATTGTTATCACAACCTTTTAATAAGTCAAATTGCTGTTTATTAAGTAATGAGGATTAATGTATTCAAGACTTTTTCGTTTGCACTAAAACGTCAATGTCAGGGTTGAATGAAGGTATTTTCAATCTTTTTAATCTTGAATCACTTTCAACCTTGAGTTGATTTCCGTATTTGTTTTTTATGAAAGCGAAAATTAAAAAAGGGCGTTTTCATATGGTGGTGACATAAGCTTATCCAGAAATTTTTCAAGGGGGGTCCACTTTACCTACATACAACACTCCTTGACTAACCCCCCTCCCCCCCCCCCGCCACGGCAATCAAATCCTAAAAATTTTATTCACTTTGTATCACAGCAGCCGTAGTTCACCAATTTTAAACTATTTCAATTTATTAATTAAGTATTATACTGTACTACTTATTACACAATACATATACGAATGTTTTTTTTTAATATTAAAAAGTTGCTAAACCCATTTTAAAATTTCGAAACTCCATGTTTTAAAAAAAAAAAAAACATATTTTTCGGCACCCATCTCATGTGAGATGAAAGGTGAAGGGAATAGGTGAAGACAACGATACATTTGAAATATCACGAAATCTCATGTATAACCACTAACTGTGATTGCACTACGATTGAGCAAGTTAAAGAAACAAAATATTTAGGACTAATGTTGGACAGTAATCTTACTTGGAAGCCACATGTTACGTATATTAAAAAAAAGATGATGAAATGAACAAGAATATTTTATATGCTCAAATCTATATGCCCCCCTGATGTAATGAGGGTGTTGTATTTTGCTTTTGTCGACTCCAAACTCCAATATGGATTATCCATTTGGGGAGGAGCATATTATACAACAGTAAAACCAATAGTTATACTACAAAAGTCCTTTATCCGTATTTCTTGTAATGCAGGATATTTAGAACACACTCGTCCATTGTTTAGAGTAATGAGAATACTGCCATTCCAAAATTTATATATTTATAAGGTATTGAAGATTTTTTTCGACAGAGCCAGTACAGAACGAAGGTGTGAAAGACCTGGACTACATTATGTTTTAAGAAATAGATTGGATGTGAATATTCCAAGACCAAATTTAACGTTGTTTAAAAAATACTATACTTTTTTGGCTCCAAAATTTTATAATTTATTACCGGTTTATATTAGATCTATTTCTAAGAAATATATTTTCCTCAAAACAGTGAAGGTACATGAGTACCTTATCGAGCTAGACGATGTAAATACTTTTTTTGCATCCCTAATTCAATTTAAAAAAAGAAACTGATAGAGAAGCTTCACCAAAGTTGAAAAACTTCTACTTCATTATGGCTTTTTCACGTAGAGGTTCAATGTATTATGTGAACCTTATTCATTGTATATTATTAATTCATTCAATACCTTATTGCATATACCCTATATTCATTCATATACCTTATTAATTGTTTGAAGTCCAATTCGATTTGGACGTTGTCTAGTAATCCTATTATTATGCATTAATAACATTATTGTATACCTTCTTAAATGTTTGAAGTCTAATTTGATTCCTTGTATGTCTAGCAACCCTATAATTATGTATTAATAAATGACCGGTCGGTCGCACCATCTATATCTAGTTCTCTACTTTAAGTAAGAATTTGCATACCATCCCACACAGGCTAGGCCTCGGGATGTTTTTCTTTTATTCATCTAAGGAAAAGAATCTTGTCCTTATTACGATTTTTAGTGTGTTTTTTTTAAATGTATTATGTAGCTTGTTTTTTTTTTATATAGCAGAGTTTTATGTGTTATCTATATGGTATATAGATCTTTTTCATTGTGATAAGAGACTGTTTTTCTGTTTATTGTAAATTGTTGTGGATGAATAAAATTTATTTCATTTCATTAAAAGGGTGCATTCTATGAGTATGGAAAGAAGAAACCAAGTACCCTGATGTGTATGTTATTGAGAGTGTACTAGAGAAGAAAGTTTACAAATTGTATGTAAAATGGTTGGGCTTTGATTCGAAATACAATTCATGGATTGATAATAATAATGTTGTCTGGAAAAATAATCATATTGTCTCTGTATTGAAAAATGAACTTGAAACAGCACATATCAAAACTACCACTGATCAACTTTGATAAGTATTTAAATGAGAAGAACAGAAAGCAACAAATGAGACACAGTGTACTTTTGAATTGTGTGTGCACCATCCAATATTGGGAAAATCAATATCGTTTTCAATTTATTATTTGCAGAAAATGGTGTTAATTCTTTAAATTTATGTGTACTTACCAATTCTCACCAGCAAGACTCATGAATTTCTCAAAGAAATTATGAGTCAAGTCCCTGAGATTGGATTCAATTAATTTGTTTCAACAAATGAAGAAATCCCACACCTGATTGATTTCTAAACTATCACAACTACTGTTTGAGGATGAAGTCAATGTTTCTTTAATTATTAATGTTTTAGCTGTTTTTGCGTAAAAGTAATGGATATTTTCTTTTTTCAGCCAAAACAAACTTAAAACGAAAAATTAAAAATCCAATAATTGAAAAATTGAAAACTAATATTAAATGGCAGCAATTGTTTTAATCTCTATTAAAACTTGTATAAATGCAAGATTGTATGGCATTGTACCAGGACCGAAAACGAAATTATTAATTTTACATCAACACCGACCGTGATCCACGCAGAAACTGAGCTGTCCACTTCTGGACAGTTGAAAAGCTCAAACGGAAGTCTATAAAATCATTTTGTTATTTTATCATGGAAAAAGAATTCACAATGTCAACATTTGCGAGCTATGCTACTATAATACGTTTTTTCTAGACTAATGACTTCTCCCAGTTTTGTTATGAAATTCTAACCCACTCTTTCTCGATAATGTACCATACATTAAAGTTCTCTCCTCTAACGTATAAAGATAGTCTAAACATGCTACAATAATGGATACAATAACAGCCGCGATGCTTAGTTCTCAACACTCCAATATTGTAATATTAATTCCGTCTAGATTAAATTTTGTTCACTAGAATTATTATCACTGGTATAGAATTATTCTCAAGAACATTTCCTACAGCAAAAAAGCATTCTATCTAGTGCTTAGTCATCTAAAATGGGGGGGGGGGGTCCGGACCCGGGGACTCCCCCCTTGAATACGTCCCTGGGTGGTGAATACCATCAGAAATCTCATCGCAATTACGGATATTGTTTGATATTCTATCCTCATCACCATCCAAAATGATGTTCAATCTTTCTCCTTATAGCCTGATTAAATGATAGAATCGCGGCAGTTCAATGAGCTCATTTTCCTGCAAAATAATTAATTACTGGTTTTTCAAAAAACTCACCCAAAAAATAAAGGGAAACCTAAAATAGCCACACATTTCAAACTCAGTATTTGAATATAAAACTTCATAGAACAGACTTCTTATTTTGCAATAAAAAATTTGATGAATACAGTATTATTTTTAGAAAGAATTTAATTTTGTTAAAATATTTTAAATTGATGTATCTACATACTACGATTGTGAATAGTTAAATAACTCAAATTGTTAAGAGAAAATGTGTAAGAAATGTTCAGTTACTGTAATATTTTAAGATTTAAAAGAGTAACTGGGAGGTCGTAAGGCTGAGATTATTTAAGTTTGTTGTCCTCATCAATCCATTGTTTTCATTCTTCTATGAAAGAAAGTTAGTGTTTTAGTTCAGAAGCCAAGGCTTTAAGATGATCATAATCATTTTGGAAGTTTCTTTATTTACTTTGATAGTTCTGTAATAATTTTATCATCCAAAAAATCGTTCAGAAGTCGTAAGTCATCAAATAATACATTTTTCTAAATGTTATCGGACCACCATTGTATCTCTTTGATAGTATAGCATCAATTTTGTCTTGCACAAATAATTTGTGAATATCTTTTTCTTAAGGTCAAATTAAGAGTATTTAGAGAACTAAGAATATACGCTAAGTAAGCTAACTTTATTAACCAAACCTCATCATTAAGGCATTTGTCAAAAATTAAATATGAATGTACTCAATAGTCAAGAACGGTCCCAAATTTTATAAAGTCGAGTTTTTTTTAATCAAAGCATACTGATTTTGCACAGATGCTTTCCACTTGCTATTCTTCTGTTTTTGATCCAATTTAAGTTCTGGTTTATTAAACTCTGGGTGCTTTATTCGAAATCAATAACCAAGCTCATAACCTTCAATCTTAAAAACGCCTTCTTTTGGCCTTTTTTTGCATATTTCATATAACTTTATAATTAGGGAAGTGATAGCCGCGAGCCGTAGCAGGTATCTGTTCAATCAGAGAGATAAGCTGCGTTCTCGTAGGTCCTGTTTGTAACGGTGACCGATTAGATTGGCCAGCAAAAAAGACACTGTTCTCTGCTGTAAAATCACTTCCCGGTGGTTTGGAACCCACCTAAAACTGTAGGTCCAACTCATCAATCACCATCATCCAACTCTTTACCCACGCACAGGTCTCAGACCTACGTGGGCTTCATCCTCAAAAACAAATCGTAGTACTTAATGTTTTAAATAATTTTACAGTCCATTTCGCAACGAATGCATTCAATTCACCACCTAAATGAGGGCTTTAGAAGCCTAAAGTTTTCTGAATGATTGCTAATTTATTGATCTCTTATTGAAAATGATAACTTCACTCTTTTGCTGTATTTCTTTCTGTATTGAAGCGTTTAAAAAGGAATAAACTTTTGCAATTATATTGAATTTTTTTCGCAAAAACCTGTAACCTTTTTTAGGAAATTGTTAGCCGCGAACCGTAACAGGTGCCTGTTCAGTCAGATAAGATAAGCTGCAAATTCCTAGGGTAAGGGTGACCGAATAGATCGGCCACCAAAAAAGAGGGTTCTCAGCTATAAAATCACTTGCCGATGATTCGGAACTCACCTAAAACTGTGGGTCCAACTTATCAAACATTAACATTCAACACATTACATTACCCACGCACAGGTCTCAGAACTATCTGAGCTTCACCTTCCGAAAAATATTATATTATTAATCTACTGTAACGTTAAATGTATTACAGGTTTAGGAGGTTCTAGAGGCTAGAGGTCCTGGAGTAGACGTGAGCCGAGAGATCTGGCAACGTTTTAGGGGTATGGAAAGCTAGTTACAAACTAATCCACCAGAGTGATTCAAAACCGGACCAAACTCGATTCGACTCGATTGTAGACTCGTTTGTTTGTTGCCTTGAGTCGGGACTTGAGACTTGATCAGAGTCATGGTAGCTGGCGCACAGCCTTAACAAAATGGGGAAGTGAGAAATGATTGGACGTAGCACAGATAAAGAACGTTAGTTTGTCTGTGGACGTAGTGATGAAGACGGAGACATTATGGAAAGATGAAGAATGAAAAGGATGTGGGTGAGCGAGCGAGTGAGTGAGAGAGAGAATTAATGAGAAGGACCTCCACAACAGACTGGAAATAATTATCACGCTCTGTGTTGAGTTATCGATGGCTGGCAGCATGTGACGTCAACCAGCAGTTGTAGGCCTATAAGATGCGAGAATCAGCTGTTCTATGACGAATGAAAGTGAACATCTAAAAAATTCAGTTGGTTTCAGAAACAGTTGGTTTCAAACGGTAGCCATGGCTTAATAGTAAAGATTGACACTTAGCCCGTTATTGTAATGTGTATATTAACCGAGTTACAGCGAATTGAGTTTCATTAACCCAAAAATTAAATTGGCTATAACTTTTTTTCTGAAAGCAGCAGAAAATTTATTTTTACGGCATTAAATAGCAGAAACTCAGCAGAAACTATTGATATGTGCTTTATTAAGTTTTGCGAAGTGGGTGGGGCAGCGTGATTCTGGCCCCACCCAGTAATTAACTTTTTTAAAGTTGAATAACTTTTTTCCTGAAAACAGCAGAAAATTTATTTTTGCGGCATTAAATAGCAGAAACTCTGAAGTATCTCATGATATACAACTTATAGTTTCTGCCGTTTTGGGTGGGGCCAGCTTCACGACGGTTTGATTAGCTTCTGAAACAAGATCGGTTAGTTTTCTTCAACATCTTATCAACGTTTATGGTGTATTCATACCTGAATAAAAATGGCTAATAACTGTGAGGTTCTTTATAGCATCTACTCCCTCAATTATCCGCTTGATTCATAGTTGCCAATATTGTTATGATTTGGTTCACAAGGATAGTTTAGCAAGATTTACTACATCACTTAAATTTTATCATCCGTTTTTCCTTACAGCTTAGGTTTATATTCTTGATGAGATTCAGAATTATTTGATGATTGCTAGAAAAAGATTAGCATAGCCTATTCATCAAGCTCATCTGTTACAATATTACAGTATACACTGCATACTGCAACACTGTATATAATACAGGGTTGATAAACATGTAATGAAATTAATTCATCATCAATAATTTATGATTTCATTGTAGCTGTAGTATGTAGATGTGCATAGAAAACAGAGCACAGAAGTGAATAGGATCTATGGAATCGGAAAAGCTCGCAAATTCAATGGAATTAGGAGAGAATAATTCTAATCACTTCTATATAATAGCCTACGCATCCCTCGCACAGAACTAGATGAAGCAATCACCCTTTTGGACTCATGTGGGCATCATCAGAAAAAAAATTGGAATAAGAAAAAAACATATTTTATAGAATTGAAAATGATTTAAATTGGAAAACGAATCTGGAAGTCCGGGTATCACAGTCTTGACTTATATTAGGGACTGAGAAGGTACGTAGTCAACAAGCCACTGTGTCGGTCTGTGAGAATAATTTCATTTGGAAAATGTAAGTTGAAAAACAATATGAGAGGACAGATGGCGTCAGGAGAGTCCTCATTACTGAAGGGAAGTCTAATACTTTACAGCAGTAAATAATAGGTGATGCCACACCTAATAATACACAAAAATCAGCATATCCTTTGAATATTTATTAAATGATATGTGTTTTGAAATACCCATAAAGAGCATCTGTTATAGGCGGATTGATTGCCCTAATCAAACATAGCTCACAATCACCGGCTAGCAAAGAGTTGACGATGTTTTTTAGTATTTATACTTTCGTCAGGAAGAAAAGAAGCTATTTGAATATTGCCTAAATCGGATCGTACCCGGTAGTTAACATAAGCTGTTACCGGCGCTTAAGCAACACGCAACGCTCTCATCCATCCTAATAGCCTTCAAGAGCCACTGAAGACAAGACGAAAACCTCCTCTCCCCCTCCATCCAACCCCCTTAGGTCCTCTTCAAACGTCTCATTTCCTTGGCAAGAGGTCTCCCTATCATTTACTTTCACCCAGAATTCTATCAACTTCGTCTAGCTGCAAACCGAACGCTACCAACGCATCCGCTCCTATTTCTACAAATGGCAGCTCTTTTCTCTTTCTAACGAAACCGTATTATTTACTGCACAAAGCGGGTGAATAATTTGTTTTCTCTTTCATCATCATCTGTTCTTTTCAACGATTGGAACACGCTATACCGTTCAAAGGGTTGCTCTCTCTTAAAGCTACTCCTATTTGTTTTTGTTCGTATCAATTACATATAAAAAGTAGTCCACCATATGATTCCACTGCAGTGTCGAATTTATAATGTTTTGAAGGATGTTTTTTTAAGAAACAGATTATTGATGTTATAATGTTGAGAAACAAACTTACGAAAAAAGGACGATAAAGCTCGAAGAAAAATCCCCGTAAGACACATTGAGATGGAGGTTAGTAGAACGTTTGATGCTCACCTGAAAAATGATAAGAAGCACTTCATTAGATTGAATCATTCATTATAATTAGTTACAAAAATGTCTTAATTCTATATGGTCTTTAATAATCAATTGTTCAATCAATTATTACAATTAAAATAAAAACATAATGTGAGAGCCTTTGAAACAAATAGTTATACTAATAGTATACTATATAGCCTGTGCAAACCATAGCTTAAAGAATTGCGCTTATGAAGTAAAGTGTTGTCAAGTTTCACAAAACAGAGCAAGCCTATTCAAGCGGTCAAGTTTTCGAAGAACAGCATGCGAGCGACAAAATTTAAACGAAAAATTGACAACAGCACGCTAATATTTCTTTATAATATATGTTAAATAGCATTGCCATAAAGCTCCGTATTAATTCTAGGGTTTGCACGGACAATAGTAGAACGACATGCTGATCAAGGATGAGTCTCCATGACTCGAAAACATTCGGCCTGAAGTCAAATTCAAATTCATTTATTTGCCATATGCACAAAAAACATTAACAACGAATCAAAATGAAGAACATACATACTTAAAAGTAATATCAAATCCAAACAAAACTATCTAAACATAAAATATGGCACTACTGGCAGAAGTAGGACTTGATCGCCAGCAGTGAGTACAAGATTTAGGTAAGTTCAGAAAAGCAAGAAAGTGAAAAAATAAGAAAGAAAATTCAGGAAAAGGAAAGGAGACATGTTATTAAGAATACATTAAACTATTTTATAGTAAATATTAGTGCTTATCCATTCATCTATTTCATTGCTAAGTTTCATAGTAAATCTACTATTTATTAAGTGATTGGGGAG
Organism: Conomelus anceps; assembly: GCA_948455865.1. NCBI lineage: Eukaryota > Metazoa > Arthropoda > Insecta > Hemiptera > Delphacidae > Conomelus > Conomelus anceps. Next base: position 25,206,934 of record OX418218.1, on the reverse strand, counting down.
TTTATTGGCAAGGTACTCCATGTAATCTGTGAATTGATGTTTATTTATAGTTAATCTGGTGAATGATCTATAAACATTGAATGCAGATGGACGTATATTGTGTAAGTTAATATTTAATGTGAGAAGTTCTTTATTTTTATTAATAAGAATGATAATTTTTTTAGCAAAGACCTGTCTGAGCGTAGGAACTTTAAATTCAACAAATAGACATTTGCTGGGATATAATCTGGGTCTTCTTAAAGCTGCACTAATCAAATGCTTCTGTAAAGTAAATATCTTATTGAAATGTGTGTCAAAGCCCCCCCCCCCCCCCCCCCTACAACTCTATCCCATATTCAACAAAGAGTGGCCATAAGCATGATATATGGTTCTTATAATATTGATGTCATTTAACATATTAATTTCATAAAATATGTAAATAAGATTCTTTAATTTAGATATTAGATGCAGTAGATGAAAATTCCATTTCAAGTTACTATCAACCATTAATCCCAGATATTTTAGAAAGTGAACTTTTTCTATAGTTTGGCAGAGACAATTATTTTGGGTTCTAGGAGTATCAATATAATGGTTGTGTATTTTTATGTGTAAGCCAGGTGGAGGTTCACCACTTCTGGTAGGAGAAAATTCAATAAATTTAGTCTTAACAGGTTCAAAGTGAGCGTGTGATTGTCAAACCAAGACTTAGCCATGCCATGGCTAATCCTTCATTAGCATTGTCATATGCCTCATTCCATGATGCTCCTGTGAGTATCATCAGCAAAAGATATTTTGGTGCAATTAGGAATATTAATCTTGAGTAAATCATTTAAATAAATAAGAAATAAAAAGGGAGATAAAACGGTTCCTTAGGGGAGGCCAAAATTTGTTAAGTTTCTAGTATCAATTTTATTATTTAGTGAGTAAAAATATAATTTATTCTCAATTAAAATTGACTGCAAGTCATTTTTACCATAAAAAGTTGACAATAGTAGTGTGATTCTATTCACTGCTCCTTGCACATTTATTTGAGCATGGGCTAGTCAGAAGGGAGAAAGATTAAGAAAGAGAAAGTTAATAATTATTTAAAATACAAATTTTCTTTCTGATACCGGTAGAGCTTCCAATTTTAGGACTGACTAGGCCTATTAGTCAATTAGGCCTAATATGTCAGTAGAATTAGTTATTTGAGCCCAAAACTATCCTTGGCATTTTTCAAGGAGTAATGACGAACACGTTTACGTGAACACGCAACAGTTCGAGGCAACCTTAATAAATAATTAATGATGTATTAAAAACAGACTTTCAATAATTTCGAATTATGTTACATTGCAACTTATCAACAACTCATGCTACTGAGTCAGGCAATCAGGTAAGCTTGATTTTGAGAAGAAGCAGCTAATACGTCAAAAAGAGGGAAAACTACTGCACTAGAATGATTCATCAAAATCATGCTATGAGTGAGACAACCTTCAACTGATTACCGAATACCCTTGCACCTTGATTGCCCTAATCAGAAATTCATTAAAAAAATTTAATTTCCACAATTTGTTTCACTTCAATGAGCTAACAAACACATGAACCTGTGATTAGTAAAATTATGACAGTCGTTATGACTGAATTAATTCACGATTTCTCTTCAAAACATAATTTTAAATAGTTGCCCCACAAGCTAACCTACCGGTAATAATCATTGTGAAACAATGATGCTTACAATAAAAAAGCACGTGTATTCTTAATAGGCCAGAACTTTTTATTGGACTTGTTGAGAAATGATTAGCCTATTCATGAGCTTGATGATGCAGTTAGTTAAATTTCTACGTATATTATTCGCTGACATATTAAATTTAATTGTTTCTGAGAAACTGAAAATCACAAATCTTTATAGTAGGCCTGATAGATCTAATACTTTTAAAGTAGAAGCCCAATATTAAAAAACCAATAAAAGGGAAAATCATGACGAATAGTCTCAACTAAACCTCTTAAAGGTGACACTTTCTGCAGAACAGCGCTTTCGTAGAGTAGTTTAGACTTGCAACACAATGAAAGCAAGTTTTAGTTTTTTGCTCTATGAGGGATCTCTATCGTAATAAGTAAGTGTATTCATTTTTATTTTGTGGGGCTACAGTGTATAAAATGTGCAATAAACAGTGTATACAAAAAGTGAGTGCATACTGCATACAATTGGAGTACTCAATGAATTACTCGGATCGGGATTAAATCCAAAAAAAAAAATTCGTGGGTATATCAAAAAAACAAATCAAAATCATTTATTTGCCAATCATAAAAATTAAAGAATCATAGGAATTAAACAATCATAGAAATTAAACAATCATAAATAAAACAAATACTTGAGACTAATAAATAACTGAAATATAAACTTAAACGTCAATTTTTAATTGGCTTTGCCAGAAAAACCTAGGTTTGAGTGCTAGCAACGAGTATCAAAACAGAAATATTCAGTAATTGAATATATTACAGTAAATGCAAATATCAATTATGATTTAATTATGTGAAAAAATGTGAGTGAAAATAATATCAAAGAAGAAAAATAATAAATAAAGTAAATTCATATTGAAAGAAAAACATGTTTAAATGTACGTGAGGCGAAAAATATTGTTAGTTCTGATCCATCCCTCTATACTTTTAATGGTTGTTTTATTAAATCCATTTGAAATTAATTGGTCAGGCAAAATATTTATTAATCTATTAATCATGTATATGAACTGTCTGCGGCATACTGTGAAATTTGTTCTGGAAATGCGGTAATGAGATAATGTTCGGAAATTATACGATGGAGTGCTAGCTGCAAAGAGATTTTTGTACGTATGGTAAGAATTAAATTTTTCACGTGAAGTTGTATTACAGTTAAAACCGGGAACTCAGCAAAAAAGCTATGGCTGGGATTTCATCTTGGTCTCCCAAGTGCAGCTTTTAAAATATATCTTTGTATTACATAGATTTTATTAAAATGAGTGCGCAATGCTCCACCCTATACCCCAATACCATATTGCAATATGGACTGGGCATATGCTGAACAAGCCATCTTTCCCGAAATCAGTTAAGAGAAAACACTCTGGGGGATACCACCTAAGAAAATATCTGCTCACCGAGGAATGCCATAAAAGAGCTTTTTTTTGTGTTGGTTGGAAATTTTGAGGGGATTTATCCCCTTTATCACCCCTTAGTTCGCCCCTGACTCGGATTGAGCACTATAAAGTTAAGCAGATGAATTTAATTCCAAATTGTAACGATTAGGTCTATTTTTTTTCAAAAACGATTTTAAGAATAAAAGAACCGAGCCTCCTGGAGCGACGGATCCTGTTGCTGACTCACAGCTCACAGCTCTCAGTCGCAGGCACCCGCCACAGCAGAGACATCTGTTGGCATGCGCCAGTACCAGTCGGCTCGGCTTTTATGATCTCCTCTTCCGTTTGTTTATTAGTGGTGGAAACAGAATAGTACGGCCATAAATTGCAATCAAAGAGTGCTAATTGCGATGCCCAGCATCATAGGATGATCTGCTCTCCGCTACGATCCGACCTTCCACCATACGTCCTCAAGCTATTCAGCTAATTCTTTTATTTCTTAGTCCTACTCTATTCTATTAGTCGAGTTTTACGCCTGAATTTTATTATCATAATGCATCTACCGCCAAGCCTAATAAGCTTTGCGGCTCTGCCATTCTAACTTTTTCATACTGGCAAAATGATTGAAGAATTCAAAGCACTTAATATTATTAGGTTTGAATATTTCAGAAAAAGAATTTATTAATTTCGAATATTCATTTGAAAAATCTCGTACCTGTTAAAATTGAAGCCTGCTGTTCGCTTGATGGAATAATTGAATAATCTCGAAGTGAAACTTGCAACAAGTTACATTTTTCATAGTCGGATGATGCTCACATGAACTTTGAGACGTGTGTGGGTAATGAGGACAAGGAGGTGAATAATTTCAGGAAATATCCAAGGCTGAACGAGATTCGAACTCGAGACCGCCGGAACAGCAGCCAGCCAGAAACTATCTAATCAGAGGCAAGCACTCCAACCGATTGTGCTATTATTTTGTTCTAAGTATTGTTGATAAGCAGTTTAAAAAAATAAAAACTGTAGGCTATAAACAAACAATCGAACAGACTCATGACACAGAAACTACCCCTGTTACCTTAATTGTTACTAGTTTTTTTGCTAGATAATTAGCCTAAAAATTAATCGTCTGAAGGTTGAATGAAATCATTTCTCAATTTTGAAGATCATTAAGGATCTTTCATACTCTAATTTATTCTAAGTCTCTAATAGAAACGGCGATTGGCATTACCTTGAGGAGAACAAATTTGAGTTTTGATGAACTCTAATTTAAATATAGTAAAACAGCTAGATAAAATAGCTGGCAACCAAAAACATAATTTATCATGTACCATCAGTTCCTAATTTTATTTTCCATCTTTTTTTTAGTTTCATTTACTTCATTATTTCTTAATTAAAAGTATCCATTGCTGAAGATGGAGTTACGTTTAGCCTATCTATGAGAGAGAATTTATCCAAGAGAAAGAGAGAGAGAAATTATTATTTCTCTACAGGTTTTAATTGTACAAAAGTTATGACAAGGTTTTGATTCGATTAATTATAAACAATCTGTAGCAATATGTAACATGCATATTTATATCGTAATTGGACTTGAAATAGAGTCTGTATTCTATGGAAAAATATATAATGTAATAAATAATATCCCAAAAAGTCTAAAGGCTACTATGAACTTGATTGAGACTTTATGTTACTTTCATAATAATAGCGTAACTGTAATAACTTAATTTTTGAAATGTGATTAGGCCTTCAAACAAACCGTGAACTATTTCAATTCTCAGCTAATTTTCAAGTCACAAACTTGAGCCATAATTCACTGAGCGTAGCAGATAATAAGCACATACTGTTGAACATGAATATATTTTAACATGACTGAAAGAGAGCCTGGCAGTCAAAACATTCATTTACCTTTTTCTAAAGCACGGAACACATTATTTCCAGTTCGATCATAAAAATAAAGAGCAATGTAAAACTGGGAACGTCATTATAAATATGTTCTACAAATTGTGCCTTCTCTCATTATAGGCTACAATATGAGTGTACTAAAAGATCTCCTCCCACCAAACATCTGAAACTGCATATAGTCAAAGAAAACTGAGAAATAACTTCGTTTATGAAAATAATATAGCTTATAGTCTACCAACAGCGGAACAGCCCTTTACAGTTATGGTGTCGCCTATCCTCAGATTGTTATTACTGCGTAAAATGAATATAATGTGTGTAAAGTTCTCTCATAATTTCTCAAGATTTGCTTTTTACATTTTTCTGGTGTTAATGAGATATTCTGTTCACCGGATCTTCTGCCTCAGTACTAATAGTATTTAAAAACAATTTACTATAAAATTTATTAATAAAGAATAAAATTTTATAATGTACCATATAGGCCTACTATAAGTCGTAATAAAATATATTCATATCTTGGAAGTGTACTAAATTTAATCTGCACATACAGACTGAAACCACCCTACTTTTCACAAATTCCACTATGCAATTATTTGTCAATGCTATTTGTTAACATGCAATTTCATTCTTTATCAATATAGTAATATTACCTACCACATTAGGTTTGAAAATATTATTGTTATTTATTTGTTGCCTGTTCACAAATCCCAGTACTTTTCATCAGAAATTGTTTCACTTCCTATATGTTTGGTCATAGCTTACCAGATCGACCTTTCTATCCGTTTCTGAAACTCTTGCCACTAAAATTAATATTCCCAATAAATAATATTAAAACATTAGAGTTGAAAATAAAGTCGTCATTTCTTTGTTATTACTTGATCCTTGTTGCAAATTATGTTGATTCTACAAATTTCTGTACTTTTTATCAGAAATTGTTTCATTTCCTACATTCAGCATTGCCAGATTGTGAAGCTAATAGCATATAGAATATATAGTTATAGAGTATGGAGTACGAGTCATAGATATGTCAGCAATGTTTCCAAATGATCTAACCAAGTTTTCGCCAACTAATCGAAGGCACAAAGTATAAATAATTTATAATTCTCATAAAGTGTAGTATCGCCATACATTTACATACAACCTAAACCTACTTTATTAGAATATTTACGATCGAAAGCTAATGAAGCAACATCGTAAAATATCCGACCACAGTATCCAATTTATAATTTTATTTGCCTGTTCGTGAAACATCATCCCAGTTACTTCTTAGCTACTATCTAAATTTTATTTGATTGCATCTTAGTTACTTGGTCGAAGTAATACTGTAATTATTTTACTTTGATAGCGACTTGAATAAAAATAGTATCGTTAAATGAATAGCTCACTACACTTCCCAGTTTATTACGAAGTGTTAGGTGAGTTTTATTGAGATATAATAAAATTATAATAAGCTCTAAACCAAGGTCTACGCTACGCATATGGTGCTCCATTTGTTTCCCAATGATGCATTGATGTAGAATGGTTGAGCCTTCCTACACATGAAAGAATTGCATTCTTGTTGAAGGCCTGAATGTATTACAGTCTACAACTTGCCAGTGCTAGTAACGCGAATCAATTATTTATTTTTTATAAAAATTTTGAAAGAATAAATTAGATATACATCCATTTCCTACTTTCATTAAACTAGTAATAAGAGCAGTTATTATAATAATTTATTAAATTCTTGGATTTCTTGTTCCATGACGAACTGCGTTGTTGATATTAACTTTTTTATGTGAATTCAACGACTTGCAGTCAAATATTCATTAATAATAAATAGAATTTACTTACTCTGTAGGCTGAGCGCTTTCAAATCTTAATTGTAATCAGAGGCCTCTGAAAACGGATCTCAAAGATTCGAAAGCGCTCGGCCTACAGAGTAAGTAAATTCTATTCATTCTTAATGAATATTTGACTGCAAGTCGTTGAATTCACATAAAAAGGTTTATATTAACCTATTATTGTAAATTTAACGACTTGCAGTCAGAAGATGAAGGCATCTTGAAGATTAGTCTCCATGACTCGAAAACGTTTGGCCAAAAGTGAGTAGGAATATTATTTACTCACAATTAAAATTGACTGCAAGTCGTTAAATTCACAGTAATAAAAGTTAATGATTAAATTCGTTGATAGGTGCAATATTTTTTAGATGATGCCACGTAAGTCTTAGATTTGTGTGTGGGTAATAAGGACGATGATGATACAAATAAAAGATGCCAGGCAGAAATGGAATTGCGTGACCGCAGAAGCACATGTCAGACATGAGCACCCTTACCGATATTACCACTGATGCTGCAGTTTCACTGTAAAATTCATGCAATGAATATTTTTAATGTTCATTGTGAATTTAAAGAGATTCTTGATGTTGCAGGGAAGGGGGAAGCTTATTCATTAGTGGGAATTTCTCATTTTTTCATTAGAAAAAATTAATATTTCAAATTCGTTGACGCAATCTTCAGATTCTAAGCCATTTTTTAGTACATTGGACAATATTTCAATGTGACACAAAAATAACTTACTTTGATTTGCTGCAGTTTCAGATGGAATGCAATAATATCAAACGTCTATCCAAAAGCCTAGACTATCCAATCCATAATTTTTCGCGTCTGTTACAATCTTTGACAAATCCGTTAATCTGAGATTGATGATCGACAAAAAACGATTTCATCCCCTTGTATCTACTACTTGTATTTCATCTACTCACTTCATATTAGTCATCTTCTTGAGTTGGTCAATCTCAATGTTCTTGGCTGGGATAGGAGATATGATACAGATCAAGATGATTATTATGTTCTATGAAGTATTAAACTATGTTCACCAAAAATGGCATTTTTAAATGGCGCCATGAGCAACATCGAAGAAATCAATAGTAATGTCCAGAACAGAACTTAGCCTATGTAACATGATTAATTAATGCCCTATACCTAAATCTACAGAATGAAAAAGTAATCATATTAAAGTTCATAATCAAAACATGCTCGTTTTATAGTAGATTGTAGTAAGCAGTCGTTATATTCAGTCATTCACTCATATTTTATTTCTTAATTTTCTATGTAATCCATTCGAACTCATTAATTTTCTTGAAAACCATGAAAACTTCTTCATTAGAAAAACTAGCCGGACAGCGTTCTGTCGAACAGAAATTGATGAACCATTTAGAAATGTTCTAATATTATCTTGTTAATAACGCATTTCAATCGTTGAGCGAATGCAGTTCATTTCCCTCAATTGGAATTGGAAGTACAAAAAGACTAGATGAATTGTAAAAAAAAGCAAAATAACAGGGAATAGCGCTGAAGAAGAGAAGGAATTGAAACTATTAAATGAATTCATTTGAAATTAATCCGCTCCTATTAAGTAGTATCTTACAAGCGGCTTATAACTTATAACTGATCTTGTCGGACCAGTTATCGGTTATTATCCGGTTACATTTCCGCTGTTATTACTTCAGTATTTTGTAACTCAACGGCTTATTATTCCACAACATTCTTGTGCAAGAAGCTGCTCAAATTCGCTGTACATACCTATTCACTGAATAAGTATCCAGTTCTCTATAACTATTAATTCTATTAAATACTACCTTCACGGCTAATTCAGGAATCATGTTCCAAAGGAAGTTCAGGTATTTGCAAAAAATATAAACTAACGGCAGGTGTTCAGGGCAGATTGGAAGAAGATTTTATTTAAAAATTGGGATTCAACCAGATATACTGGATGGCAGATAAAAGGGAGCAGGCAGTGAACTTATAAGCTTGCAGAAAATACTAGCACAACCCATTGAGTAATGCAACAATATTACAATAATATATTTGACTAGTAGAGAGCAAAACACTTGTTCTGCACAAGCCTCATGTGTATTCTAGATTCTAGAATGTTGGGTGTCAAATTGGTATTTGATGTGGTATATTTTATCTTACCTTCTTATTAGCCTTTCAACAGTCATGAACAGGTCAATACACTTTGAGTTATCCTATTCAAAAAAATCTATGTTGTAATAATTATTTATGTAGGCCTCTCTTAAATGTATACAAGAATTTTTTTAAATAAAAATGCTAGCCTATCTAATCTTGCATTGTTTTTATTTTGTCGTTTTTCCAGTACTGCACAATGCTGAATTATAAATTCATTCATTCATATGTATATTGTACAAAACGTTCAACTTAAAATTATTTGAAATTTAAAGAATTGAAAGAGATAAATAATTTCAATGGGTAAAAGAACAAATTGTCTACTAACTAGTTAGAAAAAATTACTCAAGTTAAAAAACAAGAATTAAAAAATATTTAAAATCTACTTTAAAAAATTAAATATATGCTTTACTCTTACTTTTAAATTTATACTTTTAAAAAAATATTTTATTCAACTATGCTATTCAGGATTATGATTATGAATAATCTGACTGCTGATTAACTGAGAGATGTCGTACAAAGACCCATCGTCAATTATTTATGAAACAGGTATGATTGTGGAGAGTCTACATTTTTTATTATTTTTTCAAGTGAGGGATTTCTCTCTCGAAGCTTTAAAAAAATTTACAAGTATGTGAAGTTGTGTGGCTACAAAATTCATTTGCTAAAATATCTAGTCTAAACTTTACTGTCTTCTGTCCACCTTCTTCTAGACTCCGTACAATGTTTACAGAACAATGTATTTGTCGAATATCCCTTTTTTCTCTCTTTTGAAATTGAATGTGGTAAAACTTCAACTCCAACTCAAAAGAAACAGCCCAAACCTTCGTTCACTTCCAAACAACTCAACCTTTAAAAACAAATCTAGTTTTTTGGGAGGGGAAGGGAAGGATGAAGCCAACATAGTTCTGAGACCTGTGCGTGGGTAATGAGTTGGATGATGGTGATTGGACCTACAATTAATTGTAGGTGGGTTCTGATCACCGGGAAGTAAGTGTAGCAGTTCCCTTATCTTTTATCATTGTACGTGTTATGAAAGTTTTTTTTGAGCCTTACTTTTTATTATTATTATTATTATTTTTCTTGAGGATGAAGCCCACATAAGTCTGAGACCTGTGCGTGGGTAATGAGTTGGATGATGGTGATTGTTGAGCTGGACCTACATTTCTATTTCACTTGCACTTTTAACCCAACTTTCCTTCAAGTAATTCTTTCCAAATGTGCTTTCTGCATCAAGCTGTTCATGTAAGTTTCTTCTTTATTGCAAAAGCATTTTCATCTTCCATTCAGGGTCGAAAAAAATACTTTCTTGGTTCCTAGTTAGTAATCGTCGAACAGGTAACACAGTTAGTGAATACTTGAACTTTCCATTCATTAGCATTAAGCTGTCGACCTGAACCTGACATTGTGACAGTGGCATATCGGAAGCCGACTATGACAATGGACAAAATGCAGAAGAAGTGGAGGAAGAGCAGTGCGACGACTTTGTTTGAATTAAATGAAGCGTTAAAATGAAACAAAGTGAATAAAAAGTGGTGCCAACATCTAATTTGTCCCGGCAGAGCGGGCAAGTACCGAATACTCACTAGGAATAATTGGTTGGCTGGCCTGGTCAATTAGCCTGTCTCGGTTTTAGGTTAAAGCTCTTGGAAAACAGGGGAAGACGATGATCGAAATGACACAGCTAAGACAAAAGGAAGAAATAATGAGCTGCCGAGTGAGAAGAAGCAGGCCGGTGAGACCGTGAAAAGCTAGAACAATGGTGGTGGAGAAGAAGACTTTCGTGTTTGCTCAAACAGCGTAGAATGGTGCAGATGAATCACGTAGAGAGGCATGGGTGGTGGGGCAAGCCTTAAGTTGGTCTCCTGTTCGATTAATTGGATTTTGTTAACAATTATCGCATTCATACCATTCTTTCAAGCTATAAATGAAAATTGAATAACCTATTGATTTAAAATAATAGTAAATATAGATGTCCTTTAGCATTGCAGATTTGACCATCATCAGTAGCTACTTAACAGTAGCTAAGTAACTTCTCATCAGTAGCTCATTTTTTTCGCTCTTCTGTTCGATTAATTAGATCTTGTCAATAACTAAATCATTCACAATCAAGCTTCATAAGAATATTGAACATACTCTTGATTTAAAATAATAGTTATTATAGGTGCCTTTTAGCATCAGAGATGGGACCATCAAGCTTCATAAGAATATTGAACATACTCTTGATTTAAAATAATAGTTATTATAGGTGCCTTTTAGCATCAGAGATGGGACCATCATCAGTACTGTATTTTTAAATGTTTATCAAGATAATCCCTTTTTATTTTGTTGTTTCATGATGGAAGAGGTTCGAAGAGCAGATTATGAATTCCAATGGGAATTGATGAGAAGACTAATAAATTAGGACTTGACTCTCTTGGCTGTTGACTAGGCTTGGCAATAATTACTCTTTTCAATGAGTCGTTCAATCGCCCTCACTCTTATAAGTGAGTCATTCATTCGAACTAGTTCAAAAATGAGTCATCAGCAATGCTTGTGCTCATTCACTACCATTGCTTGTTCAGCAGCTAAGCGCTCTCTCGCTCACTGAGCACTCATACACACACACACACACACGCACACACACACACACACACACACACACACACACACACACACACACACACACATACACACACACACACACACACACACACACACACACACACACACACACACACACACACAACAATAAACAGCCTTGTCTTATGTCTGGCGCCTCAATATGAATAATTCTCAGAATCTGAGTCATCAGTTTAATATTCCAGAGCACAGAGCTTAGTCAATGAGCTTTCTGAGCCAGCTTTAGTTGTAGTTCATTCAGCTCACATTTCAAAAAACTCGTGGAGCAGAGAGAGGTGAGTGAGCAAGCTGTTGTTGTAGTTAGTTCATTTCACAGTTCAAAATGCTTGTTGAGTGGGGAGGTGAGTGCTCTTGTCTCTCAGTGCCTAAAGCAGGCCGCTGCACTGCTCTCCTAATTCAAGGAGCGCTCACTAGATGGTGTGTATTCTGGATGACTGTATTCTGTAAAACACAAATGCAGTTCAAAAATGAACTACCTACTTTCTGAATTTGAACTACTAGTTCGTAGTACATTTTAAAGAGCCAATTACTTTGAACGACTCGCTCAATCTGGTCACATCTCTACTGTTGACACTTGGCACCAGCAACCAAACAACCATTTTGATGTTTGAATATTTCATTCTGAATAATAGTTCAATTACCGCTTATGATGTCAAATATTTCCTTTTGAATAAATTAGCCAATCATTTTCATGTTCAATCACAAAATCTTTGTATAATTCTTTTCAGACTACAATTGTTAAACTGCGAATAACGTACCGATACAGCAATAGCATTGAAAAATCAATATTTTCATAATAAAAACACTAGAAATAAAATCTCACTCCACCAAGAAAAAATCTTCAAGTGAATAAACGGCATTTGAATAACTAATATTAGCATTTGAAACCCTTTATGAATGTATCCTGGTAGTTTCAGTGTAAGCTCTTACATTATTAAATTGATAAGTGAATTGATATAAGAAAATACTTGCTTTTGTAGGCACAATCCCGGCTAGGTATGATTCACCAACAATAAATTCATTACCCTTCCAACATCGAACGTCAAACATCGGGGCGAACCGAGGGGCGATAAAGGAAATGTATTCCCTGAAATTTTTAAACAAAAAAATCTGTGCTTGTGTCTTTTATAGGTGAAGAATTTTTTGGTGTTATCCCAACAGAATAAATTTACAAAAATTGATATCCCCTGGAAATTTTTCTAATTTTTTTCTAAATTTCTGGTTTACCCCGGACCATCACTTACAATTAAAGTTTATTTCACCATAGATACTTCAAAATAGTTCACGTGAGATCTGCCCAAACCCAATACATAGTTAATTATTGTAAATTACTACAGTCATGACTACAGGCTCCAATCACTTTTTTAAATAGCCTTTTTTAAAAGAAGTATGCATTCTTTATGTGACTCAATATTATATTTATAGGATAAAAGTGAGCGTTTGTAAGTGGCGCGGACGATCTGGAGCGTGCGCACTACTGGAAGAAGCTATCTGGTGAAAATCAATAACTGGAGGCTCCAGCGAAGCGCTGTGTTGAGGTTATGAGTCAGTTTTGAAATTGGGAATAATATAATTCCCGTAAAAAAACATAGAAAGTAGCCTGAAATATTCATGAAAATTCATTTTAAACAAAATGGGGGAAATAAATGAATTTCCAGAACGTATTGCTTTTAAAAAGCAGTGGCGTAGTATTCTAGATATAGTCTTGGGAAAGTCGCGGTCACTGATTTTCACTTAAAACCTTTCCCAGCTTGAATGGATCCACTAAAAGTGGTTGATGTCTTCATAAGGATGGAAAACAAGTTTTATAAAATCGGATCCACCACCTTCAACCCCTAGGCGAAGTTATGTCGAATTACGAAACCTGTATAAGGACCGTGTGGCCTAATGGATAAGGCGTCGGACTTCGGATCCGAAGATTGCAGGTTCGAGTCCTGTCACGGTCGAAATTTTTTTATCAAGTCTTTCGTCGTGAAAAATTCAATGTTTCTTATTCTAACCAATTGATAGGATGAAAAAATGTTTGAAAGCATTCACATGGAAAATAAGTAGTTTTTATCATTTCACAATGTTTTTTTTTGCAACTGGAATTTTAAAAGCTTGTGTTAATTGAATTGTTTATTTATTGACAATTCTCTAGGGCTTAATTAGGCATATTAAAACAGACAGGATTACAAAAGAAATAAAACCTATTTCTTCAAGTATTATAATTTATACAACAATAATTTTGTAACCCTTTATGAATGTAATAATTTTGATAAAGGTACAAATTAATGTAAATGCAGGTTATTGTAAATTAAAAATACTGTACATAATAATTCAGTATTATTGGGAACAAGCAATTTTTATAATGAATTGACACATATTCCAATACTTTTGGAATACTGATTTTTAAAATTTAAGAATGCAGTTATTAAGGATTGATTCAATTGATTGAACGAAAACAATTTTTAATTTATTCGAATTATTTTTTAAATACTGTAGTTTCGTCAATATTATTGTTACAAAAAAGTAGCATACAATGAAGCAATAGGTTGAAAAAATAAATAATAATTTTTCCTTGAAAGCCCTCATTTATAAAATCGCACATTTAGACAATTAAAGTAATGTTTGATTCTTTAGTCATATTCTTTCGATTTGTTTATTATTAGATAATTTATGATTACATACAATAAGCTACACGACTATTTCAGTTGAACGTCTAGATTATACAGTTATCGATTGGTGCAGCATTTGTGGAATTTGGTTAAAATTTTACAAGAACTTGAATGATGATTTAAATACTTGGAAATTCTTAGTGAAAATTTGTTTATTGATACCAGCACTTATTCATTGAATTCTATTTTATTTCCTTTTATATTGCAGCTTTTCAGGCATCATGACATTGTTATTTATTAGTGTAGTTGGTTATTCTATGAAAAATAATTTTCAACTTTATTTCATTAAACTTTCAGGGACATTTTCTAATGGCATAAACATGTTAGTTCACACTCTAATGCACAAAGCACCCAAATTGAATATCCTCGCTGTCATGAGCATCACTCGTTAAATTGCTCAGCACATTTCGTACAGAGAAATGATACCATCAAGTACAATTTCAACTTAATTTTTATGACTCTATTCATTCCCTTTTTTGATTCACGCAAATTAAAAGACAAATTACTCTTATAATAAGGACTATTAACTTGGAAATTGGTCAGTTCTCTTTAATATTCGCAAGTTTGTAATTGTAATAATGTTCTACCTGTTTTTTCAAAGACGCTGTGAAAATTATAATTTTTCATTTCCTCTACCCTTCTGAGCCTTGAAGGTGAAATAATAAGGCAGTTTACGGTCACTCACTACGACTACTCCTAGCATTATCCATTATATTAGATCAAAACCAACGTAGAGTGTTTCATTCGTTGTCTAAATAGTGCGGCAACGTTGCAATTTATTTTTTACGGGTTATTTAACGTAATACGATGACAGAGCGCACTAAGACTAAATTGCCTATTGTGTATGAATATTTATCCAGCTTTTCAGCCATTCATTTCGCACCATTAATTTCATTTATAATATCAACTGCCAACCACTTTCTTGTACATTTACACCAACCAGACTCGAGCTAAAAGAGAAGAACGCAAAATAGCCGTAATTAATTCAGAGTGCAATAGCACAACCCAGCAGACGAGAAGCAACAGACCGTCTTGAGAATTAGATTTTTATCTGAGGTCTTCCGTACATGCCTTGGAAGCTTGGAACAATGTTTGTTGAATTAATTTGTTGGAGTTTCCGTCTAATAAATTAAATTAAACATATTATCTTGTTGTTTTTTGATTGACATTTTGACAAGATGATATCCTAGCCTGCAAGATACTATGTTGATGGAAGCCAAAGTGAATAAAATGATTTAAATATTGTCTGATTTGATGAGGCATTACTGATATTAATGAATAGGCATTCTACCGATATAGAGTATCAATTTTATTGCAATACACTTAATTCGATTTTATCATCTTTAGCTGGAATGCTTTAAAAATATATAGGGATTTCTATCAAAGTCCAAAAGCAACTTTATTTAATTTCTTCGGAGGATGAAGCCCACATAGGTCTGGGACCTGTGCGAGGGTAATGAATTGTAAAATGTCAGAACTTTCAAATCAAACTTTTGATACAATTCTTATGAAATGCAAATCACCTAATATTGAAACCCCTGGAAAATATCCAGTGTGATCAATTGTATTCGAAAACCTTATTATTTCTATAAGGAGTGTCAATTGAAGTTATAGCGATTATTTTCTCTGTTACAGAAAAACCATAGTGATAGTCTAATTCTCATTCAGTTGAGTAAGGTTATGAGAGAAGGTTATTGTGGATATCATTCATCCTGCAATTTGTAGTCAAATATTGCCATTATTGTTCAATCGATAGCCTCGTGCCGTAGCAGGTATCTGTTCAATCAGAGATAAGCTACGAAACTCCTGGGCGCTCTATGTAAGGGTGAACGATTGGATTGGCCAGCAAAAAATACTCTGTTCTCTGCTGTAAAATCACTTCCCCGGTGGTTCGGGACCCACCTAAAACTGTAGGTCCAACTCATCAATCGCCATCTTCTAATTCATTACCCACGCACAGGTCTCAGTCCTATGTGGGCTTCATCCTCCGAAAAAAAAATCAGAGCAAATGGTCGGCTTGTTTCTTTTGTATGTATTTTTTATTGTTTATAACTGGGGTAAAAACAATAATAAACGTATTGTTTCATTAATGAGGAGACCCATTAAGTCCAGGAAGAAACAAATTGAAAGGTTATTTAAAGTTGTGTTTTATAATTTTTATACCGTCTAGAAACAAATACCTCATAATGTAAATATTTTGCTAATAAATATCTATAATTATTAATGAAAAAATTGTTCAATAGCAGACATGTAAACAGTCAAGCCTCCAACATTTTTTGGGCTAAGGATCTAGTGTGATCACTTATCATGATATCTGAGTGAATGAAAAGTAGTGCTAAAAGGTAACAATGGTTGTTTTGTTTAATAGATTGTCCCTGGAAACTAGAACTCTGCCCAAAGATAAGTTTAAAAAGAAGATCCAAAAAAAAAGAAGAGGGATTTTTCAGAAATAATTCTTCTTGAGTGTGAAATCTAGTCAGATCTCAGGATTTGTATTATTTAGTCATAAAATAATGATATTTTATTCTATTGATATCTGCTTTATTTAATCAATGGATTCCTGTCCTGGATTACCAATGGATTCCTGAAATGGTTCCTGTGATTCTTTATATATTTTCAAGTTATCTAATCCTTGTATTTTGTGTAATAATTGTACAACGAGGCTCATTTAATTTTGGAATAGAATCTTTGTTATTTGTTGACCAATAAGATAACTTCTACCCTAGTTAAATTCAAATTATGAGCATTTAAATTTGATATTACCACTAAATTTTTAAGTGAGATCCAAACATTGAAATATGGGTTGAGCTTTAATTTTCTGCTACATTAATTAATCAACACTCATACTGTGTATCCATTAGTTTAAGTTTCTGTTTTGTTTGTTTGGCAGTATGGGGCGTTATTAAAGGATACCATTATGAATGAGGTCTTATTAAAAGTATAATATTATATTATTACAGGTAATAGGTAAGAAATTAAATTTGTTCATCTAAAACTAATTTAGTTAAAAGAATTCCAAAAAAGAAAGATTTTCAAAAACAGAAAGTTGGTTTCATTTTAAACTACCCCATCCCGGGCCCCAACTCAGGTGCCCCCCCCCCCCAAAAATCAAATTAGCTGCTGGATCCGCCCCTACGCCAACATTCTCAGCCCAAAACTATCGCAGCGGCAACATGAGGACAATTACTCAATTTCATAGAGGAAATTCAGTTTCTATTACCAGAATTCTTAATAAATTAATTAATTTCATTTAGATTCCAATTGGTTTTCATAAAAGTGGATTACTTTGATTTCTCAACTGGATGACACCTTTACTATTGCCAGGCAATGTTCAATAATTGCTTTGAACGGAGCACTTGAACGGTCTTGGATTGAAGTTCAGATCATTAGGCAGGCGTGATAGCGGTGGTTGTGGCATCGATAGAAAATAAATTATTTTCTCTGTTTTCCTCATTAGCAGACCGGACAAAAACAGGAGAGGCCTTTCAGTAGGCCCCTATTTCCAGCCTACCCAGAATGATGATTGGGTGGGGGGGGGGGGTTTATGGTAGTCGACAATAAAAAAGTGAAGAGTACCGGAACTGCAGTTCAATCATTGTCACGTGTCTTCCATCCAACCGGAAACTGCCGGAGACGCACGTTTGACTCTTGTCGGCTGCTAAGTAGTTAGTCCATGGTGGTTCATGCTCAACCATCCGCTTTTATTCAGGGATGCCCTCCGAAAAAAACCGGGTACTCCCAATGAAATCCACTTTGTTCGATTCAAGACAAATGTGTTTAAAATTATACCTTTTAACGTAAAAATTAACCTGTTTAATAGTCCGTTATCGAAAGAATGGAAGATAATGTAATGATAAAAAATGTCAAATTGAAAGTAGTTTTGAAAAATGTGGAGTTCTTCCACAAGTTGGATATGTTATTAATGTTGTATATAAATTCCTTTTTTCTCTCCAGCATACCCCCACCACTGATCTAGCTATTCATATTTTATATTTTTGTATTTTTTATATTTCTGTTATATGTTAAACTTTGTTATTCTTATTTTGCTTATTGTATGAGTGTGTCAAGTAGGTAAATTGAACAGAAAAATACTTATCTCAACACTCAATTCTTGTACTATGATCTTACAAAGTTTGTGTTACGGACTAGCTTGGGTTCAAATTCGATTCCCAGCTAGCAGTGATGTTTATGTATCATCATATTACAACTTCATCATCTACTCAAGCTTAGCCTGGGATATCCAAGAACACAGCGAAAAAAATACTGTGTGAGACTAAGCTAAGTGTCCCTGACGGCTGAAGAGGAGAGACGAAGAATACTATACTGGGCAGCGCGTACGCACGCACAGAGACGCACAATTGCATTGCTTTTGCGATGACATAGTGACGTGGTGCATTCCTCCGAGGGACACGGAGCTCAGTCTCGCACTGTAAGAACACACTGAAGAGAAAAGATAAGCTTCAGCCCTTTTTCACCCCGTACTTGACAGTTTCATTGCATAGAGAAGCCCGAGATTCGCAGACTCGTATAGACTCAGAGTCAGCTTTTGGAGAGGCAGCTCACAGTAACTGGCTGTAGTGAGCCAACTCTGAGTTTACGAGTCAGAGAATCCATCCACCTTCAGTCCTGGCCGCTACTATTTCGAACCAGCATGTACAGATAGATAGGAAAAGGGAAACATGAGACTGCCAGTTCTGCGTGTTCTTGGACACCCTAGACTTGGACTTCGCGGAAGTCATCAGAATTAAACAAACAGCAGGCCTAGACCACTATGATGGTAAAAATGCTCTACCTCTACCGTCGCAACTACGCCCAATATATATTTTTATTCCAATTCACTAAAGACTATAGTAACAACGCAACTAAGGTCGTATCAAGAATATGTTCCTCGTAGGACAGTGCTGCAAAGGGGAGAGTGATGACAGGGGGTAGGACAGTACTGTATTAATGTAGTAAGTGGGGTATGGAAATCAATTTCTCTAGTTTCATAGTTATTCATCATTCATTTTGATCAGTTTCTGACTGAGCATTTAAATTGATTGCTCACACTCTGGACCACCATTTACTCTCAGCTCAACATTGACAGAGAAGTTAGTACGAAGAAACTGTGATAAAGTATCTTTAATATAAAAGTACATTTCATATCAGTACGGTACTACGATTTACAAAAATGATCCTACAATTTCTGTCTTTATTGAAAATTGTATGGCATTTCATAAATCTATGAATTTATTAGAATGTTTAATACTAAATGTTATAATGCCTGTATAAAAGCTATCTTGTATGATTTTTTTGTAAGGTGAGGCAATGAAACAAAAAAAAACCACAAACTCACATCTCTCATTACATTTTCCTCAACCTTTTATTTACGATATTAGTCTAGATGGAAAACTACCCAAAAGTTCCACAAAATTTGTGATTTCTTGTCGTTTCAAATAAATTTACAATTATTAAAAATGTCAAAGCAGTCTGATTTAATTTGAGACAACCTCTCAAATATTCAATACGGTGGTCTGTTGTTCTTTGTAATGAAGTTATTTTAAACTTGACATACCTAATCTAATTAGCCCGATAATATTCCCTATACAACTTACTTTGATTGACGAGCACAAGGAAACTAAGTAGCAACAATGACAATATTCCATGTAAGTTACATGGGCCTTCAAGCATTGAATGTAGCACGTTGGACGATAGATTATTTAATTAGCTCACTAATTGAGTGACAAGCTGTCTTATTTAGTTCATTATAGATTTGCTTTACTTTGTTATCAGGTACAATTAAGAAAATAATTTCTGTAGACTTTTCTACTTTCACTTATATTTCAACATTGACAAAATGGGAGCACCTGTATTCATAGCTTTTGTAAAGAGTCTGACAAAATTGGGCTTAGTAATTTTACAGTGAGGGTTAGCTTCAAGCAAAGCAACATATAAGTTCATATACTATTAATTTATTTCTAATGTTCATTCAATTTTTATATTGATTCAACCATTTTATTTCATTCATTACCTTATTAATTTGATGTTAAAAAAGGTGTCCCAACTACAGTGGGAACCCAGTATTTTTTCGCTGTGGTTAGCCTATAAATAAAAAAAATTTCGGGAGGATAACATCTAAAAAACATCCTCACCCCATAAGACACAAGTAAGCATTTTTTAGTGTTGGTTGCATATATTGGGGGGGTGCACCCCTCGGTTCGCGCCTCCCTGTCATGTCAACAATATGAAATCCTTCTCCTGCTATTGATTATTATCTTTATCAGATGAAAAGTAATAGTAAAACACACAAAAAAATGTATTAGTAACTGACCAAAAATAGTCTAATAATGAAAACAAAAAACATTCAGTGTTCTAAATATGAAACTATTCTATATAGGCCTAATAAATTTCAACCATATAATTCAATTAATTAACTAATTATGTGGTCTAATACAAGTTTCAATTAAATTCTAGGTTCATGACATTAAAACCGCCTATATGTGACCTGTTTTATCAATCACTATTCATTCAACCACTTATCATTATTGAACACAATGGATTTCAATCACAAATATTCACTCCAGGTCTCCAATACGGTCATATTTTCCAAATTTAAAAAAAAAATGTTTCATGTTCTCAAGTATTTGAAAAAAAAATATTTTCATCAGTGGGTTATATTTTTTTCAATCTCTCCAAAGATGGAGTTTTCATTGGATAACTTTCCACCAGCGTCATATTATCGCCGGTTATGATTTCTCCAATAGAATCACTATGCAAGACGGGAATGTCCTTGGATTGAATAAGTTTTCATTAGAGGCTGTTACGTAGACTGCTACAGACTTTCGTCTGCTTGAATGCCTCAATAGACGCTGATAACGTTCAATAGTACGTGGTGAAAACCTCTTAAACTGATTAAAGCGCCTTATAGAATTGCGTTTCTGGCGAGTCATCTGGGGACAATTTTCAATCTAGACCTAATAAAAGGTTTCCACCGCTAACAAAGCACTGATCAAGAAGCACAAAGGACCACTGTCACACGCCATGTCAACTATTATCTGCATCTTTCACACTCTACTTTCCTAATTTACTTTTGTGATGAAATTCACATGCTGCTTGAGCTCATCTCCCCGAAACCAGATAACACCCGTTCCGTTGACAATAAACGGAAACGATTCAGTCCAGTAAATATATCTGAGCCTTCTAGATGTATATAGTTATATATCTATGGACTTTCCTTCGTGGAAGCACCGAAGAAAAGTCTAGTTTGTTGCCGTACAATCTCACACAGTTCATTTTCAATTTCATCGTATCATGCGTTTCTCATTTTTGTTGGCTATTTGCGTTCATAATTGTACATAATTTCCAAATTACTGTACCGTAATAATTCAATCAGATTACTGTCGCTAATCATCATAGGTTAATAACCCAGTGCTAGAATAATGTCAACTGTAAAGAAGCATCTACTAATAAGAAATAAAATACCACTCAAATTTTTTAAGAAGATAAGTTATTAAAACTTGGGAATTGAGCCAGTAGCGTAGCGAAAAGTTTCTAATGAGGGGGGGGGGGGGTTATCGGAGATTTGGGGCCCCCCCGGGGGGTCTGAGGGGTATGGAATACCCCCAGGGCGGGGGGGGGTCCGGGGTTCCCTACCGGGAAAAACTTCATAAATAGTCCCTCTAAAATCGTATTCCAAGAGATTCTAGACTCATATATAGAAAAGCTTAAATTCATTCATTTTAGTCCACATTAGGACAATTTTTGAATTTTCGATGTAGAGAGCTTGATTTGCGGCTTAAAAACAGTAATTTTATACAAGTATTTATTAAAATGAAGTTTATAAATTGGATAAATTGCTTTTATGAATCGTTTGCCTAAGAACTTGAACCCACTTTCGTATATTGTTATAGTTGATTAATTATTGTATTTTTACAATGCAATGATTATATACAATGAATAATTGATAATACATCCAAGTCCAAACTTCAACTCATAGTAATTTTGTACTTACATATAGATGATGACGGAACATTTTTTGGGATTCTGAGGGTTCTCCAGAGAAAAAAATTGTATTCCAAGACTTCAAAGTAGAACTCTAATCTTTTTTTTGTGGTTGTCAACCTCTTATTCCCTCATATTACTAATAAATTATTATACTCGTACATTATTATTATATTCATGGCGTGACAAATTTCACGATCACAACAAATTCTATGGGGTATCATTTGAATTCCTTCTGCATAAATTTTAAGAAACCTTTTCTCCTTTCAAGCCTACTGTCTCAACTTAATTCAAGTGGTCTGGCGGACCTTCAAACCCATGATTGGGGGCTCCGAAAATACTGGGACCCACCAATATCGTGGGGCCTTTGATGCCCAAAGCTGAGGCAATTAGGGGACCTTGGTGTATAAAAGCTGAAATTTGAAATATTCTAGATGCAACCTATTTGAATGACTATACTGGAATTAAAAACGGGCCCGAAGGGCCCATGGTGCCAGGGGCCTCTGTAGGATCTGTTAGGCTTCTAAGGGGCCTCTAGAGGTTTAAACTGGGGGGAAAATGGGCCTCGGGCCTAGCTGAACAAATTGGGGCCCCTTATTTTATTTTCGTTTTGTCACCTGCTTACATTTGTAAAATGATGTGGCCCCTTGACGTTGAGGCCCAAGAAAACTTGCCTTGTTCGCCCCATACCCTCTGTAAACTTAATTAATTTTTTTCTAGTTAATTAAAGTATTTAAAAAATTATAGTATTTTTTCTAGCTGTAGCACTTCACGTATGAAAACTTTTTTACCTCCAGCAGTAACCGTTATTACCGTATTACTATTGACGCCTCCCTACTCGTTTTTGGGGCCTCTTTTACAGGCTCAAGGGGGGTTGTAACCCGGAAACCCTCCCCCCCCGTCGCTACGCCACTGAATTAGTACCCTAGAAAGGTAAGGCCTATATGCTATATATAGACTATATACCTTATATTACAGTCAAATTATAGACTTTAAGCCTGCTGATGATTAAAGAAATTCCATACTGAACTAATCTGAAAGATCCATAGTCGGGAAAAATCCGTTCAACAGATATCTTATTGTTAATGTATACAAGAGATTTGGCCCCTGCCAGAACAAAAATATTGTATAAGATGAGTATATTACCTAATAGTTAGCTCAACGCCTCAACAATCAATGACCGCAGCAATTACAGTATTAGGCTACTTTTTATCTATTATTTTCATAGCCTAATTTTCCTGAAAGAAATGTAATATGACAGAAAAATTCAATTTTTGAGACTTACAATTCCAATAACTAGTCTAAATAAACTTTTTTATGAAGTAGCAGACCAAAGTCAGACGACTTTCAGCATGAATAGGCAATATGGAATAGGAAGTTTCCCAGAACCCAGATATTTAGTTTTTAGCAACACCCCAATATTTATTTTCCCAAATAATTTATTTGTAAACTCTTCGATAGTCATTACCCACTTTAATGTTATCAAATGTGACAGGGTAATGGTATAATTTATTATTACCGACATGTTCAGTCAATTTAGAAAAAAAAACTTGAGTAAACTTTTTCTACATAACAGAGGAAGAGGCAAGCTTATTCCTTTGAATGATGTTGATTTATCAATGCCATACTTTCCATAGTTCAGTCAGTTGCAAGTTGTGGAGTAGACCTATCATTACAGAGCTAACTACTATTTCCGCAGACTTGAGTGCATCTATTTTCGTATGCCTCTCATTCTTTCACCATTCTTTATCGTGATGCCTCCGCTTGTCGGCTGACGTATCTGCAGGGCGAATGAAGATCTATCTTTTCTCCCATTCTTATAATGTATCTCGTTTTGAGTATTGTATTGATACAAAGAAGATTGGCTCAGTCATAGCGAACGTCAATTCAAAAAGGGTTGAGCATGTAGGCTACAGTATGAAATTAGCATAACAAAACTTTGATGATTTGCTACCAGCACTGAATTCTAAGTTGTCCAATACTTGTTCATTTAAAATATTCGCCACTCGACTGAATCACCTATGAGAATGCTTAAAAAATCTTCTAGGTAAGGTGAACATAAAAATTTTGATATCTCTGTAGCAATCGATAAAATTTGTAAGTTAATAATCAAGAAAAATGAGGACACTGGCGTGTCAAGAAATGTTTGAAGAATTCTATATAAGACTAAAACCGCATATAACGATCAAATATACCACCCTATAGTATCACCAAAAATATTACTACTCTCAACGTCAGTATCCCCTAATAGTTGTTAATAATAATAATAATAATAATATAAATAAAGCCTATTACAAAAAAAAAATAGAAAGAAATGTGATAGGGAAGAATTTAGGGAAGTGATATCCGCGAGGCGTAGCAGGTATCTGTTCAATCAGAGATAAGCTGCATTCTCGTAGGTCCTGTTTGTAACGGTGACCGATTAGATTGGCCAGCAAAAAAGACACTGTTCTCTGCTGTAAAATCACTTCCCGGTGGTTCGGAACCCACCTAAAACTGAAGGTCCAACTCATGAATCACCATCATCCAACTCATTACCCACGCACAGGTCTCAGACCTATATGGGCTTCATCCTCAGAAAAAAAATGTTCTCAGTAATTTACAGTAAATTAATTATATTAACTTTGGCACGAATAGCTCGGACACAGTGAATAATAATAATATCATTCTGAAAAATTGGTTAATATTATGTGTTATATACATATTTATGAAATCGCTAGAAAATTGCAAAATAGGTTCAGTTAGTATAGTTTATAATTAAATTATGAGCTGTTACTCAATTGTAAGAATTATCAATTATTGGATTATAAAATCATAAATGTGTCTGTCAATTCGAGGATATTATTATTTTGGCAAGCTCTACAAATACTTTTTATCCATTCATATAGGCCTAAGTCGTCCCTTGATTTTTCCATGGTGTGGAAGAGATAATATGCGCTTACGCCCAACTTACACTTTTCAATAGGTACTGGCATTCCATTTTCAGTAAATTAATGTATTGATATGCAATTCCAATAAGCACATAATAATTAGTTGAAGCTCAATTATTTGATTTGCTTATTAAATATCTTTCTCTCCAATCAATTTCCTTGAAAAATTGAATATTTAATCTTTCGAAGTACTTAAAGATTAGTTAAAGTTAAAGACGAATAAAATAACTTAAATATCCGAAAAGTAGGCTACTATCCTTGATGTGTACATGCTAAAACATTATCGAGTGATCTGAATTTAATAATTGTATCAAAAATACGGTAGAATGCAGTGCAAGTAGTAATATTGATTGCAGCAGATGGGTATTCCTATTTATTATAATTATGCTTATTAGAATCAAATCTCTATTAGAAAGAGATTTTAGAATTCTTATTATAATAGAATTATATCTATTTCTCATATCCATTTCCTTAAATGTTAATCTTCTAGAGTACTTGAAAATTAGTTGAAGTGAGTTCAAAGACAAAGAAATGAACTACAAGTAGCCGAGATGTAGGCCTACTATCCTTGATGTGATGCACATTATCGAGTGTTTTGAATTTAATAATTGTATATTGACAGTGAAATATATCATGAACCATAGTATATACGTCTAAGTTTCTTCAAAAACATATACATTTTGAGAAAAAGACTTATAAATTTATGCAATTTAACAATTTGTAAAAGATATGCGAAATCGTGAAAAGAGACCCAGATGACATCACTGCATCAGCTGACTCGGTTCGACAGATGAGCTGAGATGCGCGTGAAGACTACCTTGTCTTCTAATATATTTATTTATAAAATACAAAATATACATATTATACAAGACATGCAATAAATTAAAAATATTAAAATATAATAACTGAAATCAATATTATACAAAAATGAAATCCATAAACTATTTTTCTTAAACTATTAGTACTGTGTAAGTGGTGGAGATGAAAACCCCTTTCAACTATGGTTTTCCACGTACTAGGGAGGGGTTCTCATAATATTAGGGTGGGAGGAAAAAGGAGAAGAAAGGAAAGGTTGGAGGATCTAATGGGCGAAAAGGAATGGCGAGCTGAAAATGTCGAAATGCAAATCCAGTAAGCAAACAAAAAGAAAACTTACTTTTCCTAAATTAAAGGTCAGGATTACCTTGGGTTTAAGTAACTAGACTTACATGAACAAATTAAACAGTAGGTAAATTAATTAATTTAATTTTCTCCTTCTCCCTCTCACTGGCCTTGACTTATCACAGCAGATGGAGCACCCTCTTTTAGATTCCCTCCGATACCCGTTTCTTCCTTTTACTTATCAATAACTTTATTTGTCAATAACTTTTTTCTTGTCTAGTTTGAAGAATTGTCTAGATTTCGAAGAATACAGTTTTAATTTTCATAACTGACTTGACTCAATATGTTTTTAAAGTAGGCTATATATTCTACTATATACTCTAAACTTCAAACCAAGGGCGGTCCCAGCTCAAGTTTTGTAGGGGGTCATGAGTGGGTTTTTTCTGACCTTTTTTGCGAGACTTCACACCGCCCTACCCCTTCATCCATAATCATACCCCTTTAGGAATTTCTTAAATGGAGTGCGTCAGGAAGCCCTCCCTGCCTCTTTGTTTATGAACTATCTTTGACATTCCAAGGCCTACCACTGAAATTCAATCTGAAAACATTAACTTTTTTGGTGAATTTAACGACTTGCAGTCGTTCGAACTTGAAAACGTTCGGCCTAGAGAGTGAGTAAAACATTACTTATTCTTAATTAAAAATTGACTGCAAGTCGTTAATTTCACCAAAAAAGTTAATATTAACAACGCAGTTCGTCATGGAACAAGAAATCCAGGAACAGAAAATATTGTTACTTGATAAATTATGTTTTTTCTAAAATAATATTCTGAATATAAATATTATCATGTGGATGGATGTATATTCACGAAAGAGAAATGAAGCAAATTCTAAAATCTAATACAGTACTACAACTAAAGTGACAGGCTCCGATACCCTTAATAGTGTCAAACGAACTCTTTATAGACTCCCTTTACAGTTGGCCTTTCCCTAAACCTCAACGCTGTCCTCTCACGATTTTGACGAAATGTATGACTCTCATAGTCTTATGGGTGGGAGGGGGGCTCCGGGGGTCCTTAACCGGTAAAAAAAAATTGAAAAATGATCTCTCTAAAACCACATTTTGAGCGTTTTTAGACATAAATCCTTCTATTTTAAGTCGCATTATGGGTTTAAGTTTGTACCGGGGACCCCCCTTAGCTTCATCATTGACTCTTTGAGCAATGTACCAATCTTATCCCCCCCTTCTGGGACTGCCCTTGCTCAATTTGGCTGAAACTAGTTTTGAATTGATGTTGACATTGTTGACCTTAAGATTACCCTATCACCCCAAGATTAAACAATTTTTATAGAGTGATTGTTGATCAATAGGTAGGCTAATTCAATTATTGAATGCCATCTATAGCAGTAGAAAAATGTTTTTCGTCGATTATTTTACAGGCTATTGAAGATTGAAATTTTCCGTTTTTTTCCTGGCGAGTTGACTACCTTATGGTCCATTTGGACGGTTTTTAAGGCGAGCAAAGCGAGTGATAGAAAATGATAGATTTCAAACTAGGACTGGACAAAAAATCGAGATGGAGAGCTGCCAAACAAACAATTGAATAATTCTTAAGTTTAATAATTTAATAATTCTTCTAATCTTCACTGGACCCTAGACTGGAACGAAAACAAGAGTTATTCCAATTTAAATTTAAAAAAAGTAGCCTATAGCCTGATAGTTTAGGATGAACATATAATGTGACTTTAGCTTCCTGACTTCAACAGAGAGCTTTTGAACTCTTGGCAGTTGGAAAGAAGGCTATGGGATAGGTCGTTTTGGAATAGATTATAATAACATTCAGTACCGTACCCAAAGTCTAATGTAATATTGGTAGTGTGGGCTGTATATTGTACAGGAATTTTATAATATCTATCAAATTTGATTTCAACATAGTTTTATTAGGGGCTTTGAGCATACCTCATATAATAAAAATTGAAAAATAATTAACGAGGAGGAAAATTAACTTTATTTATTCTAGTTGATTTTCCAGTCAGGCTCAGATTTTTGGGGAGTCATGACCCCCATGACCCCTGACCCCCCCCCCCCTCTGGGACCGCGCTTGCTTCAAACGCTTAGTCTTCTACATGAAATACTTGTGAATTGAACGGATTCATAGGCGTACATTTAGAATAGTAGTCACTGGAGATATCGGTTGCTGAATACTACTTATTGCCCCCGTTTAGGCCTCTAGAGACCCTATAAAAGGCTAACAAACCCTAGAGACCATCTTCGGCCCGTTTTTGCTACCACTGCAGTTACGTGAAGTGAAGATTCAAGTCGGCTGCATCAAGAATAATTAAAATTTGAACTTTTCTACACAAGGGTCACCTTATTGCGGTTTCTGGGCTTTAGGGGCCTATTGTCCCATTTTTGGGCCTCTGGGGGCCCCTTGGAAGTCTAAATGGCCCTGGAGGCCCCCTTGCACCCTATATATTAGAATATTCCAATTTTTAACGTTACTTTACTGGAAATATGTTCAGTATCAGTGGAGGCACAAACAGAGCCACAATGCTGGTGAGTTCCAATATTTTTGGAGCCCCTTAATATTGTTTTTTTTTTTTGTAGATTATGTTTTGGAGTATAAGACAAGTCAGATTAACATTATACAATCTTATATACTAGTTATACATAATTACTATATCAATTAGTTGATGTGTGGCTTAATTTTGATGGGAAAGGAACTCTTGTGAACTATAAAAAAGCTTCATCAACTGAGTTAAATATTTTTTCAATTGTTGTTTTAATATTTCTATATTTTGAAGACTATTTAAAAACTGCGGTAGCTTGTGGAGTTTCTTACCAATATAACTAGGTTTTTGTTTGAATAAGCTACTATTGTGACTCACCAAGTGATAATCTCATCGGCTTCTTGTATTATAATCGTGTACGTCAAGATTTTGGTTAATATCACTCTTTTTTACATATAAAGTAGCTTCATACACACATAAGCAGGGTATATACAGTTAGGATACCAAGTCTCTTGAACAACGGCCTACATGAATCTAATCAATTTACTCTTTCCATACACCTAACAGCTTACTTTTGAATCTTAAACTTTTGGATCTTACTTTTGGATCAAGGTTTATAGTGGTATAGTGTCCTCAGACCACTTGAATGAAGTTGACAAGGTCGGCTTGAAAGGAGCTTCAGCTAAAACTGTGCCTCGGACAAAAAAAAGGTATCTGGGCAGCCCTCATGTAATAATGATTTGAACCCATTATTACTTGTTGAATTGGCACTTTATAATGAGTATTTTTAAATTCTATACATAAAAATGTGTTTAAAACTAATTAATAAACAACATACAAAAAGTGGTTTTATGTGTAAATGGATTATTAAATAAAAGCTTCTACTTTACCCAATTTATAAACTTTATTTTAATAGTAACTCGTACAAAATGACTGTTTTTGGACCCTACTACACAGAATAGAATGTATCAGATGATTTATGAGGCCCCTACCCTACTTTCCATAGCCTAGGTAGTCAATAGGCTTACTTGGACGTACAGGCTAGTCTAAAACCAGGAAGTTAGCAGATAATTAAAGGCAACTTAGATGAAATGTAACTGATAGAAGACCTGCACTTGGCCAGTTGGCCTATATTGTATTACCCTGATTCACTACCACTGAAAACGGGAATAGGGGCAGGGCCTCGCAAGGTCCACCATTGGGTCGGTCGGTGCACCTCCAAAATGAGCCTATGTGATAGTATGTTGTGATGGCTACATAAAAGTTTCTCAATATTTACAACGTTTGGAATAAGAATAGGAGCTAAGCGTAAACAAACAAGGGCATACTGTTCACAGACGCTAATGACACCCACACAGCTATGGAGATATTTTTCTTCTAGATTAACTTTTTGTAGGCTAAAACTGGACCGACACCACTGAACAAAGCATTCTTCTACCTGAGGATGGCGCCTGATCCTCCTCCAGCTCAACGAGACTCCTGATGGAGAAGACAGATTTGGCTTGGCGCGGCTTGGCCTGGTCGGGACGAGCGTGTGTTCTGAGATCCATGATTACGCTGCTATCCGTCATGTTAGACGCGCGACAAGTACAGAGGAGTGCGCGCAGCAAATCACTCGCGACGCCGGTACATGACGCCCAACTACAACAATCACTCACGCACTGTGCGTCGCCGCCGTCGTCGTCGTCGTTCTCGTCGTTTCAGTAGGTGCGGTGCGTGCACACTAGATGCTCTCGGTCGGCTACTGGCACGTGCGACAGGACCGCAGTCTTCAGGCCGGTCGTACCGCTCTCCCCCTCGCCTGGCCAACCAACTTTTTCGCGGCTCCGCCCACAAAATGGCGGCCTTCCAATGTCCGATCGCCGAGGGCGGGCGGGCCTATTTCATTAACAAGAGAAGGGGTTCCGGCACACCCCTAATATTCTACTTAGCCTACCGAGCCATTACACTCTCTTATCTTCCGATTAGAGCAGTGTCGTCTCTACCCTACACTACTTCAGAGTTCCGCTTGACCGAGTAACTTCATCAGAATCTGTCTCGTGTCTCCACACTACTTTCTTCGTCTTTGTTTCTTTTCTAAATTGAGTTGTTTTTTTCAAAGCATTAGGGTGCTTGAACAGTAGTGCATCCAATACTCGAAAAATTATAATCAGTATTGATCATCAATTAACAGATTTCATCATTTTTTCTACTTTATACGAATAAATTACTGTATTATAAATTATTTGGATCATACTCGTTGAGTTCATGGGAGCCTTCTTATTTACCCGAGGCGTCTGGTCTGTTGAAATTCATAGACATAGACGTTAAAAAATGTGAATAGGCCAATCAGACGCTTCCGGTATCCGGTAACAAAGCTCCCAGGAGCTCAATCATTGTTATGTTATGGAGGCATTATCGGATTGTTAATACCTGTTTCTTACATTGAAAGATTGTGGATAAGTAATCTCCATCGCAGAATCTTATGTGGAATGTGGAATGGTGTCTGACAGCGTGAATACCACCATTGCATAGCTTCTGTTTTATTTCGCGATCATAATTAATTACTGTCGAATTTTGGATTCTCCACTGTACAAACACCCTTGTACAGAGACGGCAATCGAAGGAGGCCGGACGATGGTCCCAGTGTCCCACTGGCAAAACGAGGGCTCAGAAATAAAAGTGAGAAATTATCAAGGTAAAACAACCAAACTAAAAAGAGGTGAGGGAGTCTATTTATTTATTAGGACTTGATCTGTTGATCTGTAGGTAACGAAACATTTCTGGGTTCGCCTCTAGTTGATTTAGCTGTTCTTCCAATTCCCGGAAAAATATTCACAGATTTTTTTAGGCACTTTTTCGTCTAGCTCTCTCATTTTATCACACCTCTTTTCCAAAACTTTCAAACACACTAGGTTTAAAATTTATAGCATAAAGTTACCCTATATTAATTGGAATCGCCTAATGTAATGAACTATTCATTTATTCAATAGTTAACAATAGGTCCAATTTAAATTTCCATTTTCTAATACCACAACCATTTTTTTTTTTTGTGAATAGGCTGCCTTCCAGCCCAAATTATTTTACAGACTATTTCAATGATTTTTGGGGGGTTGAATCCTTAGTAGATCTTCATTATTAGCCTATCACCACTCCAAGGTTGTCAAAAAAAATCTGTAATCAGAGCCATGGCTGATTTAAAGTCTATTTATTTTTCTGTGGTTCTTTTTTGGTATGCTACTCGCTCAAGCGAGAAACGTATGTCCTAACCACTTCTCAAGTTTAATCCTCTGTCGATTTGGTAAGCAGGGCTTAATTTCAGCCGGAGCAAACCGGAACGGAGCTCCGGTACCTTTTAGGACGCCGGAGCGGAGCTATCTAAATCTATATAAATAAAATTAGAGTTTTGTCTGTACATTTATCAGAATTATATATTTTTTGGTTATTTTTACGTTTTATACATCAAATAAACCGAAAATGGTCTTATCTCACTTTCTGTCTGTCTGTCTGTCACGGCCCCAAAGTCATTTTACGCGGCCTTCTCCTCAAAAACGAGAGCATCGATCGGGACTTTAGTTATTGAACAGTATTGAAAACATTATTGACAATGTCTTTAGCTATAAAAAACTAAATTAACTTTTTTTTTAACAGAGTAATAAACGTTTAAAAACCAAGTACTGTGCGATTTTGGATACATTTTACGCGGCCTTCTCCTCAAAAACGAGAGCATCGATCGGGATTTTAGTTATTGAACAGTATTGAAAACATTATTGACAATGTCTTTAGCTATAAAAAACTAAATTAACTTTTTTTTAACAGAGTAATAAACGTTTAAAAACCAAGAATTGTGCGATTTTGGATACATTTCTTCTAAGTTTTATCTTCTTCTACATATATAAAATTAGAGTTTTGTCTGTACATTTATCAGAATTGTATATTTTTTGGTTATTTTTACGTTTTATACATTAAATAAGCCGAAAATAGTCTTATCTCACTTTCTGTCTGTCTGTCTGTCTGTCACGGCCGCAAAGGCATTTTTCGCGGCCTTCTCCTCAAAAACGAGATCATCGATCGGGATTTTAGTTATTGAACAGTATTGAAAACATTATTGGCAATGTCTTTAACTATAAAAAACTAAATTAACTTTTTTTAACAGAGTAATAAACGTTTAAAAACCAAGTATTGTGCGATTTTGGATACATTTCTTCTAAGTTTTATTACCACATAATAAGAACAAATCACGTAATTTATCAATCAGCTGTCCTCAAATATGAATGGTGGCCCTATGAGATCCATCTTCAGAGGCATCTTTCAGATTCAAAAGCGCTCGGCCTACAGATTAAGTGAGTTATACTTATTCTTAACAAATATTTGACTGCAAGTCGTTAAATTTCACATGAAAAGTTAATATTAACAACGCAGTTCGTCATGGAACAAGAAATCCAGGAACTTAATTAATTATTCGACAATCCTATCTATAGTAACCAAACTTATAAATATTATTCCAAATTATTTCATTTCAAGTAACTTCAGTAAAAAGATCGTTTCAGATATAGATGTATGGTTAGTTTCTAATATTCCTATTTCTATATTATAAATCTAAATTTTTAACAAAATTCACTCCATTGTTTACCTTTCCTAATCCCTCACCTTCTTTCTGTTCTCCTTTTTTTCTCTTCCTAGCATTCATTAAATTAATTTAATGGAACCCCGAATTATTGTTCCATGTTGTTCAATTCACTCATTTCGGCAAATGGCCTACATGAAGAATGTCTTAAATACTGCGATTACTTGTAATCATTTAAACAATCCTTTCAGTGATTTTCATGTTATTTTTTTTTTCTTGAGGATGAAGCTAATCGTTGATCACTTTACTTCAAACTGACATATTATATGCAATACCCTCGGCTCCTGCACTCAGATTTAAACCCTTGCAGGACCTTCCTCATTATTATATTAAGACATATTTTTTAAGATTGCATTGTTTTTTTTTGAGAATTGCATTGTCTTCGATGTATTTCCTTATATTTATTCATTTTCTTTGTATTTTTTTTTGGGAAAAATAAACGATTTGATTGAAAACACACTTTGAAAGTGTTTAAAAGCTTTTACAATAATAAATTTAAAACTTGTTACTTGTGTAATCGCTAGAGTACTTATTTATGTTGCTACAAAAATAGGGAAATTACCGAATGAATATAATCATAATTTGTCAGAAATACAATTTTATTAAAATCAGAAAGTCAATGCGTTTTGTCAAAACATAAGTAGGCCTAAATGTTAACATTTTTTACAATTAATTAGTGATTTGAGTTATATTCTTTGAATAATGTAAATTCAACATTTATTTTAATATTCAAAATGTTCCAGCTATAAATTTATTGTCCACATTATGTAAAGACTAACTTTGATATCAGTAATATAAAATACTTATAAAAACTTGACTCATACTTGACTTACCAAAACTTAATTTAGAGCTGAGCAGTAGGCATGAAAGTGGATTAATAGTCAGAGAGATTTGATGGGTTTTGCTAATTTCCCACACACACAATCACTTCGGCTTGCCGTCAAGCCGATATGTGTCAAGCAAAAATGATGAATTTCCATCATGCCATCAGTTCAAATTTCTGGCTTGAGCTCACATCGTCTGAACAAAATTTTGCATACGCACGGTCAATTCGGCTTGTCAGTTAGACTTGTTCACATCGAATTGACAAGCCGATTTGAACGTGTGTAGGCTGCTAAACAGTCTAACTGAAATTTCAAAACCGCTGGTCGCCAGGTTATTTCTTTTTCATGAAGTGTTTATTTCTTTCCTTCTCTGCAAAATTCACCGCAGACTTCTGCCCATGTGGAAAGCATTTATTCTTTTTATTAAACTGTAATGAATCAACTCTATTTAATATCTATATTTTTAGTGTTTGCAGACGAATATTTGAAATTTGCGGGGAAATTTCAGTGCCAACTGCTACAAAGTAGTATCTAAACTTCTGTTGAAAACTGACTGAATTGTTTATTAGACAGGGGTGCTCACAGGGGGGGGGGGCTATGAATGTTTGGGGGTTAAAGTTGATTGTAACCGTGTTTAACGTGACGACATTCAAAAATATATTACGAAGTCACCAGATAGAATGTTAATTAATGTCAATAGATTTATATATACAGTATATACAGTATATATATATATATATATATATATATATATATATATATATATATATTTTTTTTTTTTTTGAGGATGAAGCCCACATAGGTCTGAGACCTGTGCGTGGGCAATGAGTTGGATGATGGTGATTGATGAGTTGGACCTACAGTTTTAGGTGGGTTCCGAACCACCGGAATATATTTATTATTATACTATTGAATATGAATTAGCTAAAATAGTTATGTTTAGGATTTGTGCAGGAAGTTATTTTATTATTCAAGTACAAAGCTTAAAAATTAAAAAAGTCGTTAATGTGAGTGGTGGTGGTGTGCTTCTAGTTTTTAACCAATCTGAGGATAAAATGAAAGTTCTCGGTGATAGTATTTGTAAAAATCCTGAGTTAAAGGTAAGTGAGCCGACAAGCAAAATACCACGTATAATAATTTACGACGTGCCATGCGTCTATCTCATCCGAAGAACTTACAAAAGAAGTACTCAGTCGCTATTTTAATGAAATTAATGAGAAAGTATTCCTAGAATTTAAACCAATCTTCAAACTTGGCCCAAAAAATAAAGAAAATGTTCACTGGGTGGTAGAATGCTCAGCTGATATCAGGCGTATTATTATCAATAGGAAAAAAATTTACATTGATTGGCAAGCTTGCAATGTGAAAGATTTTATTAATATTTCGAGATGTTATAAATGTCAGGGACTAGGTAATATAGGCAAGTATTGTAAAAAAGAGAAACCCAACTGCTCCCACTGTGCTGTTAATGGACATGATTTTAAAAATTGTCCTAATAAGTCCCAAGCCCCAATCTGTATTAACTGCAAAAATAAAGAATGCGATCATCTACACAAGGTTAGTGCCCCAAATTGTCCTCAATATAGAAAAGCACTTCAATTAGAAATAGATAGAACCAACTACAATAGTAATTCAAAATGAATAATAGAATAATTAATGCAGAAGAAATAGATTTCCACAATACTTTGGAAATCGATGACACACTTGATTTCCATCCGAAACATTTTTGTCAATCTGGTATCTTTTTCAATATTATCCAGCTCAATATACGTAACCTTAGGAAGAACTTTGATCAATTTATTATTTGGCTTCAAAACAGCAGTGTTAGATATGATGTGATTATTTTAACAGAAACTTGGATTTCAGATGATGAAAAATTTATGTATAACGTAAACGGTTACAATCATTTTTGTCAACCTAGTAAAAAAACAAAATGTGACGGCGTAAGCATTTACATGAGTGAAAATATCGAGTGTAATAGAATAGTATTGGAGTTGGAACAGTCCAATGGTATTAGATTAGATTTTAAACTTAATAATGCTGATTATACAATTCTTGCTATATACCGATCTCCATCTACTGATATTAATTTATTTATAAATGAAATTGATCATTGTCTGTCTAATCTTTCTATAGAGTATGCTATTCTTATTGGTGATATGAATATTAATTTACTAGATGGTGGTGATGGGCTCACTCATGAATAGGTAGGTGTGCTCAACCTGAATGGCTTTGAATCGTTCATAAACAAACCTACCAGAATACATAATAGTGGCAAGTCTTGTATCGATCATATTTTTATAAAAAGACCGTCATCTCATAATACAATAATTAGCGCTGTACTGAAAACTAACATTATAGACCACTATTGTGTTGCAGTCAGCTTTGATACCAAGGATAAAATAAATAAATTTGTTATGAATCACAAATCTAAAATTAATTATAATGCGCTCAAACAACAAATTGAAAAAGAAACTTGGGATTTTATTAATGTTGTATCATCCGAGGACATTGATAATGTAACCAATAGTTTCATCCATAGAATTAAAGAGCTCATTGATAAACACACAACTACAACAAAAACGGCCCATAAGTACCAACCTCTAAAGCCATGGATTTGCCGAGGACTCATAAACTGTATCAGGAAAAGGGATAAAATGTATAAAAAAGTTATAAAAAATCCTCTTAATACACAATTGAAAAGTGGGTACTGTGCTTATAGGAATACTCTGAATACAATTATAAGACATACAAGGCTGAATTACTACAGAAATAAAATAAATCAGAATAAAGGTAATATTAGGAAAACTTGGGAATGTATTAAAGAAATGATGAGCATTAAGACAATAAAATCTGAAGTAAAAGTAGAATCCAATAGACTTAATAATTTTTTTGCAAACGTAGGTAAATTTTACGCAAGTAAAATTGACTATAACTCTAATGACACATTTCCTGATTTCATAAATAAACCTAGAAGTGAAAACTCTAATTTCTATTTATTTCCGACTGATCACATTGAAATTCAAAATATAATAAGAGAACTGAAAAACAATTGAGCACCTGGGATAGACGGAATAAACAATATAACTTTAAAGTCAATTGCTAAATATATTTCTAAACCTTTAGCAACTATAATAAATAAATGTTTTGTAGAGGGATATTTCCCAAAAAGTTTTAAAATTGCATAAATTAAAGCTCTTTATAAGTCTGGTGATAAGTCAAAACCTGAAAACTATAGACCAATAAGTTTACTGAGTAATTTTACAAAAATTATGGAGAAATTAATAAAAAAACGATTAGCTAACTACATAGATAAAATAAAACTTATTAATGTAAACCAATATGGGTTTCAATCAAAAAGGTGTACTAGAGATGCAAAACTCAATATTGTCAATAAAGTAAATAAAGGCTTTGAAAAAAATGAAAAAACACTTACAACATTCCTTGATCTTGCAAAGGCATTTGATACTGTACCACATCATAAACTAATTGCTAAGCTGGAACATTATGGAATTCTTGGGGCACCCCTGAATCTATTTAAAAGCTATCTTCTAGAAAGATTTCAGGTTTTGGATGAAAGTTTGGAGAAATTGTCTGCTTTTGGATTGCCTCAAGGTCCGGTACTATCGCCCCTCCTCTATATTATATATGTCAACGATATTTTTAATATAAAGCACCAAAATAGTTCTATTATCTCTTTTGCCGATGATACAGCTGTTACGGTTTCAAGTGAAACTTGGGAGTCCACTTATAAAAACGCTGAAGTCCTTCTCTATAAAATTGGGCTATGG
The DNA here is from genome assembly GCA_948455865.1 of Conomelus anceps. Lineage (NCBI taxonomy): Eukaryota > Metazoa > Arthropoda > Insecta > Hemiptera > Delphacidae > Conomelus > Conomelus anceps. The sequence goes on along the minus strand of OX418218.1, from coordinate 25,169,001 downwards.
TTCAGACATAACCTTTTAACTGTTAATGCTAAGAAAACAAAATACTTGGCTTTTTCTCCAGATAGTAAAGGTCAACCACCTATAAAAAAATTGCTAAAAATCCATTTTGAAACCTGTAACTTTAACAGTAACTCTAATAGTCTTGCATTTCACACATGTAATTGTGAACCTTTGGATAGGCCAACTGCTTTGAAATATCTGGGAATTATTGTTGATCAACATCTCAAGTGGAAGAGCCATATTGATTATCTGATTTCTAGATTGAGATATTTAATTTTCCAATTCTATAGAATAAATAAGTTGAACAATTTAGATATAATTAGACTAATATATAATGCTTATGCCGAATCCATTCTGCAGTACTGTATTGAGGTATGGGGGGGGGGGTGCAATGAATACACACTTCAACAAGTTGTTCATTATTCAAAAATATATAATACGAGCAGCACTGGGTAGACCTAGACTCAGTGGCGTACCGATAATGGAGCGAGTGGAGCAGTCGCTCCAGGGCGCAAGGCTCTGAGGGGCGCACCGTTCTTGAGAGGAAATTGCCTTTTACTTACAACAAATGTATTACTATAATGTGCTGTATGTTATTATATTCCGTTTTCCATTATATTACACACTTTATAATAAATATTGTTTGATAAAAAATTAAGATGGTATAGTCATAGTGATAATAGTAGCAACATACTACAAAAATTACTGGTAATGGAAAATTGTTAGGAAATAGAGCTATAATTGATGTTCTTGAATTCAGTTATTCGTTAGGCTAGAAAATCGTTTGCACTGCTGTGAGCAGCCCAATCGGGTGGTTGAATGTCAGACTGAATTGTGGGGGGGGGGGGGGTGTCATAAACCATTTCTGCTCCAGGGCGCTTGAAACCTCGGTACGCCACTGCCTAGACTTTATACAAGTAGACTGATTTTTGATGAATTCCAAGTATTAACTGTAAGACAATTATTTATGAAGAAACTTATTGTATACATAAATTGCAATAGAGAACTATTCAAATTCAGACAGATTGATTACAATATAAGACCGTTGAGAAATCTAGTTTTGATTCCATCAAATCTCAATAAACGCATTTGCAGACATCAAACTCTCTATATTTGCTGTAAACTTCATAACGTGATACCCATAGAGCTGATACCATTCACGAATAAAACTAAAACTCTTAGAATAGATGCTTGGGTAAAGGCAAATGTTTATTTTAAAATAGGCTCTGTATTCTTATAATGTTTGATATAAGTTATTTTTAAGATTGTTTATAAGTGTTATTGTTTTGATTTTCATCCGGCTCACAAGTTTGGCTTTGCTGATGGAAGTCTTGAAGTATATATTTTTTCTTATATGTACTGTAAAAAAGAACATAGTTTAATATAGTGTATCTGATTGATGTATATACATTTGTTTTTTTGGTGTTTAAAAAAAAAAAATAGCGAGCTAAGAGGGAGGACACGGAATAGCGACACTTCTGTGATGGAGATAATGATAAAGGCTAAATAATGTTGTGTGGTGTAGCACAAACTTTTCAAAAAATATTCCGTGGTCGAGAAATGCCTACACGCTAGGGGTTTTAAAATTATTAAATGTTTATTTTATGGAAACGATTAAAAACTGTAACTTAATGATAATATCCATAAGGTTTTTTGAATTCACAGCCTTCATTGATTTACTAATTGAATAATAATAATAATTATTTTATTATTATTATTGTTATTTTATTATAATGATTATTTTATTATATGTAGAAGGAAAAATTTAACAAACCTAATAGCGCCTCTTGCGGGACTGTCGATAAGTTGAGTTAGCGCATGCGCGATATGAAAAGTCTGGCATCAGACGTTTAGAAAATCGCCCCCGGAGCGAATCTAAACCGTCTGCATGCAGACGTCTGCCGATAGACGCAGACAGACGGATGTCTGTGTGCGTTGAACATTTAATAAGCTGGGGAGCGATTTTTCATCCGTCTGTCTGCATACATCCGTCTGTTGCTGTGTGCGTTGGCCTTAACGCGTGCACATCAGACACAAGCTACACATTTTCGCCTTTTTTGGGGAGGTGCCTAATTTATGGGGGGGGGGGGACTGGTGAGTCATGATGCTTGGGGGGGGGGGGGGGGTTGGGCACCCCTGCATTAGACAAGCATATCATATTTTTGAGTAGAATATTTTGCCATCATGAGAATACTACATTTACTAATTGCGTGTTATTGCATTGATACATTGAGATAATAAAATAAATGTACTCAATGGACTGAATGGACTATTATGTTGTGTCAATGTGTGCTCAATTATCTATAGAATAAGAGAGAGTAGTTTAGTGGTGTATGTGTGTGTGTGTTTTGTTTTTTTTTTTTGCTTTACGCATTTCTAGGCCGATCGTTGTATCATATGGAGCGCTTCACACCTACCCGATTTTTGAAATCATATCATGCAATCTTGCAATGTAAATATGCCGGGTAAACGACATCTGTTAACAGTTAACCAAAGCCGGTTTATGTGTGAAACAAGCCTATAATGTCCCGTTTTGACCTATCAGGTGAACTCAATTTGAATTGAGAATAAAGCCGCGTCTCCACCAACCGAAGATGTCTGCCGAACATTGTTGGCGAATACAAAAAATGGGCAAACAAAAAACATATGGGTCACCGAACATTTTATTGTTCATGAGTTCAATTGAAATGTTCGGTCAGCGAACAGTGACGACCAACAACAGGTTCCCGCCTCTACTCCCGCCACACCGATCATAATGTTTGAGAAGGCGTCCACACCAAACCAACTCCAAAAAATGTTAGGCGACATCAGCTGATTCCAGCGAACACTGTTCGCCAAGCATGTTCGGTTGGTGGAGACGCGGCTTAAGAAGAATATAATATTTCTGTTTATATGAACTTTGTATAATGTAATAATCATGAGTTGAAGTGAAAAATGGTTTTTTTTTCAATTTAAAAAAAATAATTGAAAAATATTCTTTAAGTAATGAATTTTTTTAGTAGGTCGATAGGTATATTCTGAAAGGGACCGCATTAAAATGACGAATGTTCACTTTTAAGAAACCTTTCGCTATTATAATTTTCCTAAATTCAATATTCTACATTAATAAATAAAGAGTTATTTTACTTATTAAGTTTATTAACTTTTCTTATAAGTAGATTTTTAGTGACTAATTTATATGTTGTATTGGTCATATTGATTTGCTAATTTGATTAATTTGACAAATTGAACAATTTTCAACTAACTGAAGCTCCTACATTGATTTTCATTCTTAAAAATTGAATAATATGCCTGTAATACCAGATTAATACTATGTTCCTTGACAAACTGCTGAACATACCAGATTCAGCCATAATTCAATCAAAATTTTCCAATATACTTTAAATTTAAATTAATTTTATCGCTGATATGGTTCAAAGCACTAGTAAAGCTATTTTTTATTTCCCAATAATATGAATAATAACTATCGGGTATGATTGATAATGAAAAATTCAAAAAAAAATTCTGGATCCGCCACTGATGCTAAATGGCCATCACACAAACATAGTGAGTGTTCAAATTCACTACAAAAGTATATTAGTATTTATTTGTTTAAATTATGTTATTGCATTGCAGTAATATCTCTCCGAGTCTCACATTGCTTCTGTTTGTAGAAGCCGTTATGGTGATCTAAGAGCTACATCATAGATAAATAGAAACCGAAATAATTATATAAATAGGAACTTAAATACTATCCTTTGTCTGTGGCTATAACTATAAGTATACATGCATTTTACTAATCTCAAGTTAGGATGTACACATATTCCGTATAATCAAAAGAGGGTAAGGTTCAATTTATTGGACGAATCAACAGAAATATAAAGATGTGACACAGAAATGAATCGAATTTTAATATCGCTTCTATTTGTAGAGTATCATTCATATCTGTGCTTCTTAAAAAGTAACGCAGTGCTGCGTAGCGCAGGCTGCCTTCCTATTTCCAGACAGTCTGTAATGTTCTTATCCTGATGTCAGGAGACTATAAGACATTCAGCTTTAAGATGTGATGAATGAGACGAAATGCTGTCATTTTGAACTAAAATTTTCAGTAAAATTCTCATTTCAGAAGAATTTGACAACATTTTGATACATTCAATGGAAATGTTTTACAATATTTTTTAAAACATTCTCAAATTCAACTATACTTAACGCCATCAATTTAATCGGCTGGAACAAATTGTGGTGTTGCCAGTGGCGGATCGTCAAGATTCACCAACCTCAACGCAAGAATTGGCAACACTAGCTGTGCCGTGTTACCTAGTCCTAGCAGTATAACGCTTTCTTCACCTGTCACTGCACTCTACTTACAGCACAAACTGGTAACACCACGATTCGACCCAGCCGCCTAATTTGTTGGCGTGAGGTAGGGTATAATAGCCAAGAAGATTTAGAAAATGCAGAGGATGCAAAAATTGCCTTGTAGACAATTGGACTTTGTGGAAGGCTGAACATTATTTGTTAGTTCTTTATATTACTTTTGGCTTTTCATACTTTCGGCAAAGTCATAACACTCTGTAATTATTATAAACTTTTAAATTAAAAAATATTATAAAATTTAGGTTCGGAACCCACCTAAAACTGTAGGTCCAACTCATAAATCACCATCATCCAACTCATTACCCACGCACAGGTCTCAGACCTATGTGGGCTTCATCCTCAAAAAAAAAAAAAAAAAGTGTTTTTTAAGTTTATATAACATATTAGTGGAAACAAGATGGATCTTCAACATCATAACTCTGTAATTAATTATTTTTTGTTTCAATAGTTCAATAAGATTAATATTATAGTGAGATTTTATTATCAAAATATATAAAAACATTTGTGAGCAATAGAATTTGGTGATCAGAAGTACAATGCCGTTGGAGATTGTATATAGATAATATTATTATTGACTTCCTGGGTTTCTTGTTCCATGACGAACTGCGTTTTAATATTAACTTTCAAAGTGAATTCAACGAGTCGTTGAATTCACTTAAAAAGTTATTATTATTGACATTAAGAAGGCAATAACCTGAATTTTTATCACACAGATAACCTCTCACCCTCATTAGCTCAAATTGCAACTTAATTTAACTTAAGTTATTCTCTAAAGCCTGATGATTAAAATAATCGACATGTATCATTTATTACAATTTTTTATTGTAATATAACGAACATTGTAATAATTAGGTTAATGTGAAGAAATTGGTATTGTAATCATACAGTAAACATCGCAATATTATGACCAATCAATAAATTATTACATATAAAAAATAGTATTAGAGTAGGCTTGTTGAAGTTCATAAATTCTCATGACTCATCCATTCTCATGACAAACCAACAACAAAAATTACAACGTTTTATCTGCACTATTTTATGCACTTTTTATGTGAATTTGAAACTTCTTGTAGTGAATAAGTCAGCTCTGTCGGCTTTTTCTGCCAACACAGCAATTATTCTTCTTAATTCACTACGCTTATCATTTACTTTGATAATAGACTAAGCACGAGTTGAACCGACCAGCTCATGAATCTATACCTCGATAAAAAAATTGTTATAGGACCGGTCTGCTAAAACTCTTTTATTGATGAAATGTATTAGTCATTAGGAAGAAAATATCACTTTATTTCTACCATATATTTCGTTATCTAACATTTCGTTGAGATCTCATTGTACATTGAGAAGAAAAATTTGATTAGATAACATTATAATCAAAATTGAATGAAGTACCTAATTTCCAGTACCATTGAAGCGGTTAGTGGAATTCTAAAAATGTCTAGGTTCCACTTCAGTATTAACTAAAAAATTCAAGTAGGGATGAAAACTACTACACAATGAATTACCGTACATTCATTTACCCATCAAATACCGCTAATTGCTATATTAAGTCGCTTTTTAAAATTTAAACCTCTAGTTATTATCATCGATATAGGTTTTGATTAATAGAAGATATTAGCAAGAGTTCATATTGACTAACAGCAAAAGGGGTATTCTAAAAAAAAAAGCAGATCAGAATCAATTACAGTCAAAAGATTACAATTTATGCTTATTTTTATTAATAGATGATAGGCTACTATTGATAAAACTTGACAGAAAAAATAGACATTTTAATTGATAAAAAAAATATATAATGTTTAGGCAAATAAGGTCAGTAATGTAGGGTAATGTTAGTGTCATTTTTATTTTCTAAATTCCAGTTGCTTTATTTGGAATAGATTATTTCCAATAACGTATTTTGTGAAACAAATAGAATCATTGTTATTCTGCTCCGTGTCAATCATGAATTAAAATGAGATAAAATTATGACACTATCACTCTATCAGTAAATTAATAGGCCTATGATTTAGACAAAGAAAAATTAAGATATGAGGTAAAGATGAACGATATCACAATAATTAATCACTCTTCAGAAATAAATTATGATCGATTAGCAGTTTATGAACTTAGTTGGTTGTGTTCTTTCATCATTAAGGTGCAATCTTGTTAATTATCAAAAAATAAAGAATAGAGCTGTATTCATTGATCCAGTTGAAACAATAATGTCCATTTCTAAATTGTAAGCTCATTTCAATCTTTGCAATGACGGACTGATTTTGAATATGATGAATATATAGTGCGTCTTAGCATTGCTATATTTTAATTATTAAAGCCTAAAAGATATCATAATGAAATATTAACTTATCTTATATGGATTACAACAATATAATTTCAATTTTATGTAAAGAATAATGCAAATAATATGATGCGTTAGGGGCTGGTCTGATTGCATGGGTCGTCTTTTAACATGGTTTTAGACCTTCCAAACGATATGTTTCATTTAAAAAACTACCTAAGTAATATAGCAACAGTCCAACAGTGGCAATAATTTATCAATGAAAGCTGTCTATTTTTTTTATTACGCGAGTGAACTGACAACTCTACTTGTTTTAGTAGTCTCTATCATTAAACCTGTATTTTTATAATTCGTGAGAGCAATAGTTTCAAGTTTAATTATATTAAATTATTGAATAATAATATTATTGGTAGATATATAGTTACATATTATATAGCCTAGGTACCTCTGGTGCCTCTCTCCCACGCAAAGAAACATTTGTTTATTAACTTTTCATGTGAAATTTAACGACTTGCAGTCAAATATTTGTTAAGAATAAGTATAATAACTCACTTAATCTGGCCGAGCGCTTTCGAATCTATGAGATCCATCTTCAGAGGCGTGGGTTCCTAGATCATCATGTCAGTTTTTTGGTTAGAAGTGTTGTGGTTTTTGTAAAATGTGATCAAAATGTTTGTGAGATTTAAAATTTAGTTGTTCATTGAGAATGTTTTGTTTATTGTGTGTGGTGTGTTTGTATATTTCATGTTACAAAACATTCTCAATGAACAACTAAATTTTAAATCTCACAAACTTTTTGATCACATTTTACAAAAACCACAACACTTCTAACCAAAAAACTGAAATGATGATCTAGGAATCCACGCCTCTGAAGATGGATCTCATAGATTCGAAAGCGCTCGGCCAGATTAAGTGAGTTATTATACTTATTCTTAACAAATATTTGACTGCAAGTCGTTAAATTTCACATGAAAATTTAATATTAACAACGCAGTTCGTCATGGAACAAGAAATCCAGAAACATTTGTTATTCTTTATTGACTGTTATCATGAAATATGTATTTATATTGCTGACTATTATTATGAAATTTATATTTTTATACCTGAATATTTCTCTCTGTTATTAGGTCTGTATTCACAGGCTATAAATACATCTGTTACTGAATACAATAGGTACCGTACCTGTTACTGGGGGCTATATTTATACATTTTTCTCTAATACCGGTACTTTATTATGTTAGTTTTTTAATGTCTTAATTTATTTTTTTTATTAGGATCGAATTGGAGACTTTAGAAAATTGCTGTTTATTACAATAATAATTATTAAAATGAATTATAGAATTATTTTGCTGCATAGAGGATAAGTGTATGAACCTACCACACCTGATAGACCAGTTGGGTCAGAAAAAGAGGCAATCATGGCAGCTAAGCGAGCTTCATCTTCAACAGTGGTAGCTTTCAAGGCAGTGTCAATTGAAATGTACCCTTTTTTAAGCTTGTTAGCATTCTCGTAGGCAGCAATAGCTTTCTGGACTTTCTCGTTATCTTTGATAGTTAGGAATGCTTTCTTTAATTTTGCTAATCTTTCAGCATTAGCTGGAGCCTTCAATGCATTTATACTAATACGTGCCAAACCAGCAGTAGCAATGTTGAATGCTAGTTGACCAGCAGAACCAACTTGTCCTAATATTGCTGATGCACATGCCGAGGAGGGTTTTGCAGATCCCATACCACAGTTAACCCAGCCAGATGGTGGCAGGGACCAGCAAACAAAACCAACACCATAATAACCAGGATTGCATTTGGGGTAACATAGACCAGCATCCAACTCTTGACCAGGTGAACAGGTACCGATTTGTGGGCTGCCAATTATGATTCGTTTAGCGCAAGAAAGATCAATTCCAGGGTTCAATCCAAGAGCAGGGCAATCAGGTTGGCTAGGACGACAAATGCAGCAGCCGAATGCCCAGTATCCTGGCGCACATTTGGGATAGACAATAAGAAGATGCTTTTCACAACCGTCAGGATGGTCTTGTAGGCAGCGTTTCCACATATTGCTATCATTCAACGGATCACCAAATTTCCAAGGGTAACCAACGCCACGTCCATATTCAGCATCAGTGGCGTACCGAGGTTTCAAGCGCCCTGGAGCGGAAGTGTCTTACGATCCCCCCCCCCCCCCAAAAAAAAAATCAGTTATACTCAACCACCCGATCGGGTTGATATTAATATAGTGGTCATTTAATGAAACAACGGCATTTTACCCGCCTCTTACTACGCCGTATTTTTCAGAAATGCGAATCTCCGATGAATAATTTTTCGCCAAGCCAGATTCTGCTTTTATCACTTTTATCAATTTCCAAACAGCTTGTTTTGGATTTTTTCACTTTTCTATAAATTCATTTGCAGTTATTCTTTTAGCATTTTGCAAGTCATTCCTATAAAAAATTTCTTGTATTTATCTTATAAATACTGTATCTAATATATAGAATTCAAAAGTGAAGTATTTCAGTCCTGTTCTTAGTAATATAAAAACCATTGAACCTTTTTCAATTTATTTTTCTAAAATAAATTCAAAGTCTTCATTCAATTACTTGTAATTGTTATACCTTTTCCCACCCAATTAACATTGTTTTGGCTTTGCTACTTTTGACTCGACTGTTTTGCATTCTGTCTGGTTGTAACGCATTTGCGGCTGAACGCGTGAACCGATTTATTTTAAATTTGACATTTTAGTAATGCGCAGCGATGTATTCATACGGTTTTTTAAAATTGTGTTGCATTTTACCCTTTTGGCCTTCATTATAGTAATACATATTTTTGTAAGTAAAAGGCAATTTTCTCTCAACAACGGTGCGCCCCTCAGAGCCATGCGCCCTGGAGCGACTGCTCCACTCGCTCCATTATCGGTACGCCACTGTTCAGCATGGCGACAAAACAGTCCATCATTGCGGAAACCTGACGGACAAACCGAATGGCAATCGAAACCAAACCGGCTGTACCCGGCTGGACACTCGTAGTAACAAAATAAACCAATTCCCACTTGATTTTCACCACAACCTTGCGGGATTTGACCGATTCCACGCGTATAGGTGTCTTTCCAACAAAAGTCACTCGTACATTTAACAACTGCAATCACGGCACACAAAATGACGCTTGAGCTGAACATTCTTGAACGAACAATGTCAATGTCAACGAACAATTGAGTTTTAAAATTGGAGTGCTTCGATATCGCGTGCATAACTTAGTAAATTTTCCGATATTCGATATCGATACCAACTGAATATTGAAGTACTGTTTCGAAATAGGCTGTCGATGTATTTAGTAACGGAATGAAAATGAAAGTATTGTATCAATAGCTTAACTTAGCTTAGGCCTACGTTGCAAAGATTATACAGAACGACCCATACCCTCGAAATAGTCTGAACGACACAGGGCCATTTTGAAATGGAAAAACCCCAAGGAATGAAACACTTATAAGTTTATATACCGGCTATTAATTTGCAGAATTTAAACAACAGTTTCTACCAAGGTTATTACAAAAATTATCTTGTTATCTAGCATACTCACCCAATGACTAGCACTGAACTCAATTTTTTAAATGAAAAAATAAATTTTATTATTCTTATTTCTCATAGGCCTACAGTGAATATTGCATGATGCAAATATTGTATGATTTTATGTACTGTATATGCAAATACCTTGGTCAGACCTACAGGGTCAGACCTACTAGTCTACTAGTTCCTAATTGTAAAATTCCCGACTTTTCCCGACCAAATTTCCAAAATTCCCGACCTCTAAAGTTCTATAATACCTATTTTACTTCAGGTAATATATTCTACGATATTTCGATAAACGGCGGTAGTAACTAAGACTCTTTTACCTAGACATTGTAAGGGACTCCTCGGGCTTGCAGGTATGAGAACCCAAGAACAGCGGAGGCAGATGCAACACCGATAGCGTGAATTAGTCTGCAATGTTGATTGCTTATTACATACACAGGGGCGGATCAAGCAGCAGATTGGGGGGGGGGGGGGGGGGGAATACCTGAGAGATTATAATGTATCACCAAGCACCATGATGGGAGGAGGGGTAGCCCGGGGTGTTTTACAATGAGGCCTAAAATCATGAATTTGAAGCAATTTAGGTGAAAGGTTTTCTTGAAATGAAACCAACTTTCCAAATTTAATTGTTCACCTATTCCTGTAATGATATAATATTATATTGTTAATATAAAATTATTCATGACGTCCTTTACTGCAAAAAAAAAACTTTAACTAAGAGGTGTAAATAGAATATAATTTCTGAGTGTAAATAGAAATGTAATAAAAATGTCAAGTTCAACCCATAATTTAATGTTTTTATCTCACATAAACATTAAGTGAGAATATCACATTGAAATAATATGAACTTTACTACAAAAAAAAAAATATGTTATTGGTTAAGACAGCAGCTATCAATTGAATTGAAAGATGATATTCTATGAATAGATAATATGAATCCTGGGAGCTGACTAGATTTATCACAGAAGAATTATTTCTAAAAAATCCCTTCGTCCTCTTTTTAAACTTATCATTGGGCAGAGTTCTTGTTTCCAGGGACAACCATTGTTTCCTTTTAGTCCCGCTTTACATTCACATAGATAACACAATAATTATCACTCAAAATCCTTAGTCCAAAAATGTCTCTTGACTGTCTGCTGTAAAACTATTGTCCAAGAAACAATAGAGATTTATTCGAAAAATAATTACATTATGAGGTACTTGTTTCTAGAAAGTATAAAATTACGAAATACAAATTTTAATAACCTCCTTTTAATGTGTATCGTTACATCACACAAATCAGTAGCACAACTACAGGGCCAGTCTAAGGTGGAGGATGACCAATGATGTTGCTGGGAGAGTGTCTCTTGGTTGGACATATTTAAAATAAAATGTAATATATTCATCGTAAGCGTATGCCCAAAGGTTTTAGTCAGCATTCGCTACATGAAAATATATATTGCATTATAACTAAAATTATTTTTAACAGTGATACTTCGCTGTATCGGTTTATTCGATATTTGAATAATAATTGTTATATTATAATAACCGCCTAATTGTTTCTTTTGTTTTCAGCAACGCAACGTTGGCCAAGTCCGTGGAATGAAAGCTGATGGAGATTAAAACCTTATTCGAAATAAATTTTGTGTTACATCATTCTTCACCAAATTTTGATGTAATTAAAACTCATAAGTTGTTGCTCCATCATGAATTGTTATATTACTAATAATTATTGTTGTTTTAAGTTGGGTTCTGTTACCAGTTATGAATAGATGGAACTTATTTCAAGAGTACATTATTATCAAATATAAAATAGATGTATAAAATATAGATATAATAAATAAAGATAGATAGAAATATAAAATAAATATAGATAATGTATCACTTATCACTCTAGTAACTACTTTTTTTTTTTGCTGAAAATATCCAGCCTTCAAGTTGAATGAAAACATACTGGTTATCTTCCAACTTGCAAGAAGTTTATTCTAATTCATTATTTTTTAATTCAGTTCCATCCGTTTGAGTGGATAATAATTGATGTTAATTATAATTGTGATCAAACGGTTTTTTGATAATTTTGTTGCTGGCTTTAATAATATTGTGAAATTCAGCCAACTTAATTTCTTACTAATATTTAAATGTTGTACTTGAACAATCCATTCCCTTTTTTTGGTACTTTATTTTTCTATTCAAATATTGATAGCAATTCCAAGTAGGTGTATTCGTATTCTTTCTAATATTATGCTCAAAATCAGTATTTATTAAAAATCTTTCATTGCTTCCATCAATTATTTCAGAATAATAAATTTATGTAGTGCAAGAACGCACTAGGCGTGTAATACAACATAGATATTAGCTTATCTTCAATCTTTATAAGGTTTTGACATTTTTAAAAGTGTTTTGATTCACTTAAGTCAAAGAAAGTCATTATGTGTTGATTGAGAACGTTCGTGTTCAAAATCACGAACAATGCTTTATGAATATTAAATTCCTGGATTTCTTGTTCCATGACGAACTGCGTTGTTAATATTAACTTTTCATGTGAAATTTAACGACTTGCAGTCAAATATTTGTTAAGAATAAGTATAATAACTCACTTAATCTGGCCGAGTACTTTCGAATCTATGAGATCCATCTTCAGAGGCGTGGGTTCCTAGATCATCATGTCAGTTTTTTGGTTAGAAGTGTTGTGGTTTTTGTAAAATGTGATCAAAAAGTTTGTGAGATTTAAAATTTAGTTGTTCATTGAGAATGTTTTGTTTATTGTGTGTGGTGTGTTTGTATATTTCAAATTGTTCCAAGGTGTTGAGTTCGTGTCCTTTAGATTTTATGTGTAGAATGTGTAGGTTGGTACTGATGTCAGTAAAAGTGTGTCCAGTTTGAATGATATGGTCGGCAAAATTCGATTCAGCTTTGGAAGTCAGGGCTTGAAAATGTTCCTTGTAACGTTGTTTGAATGTGCGGCTTGTTTGTCCTATGTAGAATTTGTTACAATCAGAGCAGTTTAGTTTGTAGATCCCTGGGAGATCGTATTTGTTTGTGTTCAGTGTGGTTTTGAGTGTAAGTGCATTTTTTATTTTGTTTTTTGTTCTGAATGAGATGGTGTGGCCGGCTTTTTTGAAGATTTTTGCTAGTCTGTGTGATTGTGGATTAATGTATGTCATTGTGATGTATTTTTTGTCAGTGGTGTTGATGTTCTGTTTTTTGTTTCTTATTTTATGATTGAGTTTGTCAATTAGGTCGTGTTTGTAGCCGTTTTCTTGTGCTAGGTATTTTATTGTATTTAGTTCAGTGTGGTAATTGTCGGTGGATAGCGGTGTATTGTTGAGTCTGTGTAGCATTGACCTGAATGCTGAGTGTAAAGCAGAAACTACCTTCATCAAGGAGAGCATCAAACTTTTATATAAACAGAAAGACTCACACAATTTGGAACTTCTCAAACTACACCTATCTATCACACATAAATATGGACACAGTTTCTTCCTTGAGTTAGCAGAAACAACAAACACTTGGGTACAACAAAAACTTAACAAAATTAAACAAAGACATGACAAAAAAATACATAACCTAACACCTCCAAAAACGACAATTCAATCATCTCACATTTTTTACAGTAAAACTGTTGACCTAACAAACGTAGATTTCACAGAAACCGAACTCAACTTATTGAACAAAGGTCTCAAACATAACCTGAACTACAAAAACAACAAATCCACATCAAAAAACATTGTCATTGAAACAGAAACAAGCATCCAACGCACAGACCCACAAATACATGATGAACTTAGAATAGAAACCTACAACACAATAAAAACAAACAGCTCACAACCACACCCACCCATAAATTCAGAAAACCACACCATAAAAGAATTGAAACACAAAGCTCTAACTCACAATCTCACCTATATCAAAGCAGACAAAGGCAACACTACAGTTATCATAAACAATGAAGAGCTCAACAAAAAAACACTTGACTACATAAACAAAAACAACATTTAACAACTACACACTGACCCCACAAATGTTTTCCAAACAAAAATCAAACAAATAATCAACAAGACAAATCATATAATTAATAATTCACAAAAAAGAAAACTGAAACAAATACACCCTTCTGCACCATCACTTCAAACACTTCCCAAAATTCACAAACCCAACATACCTATTAGACCAATTGTAAACTACCAAGAAGCACCTGCCTATAAACTAGCAAAACACATAGATCAAACACTGAGAAAACTAATTAATATCAACAACAACACATACATAAAAAACAGTAGTGATCTTATCACAAAAATAAAAGACACACAAATTCCTCACAACTCCACTCTTGCATCTTTTGATATAACAAACCTATACACCAACATACCTGTCAATGAAACAATAGAAATAATACAGAACATCCTTATTCACAACAACACAGCTACAGAACATATAAATGAAATAATAGACATCCTAAAAATCATCACTCAACAAAATTACTTTACCTTCAACAACAAATTCTACTCACAACCTGATGGACTGCCAATGGGCTCACCAATCTCAAGCATATTTGCTGAAATCTATCTCCAACACTGCGAAAACACTCATATACTCTTTAATAACAAATTTTCACAGAACATAATATACTGGCACAGATACGTAGATGATGTTCTATTGCTATACAGAGGAAACAAAAGACAATGTGAACAACTTCGATCATACATAAACAAAATACATAAGAACATTCAATACACAGCTGAATATGAGCAAAACAATGAGGATAATCTCAGGTACTATAAGATCGACACCTATGTACTGGTTACCAGTCTTGAGTAACATCCCCCCACCTAGACTCCGCCGATCCTGTTCACTTCTCAGAGAATTTAACCGTATTATGAATCATACTCAACTGCCCATACATGAGGATATCCCAGCTCTAAGCTTGAACCGACTGGTGTCAAGACACCCACCCTTAAGTACTGCAAAACAGCTCCAATCTGAAAAGTTCCTCATTGAAGAGAGCTGGAGGGAAGAATGGCTTGAAAATGCCCCCCTCAGTGTGTGCTTGGATTACCCCGTCGGGGAAAATGTGGCTGGATTTACTCTGCGCAGGCGGGAGTGGACTATGCTGAACAGAATCCGGACAGGGCATGGGCGTAGTGCGGCGGCACTGTATGACTGGGGAAAAATAGCGCAACCTCATTGTGACTGTGGAGAGACTCAACAGACTGTAAAACACATAGTCAGACACTGTCAAAGGCGAGCTTATTCAGGTGATATTTGTGACTTCAGCGAACTGACAGAAAAGAAGTCACAGAATATATAAGAAACCTGGATATTCGCCTCTAAATAAATAAAATCAGCACAATCTGGCACTATGTATGGATAGCTTGGTTTTATAGTGATATATATATATTTTATTTTATTTTTAAAGATTTATATTGGTGACAAGAGATGATTCTTACTGAATATGCTATACGATAAGCCATACGCTAAACTAAACTAATGAGCAAAACAATTCAATAAACTTCCTAGACCTCTCAATTACAAAGAACACAAACCAACAACACAGCTTCAACATCTACAGAAAACCAACAATGACAGATACCCTAATACACAGCACCTCCAATCATCCAACACAACACAAACACTCAGCATTCAGGTCAATGCTACACAGACTCAACAATACACCGCTATCCACCGACAATTACCACACTGAACTAAATACAATAAAATAACTAGCACAAGAAAACGGCTACAAACACGACCTCATTGACAAACTCAATCATAAAATAAGAAACAAAAAACAGAACACCAACACCACTGACAAAAAATACATCACAATGACATACATTAATCCACAATCACACAGACTAGCAAAAATCTTCAAAAAAGCCGGCCACACCATCTCATTCAGAACAAAAAACAAAATAAAAAATGCACTTACACTCAAAACCACACTGAACACAAACAAATACGATCTCCCAGGGATCTACAAACTAAACTGCTCTGATTGTAACAAATTCTACATAGGACAAACAAGCCGCACATTCAAACAACGTTACAAGGAACATTTTCAAGCCCTGACATCCAAAGCTGAATCGAATTTTGCCGACCATATCATTCAAACTGGACACACTTTTACTGACATCAGTACCAACCTACACATTCTACACATAAAATCTAAAGGACACGAACTCAACACCTTGGAACAATTTGAAATATACAAACACACCACACACAATAAACAAAACATTCTCAATGAACAACTAAATTTTAAATCTCACAAACTTTTTGATCACATTTTACAAAAACCACAACACTTCTAACCAAAAAACTGACATGATGATCTAGGAACCCACGCCTCTGAAGATGGATCTCATAGATTCGAAAGTACTCGGCCAGATTAAGTGAGTTATTATACTTATTCTTAACAAATATTTGACTGCAAGTCGTTAAATTTCACATGAAAAGTGAATATTAAATGTTGTTGTCATTTGAAATATGAAATGGAGAGATATGCGCTGCCGTCGATAAGTTCCAAGAGACTCTCGGTACAATAATTACAATAGTAATTTGTAATTTGGAGTAGTAGACCTCTCAAGATAAATTGAAGCAATATACATGGCTATTTATCCCAAAACTGGGTAATCGCCGAGAAATGTTTTGAAAAATTACCTCTCTAAAGCCACATTTCAAGTGATTACAGGCATTAATTCTTCTAACTTATACTTCAACATACGTTACGGGACAATGCAAATTTTATCTAGGTCTTGTATTATTGTCAATGGGAGATCGGACATTACTATACTTGTATACCTCCACTTTTTTATACTTTGATCCCTTACTGCTCCTGATTGGGGTACCGTAGGATACTTGAAAATTTATTTAAAAAAAAAAAATTGAGGTGTACACCTTGAAAATGTTTTTAAAATAACAATTCATACAAAACCACATGTTAGCGATTCCTGTCATCTTCTTTGACTCTTGCCAAAAATTGTATCACAATAACCTTCAAAAATTCGAATTTTTTGTCTGGGGGGACGGGGTAGTATCCCCCTGATTCCTTCCCATAGTTACGCCACTGGCACAAACTGTTAATGAAAAATTAAATTCACAAGAAAAATTACGTATATTATTCCCAATTTAAAAATTACTCTATGATCATCCAAAATCTCCCAACAATATTTTGAGGATCCATGATCTGGGCTCTAGGGTGATTATCTGAGTGAATGTAAAATAGTGCTTTCATCTCTCTCCTACCAATTTCTATCCTTTTACATATTGTCATCTCTTTTCCACTTCTTCACTGTTTTTTATTATTTCCATTCGTTAAGAATTCTTCTTTTTCCTTATCCCCCCCCCCCCCCCGTGGATCCGCCACTGCGTTTACAAGAGGTCACTAATAATATAATAATTAGATGATTGGAACATTTCATCTGCTTTCTTTTTTCACACAAAAAATAGTAAATCTTATAAAATACAACAAAAACCCTTCGGGGGAATTGACCTGCCAATTAAAAGAAAATCACCCACTTCAGGGCAATGTAGGCTGATGACTCCATCAAAATAGCAAGTACAGTACCTACATATTGCAATTTGTTAAGGAATGTTAGAATAACATTAGTAGAGGCCAGATTAGAAATTTAAGCCATTAAATATTTTACTTAGACCTTGTAGGCCTACTTAAGAAAATCCTTTAAAATTTTACTCTACTGAATAACATTATTTTTAAACCCAAGGAGTTCTGAGCCCTTTCTATAAGTCTCTTTGGTAAGCTTTCATCATTATCATCTCGAATAATTGCAGTAATCGAAGGTGGTAAATGCCTATTTCATACAATTTGAGGTTTACTCATATTAAAAAAAGGCATAGTAGGCTTTGTAATCATACTCATGTTTAGAAATTAAAAATTAAAGATAGCTTGAGACTGAACAGTTGCTTTCAAAAATACGTTAACTTGTTTAAATTTCCTAATTCACGTTTTTACAACCTTGGACATAAAATATATAAGGTCAAATAAATTGAACTAATGGTATGGAGAATCACAGTGCAATAGCAAAACACATACAGTGGTGTAAAAAAATGGCATTTTATTATTTTATTGCAAAAATTTATTGACTAATTGTTCCCAGCTACACATCGAATTATTCTTGTTTCCTTGTTAGCCAATTTAATTATGCGCTCGTAACAAAAGCTTGTCAAAATACGTTTTACAATCAATTTTGTCATTTTCCCGACCAAATTCAAAATTCCCGACCTTTTCCCGACCTATTAAAATTCTCGACCTTTTCCCGACCAGTAGACACCCTGGACCACTATGTTGAAAACTAACTTAGGACACAAGCAACAAAGGAGGCTGACGAAGCTTCTTTTCAGAAGTGAAATGCATCCCTCCAATATAAGTGAGTAAAGACAATATATTAAATTGAAAAATTATGTCAGTTTTGATATTAGACAAGCAACAATTCTGTCTTAGCGTAACTGTAAAATTAGTCAATTAAGTCATTTTAGAAATAACTGCAACGTTAACTAAAACAGTACAATAAATTGACTAAAAGGTAATGAGAAGGCCAGAGGCGGATCCAGGATTTTTTCAAATGCATAGAATCAATTTTTAGGCCTTTAATTAGCCTACTCATAAACTGAAAAAATTGCTGCTAGTTTTGTACAAATAATTGTATTATAACGAAATAAATTTAAAATGATTATGATCCACAACGTGCTCGGACCTCAAAACTTATGAAAAGTAAGAAACAATCATTTTTCTGTTCATGGGGTTAGAGCTAATAAGAAGGAAAATAATAGATATCCTCAGTGCTTTTCATAATTACATGAACTGTTGGTACTATCGATGATAATGACAATATAACGAAGTTGTTTACAGCACTTTCTTTTGCGAATAGTAACTTATATCGGACGCATCTTAGGTCCTGAGTCCTATCCTCAGCGAACAGAGAATACATATATTGCTATACAGTTCTGAAAAAGAGCATGCATTTTCTGTTCGCTGACGATGGGACTCGGATCCTGAAACGCGTCCGCTACTACTCACAAAAGTAACTTATGTGCTGTTGTAAATACAAGATTATAATCTTAATTATTAACATCAATATCTTTTCAGATATATTATCTATGTATTTATTGAAATTGATAGTAGTTAAGCATATTTTAAAAAGAATGAACACAAAATGCCAGAAGGCCACGTTATGTGCCTAAATAAATTAATTTTTAATCTAGTTCTTGTGTCATTGTCAATAGAAAATCCGGATTTTCTTAAATAAAGAAAATTTAAGCAGGCCTAATTGAAACTATTGCCATTCCATTTCCCTACTTTTCATCTTTTTTGAGATGGGGTACCATACTTAAACATTTCTCTCAAAGAGAGGTTTGGGGGTATTTCCCAGGAACCTTTTTTAAAAATGAAATAATTTCTCTTAAACTATATTTTAAACGATTCGAGACATGAATTCATATATTGCAACATTTCAACCCACTTTATTAATTTATTCATGACAAAACTACAATAGCTATGTCTATGTGTCAAAAAAAATTTGATCTAGTTCTTGAGTCATTGTCATAGTGTGATACCGACCGTTATTGTTTTATTAAAAAGTTAAAGCAGGCCTTCCTGAAACTATTTATATTAGTTTTTTGATCCTCACCTTTCCTGACTCAGGTACTGTGCATCTACACACTCAAATGTTTCTTTTAAAGAGGAGGTTTGGCGGTATTCCCCGGAAATAATAATTAAAAAAAAAAACACTAAATCCACATTTTTTAGTGATTTCAGTCATCATCTTTGACTTTTGACAAAAGATGTACGGTAAATAAAGGCTTGCTTATATTCCAAAATTTATTTTGTGTCTGGGGGATGTATTCCCTTGTTAGTTACGCCACTGTTAGTTACACGAACAATGAATACATAAAAAATTAATCCATCTTTAAGAAGTGTGTAACATTACAAAATAAGTTTAAACCATTCATTACATAACACAATCTACAAGTATGCATAGTGAATTGTTCAAATTAAAGTGATTTTTGCTCCTTACAAATCATAAAAATTTAGATTGATTCTGCCCCCCTCCCCCAGCTTGGTGCACCCCAAGGACGGGGCCCATTGGTAAATCAAGCCCTGGAGAGGCGTCACCAAATTGTGTGACAGCTGACACAATTACAACTACTGTAGTTTTTTTTTTACAATAAATAAATAAGGTTAGTGAAAATATTATTTTAATCTTATTCATTATGGCTATCTACCATATTTGCTATATGCCATATGGCTATCTTCTCAATTTAAATAAGATTATTATAAAAGGGTATTAAAGAAAAGTAAAAAAATAGTCGGGTGGATTACTATACAATCAAATAAATTGTATTACATATCAAATAATAGTAAAATCGTTGATTCTGTAGACCTATAATATTTACATTGGATTTCAGCAAATTTATTTTATCTCTGGGGGGATATTAAAAGTGTTACTATTTAATAAACACTGAACATTAAATAATAAATAAATTAGTGAAAGCAGAGGGGACAAACGAACTTGGCAGATTCTACTAATACGGCTAGAGTATTTAAAAACAATTTGTTAGACACTAGAGTGTTTTCAAAATAAGTACCAAATATGAGAAATATGAGAATATGATATGAGTATCAGTGGACTTTGTGCACCAAACCACTTTTCAATTATAACACAAAATAAAATAGAGTAATTAAAAAAAAATAATAATAATAAAATAATTACACTTCTAAGGAGGGTTTCGATTTTAAGCAAAATAAAACTATAACAATAATTATTTACTAGTAAAAAAAATGTTACACCACCTGAAGAGGCGCCCCCCCCCCTTTTGGATCCACCCTTGGAGAAGGCAAATGAAATCAGAAACAAATCTTTTCTTAAAATATAATAATCAACCAGTGGAAGTTCATTCAACAAGTTTAATACTTACTCAACATGAAATAGTGAGTTTTTAAAACTTTTCAATACAAAATAGTAAAAAAATCAGTATATTGTGCTCAGTATTGTACAATTAAAATTTCATCACTAATGGAGTCATTAAAAGTAAGGCACTTTACAAGACGAATGGGTATTCTTATGAAATTAACATATAGCAAACTTGAACATTCTAAATCTAAAGCTTATTAGCACATAAAAGCATGAAAGTGTCTTTGATTCTGAAGCATTAATCATCAGATAACAGTTTTACTTCAAAATGGTAACTAATTGGAATAATATATTGGATACAATATCTATTAGGGCACGAACAGTAAGAAACACTTATCAAACATTTAGAATGAATATACATGGGACAATACTATATTTAGGTCTTAGAAATTCAAGCGAAAATACATAAAATACACCTTATTATTTCCAAACCTAAAGATTACAATAAAGAGGTAAGTGATTACAGATATATTCAAACAGTAGATTCGTATCTCAACAAATAAATTACTAAAATATGAATTGGGCCGGCTCTGGCTTAGGCTTTTTATTTGAGCTCCAAAGAAAATTTACGGATTCATGAAATTAATATCGAATTTTAAGTTTCTGTGCTTTTTATAATTATTATAAAAGAACTTTTATCCAACAAATAACAAGTGTTTTTGATAATGAAGAGCTTTTTGTTTCTGAAGCATTAATCATCAGATAACATCTTTACAAAAATGTCTCTTCCGGATTCAAATTAATATTATTTCAGCATATCATGAAAAATAATTTTGATCAATATTGTAAAATTGTAACCAATTTTCAATTGAACCGTCATAACATAACAGAATAACATAAACAAAATGTTGAAATCAATAAAGTTACCAATTTTCAATTGAACCGTCATAACATAACAGAATAACATAAACAAAATGTTGAAATCAATAAAGTTTTGTCAGTATATTTAGAAAAGAAGGCGTAATGCCAAGAGTTCAAACTATATCATAAAAAATATTTCAAAAATGAAACACTCAAACAAAAGTGAAATTCCTGTAATAGAATACGATTACTGCAGAATAACCTAAATTTTGAAACTCTCATTACATACGATTTTTTACCATTCAAGCCTCTTTTTCTGTGTAAAGTATAGTTGTATCACCAGGTTGAGATAATACTTATAAAAAAGTTAGGTGAAAAATATGACGAATGAGCAAGTGATTTCTGTGAATAATTCTGTAACTAAAACTATCTGCACTGATGATATTGATACCTCAATGGCACTGGCAATAGAAATGTTCATTATTAAAGCCATCCAAAATCAAAATATTACGAGTGTCTAGAGTTGTGAAAGCTAACCAGTAATATTTTTATGAAAATTAAAAAATATCACTAGTATATTATAATAAAAAATGAAATGTGATCAGTAGTTGAAATTAAAATAGTATACATTCGTCATAAAATTCTGTTTACTCGATTGAACCCTAATTTACTTAATTTAATTTATAGTGATAAAAGAATTGAGAAACGAGCACTGCGCGCAACAATATTGCTAGTGGTTAAAGTTAGTGGACAACAATAAAAAATAATTAATTAAGTTACTACTTTTATGCTTGGTATTCAAGGGAACTAGTATAAAATTGTATGAACTATACAATTGTATAAAGTATAAAATTGAAGATTAGTGGAATGGCTTGTAAAATTTCCGATTTAAGCTGAAATTTCCATCTTTTCAGAAGCATTACTAGATTCAGCAATACCAACGCACTTTCGAATCTCAAAGCCGATGGCGGCGCCCATTGGAGGGGGAACAGCGTTGCCAACTTGCCTGTGCTTATCCAATACAGTTCCATAGAAGCGATAGGTGTCGTCAAATCCCTGAGAACGAGCGCACTCCCTCACGCTCACCACACGAGACTCTCCTGGATGCAGGACTCGGCCCTGTTTTCCCATCGGCTCAGGGTTTGTAATTGTAGTACTAAAGAAGCCGTCCCAATTGATACGACCGTAAAGTCCAGCCCAATTATTATGTCTGTTGCTGGTATGTGGCAGACACCAAGGAATCAGGGTGTTAAACTGTCTATCCATGGGATCACATGACTTTCCTGTGGCACACGCACAAACTCCACGAAGAGCGCCAGTAGATGATTTGCCATTCTTTTTATCATGGTGCAAATATTGCAGCTTCTTTGTCATAGTGCCATTCGACAACTTGACTTCTATGTTTGGTAGATCTCTCCAATCAGATCCTGACTTGGTAGGAATCTGTGCAATTCTCGCCAACACAAGTGGAGACATTTCTTTGCAGATGTGATCGGTCAACACTGGTTGGTACTGGTTACCCCTTATAAGTCTCTGGAAATGCGATTGAGGCTCCATATTGTAATGTATTTCGTGAACATTGGCTCCATTGGCTATTTCTGGCAAGTCTGACATTGCATCTCTCACAGTAATTGTCCTTCTAGGCGCTGATTCCATCCATTGGCAATTTGACACATAAGTTTTGTTATCAACATTGACAGTTAAATGTGTGGTCTTGGGACAGAATGTGTGAGTAGGCTCAGGGAAGTTTGGAAGAATTTCTCCTGGAGCAGCAGCTAAAATGATAGCTCTTCGTCTTGTTTGAGGTACCCCATAATTTCCGGCTTGCAGAACTCCAAAAGTACATTGATATCCCATACGGACAAGACACCTTAATGAAAGCTTCAACACCATACTTCTTTTAAAAGACACAAAATTTCTTACATTTTCTAATACAAAAAATCTAGGACGATAGTAGTCACAATAAGAAAGATAAGAGACCACAAGTGAGTTTTTGAAAAGTGTATACTGCCTTGAATTGAAACGGTTCATTCCACTGAAGCCTTGACAAGGAGGACCACCACAAAGCAACTCAACTTCCCCTTTCAGAGGCAAAGATTGTCCCTTTTTTGATTTTGTTTCACCATTCATAACCTCTTTCAATATCTCATTGCAATCATCTGTCAAAACTACGCTGTCAGGATTATTGAGGCGGAATGCATGAGCTGCAGTATCGTCTTTTTCAATCGCCCAACACGTCTTGGCAATACCAGCTTGATGCAGACCTTCTGAAAGTCCACCACACCCAGCAAATACATCTAGGCACCGCAAAGGTCTTGAAATGCCTGGCCATGGTCGAGCACAATCTCCTTTTTTCTCATCAAGTTTAACACAGCTTTTCACTTTGAATTTACCTTTTCCCTTTCCTTTTAATCCTATGTTCATGGCTGATGAAGGCGGATCATTAAAAGTACGGTTGGAGCTGTCATATGCTTGACTGAAATAGAATCTGTGAGGACCTCCTCTGGCCCATTCATCCTCACTGCAGTCAAAATTTTCATTGTAACTAATGTAACACTTTCCAGTAACTTGACTGAAGTTCACGTTGGTTTCTGAAATAAACAGACAAAAAATGAATCAGAAGTTTTTTATTGAAGAAATAGGTTGCACTAACCAATACTTAGGTTGGATAAGGTTGAGACAATTGATTATTGATTACAATTGAAACATTTTACGAAGTAAATTGGATTTTATTATAGTTGGTTTCATGTTGAGTAGGAAAAATTCCCAGCTTTGTTGCTATCTTTTCAACCAATGTCTTTTTGGGCTGATTTTCTTAGGCTATTAGTCATTACGACCCATTTTACCTTGTATAATGAGCATTTAGCAGAAAGTAGGCATATAATTGTAAAATAAGATTAATCATTCTATTAACAGAACAGCAGAATACAAGAATTCCAAATTTGGATTTAGACAATTTTTTCTTATTATATTTGATTTAGTGGGCGCGCTCGAAAATTTTATGACATTAGATTAACGACATCGGTGAGCAAATACAATGCAAACTTTTATTAACGCACGCTATTAAACAAAGACAACTTTAATATTAGCTTAATTTAATACTAATATTAGAAGACAATTTTTATATTTGTGTGAATCGAGGGATTCACTAGACAAGGAAGTTTGTAAATACAGTACTACACAAAATTATTTCTGGTGTAAAAGAAGGCTATATAAACTGCAAGTACAGTATTTAAACTTACGCTCATCGGACCAATATAGCAGATTCAGATCGGCTTGATGTACAAGATTGGATCCTTTGTGTGTATTCTCAGGACGGTACATTTTATTCACAGTGATTGATATATCTTTTCCATCCTGTTTCGTCATTATCGCAGTTATGAAGCCAATGTTGAATGGCTGTGGCGTTGCATCATTGCAGCCCTTGACACGGTCAGACGTTTTTCGATAAAATTCAGGGTAAATGTTTTCATCGACCTAAAAGCAAAATATTTTCTATGAATTAATTAGAAAACTATCTCTTTTATTACAGTATAAAACACATTTTATTTTTTCATCTTTTCATCATGCGTGCTTTACAAACCCATTTTTCAATAGTAAAAATTGTTCATTATTTACAAACTTCTCTTAATGAGCAAGTTTGATAATTTTCCATGCACAAGTGAATATTCTTCTTTTCGTTCATGGAAATGAGTAGAACATCCAAACGGTATTACTAAAGGGTTAGATTCTTATCATCAGTTTCACCTTTTAATTCTGGTTTTATGAAATTTCAGTTTGGCACAGAATTATGCGATATTCAACTGGAATCAAAGTGCATTATTGTTCATACATTAAAATTTGGTACATAAACGACCTTCCAAAATGTTGGATGTCCTCCCGGTGGTGACGCCCGTGGTTTCACACATAACTAGCTTTGGGTAGCCGATGTCATTTACACGGCATAATTGCATTGCATCATATGATTTAAAATCGGGTAAATGTGAAGTGCTCCATATGATACAATGATCGGCCAGATAAACGTCACCGGTTAAGAGGTGTTAAGTAGTAGTAGTAGTATACGTAGTATTAAGTAGTGCATAAGATTTTCAGTAGTGTTTAGTAATAGTAGTAGTACACAGTTAGTAGTAGTATATGCAGTTTTAGGTAGTGTGTAAGATTTTAAGTAGTGCGTGTTCAAAAAATAACCAATGACACCTCCTGACTTTTATCTGAAGACGTTGCAAAGGAAAATATGCTTATTATGCTACTTATATTTGTTAAATGAGGAAATTGGATAAGACCTAATTGTAGTGTGATTGATGCCAGATTCTGAAAAAAAAAACAGCAAAATTGATTCAAGCAGGCAGAATAAACATCAGTGTTCTTTATAATGCTACTTTTCATAAGTCAGTAAATGCAAGTGATACTTCAGTAAACTTTATTGACATACCGAGTATTTCAGAAACTATTATTCAAAAAATTGGAAAAATTTAATTTTGAATATGAACCCTAAATGAGTATAAAAATTGGAATATAAAAACGATACAACGTTCCTTTCACGGCAGCTAGCCCGGCTAGGAAGAGCTAAGAAGGAGCAGTGAACAGGTAGTTGCGATCCAATACAACACCTTTGCCACTTATTTCGATGGCAAGAGAATATCAAATGTGTAAGCGTAGTGAGCAAGTCTCTCTATGCGAGCACACTAGCAAATCTGTTCCAAGGAATTGACCTTGACTCAGTCAATACAATACTGTTCTTGAACCAAACTTGTACAGCTGGGATAGTAGGATAGATCGTGGTATTTCGGCAAACTTCCCTGCATGAGAGGTTTATGTTAATAATTGATAGTTATAAGTTACACAAAATATTAATAAAATATACTTCACTCGGATCAGGAGAACGATCCTATAACTGCGCAATTTTATTGTAGGCATCGGCGCACACCCTGCGCAGACAAAATAATGTTGTTTTATAACTCACCTGGTCAATTGAAATATCTTGCTTCTGATGGGAAAAGTTCAACTGGTTTTTGAACTTGAAAGTTCCCGGTTTCAAAAATACCGATGAGCCCACTCTGTACTCTTCATCCTGCCATTTTACAACTCCATACAGAATCTGGAGAAAAGAAGGGAAAATTATCAACACAATTGCAGGTTGCAAATAAGAGAATAGAAAAATGTTTTGATCTCCATTTTTTCACACGAAATACTGTGGAATGAGATATCAAACATAATATGTTTTCATATTATTATCAACAGTCGGAAGCTATTAATAATAATAATAATACTAAATTCAGAATTAAGAACAGTGATGCAATAAATGTATTCAATTATTCGTCTCAATCAGAGATTTTTCAGTAGAATGATTTATTCAATTGCTATACAGGGAATTTCAGGAGTAATCTAACAGACTGCACAAGCTTATTTTTCATAGCAATACAGCAATGGAAAAAGTTTATATATCGAAAATGCTTCTTCACAAAAATGAATATTGCAGCTATTCCAATCAATTTCCACATTCATAACTTTGTAGTCCCTTCAATCTCTTCATTAAGGTGTTAAATTGAATAATTTACCGAAAAATGAGCTGAAAAATTGAATCAAAGAACGATAAAAGTCTGGGACAAGAGTAATTATTGAGAAGTTCCGCAAATTCTGGAGCTAGAGTAATTATTTAGTTATTCTGTAAATTCCATGAGAGGAATAAGCTTTGCAGTCTTGCAAATTCCTCTTGAAACAACATATGCAAAGTTTTTCAGGAAGAATATATATGCCGTACTGCTTCAGCTCATTCTCACTAAAATGAAGAAAAAGCTCATAGACCCGGAAACGTTTCGTTACAGGAATAAAGATGGCTAAAGTTGCCAACTATCCCTATCAATTTACTTAATTCTCTAGGACCTTCATTTTTGTGATAAATTGATAAGGTTTCATATAAAAGAAGCTGAAAATCGAATAAAACAAGTTATAAGTCGCTAACAGTAATTTTCGAGACTTTCAATAAAATGTGCAAAAATAGCCCAAAAATACTGGGTTTCAAGTTTGACGTGGTTTAAGTTGTTCATTTATCGAAAAAAAAACTTTTAACCAACAAAACTTGTAGATAATTCAATTTTGAAAATAAAATGTTCAATCACTCAATAGCCTATATTGTACGTAAAGCTCATAAAATCGGGGTTTATTGGATCAAAACACAAGAATAATAAGATGAAAGAAAGCAGCTGTACAAAAACAGTGTTTCGACCAATAGAACCAGATTTTATGACTTGGGGGTGTGTTTTTGGCTATTGGACAATTGAACAGTTTATTTTCAGAATTTATTTCTCTACAATTTACGTTGGAAAACCCCAGTTTATCAATAAATAAAAATGTTACTCCAGTTCAAACTAAAAAAAAAACGTGTTTTATAACCATTTTCAACTATTTTGTGAAATGTCTGAATAATCACGTTAGTTACAGACTAGTAACATGTTTTATTCGATTTTTTTAGCTCCTTTTACATAAATTTGTTTAATTTTACATGAAAATCCTATCGATTTCTAAATGAGTAAATTGGTAGCGATAACTGCCAGCTTCAGCCAACTTTGTTTCTGTAACGAAGCGTTTCCAGACCTATGTCTATATTATGAACTTTTCTTAATTTTGATGAGAGGAATGATCTAAAGCAGTATGGCAGATTCCTCATGAAACAACCTGTATAAGATACTAGATTAATATCTGACATTAAAAATGTAAACAATCTAAATGTCATGATAATTAGTTTTGGTTATTTTCAATAAAGGCAATTTTGGGCCCAAATTTAAGAATTAAGAAATAATAAGTTATTATTAGATTTTTACAAAGTAATTTTTAATTATTGAGAACCAAAATTAGGACTTATTGGGAATAATTATTAAGTAATAAGGAAATTAATCATTTCATTAAAAAATCCATACTTGATTGTTTGATTGTTGGTTTTCGAGTTTTTCATCAACAATTGGCGTTTTTCTTTTCTCTTCTTTATGAAGTCTGTCACACGAATTACAAAACCTGAAACAAAAAATGCCATTTATTTATCAATAAATTTGCAAATACTTCAACAGTCTGAGTTCAGGTTAGATTATAGCAGTTATGGAAGCGAAACTTCAAGAGCGAACGCCTCCGTAGTAGAAATGAACAAAAAAGCCATTAAATAATCATTACTACCTACTTCATTATCATTCTTTTCTGTTTCATTACTAATCACTCCTATTTCATTCATCAAATTGTGTATGTTGTACCTGGGGAGAAGAATACAGTAATCAAGAACTCAAATACAATGTATTAGAGGAGTACACCTACCGGTATTGCTTTTCTTCATCACCGCACATCGTCTCCTCTTCTAGTGACTCAAATCGGCAATAAACTGGATTGTATCTGGAATATTACAGCAAAACAAACCGGATAGAATTCAGAGTAATTTTCATTCAATTATTACTCCATAACACAAATTTCACACACTATTACATGTTCAATGTAAACTTAAAATATAAAAATTCCTGTATAAACTAAATAAAACAAAAAATTAATTGAAATGAAAAAAATGAAATTTTATGCAACAAAAACTGAAGAATTGCCGCAACATTTTGTTTGTGACTAGTATATCAGCAAGGGTTAACTGTCATGAAGTTTTCAGATCGCATGTATTACAGTCTAGACTGGACTCCCATCTACTAGTAGGTCATAATAGGTGGATGGAGAATTTTTAAAACAGACCAGTCTCTTTTACATTATTTAGAGTAAAACCATTAAACGTTTGTAGAAAATCCGGACTACTACTACCAGCTTTAGAGTTTTAAAAGTTACATCAATCATTGACTTAGCAGTAGTGTTGACCAGCTACCAACCAGTGAGTGCTGAAAGATAGCCTACATCACCTATTGACTTTTTTCCACTCCATTCAAAAATCATAATAAAAACAAATTTATTTCAAACTATTACTGTTGCTCCTTACTTTTGGTGAGACCACGCTTGGAAAACACAAAATATAGTTGCCACTAAATCTTAAGAGTGACCATTTTTCTGAAAAATTTATGTTGTAAATTTCAAATCTTGAAATAAAAAGAAAGTAAAAAACTCAAAACAAAAAGTCAAAAGAAAATAAAAAAACTCACTTATTCCATTATTACAAGAAAGCTCACCTCATTTTATAAAAGAACGTTTTTTCGTCGTCGTCATTTTCAGTCTGCATTTCTGAAAAAGGCGTTCCACCCAATTCACACCAATTGGATGGTGGTGTGATCTTGTGAACCTTCACTTTTTCAGAGATAGCGTTTATTGGAACATTTCCACATTCGTACAACAGGAAAAGTTCCTGACTGTCAGAAGTTTCCCCTAGCACTGTGTCTATGCCCCGACTGAAAATATAAGAAAATCAATTTTCAGCAATGCGAAATATCAGTTTTATCAAACAAATAAAATCAAACTTTATTGCCAACTAAGAGCAGTGATACAAATAAAAAAAATTACTGGTCCTTTTTTTAATCTCTGGAATTACGAAACGAAATTTAACATGAAAATAAAACTAATAAAGACATTATTATAAAAAAATAGAACGTAGAATATACTATTTGTAATTCATATGAATAATGCTCAACCAGATAAATAGCGGGGCTCGTGGGCTATCTATGAATCTAATTCCAATTGCATAGGATGGAGAAGCTATTTTAAAAATCATATGAGAAGTAGGCCTAATAACCTTGCGTTTTTCCATAAAATATCCTTTAAATGCAAGCAATTTCGAAAATCCGTACACAAACATCGCTGGGCATACCTTAAAGGAAGATGCATGCAGTTTCATTGAATTAGGTCCACGTGTTCAGCCGTAAATGCGTTACAGACAAATACAAAACAGCCGACTTGAAACAGAAACCACTCTTCGTTCGGTCAATTACTGTAAAGGAAACCAATAAAAGAGAATAACATATTTTAGGCGCCGTTAGCAGAAGCTGAAGATTAAGCGCTAGTAGCGAGTCAAAAAATATTATAGTCATTCGTGGCATAAGCTCTAGTGGCTAGCAAGCGAAAAAATGTAGTGATCAATTTTAAAGAAGAAAAAAGTAGAAAACGGAAGAAAAATAAGATGACATTATTTATACAATTTTTAGATTTGAAGTATGTTGTTGCTTCTTTGCAGCATAATAATTGACCGAACGGAGTGAGGTCTATCCTTCAAGACGATCGGAATTCTCTCTGTCTGTCTCACGATTATGGCGAACGCCTAGACCAATTGTTATGATTTTTCATATGGATGTTCCTTATTCCTAGGCGATGTATATATTTCATTTTTTCAAATTCCATATGGCGGCCAATTTTTTTTAATAAAGCGAAATAATACTATCAATATGAGCTTCCTTCTTATATACAGTTATGTGCTGTATTCAAGCGATATAACAGCTGAACATAAATTAAAATTTGCCATTTTGAATTAGTTCAATGGAAACTGGAAACTCTCAATTTCAGCTGACTTTTTCGAAAGAAATGACCAGTAATACCTGTGGTAGAATATTTCAAAGAAAAAAATCGTTATCTTTCCACCGATAATTTTTATAACTCTGGCTTTGGGAGTGAATTCAACAAAATTATAGCCGACACTGGTTGCTTTCAGGAACTGGAAGCGTGATTGTGTTAGACAATTCTTTTTACTGTTTGTCATTTTTTTACGAGTGAGGTCTACTGTTCACGGAACTATAGTTAATGTAGTTACAATCAGTGAAAAATAGAGAATTTAAAAAAAAATCAAATAATCAAGCTTGTATAGAAAAATTAGCTGAGAATAAATCTAATCACCTCATCATTGTGTGAACTAGCCACTCATCCAATTCATTTCTCAAACGATTGATTTTCTATAAATATAATTCAGTGAAGTTTATATATATAAATATATATTCAACCGAACGAAGAGAGGTCTCTGTTTCAAGTCGACCGTTTTGCATTTATCTGCCTGTCTGTCTGTAACGTATTTAAGCCTACACGGGTGGACAAAATTTATAATGGCACTATGGCCTTCTTCTGTAGAAAACATGATTTTAAAAATAAACTTCATCATACGCAATAGGAATCAATTACAAGATTGCCCTCAGGCGCTCTTATTCATCTTCATATAAAGTTATTATTCATAAAAATAACACATTTGTTTGAGGGAAACAAATCATTTCTAAAATTTCAATCAAGTCTAATAACAAGTGATTACTAAATAAATGGTAATTATAAAACTTTAATTTATATTGCTCAATAAATTCATTCATCAGACACGTCAAATCTGATATGTTATTTGATGACAATCAGGTATCTGGAGAATAGAAACGCAGCCTTGGTGGTGTGATACAAAGTGATGTTTTGTGGAAAGCAGACACGAAATATACTTTGCAAATTAAATCAAGGGTTAGATTTGATGATTATGATTTTCTTTGCAATGGAGATCATCATTGAGAACATCGAATATGTTCCTCTGTACAAGTACCCGTATTCTTGAGCGTGAGGTTCTGTTCACAAGAACTACTAGTATGAGAGTTACCTTCCATAAACATTTAAATCCCTCCGTGCGACTAATACAAATAATACGAACTAAGATACTAATGTAATTAGTTCTAACCATTAAATCAGTTAATACCAAAAGCTTTTGAAAAGTGATTAGAAATCGCAAATTTTAAAAACCTCCTTCTAACAAATTTGATAAAAATTGGAATTAGCCTATAATGAATTTCAAGAATATGTATCACAAATTACCAAAAATCTTTCGATATTATAGAAATCCTTACTAGCATAATATGAAAATTTATATCATCACTGTACCAGCATTACAGTCAATTATTAGCCTGTCTACGCTGGCATGAAGCAGTTCATTTGCATTCGTCGTGAAGGAAAGGTTTGCAGAATTTTCCTGATAAAAAAAGTATTATAAGCATGCAAATCTCATAATTCAGAAGAACCACTACAGTTTACTATATTGATTGTTATGCCACAAATTGACATTGGGATTGAAAACATTGTCAATACTGAACAAATAATTACTTTTTCTTTTGATGATGCCCGCATGAATTGGTAATGAGGTGAAAATGTCAGGCAGAATCGGAAATGAGAAATGTTTTGCCACGTTGATATCGACTCACCAGAACCACTGTGCGTGGAAAAGCTGTTCTTTTGAGAAGTTGTCCTGCCACATGTACATTACTATGCCTACCAGCATGGGAACTCCAGGTTCATTTGGATCAATCAACACCACATCTCCTCTCGTTATTTCGTTTTCTCCTACAAGGACCTTACTGTAAAAGGTCTTCTTTCCATGCTCTGATGCCTCTCCAATCCAATTTACAATTTTCTTACTGGACTGGGCTCGGATGGTTCGCTTGATTGAGGCTACTTCTGGCTTCTTGCTGTTGCTCTTCGGATCAGGTAGGTCGGCTTCTTCGTTGTCCGAGTCATCGGCCTCCTGGATGGCCTTGTTCGGACACCTTCGATTAATGCACGATTGTTTGTTTTTGCCTGGGCCACCGAATTTCACCATGTCCACACAACTGGAACAAGTGCCGCAGTCTGGTTGCTGGCAGGCTTCACATACTCCACAACGAAGTCTTCTTTCTTTTACCTGAAAATTAAATCGTCATTCGATAAATGAACTTATTAAAGATAATTATGTTACAAACTGTTGGCACCCGCCTATAACACTTGTCATTATCTAATAATTTTTCATTTCATAAGTAAATTTCATCATCTGAATATATTGAGTAAGATTTAAAAGAGTAGAACACCATTTTGTCACACAGAACACAGATAAGATAAGAATCGATTTTGCGGGCTTGGATGAAGTCGAGAAAATAAAATTATTGGACATTCTTGCAGCCTACCAACTTGCAATTATCAATGGGAAATAATTTTTAAAATGCTGTAAGTATACTTTAAAAACACAGAATAATGGTAATTCATGATGTAATAATAAAAGTTTAAATCACGTTTGATTAAAAAGTATCAAATTAGAAACTACCTTGACGATAGAGTTGGCATCAAGTTGATTTTCGAACAACGATTCAAAAACACTGCTGACTAAGCCCGTAGTGGTCGCTTTGGTCCAGTCTTTATTTTTCTGCTTGGCTTCTTTTAGTTCAGCTCGCCTCATAGCACGCCTGCAAGATATTCATACTTATGTTGAACAACTAGAAAAATGAACAGTAAAATTGTATCCATAAAATATTAATATTTAGACATTCATAGGAAATAAAAATAAGCCTAGGTCAATAATATAATTCATCAAAATAAATGACCCAGTTTTCAGGATCTCGGAACTTGATTGGCGAACGATATTCCGCAATCAATGAGATGGTAGATCCTACTTTTGATGTTATTATGTCAAGAGAATTAAACCCTTAATTCGTCCATTCAGATAACTATTTATAACAAACATATCCAACTGTTAATCCCTTGTATTGACTGGTAAGTTTGCCATCAATAAAAAAATTGTGATTTCTGTTAACTACATAATATAAAATCAGTGACATTCCAGGAAAATTAACTTCAATAGAAAAACACATTATTGACCCAGTAATTTAGCGTTGGAGCTTTTGATACTCATAAAGCTTCGAGCTTTTGATTTTCAATAATATGAAATTTCCAATTCAAAGTCGAAGCAATAAAATCTATTGTAAGTTATTATTCTACAATTTACTGTGAAAATATACCCAATTTACTTAAATGTTGTAGTGCTGAAAACAAACTAGATAAATTTTGAAAGATACGCAATCACAATTGATTTTTTAATTTACATTGACTGCAATATTTTGTTATATTTCTAATATAATAATAATAATTTTTGATATTTTTTAAGGTTTGATTAAATTCTTGTAATAGTTTGGATACTTTAATAAAATTAATTGTTAGTTTCTATTTGGAAATATGTCTCAGGTAAGAAAGTCTGAATAGAAAGTAATCATGAACGAAAAATAAATAGCAAAGGAATAGAAACAGATTATGATACAAAAGTATGTTTTAAGCTTATCAAGCTCAAGTTATTTTTTGGAAGCTGTTACACTTTTTAAAATAATAATTGTTCACAAGAGAATTAATATGGAAATTCCTTTTCAAGTTATCATTTTGAAGACTTCCGCTACTGCTACTTAACGCAGTTGTCGATGTTCGCAGTAGAGGAGGTCTTCAACATAATTTAGAGCATAAAAAGGTATTTCAAAATTGATTATATTTTAAAGCTTCAGTTTAATACACAGATTATCTCTTCAAAATTGTTCTATAGTAGTTTAGCCATGTTTCGGAAAAGTATGCATAAATATAAATTATCACTGTGCTAGCCTACAATACTGTACTGTTTTGATGTGGCTAACATCAATCAATGGCCAGTTTATTGTCTTCTGCATGTTTGGCATTGGTTTGTACATTTTTCCATTACTATTTTTTCTGTAGTCCTTCACTACAATCTTTCATTTTCCCACTGGAGTACCTACTTAGATTTACTATTTCAATCATGTTTGTCTTTACCGCTTTTTCTGATTGTATTTATTTTGAAATTGTTTCTTTTCTTCTGCAACTCACTGCCAACACTCAAGCTAAGCGTTGTTGGCAGTGCCAGAATTTTTCTTTTTTAATACAATTTAGTGTAGGTAGGAGTTTTTTGTATAATTATGTAATCTACATTGTAATACTTACTCTACATTTTTTTAAGATTGTTGTAAGAATTTTTTGGCAATAAATTTCAATTTCATACAGTATTATACAGTTATTTTCTTTATATTCGGTTGTATTCTTTGTATATTCTATTCTCTCTTTTTACAGGGCACAGGTGTATTGTTAATGTATCAAAAATTTGCTGTAAACTTATTTTCAATATTCGGTAGTCGAAATGTTACCTCTTCCCAAGTGTAACACCAGCTAACTGCACCAGAGCACGCATGCAGTTGGTAGTTATGAGCGAGTCTTCCTCACTTTCTGAGGCTGCATCGAAACTGACCACTTGATCGCAAATGAATTGTGCATGGCGTAAAAGTCCATCTTCGGTCAATGATGATAAGCCTTTTGGTGGAACTGTTGTCTGAAAAATAAATAATTTCACAAAGGAAGATAGTGAAAAGTTGCCTAAAACACAACTCAACCTCCACCATTAAATCCCATGACAAAATTAGCTGCACCAGGATAGTGCAAAAGTTACACAAAGTATATTGTATTCAGAACCTTAATAGACTGTTAATAATTAAAATAAACAAATAAAAAGGAGTATCCAAGGACTCGACGAATTTACATGGAATAATTATAATTATAGGCTTATGCACTATTAAACTCCAATGATTCTTGTAAACATTTCATATGCTTTCCAATTCACAAAACAATGCACATCGGCAGTTCTTACAATAACGTTTTGTTTCTTAGTCTTCTTGGTTCATAGATCATAACTCATCAATACTTTGTATATGTTTTTTTTTTTAAATTATTTGACAATATAAAATTTGAGAAATTTTTTCAACACAATTAAAAAATAAAAGGACAAGTTTGCACTGCAAAACCTAATGGAGTGTATAATTGGGTTAAAAAGCCACTTTAACTCCATAAATTTTTATTTTTATTCGACATGGACCAACTGTGCAATGCTATGATTTTCGCTGTCAATTCAACCTATACGCTATAATGTCGACCAATTTTCCGTCATAACTATTTTTATATTTAACCCAGTCCAAAATCAATAGGGGCCTTACTTGGACTTTGAGGAAGCTATATAAAAATATACCAAGTTACAAGAGCCCAGAATCTTCCTTTCCAGAGCTAGAGCTAAGATGGACAATGACACGATTGCAATAAGGCCATGTAGGGTCCGTAATAATGACTAAGAGTAGCATCAAACATTAAACGAGAAAGAGTGAATAGTATATTTTCCATATATTTGACTTTTAAATGATCTAAAATTAGAGCTAACAATAAACATTACCTGCAGCTTATTGATGAGATCTTCATAGGAAGGATTTTCGTTGTCCAAGAGAAAATCAATGACCAACTTTCCCATGAATATTTTTTCAGCTACCGTATCAAATATGGGTTGGTAATCGGCACTAGGTTGCATGAGATAATAGTCTGCATACGGCGTTGAGAATCCAATCAGAGCCTTCTCACCACCATCGTAGCCAGACACCCACCATTCGTTGATTGGGCCAATATCATGGGCAGGTACACCATCTACAGTTAATGATAAACACTTAATTATCATCGCAAAATACATAAAATTGATCTCATTTCTTTTACACATTAAAAAAGCATGAGAAATAAAATCGAAACATACTTATATGTTTTAAATTTTAGCAGCACCATAAGAAGTTTGATTGTCAAGGCCAACATGTAAACATTTCCTTTCCAATAAAATCCTTCAATTAATTTGGAGAAGAAAATACTCAAATGACGAGAACACTCATTCTATTACTTCCTGTAATATATCCTTGTAATTTTTGAAAAGCTTGAGAGGTATGGGTTTAGAGGAGTTTTCTTGAACTTAATAAAAAGCTATCTTCTTAACAGAACCCAATCCTTAACAATAAATGATACCAACAGCACCAATAAGCTAACAGATTATGGACTTCCACAGGGTACAGTTTTATCTCCTATATTGTTTATTTTATATGTAAACGACCTTATGAAATTAAATTTAAACGACTCCACTTTAATTTCTTTTGCTGATGATACAGCAGCAATATTCTCTGGTAACTCATGGAATGAAGTCTTTGGCAAAGCTGAACGTAATGTTTCTAAAATAAAAACCTGGTTGGATAACAATAGCTTATGTCTGAATATAAATAAAACTAATTACATAACTTTTTCTTTCACAAAAACTGGCAAACCTGACAGAAATAAATCACTTAAACTTCACAAAGGTTGCAATTCTGATCCCAACTCTTGTAACTGTCCTTGTTTAAAGAGAGTTGCAAGTACAAAATACCTAGGTATCATAATAGATGAATACCTCAAAATTAATGGGATGCTCATACTAAATTCTTGTGCAAAAAAATGAAATTCCTCTCCTACAATTATATCAAGTTAAAAAAATTCTGAGTTTTAATCAATTGAAAATGCTTTATTATGCAATAGTTCAATCTCTTTTACAGTATGCTATAGCAATCTGGGGTGGATGTTTCAATAATCACCTAAATGAATTATTTACCACACAAAAGTTAATAATAAAAAGCATATTAAATAAACCTAGGCTTTTTCCAAAAAACCTTCTTTTTTCGGAATTTCAAGTTTTGACTCCAAGGCAGTTATACGTTAAAAATGTTATCAAGTACATAGTTAAATATAAAATAAGTTTTCCACTCACAAACAATAACATGGTAGGACATTACAGTTTGAGGCCTTCAACAAATCAGTACAAAGTTTACAATACGAACATAGAATCAATTAGGAGACAATTAATTTATATAAGCACAAAAATCATCAATGAAGTTCCAGAAGATTTTTTGCATCATAGAAGATATAAGTCAAAAATTACTAAAATGATAATTGAAAATTGGATTAGACATAGATACCTTTTCAGATTGTGAGCTTTCTTCCAAGATGAATAGTTTTTCCCATACAATCCAACCTTTTTGATCCCATCCTTATCCTTACCAATTCCCTAACTTGACCTATCCTAGTACATGTAACCATAGTTGGTTAGGTCATTTCTCATTCCATATGTTACTGTTATTTTGTTAATGTGTTAGAATTTTTATATTTTATTGTTTTTTCTTAAATGTATATTGTCAGTTGTAATGACTTTGGTGAGAAATAAAGAAATTGAAAAAATTGAATAATTGTGGGCATTGACTGTAAAGACAAAGACAACTGTCAATACCATAAATTTGAATGAACTTTGTTTATTCTGTAACTGAATTGATGCACTCAAACATTATCAGGTGTACTCTGTGCTGGTTCACAGTCCAGGGACTTAGTTATATGAATTTAGTACCTTATAAATGTGCAAATCTAGGTTTCTAAAAGAGTATTTGGGGAGAATATTATAGAATTTCTTTGCCTATGGTTGAATGTCAGCGTGTTCTCAACCATTATTTGACAACTTTCATTCCCAAGATTAGATTAGACTTGAATTATATGAATTTATTGATTATATGAACCTTATTGTTCTATGAATTATATGAACCTTATCACCTTACATGAATTTGCAAATTAGAATTGAGCATTTTGTGAGAATGTTTTTTCCACGTTTAAAAATAAAGTGAGCATTTTCTTGTTACTAGCAAAGTTTGAGTTGCTATTGTAATAAGATGTGATATGGCATCCTGTGTACCTTTCCAGTCTGAAAATCATGTTGGTTTCTATGAATAATTCTTATTATTATTTTTCGAACATTTTTGATAGATTGTAGCTCATGGGTCGATAGCTTGAAGTGGATTATTAAAGAAAGTATAAAATTCTTTTATAAATCAATACATTTTGTCAAAGAATAATTATTATGATACTGGTTTGTTTTTACCTTCAGGATTCGGATTTTCTTCATAAATAGCTTTTATATAACCAGAGAAAAAGAGCAGAACATTGCGCTCTATCAATCCTGCATCAAATGAACATAGATGGCCTTCTTTGTCGTAAACACTGAAAAAAATCAAAATGGGGATAACTAAATGGAATGGAGGAAATGGCAAAAATAATGAAAACAGTTGATGTAAGTAGGCAAGATACTTTACAAGCAAGCCTGTAAAAAGAAATAGAATTCTATGCAACGACATAAAAAGATTTTAGATGACAACTATTTTGTTAAGCAAAGGTGTTTTTTTTTAAATATAGGTACTTCAAATTGTGCATAAATTGTTAGTTAACAATAATGGTTATCGATTATAGGTACAATAGTGGAATCCACAACATTTATAGCATTATAATAGATCATAATGTAAGTGCAATAGTATTCGCTACTCATTTTGCTTCCAGAAACGGATTAATTAAATGAAAAAAGGAATCTCTGCCTGTAGAACCCGTGAATCAAGAAACAATCTACATACAAAATAGGACGAGATACAAAGAAGAAATATCCGCTCGTAGTGAATGAATTGAAAGTTCAAGTTTATCGTATGAAAATAAGAAATGAACTATATTTAGAAGTGTGAAATATAGTATAAAGTAGGCTACAACAGAACAGATTCAAAATTATCTTGTAGATTAGAATAAAATCAACAGAATTTTTGTTCTCATTACTTAAAATTACATGGCTAT
This sequence comes from Conomelus anceps, assembly GCA_948455865.1. Classification (NCBI taxonomy): domain Eukaryota; kingdom Metazoa; phylum Arthropoda; class Insecta; order Hemiptera; family Delphacidae; genus Conomelus; species Conomelus anceps. The sequence goes on along the minus strand of OX418218.1, from coordinate 25,128,907 downwards.
ACAACAAACTAATACAAATTATCGGTTATAATATTAGAAGTAATAATCAGTTACCTGTAGTGAGTAATTTTATGTTGTGGCCGTTCATCTTGTTCATTTACAAAATTTTCGTCTCCAGTGAATAGCGACAATTTTGGGTCAGTCAAAGCGACGAATTCTTCAACAGACCCAGTTGGATGTCCTGAATAAAGAATTGTATCAGGACTATTCAAAATCTGATGACAAACTACACATTTGTTCAGCTGAGGTATGTTGACTTTTCTATTTGGTGTTGCAGAACTGGAAAATGAAATGCATGGAAATTAACAATTTACTTGAGATATTTTCATATTTCAATTAAACGTTTGCAGCATCATAGCCGCAATAACCAAAATGCACCTCTAACACGTTTTCCTATACAACTCGGGGTGCTTCCCTTAGAGTTTCAAGTAGATGGTCCTTCCTTAACTAGGCTAGTATTCACTTCCCCTACCATGGACAAAATTTATTATCTAAGTTTATTATCTAAATTATTATTTATTGCCTAAGGCTAAGCGCACATGGGCGATTATTTCAAGGCAGTTATTTCATCAGCCAATTTGTGCAACATAGATGGGAATTGTATCGTGCACACAGGCGATCAAGAATCACACCGATTTAAAAATCTGTGGCATGTTACAGATTTGTGGCTGAGGTGATAGTCGACCGAAAATTTGTAACACACAGGTTGTAACCTGTCCACCTTGCACACAGTAGATTGAATTATCGGCCAGTCACTAGTTGCTCTCCTCTGGCATCAGTTGCCTAGTATTGTGATTTTCTAAATCTTGGTTTGCATAAAAACAATGGGTGATTTCGACACAGAAGTGTTCATAGGTGAAACAGAGAAAATACCACTGTTGTATAATAAACATTTAAAAGAGTATAGTAATAAAAATGTGAGTCCAATGTTTTTTAAAAGGTATTCTTTTACATATTTATTATATTTATATATATTTGAATTTCTTTTTTTCGATTAACCACTATGTAATACTAAAATAATTAATTTTTATTGAATAAAAGTGGAATCTATAAATAACAAATTATCAAAACTTTCAACAGACATTCTGTACTAATTAAAGAACTTCTGTCTGTGATCACGTAAGCAAGTGTACAGTTTATAAAACTGCCAATTTGAAAGTTTCTGACTTACAATAGGAGGGACCCAATACCTCCGTTGTCTTCTTTTTTTTTGTACTCGAATTAGTAAAGCACAAGCACAAAGCAGACAAGAAAATCCCTTCCTCAACTAAAAACTTGCTCAAGTGTGCGCCTACACATAAACCCAAGGCGATTTTTTATCGAACGATGTTTTAATCGGCCGTTCGAAAAATCGCCCATGTGCGCTTAGCCTAACGATGATTTATAATATTTTTTTAGATTTTCAGTATGTTATCTCAAGTAGAATAGAAAAGTGAGGTAATTAAAGGACTTCAATACTCCAATTCAAATTAATTTATGCAAATAAATCAATTTTCAGTGTTGAATAAATAAGAAAGTGATAATATTCACCAATTCAAAAAGCGATTCGGTGATCAAGACTCAATAAGTGAATTAACAAATTAATTTAATTTTAGGATAAGTAAAGAAAACTTACTTGATATTAGATTCCAATAAATCATGGTTATTTTTCTTTCTCTTTTTTCTAACACTATCGGAATCCTCATCAGAGTCTAAACCTTCTACTTTTGTTGGCACTAATGTGTCCATTTTCTCTGTCTCAATATCAGTTTTTAGCATTGGCAAATTACAATTATCAAATTCCTTTACATCATTTGCTTTCTTTTTGTGTTCATCTGGAACAGGTAGCAGCATGCTGGAGATTTTCCTCGGAGACGTGTTTCTCCCATTTCGTCTAGCCTTGCTCTGCAGAAATCCGTCCTTTGGAGGGATTTCACATCGTTCGAGTCTGACGATGAGCCTTGGAGATTCAACTGCTAAGAAAGATACAATTCTTATAATAATCCTCTGAACCATGAACTATGCAAACACTCTCATCAGCGTCAAACGTAAAAACAACCGAAAAAAAACGGAAATTAAGACTTGAAATTACAAAAAAAATCCTTTTACGTAAAATATAGCCTATACAATATTTGTGAGAAAATTAAGACTTGAAATTACAAAAAAAAATCCTTATACGTAAAAAATTCTAGACAAAAAAACTTAAGCTGGAGAGTACAGGATAACAGACAAACGGGTTCCAAATATTTTTAGCACTTGTTTGATAATTAATGAACAAACTTCCTCACAATATCTTGATTTTCTAAATACGCAAATGGAATTGAAAATGAAATATTTTTCAAAGCACATCTCACATCTCAACTACACAAGCCAAAAACTTACGCAAATTAAATTTAAAAAAAAATTGTATTCCCTAATATAAATCCTGTAACATGTTTCAAACTAGCTAGGCTTGCCAGGTAATTGCCAGTTCTACTTCATAGAGCCATGAGACTGAGGACCAGTCTCAATCGTATTTCAAGTAATAAAAATGTGTTTTTTGTTCAACTTATGGTGTATATTATTTTAATATATATATTTCTTAATGAATAGATTTACTTGGAGTTTGAAGCGTGAAGCTCGACGTTTCTTCTTCCGGTTTTATTTCTCTTTCATCAACTGAGCTGTCTGATGATTCATCTTTATTTTGATCGTCCAATTGTATATTAAGCAGATTCATCATTTCCTTCAAGTAGTCAGTCTAAAAATGAATGTAAAGTTATAATATTGTTTTTAGTCTACTATCTCCCAAAACAACAAAATCTTTATTCTTGCTATTAATCACAACAAATTATTAAAAATTTGAAAGAGAACAAATAAAAGACAACACACCAGTAAGAAAAAAATATGGAACTTCATCCTTGCAGTCAACCCCAGGAAATGATGATAGAAATAAAATTTCGATTGCACGTAATAGAATCGGATAAGCAATAATTATATTAAGTTTGACACGAATACTTCGGACAAAGTGAATAATAATAATTATTATTTAAAAAAAAAAAATAATAATAATAATATAGCCTATTACAAACAAATAGAAAGAAAAATGTTCTTAGTAATTTACAGTAATCATTAACTAAGGAAAAATAACAAAGAAGCCTATATAGGATTCACTTTTATTTAGATTGAGTTGGTATCACATTTTAAATAGTAATTCAATATTTTTCAAATCATTTTGCTAAAAGCCAAATAATTATCATTGAACTGATAAGTTGAAAAAATTGAGATATTCCAAGAGATGTAGTATCCTTCATAAATTCAAATAATTTACAATTTTCTACCAAGAAGAGTTATAAATTACCTCAGATAATTTTGCACATTCCAATCTGCTTTGAAGTATTGAAACCTGATCGCTCACATTAGCCTCAACGAAAGGCTCAAGAAGTTTCCATTTACGCTTGCAGTAGCCTTTGGCCGTCAGATCACCTTCTTTATACTCAGACTCCAGTTCGGACATTCTGAAAACAAATAAATAAATTTACTACTTGGGTAAATAAATGTATACGTGAATTCAGTAAATGGTTGTCTTGCATGAAACAATTCCTAGTTCGTTATTATACGAGAAAATTCTAATAATCAGAATGGCCATTTTTAAGTAATAGGCCGCTGATGAATAATGTTTATAATTCACTTGCGAAAAATTGAGTTAAAGTAGTCACAAAAGTGACGTGTTCTATTTGAGTGACAACGCATTAAAAAATAGTAACAGACAGAATGAGCATTTAATTCCAGATAAAATGAAACTAATTCTGCAATAATTGATGTTCAAACTCAAAGCCTATTGTATAAATACAGTTAAACCTTTATGTAACGAACTTCCAAATAACAAATTCCTCTTTGCAAATAATTTTTATTTTGTCCCTTGACGTTGCTCTCTTGGCTAGACGACCTCTCATTAACGAAGAATACCTCTCTAGAATGAATTTTTTGCCGGGATAATCGATTTACTTTTACAGGAGTTCAACTGTATTCCCATTTTTATTTAAATAAATCAATTTCTATAACTTAAGACATATGCATCAAAGTCAAGGTTTTCTGCTCCTCGAAGTTTCCTAGTTTCTTCAGATGAGCTCAATAAGAACTGGAACGATTCTATCCAGCAGATCAGGGAGAGAACCGCTACTTTACCAGCGTTACCAACAACACTGCACAGCTTCTGGTGGAGTCGACGCAGCCATCTACAACAACTTTGACTTGACGCAGTCACATGTATGGACACCTTGTGGATAACTTCAGGGATTAAAAACTTCTCAAGCAAGAACATGTCAAGTGGTTTAATAAAAGTTAATGGCAAGCTTTTAGAGATAGTTCCCTTTGTATTGGTGATGAATCTCTTTGTATTGTGGTAGATATCCATAATGAATAAGACTGCTGGTGTAAAACTACTTTCATTTTAAAGAAACGTCATTTCCAAACTCGAACTTAAAGAAAATGCAGATTAGGTTAATCGTGTTTTTATCAAATAAAAGTAGTTATGACATCAGCCTTATTCATTATAGTGGTGGCATTATAGATGAATGTTTTCCTTGAGATGTGCCAGATTTCAAGTCATTTGAAATTAATAAAAGCTGTGCCGATCTTCAAGAAGGGATGTAGATCAGATCCAAATGACTGTTTTAATCTAGCCAAAGATATTTCAAATCTTAAATAATTGATGGCCAGTTCTGTGAGCTGGACCCGTTTGCTGCAACCCGTTTGAGTTCAGGACGGGGACATCGCCTACTGGCGATGAATTAATATAATGATGAATTCTTTATTAATATAATGATGATGAATAATATTGAGGAATTTATCATATTCATGTAGATGTTCAATCAGATTAGATAACAGGGTGTCTACTAGTTCCTAATTGTCAAATTCCCGACTTTTTCCGACCACATTTCCAAAATTCCCGACCTCTAAAGTTCTATAAAACCAATTTTACTTCAGGTAATATATTCCACGACATTTCGATAAACGGCGATAGTAACTAAGACTCTTTTACCTAGACATTGTAAGGGACTCCTCAGACTTACGGGTATGAGAACCCAAGAACAGCGGAGGCAGATGCAACACCGATAGCGTGAATTAGTCTGCAGTGTTGATTGCTTACATACACATGGGCGGATCCAGCAGCAGATTTAAAATGAGGCCTAAAATCGTGAATTTGAAGCAATTTAAGGTGAGAGGTTTAATTGAAATGAAACCAACTTTCCAAATTCAATTGTTCACCTATTGCCTGTAATGATATAATATTATACAAAATGATTCATGATTAAATGCCTTTACAACGTCCTATACTGTCAAAAAACCATAAACTTTTAATAGGTGTAAATAGAGTAATTAATGTAGCAAAAAGTTCAAGTTCAACCCATAATTTAATGTTTGTATCACACATAAACATTAAGTGAGAATATCAGATTGAAATGATCATAATATGAACTTGACTACAAAAAAAATATGTTATTGGTTAAGAAAGCAGTTATCAATTGAATTGAAAGACGATATTCTATTAGGGCCCTTACACTAGTAAAAATATTGTCAATTTAAGTTAGCATTGACAATAATATCGAGACAAAAAGACAATATTATCGACGAGTTGTGTGTACATCAATATTATTGTCAGTAATAATAGTAAATATTAATAATAATCAGTAATATTATTGTCAGTAAATAGTATTAAAGCCAAACAAGCCTTTTTTTTATTTTTCATACTTTATTATTTGTTAATTTTTGATCAAATAATCAATTCTTAACGAAATAGGTTAACAAAAACTTCACAAATCATCCACGATGGCAAATACTGACGAATTTTATTGACAGTATTATTGATAAGTGTAAGGGCCGTTTGCAAAAAAGTATCACAAACCAGTATTTTCAATATCGGTCCTTCAATATTATTGACAATATTTTTACTAGTGTAAGGGCCCTCTATGAATAGATAATATGAATCCTGGGAGCTGAATAGATTTTACACAGAAGAATTATTCATAAAAACCCCTTCGTCCTCTTTTTTAACTTATCAGTGGGCAGAGTTCTTGTTTCCAGGGACAACCAGTGTTCCCTTTCAGCCCTGCTTTACATTCACCCAGAAAACACAATCACTGATCACCCTAAATCCTTAGTCCAAAAATGTGGGACTCTTGACTGTCTACTGTCTGCTATAAAACTATTGTTCAATAAACAATAGAGATTTATAAGAAAAATAATTACATTATGAGGTACTTGTTTCTAGAAAGTATAAAAATTATAAAACAAAAATTTTAATAATCTTCTTTTAATGTGTACCTTTGTAACTACAGGGTCAGTCTAGGGTGGAGGATGACCAATGATGTTGCTGGGAGCCTGGGAGAATTAAACTCTCGGTACAATAATTTCAACAGTAATTTGTAATTAGGAGAAGTAGACCTCTAACGATAAATTGAAGCAATATACATGGCTATTTATTCCAAAATGGGGTTCGGGGTAATCCCCGAGAAAATGTTTGAAAAATTATCTCTCTAAAGCCACATTTCAAGTGATTCTAGGCATTAATTCGTCTAACTTAACACTTCAACACACGTTAAGGGTCAATGCAAATTTTATCTAGTTCTAGTATTATTGTCAATGGGAGATCAGACATGAATTGAAGCTTCCACTTTTCTATAGTTGATCCCTCACAGGGGTCCCTTGATTGGGATACCGTAGAGTACCATAGGATACTTTAAAATTTATTTCCAAAAAATTGAGGCGTACTCGGTGAAAACGTTTTTAAAATAACAATTCTTACAAAACCACATTTTTAGCGATTCCTGACATTTTAGTTGACTGTTGCCAAAAATTGTTTCACAATGGCCTTCAAAAATTCCATTTTTTTGTCTGGGGGTAATATCCCCCTGATTCCTTCCCATAGTTACGCCACTGGCACAAACTGTTAATGAAAAAAGAAATTCACAAGAAAAATTACGTATTTTATTCGCAATTGAAATTTTTTTCTGTAATCAGCCAAAATTTCCCAACAATTTTTTGAGGATCCAGGATCTACGCACTAGGGTGATTATCTGAGTGAATGTAAAGTAGTGCTAATAAAACGAGTCTGCTTTTTCTGCCATGGTAGTCCTCAGCCATGTATTGATAAGCTGCAGAATCCAGAAAAACCTTTCAGAACTGGCATCATTTTTAGACCAAGTACTGAAGTACACAATAATTTGACATAGAAAGTCAATTGTTGGTTAGGCATTGCTGTCTCATTTTCCTCCCTTGTCAGCAACTTTGAAAACTCCTTCATTTTCTTCTATTTTCATTTTATCCTTATTCTATCTCTTTTTACCCTTTTTCGTATTTTTCCATTTTCATCTCTCTCCTACCAATTACTATCCTTTTACATATTGTTATCTCTTTTCCACTTCTTCACTGTTTTTTATTAGTTCCAATCGTTAAGAATTCTTATTTTTCCCATATTTTTTTCTACCTTTGTCTTTTCCTTCCTCTTCTTTTTCTTTCCTTTCTGTTTCTTCTGTGTTTGGGATGGGAAATTCCCCCCCCCCCCCGTGGATACGCCACTGCGTATACAAGAGGTCACTAATAATTAGATGATTGGAACATTTCATCTGCTTTCTTTTCTCACACAAAAACATAATAGTAGAATCTTAAAAACACAACAAACAAAAAATCTAACAGCCACCCTTCGGGGGAATTGACCTGCCAATTAAATGAAAATCACCCAATTCGGGGCAATGCAGGCTGATGACTCCATCAAAATAGCAAGTAGCTAAATATTGCAAGTTGTTAAGGAATGTTGTTCTAACATGTTCAATGTTGTATTCGTAGAGGCCAGTTTAGAAATTCAAGCCATTAAATTTTACTTTTTTTTGAAAGAAAGAAATATTTTATTGTCAATAAAAAACAAAATTATACAAAATGAAAAAGCTTTTACAACTGTCAATTAAACTTAATATTGGCGTTGCCAGCAAAACAAATTAAACAAATACTGGCAACGAGTAATCAGTAATATATAAAAATAATTAATGAGAGTAACGTAAGAAGTCAAAAGAAAAAAAAAAGAAAATAAAAGGTATTGAAATCTAGTAAGAATGATACAGAAGAGTAAGCTAGAAAATAAAGAATTGTTTGATATTTTAAGAAAGAAGAAAGACTATTTAAATATATATATACATAAGAGCTTTGTACATAGCGAATGTAGTTAGTGAATATATGTGAACATAGTGAATGTAGAATATATGATTAAAAATAATTATTGATCTCTAGTTTAGTAATAATTATAATAAAATAATTTAAGTATGTAGTATTGAAATAGAATAATTCAATGATTAACTTTTTCTAAAGTATTGAAGAATTCAAAAGAGAAAGAGTTTGAAACAATTTATAAAAGTATAGAATTTGAGAGGTAACAACTTGTAAGCAGTGCATAAGTAACAAAGGAAAACATCAAAACTAAAGGATTTCAGCTGTAACATTTTCGGTTTTGATCCAATTTTCAATTTTTATTTAAAGTGCTTTTGTGGGTTTGGTTGCTATAAGGTAAAACGGTCAGGAATAATATTAATCAGTTTGTTCGATGTGTAATTACATTGTCTTCTGCATATTGTCAAATTTGTTCTAGGAGTAAGATATCTTGATGCAGATCGGAAAGTGTAATTAGTAATTACTAATCACTTACATTAATTAGTTTGATGCGGGGTGAAGAGAATTCTATGCTTGCTGATGTATTTGATAAGATTTCTCACATACAGCTGTCTAACTGACATAACTCCAAATTCCACAAAAAGTCTGTGACTAGGGTAACGTCTGTACCCTCCCAAAGCGGCTTTTAAAATACTTTTTTGAATTATATTTATTTTATTGATATGCGTATTAAATGCACCACCCCATACTCTAATGCCATATTGAAAGATTGATTGTGCATATGCTAGATAGACCATTCTAATTAGGCATTTATCTTTGAGCAAGCTTAATTTGTGGAATTACTTAGACCTTGTACATGAGAAAATCGTTTAAAACATTATTTTTAAACCCAGGGAGATCTGAGCGCTTTCTATAAGTCTCTTTGGTAAGCTATCATCATTATCGTCTGAAATAATTGCAGTAATCAAAGGTGGTGAAGGCATATTTCACACAATTTGAGGTTTACTTATATTAAAAAAAGGCATAGTTGGCTTTGTAATCATATTCATGTTTAGAAAAATCAAAGATAGCTTGAGACTGAACAGTTGCTTGCAAAAATGCGTTTTCTTGTTTAGATTACCTAATTCAAGTTTTTACAGCCTTGGAGAAAAATATATAAGGTCAAATAAATTGAACTAATGGTATGGAGAATCACAGTACAATAGCAAAAAACACACTATGTACAAAACGGCATTTGATTATTTTATTGCAGAAAACTATTGACTAATTGTTCCCAGCTACACATCGAATTATTCTTGTGTTTCCTTGTTAGCCAATTTAATTCGCTCGAAACAAATGTAGCCTATGTCAAAATACGTGTTACAATCAATTTTCTCATTTTTCCCGACCAAATTCAAAAAAATTTCAAAATTCCCGACCTTTTCCCGGTTTTTCCCGACGTCTTAAAATTCCCGACCTTTTCCCGACTTCCCGACCAGTAGACACCCTGGATAAGCAAAGCTCTCCTGGGCCCTCTCTGTAAGAGTGACCGATTGGATTGGCCAGCAAAAAAGGCTCTTTTCTCAGCTGTATAATCACTTCCCGGTGGTTCGGAACCCACTTTAAACTGCAGGTCCATCTCATCAATCTTCATCATCTAACTCATTACCCACAGACAGGTCACATACCTATGTGGGCTTCATCCTTCAAAAAAATCTTGATATCCCCGTGATTACCTGGAGTTTACATCACATGCCAGGGTTTCTTTCTTCAAATTTATGGTTTCAATCGATTTGTCATGTTATTCTGACTACAAAAACTCTGAAAAGTTTTTGGCGTTCACTCATCGTTAAATTGTAAATTAAATTTAAAATTCACTAAGCTCATTTCAGTAAGTTATCCTGTTATTTATATCATTTACCAATAGATTCACAATAAGAATAGCTTACATTGTACACTGTACCAAATCATCTGTCTAATCCAACCTGCAACGGAAATGACGCTGCTAAAACTTGTATGTATTATTAATTTCTATTAAATGAAACGCATTCCATCAGCGATTATTATGTTATTCATGATGTTGATTGATGTCGAAAACCAGCCTGACACTCACGAGAGATGGAGCAGCCGCATGAGGGATAAATGACTGGCGGATAAGGCATGCTGTCATTTCTACTTGAAGTTTTATTCAAGGCGGCGTATAACGAGTTCTGCAGCGCAGGGGTAGCGTAGTCGCTTCGTGACTTATACGTTCGATTTTCTTCAAATTTATGTAGAGCATTATGTAGAGTACAAAAAAGCAATGAAAATAAGGGTCGCGAAAATTGGGAAATGTGCAGAAAACGCATTCAAAGTTGCGTTTTTGAGCCTATGGTAAAGGCTGTATTACGAATTCATTCCGATATCTGCTTATGAAAGCAGACTTATGAACTTCAAATCCAAATATAATGCAGAATACTATGAAGAACACAGCAACAATTGAATACCTAACAATTGCTAAACCTAATTTATCTATCGATTGTGTCACTGGACTACAAAATTTGTAATATTTTTCAATGCAGATGATGTCGCATGATAAAAAAATAATTGAAATAAAAATTCTCACGAGTCTGGAGACTTGTGCGTGGGTAATGAGTTGAATGGGTGAACAATGAGAAACATCCATGGCTGAATGAGTTTAGAACCCAAGGATGCAGGAAACGAAGCCAGCCTTATCTTATCACAGACAAGCGCTCCAATCAACTGCGCTACCTGATCAGCCCAGAATAAAATGCACCACCATTTGATTATCTGTGAAAATGTTTAATGGACTTGATGTATTTTGATTGTATTAATGACATCGACCTGCGGGTATGTTGTTCAGAATTAGTTAGGTACAGGCATATAGATAAAACACTATATTCAATTGGGTTCAACACTTGGTTCAATAGGCTGAACAAAATTTTTTCACCCGGAGTGGAGATTAACTACAGCAGAACGCTAGAGTACTCACTTTGACAGTAAATCTTTCCGCTGGCAATCAGGTTTATCAAGAAGCAATGACGGCATTTTGCTGTCTTGAAATATTTGCTGATAAAGTTCACACAAACGAGCCACAATCACTAATGAAGAATTGAAGATGATATCTTGACAAAATGTCGTAGGTTAAAAAACAGAAACGCGCCAAAAAACCTCGATCGCCCGATGCCATATGAATTTAATTGATCATTGTGTAACAGCCACAGTGACTTAGAATTTGTTTTATTTCGGATTTCGACTTCATCAACTTTTATGTTGTTGAAAGTTGTTTTGTAAGGCTACAACCTCTTTATAAAATTAATATTTAAGTTATATCACTAAGAATTGAATATCATTACTGAATACGTGATTATAATATAAATATCAATAATATTAATATTAAATATACCTGGATTTCTTGTTCCATGACGAACTGCGTTGTTAATATTAACTTTCATATTAAATTTCACATGAAAAGTTAATATTAAATATACTTTAATATACTGGAAATTCTGGAGCTGCCATATGTTGATTAAAAATCTGGCAACACTGTCATACTGTCAGCTGGATGGCAGTTAGTGCTGGTCCGCCAGCTCCAGCTGATCTTAAAACGTGTAAATAGCGTTGGTCATTGAGTTTGTTATATTATGAACATCGCCCACTATTTCATTGTGTGTAATCCTGACATTCAAAATAACATCTAGTGTAGCCTATTAGTGTTTATTTGCGATGCATTCAATAATAGTGGGATTGAGAAAGTGAGTTCACATGTTGATTCAATATTTCATTTTTAACCTCAAATCTTCCGCTTGCTTTTAATCAATTTTTCAATTCTGTATATTATTGAATGCTCTCCAATACTACAATGGGTTGCACTTCCGTATGTAGTCCAGTGAAATAATCAACTGCGAGAATCGTTCGTTGATATCTGTATCGAACCTATCATATCGATTCTGTCAGTCGATTATTTCTCCGGACTACATACGGAAGTACAGGGTTGCACTTCCGTATGTAGTCCAGTGAAATAATCGACTGCGAGAATCGTTCGTTGATATCTGTATCGAACCTATCGAATATCGATTCTGTCAGTCGATTATTTCTCCGGACTACATACGGAAGTGCAGCCCTACAATTCTCCTTTCTTCACATCAAGATAAGCAAGCTGAGAAATTGTGAACTCTTAGGCCTCACACTTCAAAACGCAAGACTAGTTGGTGCTGTAGATAGTGAATGCTTATCTCCAATCTCAATCTGAGACCTTGGAGCTCACTATATCTGGAATCCATGTCCCCCATTTCAGATTTCTAATTTCCATTTAAGGCTCCCGGATGTTTACCACAGCTTCTGTCTCAAACGTTCAAATGATTCATTTCATCCATTCAATATTTGCATGTAATAGGCCTAGACAATTGAACACTAACAATCATAAATATCACTACAGTCAAGCTTCAGTATTTGCGTTATGTATGCATGCATGATAAAATTAATTCTCAGTAAGTTATAAAAGAGATTTATTAATAGCTATTTATTCATTTTGAAGCTACTCATGGGAAGGTTTTCAAAAGTCTACTCCTAGGCATTAAGGTATTACATCTATTTCTTGTTTCATGCTGATGGACACTGCTATTTGAATTGTAGACTCCCTCTTGCTCCCTGATTGTCAAGACACACTGAAATGGGCCCATATAGAGATTTATCACAGTCAATATGCGATTCTTTTAGAAATATAGACCTGCAGAGATCCACCCATAAAGCCCCTGAAATGATAAGAACAGCCTTGTTTTGGAGTAAGAGAACCTTCTAAATTTTTTGGGAGAGACCCCACAGACTTGTGTCTTAGCTGAGGTTACTTAGGTAGAATGCAAATAGGCCTGCTTTACATGGTGCTCAGTCAGCTTTCTGATCAGAAACAGTACACAACTAAGTCTAGTACATGAAAGGTCAATGTGTGCTTCCCATGACAACTTGGAGACCACAGTAAGTCTAACAAATTTGACTGGCTCATCCACAGAACAATTAACAGAACAATGTTATAGTGAAGAGATTAAAAAAAATTGCAATCCGATATGTTATTTAGTAATTGAGATAGACGCGATTTACGAAACCCTTACACTTTTCATGTTTGGGGGGCACAGGGGGGAAGCAAGGGGGGTAGGGGTGGGGACTTTTGGCCAAACACTTGTCTAAATGGTAGTAGTCGATGGGGGAAAAATTAGCTTTATACTATTTTTTTCCTTCAACTGGTGTTCTTCGACACAGGTTGACTGGACTATAAGCTTACTGAAGCTAGAAGTAATGTCCTGAGTCTTAGCCTCATTCAAAGAAAATACTGCAGTTGTTTTATTCTTTCTAATACAAAATTGAGCAGGTACCAGGAGCTGATGTGACTCAAGGTCAGTTGACAAAAGGTAGAGCTTCAAATATCTTGGTCAAGACTGGTGTAATAGATATGGGAATGTAGCTGGGTAGATTGTAATGCGGACCATTCTTATAAAAGCTCTGTGAAAGTTGTACTAAGCTTCGGCACGTCAGGGTTCACAAATACAGCTATTTAACAAACTCAGCAAGGAGAGGAGCCAAAATGCAGATTTATACCCTAATCAGATTTACAGACTTACCATATGCATCTTTGCTTTTGGAAGCCTTTAAACTTTCACAATATTTATAATTTAACACTACTTACAGGGCTCCATTCAAAACCGTTTAACACTCCACTTGTGTGACTTTGTTCTGTAGATCATTATGACATCCATTATCACTTCTGGGGTCAGGGACCTCATGTAGAATAGCTTCTACAGAATTAGTAAAATAAATTCTCAGCGGATGAGAAATTTAAGACACACAGTGGTCGCTTGAAATCATTCTTATTAATCAGGCCCGTGCTGGCCCGCCGTCGTATCCCGGTGCGCCCTTCAGCCTGAAAATTTTTGGCGCCCTCCTGTTCTGAAACTGACAAGTCTTAGACGAGGCTTATCGTCGATATAGCCGAACGGCCGGGTTGAGTGTTGCGACTGTAGAGTGTAGGCTACTACTGAATGGACCTGATTCTTCCAGTACCCGCGCCCCGGCTAGGATCTGGCCTATTTCGACCCAAAATTATTCAAATCCCAAGAATTCCTTCTAAAGCATTGAACGTAATAGAATTATAACCAGATTTAGATCGTCTTCGACAAACGAAAATTTAGAATCTTTACTGTTAAAATGCACTCAGAAGCTGATATTTTGAACTCCATAGATCCAGACACCGTCAGGGGCGCACCCAGACTTTTGGTTTGGTGGGGGGGCTTACCCGTCCTACCAGGTGAAATTATTTTGGAGGGGGGGGGGGTAAAATTTGGATTTTTCTGAGTTCTTTTTACAAGATTGTGGCCCGATAAAGTTCCTTGAGGGGGTTCAATACTTGACTTTTTAAAGTGTATTAGCTATGGGGAAACAAAATGTGTCTTATTTTTACAGAGTGTTTCAAGAGTTCAAAATGATTCTGCCAGATTGCATAAGCATCTTCTCATGAAGATAAAAGATATTAAATTAATGAAGGTCCGGAAACGCTTTGTTACAGAAATAAAGAGGGTAAACGATTGCAGCTATTCCATCATAAATTCATAAAACTCTAAGGCCTTCATATAGGTGGTGTGAATTAAATTGAATTAATATAATATTCGCTAAATGTGCTACAAGATCTACTATTATACATTTTTATGATGCCCACACCATTCTGAGACTTTTGCGTGGGTACTAAAGTGAACTTAAAATGCCAGTCTGAACGCAAATCGAGATTACCTAATCTTTGAATTGGTGGGATATTTTACAAAAATTCACAATAAAATGATCATGAAAACACGTTTTTTTATTGTCGGCTAATGAGTAAACTAATTTAATTGGGAATGAACCAAATATTTTTCAAATTCTCCTTCAAAACTTGTGAAATCATATTTTTTCAAATTAAATGTGAATGTACCTAATAGTTAAGAACCAGGGCTTAATTTCATCCAGAGCACACCGGAGCGGAGCTCCGGTACCTTTTAGGACGCCGGAGCGGAGCTCCATCTATCTATATCTAATAGAATAATTTATTTTATCAATTATGAGGTATCAATTGTCATTGATATGCATCTCAGTTATTGTGAACCATGTTGATTATCTTGCTAGTAAAAGTGATAGGATGATGTTTTCCATATTTAGGACTTGATCAGGATTGAAAGGCTATTCTTTATTTTATTTAGTAGGAATTTTTTGAATATGTGGCTCCCTTATGGAACCCTCTTAATGTAACTAACAATATCAGGTTGGAAAGAATTCAGAACAAGTTTCTGTGCTATTTATTTCAAAATGTATTTGCAAGGTTGTAAGGTCGATTTTGCTACTATCGATCTGAAGCGTCTTATAAGTTATAAGGGTGTGTTCTTTGTAGGGTAGAAGAGTTACCTTCTGTGATACTACTTATATATAATATTGTTCACAATAAGATTGACTGTCCCTACTACATTTTTAGGCTTGCCATTTCTGTTCCAATCCGGATATGTCATTGGAAGATGTATCTCACCAATTGATATACCAATGGTTATCAAGACAATACAATACACAATGTTAGTTGCATTTGCTGAAATTTGGACACAATATTCAAAAGGAATATAGCAGTTGTAGGATAACTGTATCAAATAATTTAGTGATTAACTATTGATTTTTATGATCGTTGCACATGACCTACTCTATCGAAAACTATGTATGGTTACATTTTACAGATTTTATGGTGTCATACTTTCACAATACAGAATAATTTCAACTCACTATTTTCTTTCCAGAGCGGATCCAAATTCCTGAAAATTATTCTATTTCTTATACAAGCGTTACATAATTGAATTTCTATTCAATTTCAACCACAATGTTCAAAAAGAAGAATGATTTAGCTCCTTGGCCTAAACCACCTACTAATGATCAAGTGTTGGAAGATGTGAATTCTGCACCAAAAGATGATCCAGTTTTTGAAGGTACGCCATTACAAGTAGTCTATTTAGAAATTTAATGCACATAATTCATTGAAAAGTTTACAAATAGTTGTTACAAATTTTTATTTCATACCATTATTCGTTTTAACACTCAAAAGAAAAGAATTTTCTTGTTCATAAGCTCTGCCGGTGCTGATATTGTTTTAAATATTACCTTACATCAATATCATTCATCAAGACTACAAAAAAGTTTATTGTCTACTAAGTTTGGGTCTTCACCTCTTCATAACCTCAATCTAGATTACTGATTTTAATATTAAGCTCGTAAATGTGAGAGTTGTACATTTAAGGTGAATTAACAATCGTCAACATGAAAATGCACCATTACAACTTTAGCAAGGATTATTTATTCTCTGGATTATTCCAGTTTGAATTAAATTGGGTTATGTTGGAGTTCATGAAATGGAGTACCGGTACCCTATGAAATTGTGTTATATTGGTTCATAAAATGGAATTTACTTAACAGTAATAGCTCTTGAGCAATCTATGAGAAGCCATGATTCTACCCTCTTATATATCATGTCACATAGACATAGCTAATTGTCATGTTTGAAATATCCATACATTATTCAATTCATTAAAATTTCCTGATTCAAGGGTAGGCCTGACAATAAAAATGGTATGAATAAAAACTTGAAAACTTGGTGAATGTAAGATGTAAGTTCTGTAATTCAGCTCTGACTCACTAAAGAGATTCTAAAAGTAGGCCTACAAGATTCTCGATTCTACTCCCTTATTCAAGATGAACATCAAATTGATGGAGCTAACAAATTAATTCAAGGAATTTGTGAAACTCAATAAAATATGAAGAAGGTTAAGCCAGTCTTTTATACCACAATAGTTCTTCTACTATATATAAAAGTATTTATACTATAGCAATATACATCTGCTATAGATTGTAGTCTAATTTCTTCTGTGTAAATTATCCGCCAACAAATACAGTCAAATATCTATAATATAAAAAATAATTTTTGTGGGGTCCTTTGACATTAGACATGGTCCTTTGGCAAGATGACTTCTTAACGAATAGCTCTAGAACAAACTTTTTGCCTTGATAATCGATTTCTTTATAAACTGTTATTATGCGAGGTGCAAAGAAAATTATTACGGTACATTATGAACACATATATCACATTATTGAATTACTAGCATTTTACCCGGTCTTGCCCGGGAATCCAGTTTGCAGTTTTTCTTTTCTGGTAGATAATATTGATGGTAGTGGTCAGAAAATTGAATTGATATATTCATATTAAATCAATTGAATTCATATTAAATTCATTAGATCCATCAATTTTATTATTTTTTAATCCAAGTAAGTTTTGATTCAAGCAACTTAATTTGATGTTTTTATTGATTCATTTTTAATAATATTAATAGGCAAAACAGAATTCAGAACAAACGATGATAACAAAATATACAAATTAAATCATTTCAACCAAATTGGGTTTGAACGTACAAAACTAATTTGGTAGAGTAAACTTCTGTGATCAAAAAATGTTTGCCCAAACCGAGGTTCAAATTCAAGTTCTCTAGCATGATGAGTAGCTGTCCTATGCACTATGCTACTAGGCCCAATTGATAAATGTGCTACTAAAAGCTCTCTTGAAACTACGAAAGAGAATAATAATTATGACTGGAATATGATTCTTTGATTAAGGGACAGTGACAACAACAACCTGTGGAATTTTGAAGTTTTAAACATTAATTTTAAAAATTCTGAAAGGAAAATCAAAAGTCGGGCTTTGAGGTGCACAGAATCGAGTTTAGAGGAAGTTATGTGCCAAATTTAGTGTTCCAAATATTTTCCGTTTTTGAGAAATGCGTAAGATACAAACACACCCCTACACTCTCTTATTATATAGATATCATAACTAGTAGTTCTGTGAACAGTAGACCTCGCTCGCCCAACACTCCTCACTCAAAAGGGGATAATATATTTGAAAAGTTCAAAAGCTCTTTCAACTAAATTTTCATTGCTTGATCTATCACTAATGATTTTTTTGAAGATTACGTCTTGAAGACTCTGGATATGATGTATAAAACAAGTCAAGTCAGATCAACAATTATGCCAGCTAGGTTACACAGTTACTGAAGAAATGTTTAGTGTATCAGCGTACTTCATTCAGTTTTAGTAGGGCTTTACTTTAATTATTGAGTTTCTTCTGTATGTGCTCAATTTAATTTAATGTTTGGAACTAAGTTTAGAATTGAATTATCATGATTATACTCTTTTTGAACCATGAATTTTCATTTTTCAGAGGGGTTACATAATATGAAGAGCTCAACTGCCTACAAAAATGACATAGTAGCATATGAACGTTTGAAGAGCTTCCTTGATGTCAATAAAAACCTGGAAAAAGTGATGAGTGAGTTGGGAGATCACAATAACTGCCTACAAGGATACAGTACTGATTTACAAAAAATGGTGGAAGACATTAGGCAAACAGCGTTTGAAGCTTTGAAGTAGTAAATAAATATGTTTGTAGCTTCTATATTATAAACTATACATTCAGTGATGCAGTGCAATTGATATTGATATTTTCATGTTGCTATTGATGTAGCCCATTTTATTGAAAACACGAGTCTGAGTGAAATTTATGGAGAGACATTACTATAGGCTACTGTTGTTGTCAATAGCACTAATTTAAGATAATATTACTATCTTATGTTGAGCTATGCAGACCTTTTGCCACTTGGCAGCCACAGGGATGTTTGGTGAGAATCCCCGTCATTGTCAGTTCTTATGATTGGTAAACAAGTGTTCGTATGATAATATCCCTGCTAAGTTGCCTAAACTGGTGGATGTGGACTATAATCAGCGCCAGCATAGATTAAAGTAAGGAGTAAATGTTTTGTGCATTACGTATAATATAAATTCAGTGATGAGCTCCGCTAGCTCCTCCTTCCACTAGGACTAGGGTGTAGATACACTAGCAAGTAGCAGCAAGAAGAATCCTTCTAATATTTATCCAGTGAAATAAATTAAATATAATTTCTCAGCTCAAAATATCTATTTTTATTTTTAAACATTGTATTTTTTGTTTTGTATCATTCTTGTGATACAGTGGTAGTGTGATCTCATTTCTCCTAACATCATAAAGTTCGGAAAAAGTGACTACAATATTTATTTGTGAGAGAATGTTGCTCACTGCTGGACAATTGAGAATTTTTTTATTGGTCTTATACCTTATACCTTATACCTAATTCTTCATCCTTTACCCGTACTACGGGATCGATGGCGTCACAACATAACACAATTTATCAAAACATAAAAACACAAAGGCAATTTAGCAAGATGGCATCTGAGACAAATCATCCTCTATGAACTCTTGAATACTGTAGAAGGCCCTGTCTCTCAAGTATCTGGTCACAACCCTCTCAAAAACGCCCAGATCCAGCCCTTTCACACTCTCAGGCAGCCTGTTGAAATAGCCCAAAGCTGAGCTCCTGAAGCCTATCTGCGATCTCCGGAGGCGTACCCTAGGAATGTCATACAGCTCTCGATGCCTGGTATTGTAGTGATGCACATCTGTCCGAGTCAACAGATTATGTTGGTTCTTCTTGACGTACATCAGGCAGAGAAGAAGGAAGTGGCTGATGACTGTTAATATACCGAGCCTGACAAAAAGGGGCTTGCAGTGTGCACGATGTTCACTTGCAGTCATAATCCGAGCAGCCCGCTTTTGTAGCTTCAGTATGTCCACAACCCTAGCTGAATGACCCCACATAAGTAGACCATAGGAGATGTGACAGTGGAAAAGAGCGTGATACACCATGACCAGATATGCCTCCGTCACATGCCCTCTCAGCTTCAGCAGCAGGAAGCAGACTCGAGACAGTCTCTTGGTCACCTGCTGAATGTGGCTAGCCCAGCTGAGTTTATCATCTAAGACAAAACCCAGCAGCTTCACAGGGTCCTGATCACCAGGAAGGTTTCGTGACAGGCTGCAGATGATGTGCTGAGTCTTATCTTCATTCAGCTGGAAGCGGTTGACCAGGAACCATGAGGTTGAAGACCGCAGATGTTCGGCTGACATCTCCAACACCCGCTGAAGGTCAACGCCAGATGACAGCAGAGATGTATCATCCGCAAACAGAAGGGTTGAGCCATTGTTGTCGATGTCATTAATCATGATGAGAAACAGGATCGGCCCCAGTATTGATCCCTGAGGCACGCCATAATTTACAGGGAGTGGAGAGGAGGCAGCCCCACCCAAAGACACCACCTGTGACCTTCCAGACATGTAGGAGCCCAATATGGATAGAGCTGAGTCCACAACACCATAATATCGCAGCTTCTCAATAAGGATGCCATGGTCAACACAATCAAATGCTCTGCTCAAGTCACACAGAGTCAGCGCCAGAGACTTTCCATCCTCAAATCCAGCCCCTATCCGCTCAGCCACCCGATTCACTGCATCAACAGTTGACCTCCCTCTGCGGAAACCGAACTGCATATCAGAAAAAAGGTTGTGTACCTCAAAGAAGTTCTCAAGTTGTGGCTTGATGACTGCTTCAACCACCTTTCCAAAAATTGGAGTCATAGATATTGGCCTGAAGCTGTTTAGGCTCTGGTGGTCACCCTTCTTATAAACAGGAACGGTTCTTGAGGTCTTCAGAAAGTCCGGAAAGATGCCCGTCCTCAGGCAATCATTGACTGCTGCAGCAAGGGGAGCCGCAATGGCATCAACCACCTCCCGAAGCATAAAAGCGGACATGCCATACACATCAGGGCTCCTGGATGGTTTAAAAGATCGAATAATCTTCTGCAGGGCCACCGGAGTAATGGGGCGGAAGAAAGAAAGGCGCACATGTACAGGTGGAACCCGCGCAGCCAGCAGCTCAACTGGATCACTAGCAACAGTAGGCAGTGCACTCACTATGCTATTCACAGACTCAATGAAGAACCTGTTGAATGCATCAGGGCTTGCAAAATCGATCTGTCTTCTTGGCATGGATCGATGTGAGTTTATCACATCCCAAGCGGCCTTACAGCGATTTGGTGCATTTTCAATTTTTGATGCTGTTGCCAGCCTCCTGGCCTGCTCAATCTGTTGTTTGTAGATGGATTTGGCTCGTCGATATCTTTCAATGTCACCATTGTCACCATGATCACATCTGTCCTTAAGCGCAAGCATGACACCCTTAAGCCTAGCAAGCTCACCAGTGTACCACTCCCGATGACTCCTCATGCGACCCAGACTCCTCTGTGGTCTTCGAGAACGGTATGGCTTGAGAGTCTCCGGAAAAAAAATATCAAATTTTTCACGGAAGTAGTTAAAGAAGGTCCCCATCAAGCCAGAGTCACCTGGATCCCGGAGCACAACATCCCAGGGGGTGCCGGCCATAGCATCTCTAAAATGATTCAAAGTGGTTTCATGTATTGGTCTCGATCTGAAAATGTAACTGGCATGCCAAGAAGGTGATGCATCACTCACCAACACAGAGTCCAGTACCGAAAAAGATGTCACCAGAGCAGAGTGGTCATCACCATGAAGCTCAACGACTCTCGTACTGCAGACTTCAGGTTGGAAGCTTACAGCAACATTGTCCAGGCAGGAGGCCCCTCTGGTGGGCTCAGTGCAAGTTATATACAAGCCAAAACATTTCAAAAGTTCCACGATATATCTTACCTTGGAGTCATCACCAATAAAATTCACATTAAAATCTCCAGCTATCACAATGTTATGACTTGAGTGACTAACTAGAAAAACCAATAAACGTTCAAAAAGGTCACAAAAACTGTCAAAATTACCACTGGGCGAGTGGTACAGAGAAACAAATATAATATGGTAAGTGGGCACCAACACAGCCACAACTTCCAAGTCAAGTTCTTTACAAAACAAAGACACATCGATTTCAGTGAAGTCAATATCATTCCGAATGTATAGAGCAGAGCCCCCACATCTAGTCACAGTTCTGCAAAAAATCGATGCAAGTGTAAGGTCAGAAATATGTAGGTAAAAATCTGCCTCACCCACTGTCAAGAAATGTTCACACACACACAAGATGTCAAGCTTTTGATTTTCAACAAACAGTGAAAGAAGACCCTGCTTGGATCTAACACTCTGCGCATTCCAGTGTCCCAGAATGAGGTTGACCCTATTTCTATCACCAGCACCAATTACTGGTGTTGAAACCATGGGCTCGGTCTCCCTAAAAAAACACGAGAGTTCACAACTTGTTTACTTGAAACAAAAAATCTACGAACCAGAGCACCAGAAGGCCAAAAATCGGCATCAAGCAATTTTGATACAAACTCAGTAGGCACCTCAATTTTGAAAGATCTATAGTTATTAAATTTGGCTCTAAGTTCAGTACACTCAGTTGGGTTTATATTCCTATCAGTTAAAAACTTTTTTACAGATTCACATGATTCAGTTTTGTCAATTCTGGATAGAAAAATACAGCTATTTTCACTGCCTGAGAGTTTATCAGTTTTAATAGTTTTAAGCCCAGTTTCCTTACCCGTGCAGAATACCACATCACATTTCAGAGCATCACGTTTACTAACTGGTTTGGAAGGTACACTATTTGATGGTGAAACAACAGAGTTTACGTTTATACTATTTCCTTTATCAGGAGTAGGACCCGACAAAAATGTCAATCTTTCAAAATTCGAGACACTAAGCTTAACACTACCATTTTGTAATGAATCACTTCTTTTTGCACGAACACAGTTTTTTTCAACACTGGTGGTCAAATCAATTTTTTCGTTTGTCACAGAAACATCCTGAGAAGAGCTTTGCCTTGTGTCAGGACGTGTCTGATGGACTTGTTTTCTGATACGCTCAGGAGAAACAACATGAAGACTTGGAGCAGTTTCATTAGATATTTTTTTATTGAAATTTGCATTAGGCACACTTTTAGAAGAGATCAGCAAACTATCAATTTTATTTGAAATCTCCAACAAAACTTTCCCATTTTCCTGACACGTATTCACATTCACGACGGCTTGAGTTAACCTAACAAGGCACGCCGCACAAAACCACGTCTGAATTCATAAAAGGTTTTTGGAGATTGATGTGAATTATGTGAAATTCTTAGCATAGCCTACCTTTCGAGTATAAAAATATGTAACATCCTGTGCATTGTATGTATTGTAAATCATATAAAATATTTTAGCATTCCTTTCGAGTATAAAAACATGTTGATTGCGATGAAATGTGTATTGTATTTATTGTAAAAAATAATAAATTGAATTTCATTATCATTTAGCCCACTTATTAGATTTAGATACTTGCCCATTTGATGTGTCCTTGCCCTGAATTGTTGAAGTGAATATCTAAGCCTATCATTTCTAGAAAGTAAACTGATGGTGAAAAATGTATTTTTCTCAACTCACCTTGTTTTTTTATATTTCAACTTCCTTTGCCTTAATAAAAAATTAATAAGAGCTAGCAATTAAGTTAAGCAAGATTCAGCCTACATCACAAATAAAGCAAACGTTTTGGGAATAACGTCAGCCTTATGAAAATTATCTTGATTTTATTAATTAAATAGAGTTTAATTTATTTTGCGAACAATGAAAATACCAATTAACAAAAATTTGTCATAAACTTGCTAAGTTCTGTAAGCATGCTTGCAACTATATTTCAATAAGCCTTGTTATGAATAGTATTGTACCTTGATTTATGTTTCAGTAGGCTACTATCCCACTATCCACACACAGGCAAGTCTATATAGAATAATCATGCCCCAAAGGACTAGCCGCCCCCTTTTTTTAGTTATTCTCTTGAATTCAAGATTACACAATGTAGTTTCCTAAGCTACCCCTTCAACGTTAAAGATTGCAATGGTAGGCTATTTTTGGTAATCCGATTTCTTAATTAATTTCGAAAGAGCTAGCATTCAGAGGTCGTTACTTCTGTTCCATTATTACTCTATAATTTAGACTTGAATATCATCCAGTTCTGCTTTATTCTATTGATTCAGTTGGGTGAATGTAAAACTTGTAACCAACTGGTGGGTTCAACTGTTATTGTTTCCCCACATGAGTCTGAGACTTGTGCGTGAGTAATGAGGTGAATGATAAAACGAAATGTACCAGGTTGAACGAGAATTGATCCCGTGACCTTCAGAGATAACTTTCAACCATTTACACCGCTGCTGCTGGAACCACAGAACACATTTTGGAACACAGAAATAAATAAAAGCGTTTTGTTTGAATCACTCTTCGAATAGAAGCGAGGATGAGGTCCAATTCATTTTGCGAATTAAACCATACTCTCGCTTTTATTTCAGAGTATCTGTAATTTATTTGGAATAGCGCAGGATTATCTTTTATTTAACTTATTGTGCTGAATAAGGTAAACAATCACATCACATCGTCGGGAGGACACCACTAGACAGACCTAACCCAGAGACAGACCTACTGCTACCGCAGCCTGCAGCCCACAATTCGTACTAGTTTTATTCTTAGTTTAATTATACTGGCATTGGCTTTTTGAATTTTGATTTTGAATCACCTATCACCTAACCAATAAAAATAAAACGATTTTGGATGTTGGATCCATGAAAACTTCTATTGAGAAACGAGGTTGTGTAAGTATTTTATTGATTTTAAGTCAAGTCCAATGTAAATCGTGTTCTAAAAGAAGTGTTTCAAGTTTATTTGTACTTGAAAACATTCCAATTAAGCTGATAAAAGCACATTTATGGCTATCATGAATATGATCTTTACGAGTTTGTAGGGAATATTCCGCTTATTCATGTTGAAATCTGCTATTAAATCGAAATTAATACTCTATAATCATATTTATAATGTTTCATGTTTATAATCATCTTTCCAGTTTATAATCATATTTAATGTTAGATTTTTTGAATGTTTGTAAACTCAAAAAGTTTCAAGCAATACCGAGCGTGGGTTGGGTTAGTTTTGGGACTGAAAAATCTAGGCTAAATGAGTTTGAGTTGTTCGCTTTCACATAATCATGTTTTTCCTTCAAAGCTAAAGTTTTGTACTATAATTCTATTTTATTAATCTTTCATCTACTTATATTTCTCAATAATGTAACTTAGGCACAGTAATGGTACAATGCACATTGGTCGTTTAGATGAAGCATTAACATTTCCCTAAAAATAATCTAAACTAGTAGTTCTGTGAACAGTAGACCTCGCGCAGTTATTTATACACATGTCCTGTGCCCATGCATCCTGTACAAGATGGATCCTTTCAATTGGGCATACAGAAAAATACAAAATAACTTTTTTTTCTATTGCTGATGCCCACATGAGTCCGAGACTTGTGCGTGGGTAATGAGGTGAATAATTCCACATAAATGCCTGACGGTGGAGTGGGAATCGAACCCACGACCACTTAAACGACAGCAAGTTGAAGTTGCGACGCCCCAACCAACTGCGCCAAGCGGCCCGCCTATAACTATACAAGATAATTATATTTTGCTCTCCTTGCATTACTACTGTGTACAAAAGTAAGCAAAGTATTGCTTTTCAATAAAAGTTTGAAGAAACCAAATCCATTCTGCTCCAGTAAAATCCTTGTATGGAAGGAAAAATACCACATGATATATTCCACACGAAGCAGATTTACCTATCATCTGCATTCTGCCAAATTATGTGAATCTTAGTCACCGTACCAAATAGATACTGAATTAGAAATTTATCAGACCGATCAAAGAAGTCGCATGCCTCACCAGATTTTTTCTAAAATATTTATGTCATCTGTTTTCAGCTTCAGTATAATCTTTCCATATTCATCTGTGATAAATAGTAACTGATACCTATTTCTCTACATAATCTATTTCTCATACGTTTGATAATTTCTTGGGGAAAATAATTCTTTAATACTTGGTTGGATAAGAAGGCCCAAGGGCACAGAAATATCATTTTGGAAAGATATGTTCCAATTAGAAAAATCCTTGTTTATACATCGTCGTGCAATTCAAAAAGGTCCTGTCAAATCTCATGAAACAGACGAAAGACGAATCGACTTGAAACATAGACTTCGCTTCGCTCAGTCAATTATCCCAGTGGTGAGTTCTTATTATTGTCTGCGTTTGATTCTTCTAATGCTGAACATGGTAAAATTACCTTTTATTTGTAGTGAATTTGCTGTTTTAACAACATTCCAACTCATTTTTTCCTTACAACATGTTGTCATTTGTACTTTGTGTATTTATATTTGTGTTTTATTTCCAGATTGAAGTTGAGAAATATATAGGACAGATTCATAACTACAGAAATGTTTAAATCGACAAACGCTAATTCTTCAAGTTTTGCTACCACTTTCTAATGCAAAAGCTGATGGCTGAATGTAAGTTAATGTCTTGATTTTATTAACGTAATATTAATTATTTATTTATAGTCTTATTTTATAAATATATATAACATAATGGGTCGACAGAATTCGCTAAGTGTGGAACTGGCTGAGTCTATGTTATACTGCCGTATGAATCAAAACTGCACTGAGCGGAACTCACTAAATCTGGAAGTGGCTGTTTCTGCACCGACCGGAATCCGCTATATGTGGAATCCACTATATCCCGCGCTTTTCAACCAGCAGTGACAGATAAAAGCAGTTATTGTGGGACCGTATTATATTTTGATACCGAATCAAATTTATATATATATTATTAGGCAATATTCTCAGGTTGGGCTCCAATTCCTCTATTTGAAAGCTGAAATGGAAATAAAAATTGATGTTCCATCAGCTGTGTCCGGATAATAGGCTCTAACATACAAACTCAAGCAAGACTTGGCTGTATTGAAATTTCGCCTCCTGAAATTACCCCATAACGAATGAACGTCCACTACCTCTTAAACAAATGATAATTATAAATTACCACCAATCAAAGAGATAGAGGGCGCTTTCGAGCTGAGTACACTCAAATATCTGAAAGCAATAATATTATCACTAGGTGTTCTGTTGTGTGCCTGGTGTAAGGAGGATTTCTCTAGTAGACTGTAGACGATCTCACTGAAGCAACTGGACCTTTCATGCTAAGGTCAGTCAAGGTATCCTTGAAACCACAAGTGGACTTTCTCATGAAGTACAGCTTCTAAATTAAGACAGCTTTCTTTTGATTTGTAGAAAGCTTATTCAGTAAGCGAGAGAGATACTTATGCTAAGGTAGAGTGTTTTTTTTTTTTTTGCAATGTATACAATTCGATTTTCACAGTGTATTTTTCAGTATTGCGTATATTCTTTATTTAGTTGGTTAATAAATTTTTGTCTTTTTTGCAGTGTATGTGTATTCAAATCTCATTTGCGCCGAATTTGGATATAGGAATCTTCTAGTTGAATATGATTATCAAGGAGCTTCATCAAGGAGTGGAAGGATCTTCGTGGTGGATACTTAAGGATACTTTGTAGTGGATCTCACAACCTCATGAATCACCAAGGAGTATTCTAACTTACGTAAGGTTAGTCGAATGTTTCAATTTATTCTTATTCTATTGCCGTGGCAAATTATTATTATTGAAAGAATGATTGAGTGGAGGTTCTTTTCATCTTCTCGTCCCGCCAAGTACAACAGCCTTGTGCATTGCCAGGTGATTTTGTAGAGAGCTGCCAAGAGTATATTTACTTCGCGTGCCAAGTCGGGTTATTCAAAACTTCACAGCTCAAAAACGGTAAATCCTATCGACCTGATTTCTATTCAGCCTGAAATAGCTCGGGAATGTGACTAAAATGAGATCAAGAACATTAATTTATATGCAGCTTAACCGAAGTTATGCAAGTTGTAAAAAACACGTTTTGAATGAATTCTTCACTTCAACTTTGACGGGGTTATTACAGCCTCAACCACTGGAAGGACTTTTATGGGACCGGTCTCATTTTGTTTTTTCTGCGTGCTACTACAAACCTTTGTATAGAAAAGTCATAAAAACATTTTGTAAAACCTCAAGAAATGTAAAAACCTTACACTTTTCGCAATTTTAATCCAACTAATGAGCCGTTTTTGACGAAACTGGTCTTATTTTGTTCGCGTTGAATGATACTACGGACTGGCGTATATAAAAGTTTCAATAACATTTTGCAAAATTACGAAAAATTCAAAAACCCTTGAACAAAACTGCTAGTACAGTATATCTATATATTCAATATCTGTTGTATATCTATTTATATGCCATCAGTACTTTCATTCTGCTGTAGGATATGCACATCATTTGAAATGATTTGAGTCAGGTGTGTTTTCCAATATCTTATAGTCCCAAGCGGTGCAAAGTTTCTATTCCGTTGGCGAAATGGCATTATATTTTATTTATTACATTTGTCACAAAACATCATTTTTGGGGAATTTCCCATCTGACAGGTGACTTTTCAACTTAACTTAACATTACATTTCGTCTATAATTGCATTGCAATATTACATTTTGTCAACTACTGTTCATCTTAATATAATACAATTACATTTTGTGAATTACATGTCATTTTAATATAATACAATTACATTCAGTCAATTTCATTACGTCTCAATATAATACAATACATGTTGTATATAACAATAAAATTATACCACAAGTCTACTAAAAAAATGATACAGTAGACCACCGTGTTTAATTACGAAAATCCTTGTCTTTTCTGTTCAAAGAACATTGAACTCTGCAACCGAGTAGCAGACTTTGTCAATCAAAATTCGTTTCAGTGACTTCTTGAACAATTCCAGAGAATCAATTTTAAGAATAGCATCTGGTAATCTATTAAATAATCTTCTAATATTCAACGTATACACAGTGTTTGTGCACATAGTTTATAACATGGATTTTGGAAAAGTTATGACGTATCATGCTAGCGCGATAGCACAGATGAATGTGGTGATAGGGAATTCGCGTTACTAAAAGAAAATGTTTTTAATTTTTACAATATTAATTTTTATGCATAAAATTTTACTTCGAATAGGTCAGTTACAAGTTGTACTTTGTTGAAAAAATATTTCAGTAAGCTTTTCTTGTAATTTTAAAGTACTGTATTATCAATCTGTGTCAGAACACAGCTATTCAGAATATAATCTTGATATATCATTTTCAATTCTTTTGCTAGATACTTAACCTTTAATTTTATACATTCAATTCTCAAATATTTTAATTAATTATTGCTTTATCTGGTAACGGCCGAACTAGGCGTTACAGCATTACTCTTTGTTTTGAATTATTAATATTCATTTATGTGCATGATAATTTTGTAATATTAAGCTGATAATTTAATAATAAATTCTGGTTGTCATTGCATCACACATTTTTCTTGTCGTTGTACTACTTTGAATACTGTTACATTTTGATAAATTTTGCCACACTTGCAAATTCTTATTAGATATTGGTTTTATTTAACATTTTGATATATTTTAAAGCATTTAATATTTGTCGGCGCTTTGGCTTATTCTTTGACGGTTTTTTTATACGTTTTGAATGTCATTATTTGCCATTGCAATCGCATTTTTACATTCAATATAATTATTGCTTATTCTACGAATATTTTTTTTTAATTTTCATTGGCTTTAATTATTTTACGTTTATTTGTGCTCAATTTAAGATAAAAACAAAGTCTTATATAAATTCACGTTGGATGCATAGATAATAATCGTTTTGAATTTATTGTTGTAATTTACTTATCTTTTTTATGCATTTTGCATTTGTTCATGCGCCTACATAGCTTCTTTCAAACTATGAATTCACGTTCATTTAGGCCTATTTTTAATTGCTTTACTGATTCATTAATTGTATCTCTTATTTTAATTTATTATCTTTGATTGGATTCTCTCTTTTGACCATTGTATTGATAATTGTCCGTCTGGCAGTATATATAATTCGCATTTATCTTCTGATACATTATATATTTGTCCATGGTTTTTCTATTCATTATTTTAATAAAGACTTGTTATTCAATCTTTCATTTGGCGTTTCACTTTGTATTTTAGAGTTACCATTTTGCCTCCAATTTTGCCACGTTTCTGCAGGCACAATGGTTTCTCATAACCTAATGTGTAGAATTCCGTTCTTTCAAAATAATCATCAATTTTCAACTATCAATTACTCTTTAATCTCTGGGTTAAAATACCATTCGCCCATTTGCTATTCTTGGACCTAATTCCCACACAGTACAATTCAGTTGTTGCCTCTCCCTATTCTATGCTGGGTTTTTGATAATTATTAATATTTGTAATGTTATTCATGGTTGTTTTTATTGTAAGCAATGCTTTTGTTGGGTCTATAGTATAGTTTTGCAGTAATATTTCTGCCAGCGGATTTCACTTTTAATTCTAAATGATGATGTTTTGTTATATTTTTTATATTTTGAAATTTTGTGTTCAAATTGTAGTTTTATTCTGTGATAATAATATTTGAAGGCAATGAGAGTTGATTTTATGTCTTCTATTATTTAGATGTTTTATGGATGATGTTTTGCTGAGTCATAGTCCATTTCAACAGATGTGACGATGCTCAAATTCAGTGTGTGTTGCTTGTATTGTTATGAATAAATAAATTACTTTATTAATTGCAGGATTCGAATCGACTGATTGGCGCCAGCGCTTTTCGCGTTCTGTCCAGCTTTCGCGTGAGCGTGATTGTGCTGATCATGATGCTGGAAATAAGAGACTCGGCCTCTGATATTTCGCCCTATGCGCAAAACAGCGGCGCACGTCATTCCAAAAATGCACAGGTAAGTTCGGAACCCACCTAAAACTATATATCCTTCTCCTTCCATCAGCCCCACTCATTATACACGCATAAGTCCAAGAATGATGAGTTAAATTTTAGTCTGGTTGGCCCCCTTACGGCGTCAGACACGTCAAAGTGATTGAAAAAATGCAAGCCAGTGATGTGGGTGTCATTCTTCACGAAAAGTCTCTTAGAATAATGTTTACTGCTTTACAGTTCGTAAGGTTTAGCTTGAAGTATAACATTAGTGTGTGTACCAGTTCGTCGACCTGTCATTTGGTCATGCTGCATTTTTTAGTGCCTGATGTTCTGCTGTTGTTTATTACCGTTTGAGGTTATGTACTAAAATATTAGAATACTGTCTAATTAATTCACTTTTACAAAAAACAATTCAATGCAATAATTGACCTTATTATTAGTAAATTCAGAACTCTTGCTGAAGTTATATGAGGCGTTAAAAACGCGCGTTGCCAATGCAGGAAACAGCTGATTAGAACAGGTAAATGCACAGGTAATTGAAGAGAACGGTAGGGTCCACGAGGTGGATGCGCAGTAGACTAGCGAGCAGATGACGTGACTGGTGCTCACTGCTGCTTATCGCTGTCGCCTGAACTAATAAATAAAACCAGTTTACCAGTGTTTCTGCAGATATTATCATGGAGAAAACCTCAACAAAGGATATAATGTCTTGGATTTCTTGCTCCATAGCGATCTGCGTTGTGAATATTAACTTTTTCTTGGATTTGTTGTTCCACAACGCGCAATTTATGTTGTTAATATTAATTTCTGATTGTAAATTTAACGACTTCTAAAGTCAATTTTAATTGTGAATAAATAATATTCCTACTCACTCCTGACCGAACGTTTTCGAGTTATGGAAACTCATTTTCAAAGGCCTTGAAGATTTCAACAACCTAAAAAACAAACACCAACACCACCGTTGAAAAATACCTGACAATGACAAACATTAATCCACAGACTAGCAAAAATCTTCAAAAAAGCCGGCCACACCATCGCATTCAGAAAAAAAATTGTTACAAGTTTCAACTCTAAAATAATTACTGAAATTTAAAAGATCTAAAAATTATACTTGAACTTTATGTACAAAACTAAAATTATAATAAGGACTATCAAGTACAGTGCTAAGTCATATATCGTGAACTGACTTTTGTTGAACCTGATTATTCCCTAAAATAGTATTATAATCAAGTAGGTAATTGTATTTACATGTTCGGAAATATTCGAAAATCGTCTAGATGTGAAGCGCTCCATATGATACAATGATCAGCCTGGTAAACGACACCGGTTATCCGATTGGCGGTTATGTGTGGAACTATCCTATTCAAACAATATTAAAATGAAGAATGCTCCTTTTTCTTTAATATTGGGCTAAGTATTGGGCCGATCCTTGCGAAATTTGGATGGGACCATCGCTGAGCGATGATCTTTCATTAAAAAAATTCATTGAAATCGGTTCAATATTATTCGAATGATTGATGTACAAACATAAAAAAACAGGTCGAATAACCTTGTTGTTTTTGGAAGTCGGTTAAAAATTGTACGAGACGCTGACAACGCCTTATACTTTAGCATTGAGAATTTCTAATCAGCTGTTTCCTGCATTGGCAAGGCCCTAAGAATTATTTGTAATTATTTTTTCTATTTAGTTAGATGTCTTTTATATTTATTATATTTTATTTTATTATTTTATTTATTATTTATATTTTTTGTTTCAGGTAATACTTCTGTGCCAAGTCAATCGAAGTCTTCACCAACTAGATGTATTCACTACAGATGTCTAATATTTAGATGTTACTGAATTTATCACATGTAGAAATAAAGTTGAGTTTAGTTGAAAAAAGTAGTTTATGTGTTCCTGAACCACGCCCTTAGATATTGGGAACTTCTGGTATTGCACAAAGGGCAGCGAAGAACTAGGACCAGGTCCTCCTCCTCATTTTCAGTCCTACGAACGGTGGCTTCATTCTCATCAGCGCATGTACTACACATGCACACATGTCCACAAGGAATGGCTATGTGCGTAGATTCATTTGTCATGCAAATGACACATTCATTCAAATCAGCAGCGACTGGCAGCCCCTCAGTGGCGACTGGCCGCCCCTCAGCAGCGGCTGGCCGCCCCTCAGCAGCGACTGGCCGCCCCTCAGCAGCAGCTGGCCTCTTCTGCTGCCACCGGTACCAGCCAGTCAATAACCTCCTCGTCTAAGCCTTGTGGCTGAGCCCCAGCCATCATATTTATGTTGATCACATTGTTGGCGCAGTGACCCACTTGCGACAGGAAATTTACTAGAGTTATTTCTTGTCGGGTCAAGCGTTGCAGGGCCGCACGGATATTGGCTGTATTATCTCTTTGTGGTCGGCGTGTACGGCGAATGAGTTGAGGGTCATCTCTGTCAATTCGACGAAGATTCGTATACTCCTCCTGCTCAATTGCTTGAAGTCGTCCTAGAAAGCAATTATTTCAAAGCTTACTTGAAGAAAAATCCACTTTGCATGTTTTATCTTTTTCTCAGAGCAGATTTTGAGTCGATCAATGTGGTAATTTACTTTTTTTATAATAAAAGATAAAACAGATGACTCTAAGCTGCCCACGAACTAGACTAAAGTCTATGTAGGGGAATATATTCCCTTGATTTATTTTGTAAAAAATTGTATTGAATTGAACATGCACTATCTATTGCAAGGTACAATATGTTGTCATCTTCTACTTAATAGTTTTATTTTATACTATCGTCAGACTATGATGCCATGAGCATTGAAACTTGAGTACGGTTTTGTATAAAATACAACTATTTAGTAGAAGAAGACAAAATATTGTGTTATTATTTCATTATGGAACAATTCTACAACATCTCTAAGAACAGTGTTAAATTTATTACAAGGTAGTGTTCACAAGCATCTCAGTCTAAAATTGATTTTTGACTTTGTATTATTTTTCTATCAATTATTAATGTGCTGAATTGTTTTTTATTCGTGGAACAATCTTTTAATTAATAAATATTTATAGAATTTTAATATTAATAAATATGGTGCGTGGATATGGCCTATAACAATTTAAAAAATGCTGAAGATAGTCAAAGTAACACACATTGCTTCAAATCAATTTTTTATAATAGAAAGAAGTTCCACGGTAGGCGCAACGATTATCAGCAAAGCGGATGAATCTCCCCCGGGTAATCGAGATTTTACCGTATTAAGGTAGGCTACGAAGTAATGGAAAGGGGCTCAGGGAGGGTGAGTTTTCTCCTGATCTTCACTACAATAGTTTGATATTCATACATAATCGGGTTTTCCTTACAAGAAAATTCTTTAAAGAGTGACGACATGGAAACAATATTACTTTATGTAACTAAAATAATTTGTATCACTTTCACTTTAACAACAGTACTACTTTCATGTGTTTGTTATTTTCGGACGCGTCTCAAGGCGCTGAGACCCATCTTCAGCAGTACCTTGATACTGGATCAGGACTGGTACCAGTACTCCTTGATACTGGAGTACCGGTACTGGTACTAGTCGTGGTCCAGTATCAAGGTACGTTGAAGATGCGGGGCTCAGCGCCTTTTGAGACGCGTCCGAAAATAACAAGCACATGTAATTATACTGTTGTTAAAGTGAAAGTGATAGACCTGCATATTTATATACTAGTTATACATAATCGACCAACAGTGCAAGAAGAAGAAGAAGGATGAAAACTTCAGAAGAAATATTACTTTAAACCTATTGAGAGTTTTGAGAAGTCTTCCAGAGTGTTATTTTTTAAACGTTTGACCAAGTTTGAATAGAAGATTTCACAACCATTATTACTATGTCTGGCAAAGAGTTATTCAGTCATTAAGTCTTGTAGAAGCTATATCGTTGATGTTTCCAAATATAATGTTTGTAAAATGTAATGCCTTTTATTCACAAAACTATAATACCAAACACCTTACTTATGGAGTTGGAACTTTATTATTTGGTCAATAGATCGGTATTTTTCAAGTATTTTGATTGATAGAAAATTCAATTGTGAAGACAAAATTTTCAGCCACACAAAAGCATTAAACGAACAAAAAAGGATTTTTATGAATCGAAACAGACAAGAAAGATCACTGTTTTTTCTTTATGTGTGATTTAGGCCTATGTGGTTTGGGTGCATTTTCGGCGGTAGAATTTTTTTCTCTTCAAAAATGAATTTCCTAAAAGTTTTTAAATCATTGATTCATGATTTTAAAACTTCGATCAATAATTTTAAATGATTTCTGAGAACTGAACAAATCGTTTGAAAGTGCTTTCAAATTATTTTCAAGTAGTTTAAAATTACAATTTCAACTTAAAGCATTGTAATGTCATTTTATCAATGATGTTCAATCATTTATTAATTATTATTTAAACTGCTTTTAGTGTAAAGTACTGATTTATTAACTACTTGAAAATTATTTGTCTGTACTTGAAGATATTTTCAGCTTTATATGATACCATATTTGCATACTGCTGCGAACTTACAATTTCTTCAAGGAACAAAAATGATGACAACTTCAAAATAAGAACATAAAAAGTTTATTTTAAAAGATATTTGCAATAATTATTATAAAATTTTAAACACTTGTTCATTACTATATCCATCTCTGTTTCCCAGTCACCACGGTCTCTTTGCCCCATGATACCTGCAAACAAAAATTACCGTAAGTAGCCTGTTGTTTCTCTCCCAAATCATACTGTCATGATTTGAGAATGTATAAATAAATATTATTATCCAATTTTTATGACTCAACTTACAGGGCAAAGTGAAGTGAAAAATAGTAATATAAAAAATATAGAGTCAGCTAGATATCTAAATTTTTATGAACGAGCCCTGATCACGCCTTTTCATCATGTGACATGATGGTGTGCTCAGATAAAGTAACTTTCATCAGCAATTAGATGACTTATTCTTATTAGCAATGCAAAAATCATTGTTAGGTATTACAACTCATGGTATCATTCTTGTACCGTAAAGTGGGGTAACTTGAAACACTTTTCAATTTCAAAATCTTGTAACTTTTGACAGGATGATTTTTTCAACAGAAATGTTACTCGCCCATATTGGTCCTATTCCAAAGAACATATTTATACCTTGAAATAAGAATTTTTGATTGGAGAAATATATATTTTTTTTATTTCAAGTGTGTTTCAAGTTACCCCACTATATGGGGTAACTTGAAACACGCACACAAATCAATAGTTTTCATCAAGTTAGAGGTGTTGGAGGTAACTTGAAACATAATATAAGTTTTAAAAAAATACTTGAGGTTTATTAGAAATAGGTAGTGACAAAAATTAGATGAAAAAAGTCAAAACTATCAAAAAATTATTGAAAAAATTGATAAAATATTTTTAAAAATCTGCTTCCACAGAGAAACAATGGCGTCCTCTCCTTATAAATATAGGAACCAGTTTCTGGACAATATTTTCAAGCTTTACAGAAGCTATATCATCTATAGCCGGAAAAATGTAAATATTATTAGCTTTGCTTGATTTTCGCATGAACTTCATCTCAAGTTTTCCAGTAGTCTCATCAGAACATAAAATTTGCGCAACAAATGTTTTCTTTGCTGTTTTTTTTATGTTTGCGTCATAAATCAGTTTGACCAGTACAAAATCATTGTCATTAAAATCATTAAAGTTGAATTTTGCCACATTATCGTTTTGATCCAAAAAATAGTCAGACTCATGAGCAATATTTGATTCATCATGAACATCAGATTCATCACTTATTTGGCACATACCAGTATCTTTCTCATGTTGAGGTTCCAATGAACTGTTAGAAAGGCCTGGGCATGGTTCATCAATATCAGATTCATCACTTTCTTTACCCCTTTTTGCACTTGAATTGTGAAAATCTTCAGAGCTTACACTTTTACCTGGAGTTATATGTATTCTCTTCTTCCGTTGTTTTACATTTGAAGATGTATCTGTCATTCTACTCTCTTTTAG
Source organism: Conomelus anceps (assembly GCA_948455865.1). Classification (NCBI taxonomy): domain Eukaryota; kingdom Metazoa; phylum Arthropoda; class Insecta; order Hemiptera; family Delphacidae; genus Conomelus; species Conomelus anceps. Next base: position 25,092,206 of record OX418218.1, on the reverse strand, counting down.
AAATGTTTCCAGTGTCCCACACCAATTTCTACCTCTTTCCTCCTGATCTTGATTACTTACTGGCAATCGCTTCAATACTTGTTCAACATCAATGGGATGTATCCCAGTGGCTCTGAAGCCACTAATTAAATTTTTTGAACACGCATCATCAACATTTAAACTGTCAATGCATTTTTTCAAAAGTGCTGGGAATCTGTCTTTGGGAATGCAGCCGCGGTTTTTAATTTTCCAATCATTCAATGTTGCACGCCATTTTCCTTTTAGAGGACGGAAAAAAGCCACATCCAACGGCTGGCATAGGTGAGTGCTGTTGGGTGGTAAGAGTACAAAACGAATGTTATTTTTTTCACATTCTTGGACTATATTGAATGAGATGTGGCTAGATAAATTATCACCCAATAATACTTTGGGTGAATTGTCAGCTAATCTTTTGAAGTATGGGAGAATAACAGTAAGGAACCAATCTTCAAAGATTGGACCATTGAACCAGGAGTTTTTTGAGCGGTTGTACCTGGTTCCTTTTGGACCTCCAATGGTCCATGAATCATATAAATGCTCAGCCTTGTAGCATACATATGGTGGCAAGAGAATGCCTGAAGCAGTCCCACAAAACATCACTGAAATACTAGCTTTGGAACTGTCTAAAATCCTATCAGGATGTTTACAGCCCCGTCGTGTAATAATTTTCACACGGCCGGGGTCATCCGTAAGGTTAGTTTCGTCATAGTTTATGATAGCTTCTGGTGAAACACCTGCCAATGAATCTTTCAATTCCTCAAAATACTCACGTATCAATTCATGACTAACCTGAGCTCTTGCTCGTTTTATATTCTGGCATAGACGTTGCGATAAAATACCCTGATGTCTAATTAAAAATCCTCTTACCCACTCAATTCCAGGCATGTTGTTGATAAATCTTGGCTCGTTTACCCCTCTTTTATCTAAATGGGCTTTAATTATCAATCATAGATCAAACGTTGTGAGGGGAAACCCCCACTCACTAGCTACAACTAATCCTTGAGTCAATACTTTTTCATCCTCTGCAGATAAAACACAAGGTCGCCCAACATTCATTAAATGCATACCTCTCATTTTCCTACTCAATGTTGCAGGTGAAATACCATATTTTTCTGCTGCTCTGCGTAGGGTTAGTGTCTTCTGCTCAATCTCCTTGATTGCTCTTGATAAAGTCTCATCACTGAAGTCCTTGTATTGACGTGCCCCTGGCTTCCGTTGGTAATTCCTCACCATGCTTGAATCTGTACAAAGAAACAAAACCAAAAACTGTAATTTTGCAGCTCATACTTCATATCAATGAAATAAATATGAATAAGGCCAGATAAAACAATAAAAATCAACAAATCTGTATGATAAAATTGAATTTGGGGTGACTTGAAACGTGTTTCAAGTTACCCCACAATTGTACTCATTGAAAAAATTTTTTTTTATAATTTTTTCAAAAGCTTTTAACCGTAATCTATGTGCATCAACAGAAACAGAAATAAGTAAGGTTTTGCTACACCTCATTCCAATATGATACAATAATATTTAGTATGATTTCCACATGAAGTTTCTATGAGCATTTTTTAGGTTAAAAAACATGAGATTAAAAAAATATAATAAAATTATGCTTACCTTTGATATTAACTATCAATTTTCGTAAATAGTATCAGCTGAAGTCTTCCAGAGTGAACACCATACGATATAACCTCAAAAATATTGTTTGCAGTGCTGCCACTACCAACATTAAAAAACTACCTCCGACTGTTTCAAGTTACCTCGCTGTTTCAAGTTACCCCACTTTACGGTACCGTAGTAGTTTTTTTGTTCATAACAATCTTTAATCATTTGGCCAATCTATTTGACTCAAAATAAAAGAAGCCTGTCTTATTACTGTAACAGTCAATTGTTACAATTTGTAACACCTCCCGCATTTCGATACAGCTTCCAAACCAATAAAACTACAAAGATAATTTTCTTCCTGCTTTTCCAATGGTAGTTTTCTATGGAAATCAATGACACTCCATTGTTCAAAATCCTTCATAACTTATTTTAAGACGTTACGATTACATCTATTCTCAGACATTTTCTCTCATTTTCCACAGAAAATGATCACAACCGTGAAGATGGCATAACAGCCGAAAGATCTCGTTCAAAAACAAGTTTTCTATGAAAATCAATGACACTTCTTTGTTCAAAACCGTTCATAACTTTATTTTAAGACGTTACGGTTACATCCTATTCTCAGACATTTTCTCTCATTTTCCACAGAAAATGATCACAACCGTGAAGATGGCATAACAGCCGAAAGATCTTGTTCAAAATTTGTGAGTATTTATCAAAAACAATGACTGCTAGTCGTTATTTCATACAAAAGTTGAATTAATTATCGCAGTTTGTAATGGAGAGCAACATTACTCAATAAAAAGAAACATTTAAAGGATTGCTCGTGACAGATGTATAACATTTAATAATTTTAAAACATTCATTATTCGCGCGCAAAACGTTTATTGGGCACAACGACCATTACTAATTTCCAATGCCTTCAATTTCCAAAGAAGACGAACAAGAAGAAGACGAATAAGAAAACGACCTTTGTTTACTAGTTCGCTGTAAAGGACAGTCTGTCTAGAGGTTACCACCCCACATCGTCATTTGGAAGTAAAGTCACTGATGATTGAAGAGCTGGTGATGATTCTTTGATGGGAGGGGGTTGCCTATTGGGGACGATGACAAGCTGGTCCTATTCCCTTGCACACTGACGACATAGTGGCCCAACGACGAACGGGTCCACATTCCATCAGAGTGGTACAGCCTGACGCTGCATGCAAGCGACAAACTGGTCCTGATGAGTTTTGGTCAACGAACAACAAACCTTTCCGACGACATGCTGGTTCACATCCAAGATTGGTCAAGTTTGACGCTGCGCGCACACGACAACCAGGCCCTGAAAAATAGGACCAGTTTGTCGCGGTCCCGCCTATTGCACGGCATACAAAAGAAGATCTATTTTATGAAGTAGTCTACTTAGCTCATTAGGCCAGACCAGAATCATTTATTACATGTGGAATCCGACCTATTAATTGCAATAAATATTCCACCTAGAAGAACATATTTGTAATGAATAGAAAATAACAATTTTTGAACTTATAACAACTTGGGTACGGTATCCTTAAATTATCACTTTTGATAACTGGAAAATAATTTCAAATATTTATGAACAACTTTCACAATCAGTTCACCCACTTGCATAGGCTTAACAAGGGGATTTAATAGACGTAACCTCCCCTCAATTTCTTAGAAGAAATTTAAAAAAACTAAGAAACAATTTGAAAGATTATTTATTTAATTTGAAGCTACATGAATATTTTATAATATATACTGTATTATTTATCTATATTCTGAGAATTTTTTTCAAGGGAGTAATATGTCAGAGTGGTTGACGAGGGGGGAGTAAGTCAACTCTAGTTACGCCACTGCCCACATCACAATAAAAAAAATTAACATGAAATTGGACGGCTTTTATATAAAAGGAACCAACCACCAAATGGTCATAATGGAGAAAATGAGTTCCAAAGTTTTTTCTTCACTGAAAAATCCCTTTTCAAACTGCATGATTAAAAACAAATAGATTAATTAAAACTTGATTTTTCTTGTCCTGTCAACATAGAATTAATACATAATTTCAAAAATTCGTTTAATTATCATCCCAAATGGCGTTTGGTTCTGTTTTGATGAATACAAAAGGAATTTATTTAAAAAGAACCACACAGTATCTATGATAGGCATTAACATTTTATTGCAAAAAATGGTACTGAAAATACAAATTATAATAAAAATTAATCAAAAGTGAAGTCAATTGCAGCATTATATCCATCTATATCATCTTGTAAGCCCTCTTCTGAAATGAAACCTTTGTAAAAATTATGCAAATCCTTTGGAATCAGATGAATCATAGACTGTATGTCTTTCTTCTTCTCAATGGAAATTTTCTTCCCATTGGGCCACAGAGGAGTCATTCTTGAATGGAGAAAAACATCATCTGTTGAAGGTCTCCCTCTCTCTTTCATTTTCTTAATATCTATTTCAATATATTCACTTTGTTCATGACTTGTTTTCACAAGCAATGTCATCGGCTTGCTTCTGTCCAGCATAATCTCCCTCATTTTTAGCCAATTTATTTTATTGCCTTGCAGATCTTTCTTTCTGTTGGTTATAGACTTTTCAATTACTTCGGTACTTTTGAAATCTTCACCATTCATTTCTGTAACTATAAATTTATTCTTCTTCCGACAAGATTTCATGATGTTTATGTAATCTTGTGGGCAATAAATCCGTTGCTGAAAACGCAAAGCTGATTCTACATCACCAAAATGAGAATCATTAGGCATAAAGCTATGTCCAGGAATAAGATACTTGAATCTTATCTTTTCCAAAATAGGCATTTCTTGGAAAAGTGTTTGAAGAAGCAAAACAATTTTTATATTGCGGTTTTGACCGCCACATGAATCAGACCATAAATTCAGTTCATTAACATTGGGTCCAACATGGTTCAAAATATGTTTTCTTAGGCATAACCCTACTTCCTGTGCACCCCTACCAGCAATGTTCTCCACCCAAACATAGAAAAAGCCTTTATTATCTTTACCAGAATAGATGCCTGAATTATATAAGTTTATCTGGCGTTTGTAGTACACTATATTTGTTGGAATTCGTGGCAGAGGTAAAGTTTTTTCCAAATCATATGATAACGATTCAACATGTTCTTGTTCCTTTGCTTTAGAAAAATCACTGTTCATCTCCTTCCTAGCTAATTCAGCTTCTCTGTGATGGTCATCAAGTGTTTCCTTTTCATGCTCAATAGAGCTAGAAATCTTCATTTTTGCTTGTAGTTCATCACATTTATTGCATGTATCCTTCTTTAGCTTTTTCCTCTTGATATTGAAATGGCTGTGGAAAATATGTCTGTACCACGAAAAGCTCACTGTATGCTGCCCTTCATTCTCCTCTTTATATAAATCATACATTTTTCTCTCTGTAATTTCAATTGGCAGGTACTCGCAGTGGTCATTATCTCTTCTACAATAGTGTGATTTGTACCTTGGAAATTTATTTATATGATTCTTCACTGCTTCAACTATTTCTATTGGGATACGATTTGTTCCTTTCTTATGGATACCCCTGCAGTCTTTGACAGTGTCTGAACGCATTTTACAGAGAGCAGTATTCACACGCTTTGTAGAGATTGATAAAGTATTTACAAACATTTCACGGCAAACAGTCTCAGTTCCCAATTTATATATTCTGGTGTATTTTCGTTTCTCTGAATTGCAACGCTTTCTTTTTGCTTCTACTTCACCTACTAGAGCTGCAATGAATGTTGTCTGTGAGTCATACGATCCAAGTTCCCAGAACTTGATGAATATTTTTTCCCTTGACTCACGAGAAACCTTCAGATTACATTTATTTGAACAATGACAAACAAAATTACTGAACATTTTTGGCATCACAAGATTTCCTTTGACTGAAAAATGCTTCTCATTCGAATCTTTCAATTTTTTCCTAGATCTAAAAGTTTGTGTCTCATATTTCCTCTTTCTTCCTTTCTTTGGCCTACTGGTCAGATTACTTTCTTCTAGTGCTCCCTTGTTTGAGTTATCACATACCAGTACCTCTTGTGAGCTTTCCTTGTCACTAACACCATCAACAATACTGTCATCTGATTCACTAGGATTATAATTAGGGTCTTTATCACTGTCATCAGGATCATCAAATTCAGCAAGATTTGCAGCATCTGTAGTTCCGGTATTGTCATGATCATCAAACTCAGCAATGCTTCCATCCTACAAAAAAAAAGCTTTCTGTCAAAACTACATTTCAGTAGTTTTGTGTAAGTATAAACAGAACCAAACGTCATTAGGATTGAAGCAACTATATGCTAAATGAATTGCTAAAATGAATTTCCCAATTGTATCATTAGGCATTGAGCATATTGTTGTGAAATATTAAATGTTGTTTCTCTACTGTATTATATAGACTCATACCATCTGCTATTGAAAGAATATTGTCCAAGTTTAGCAGAATTTCGACCTGTTTTATAGGTTATGAGAATTTATGTTAATTCAATAATAAAATGCAGAATGATTCTACAAAGTTACAATTACATTCAAATTTCAGTTAGTAGAGATACAATCTATACAAATGTTGAACAAACATTATTAATTTTAGTAATGTATTGGTTGCTGAAACTTATTTGATTAATGAAAATGTGCATGATAGTGTGAAACTAACCTCAAAAATTGCTTCTGAAGAAGGCGATTTACTTATTTTTCCCTGATTTTTAGCAAGATCCACCAAATACTTTCCTCTTGAAAGAAATTCACGCTCCATAAAGAAAATAAGTAATAGTAGTAGGTAATAGTAGGTAATTCAAGAAAATAATTTAAGAAAATAGGTAATAGTAGGTAATTCACTTTCACAACATGCAACATACACCATTCTTATAAACAGAACCAAGCGACAGACTGCATTTGGTTCCATTTATACAAAAACGTCACCAGTCAATCTAATGCAAGTAGTTGGTTCAAATGCCAATAGATAGCAGCAGGAGCGATGGAGCAGTTGGATCATTTTACACAAACAAACTATGGTGAATTCAATGGTCCTGAGCTAATAATATTGAAATGAGAAAATTGGCGGTTGGTTCCTTTTATATAAAAGCCGTCCAATTATATGTTTGCTGGCCCAATTTTTTATTTTTGTATTATGGGTGTTGCCCACACCAGTCTGGAGACTTGTGCGTGGGATTACCCATGGTATCCTTAAATTATCACTTTTGATAACTGGAAAATAATTCTATAGAGCACAAGAATGATGGTGCATAATCCAACGCAAGAATTTAGGCAACTCAAAAGAGGTGAATGATGAGAGGCATCCACGCCTGAATGGGATTCAAACCCAAGGCTGCAAGAAATGAAGCCAGCCAGAGCCTTATCTTATCTCAGAGAAGCGCTCCAACCAACTGTGCTACCAGAGCCGCAATAAATTGTCTCAACATTGACGAACATTTCTATATATTTTGAATACCGGGTAGATGAGATAATCAATCTATTTTTCCGCTATTTCCAATTTTTTTTTAATTCAAATTTTCTCTTGAACCTTTCTCTTTATTATTTTTTGGGAGCTCAACTCATTTCATTCAGACTATAGATGGCTGTGAGCTTTGCGAGGAGTGGCAGCAATGGGCTACGAGCGGGCAAATTATGAGATCGGTTACAAAACATTATTATAACCTCAAACAACCCGACTCTTTTTAAACAATTTTATTTTATAATAAACTTATAATAATAATATTTTATTGATCTGATTAGAAATTCGCAATATTTCTATACTACTTCATTCGATTTACGTAAGTAGGTAAGTTATAATCAATGTTGTTTAAGACGTTCTATCAGCTCCGCTTGTAAAATTAGATATTAACTCTATAGAATTTATTTTATCCCTGTATTTAAACTCCGGTAGTTTTTTAATAGTTCATTCTCCAACTAGAAGTTGTCATTTATATGCTACTGAAGTATTGAATCTATATTTATGATTTAGCAGATGATAGAACCGGCAGATCACTCCAAACTAATGAACGGTAATCGGCAAATTAACTTCTCGTACTTTATCTTCATAAGATTAAGAAATGAAGAGATTGAGCAGTTTAAGATTATAATGTTCTCTGGTACGGTAGCTAGCTATTCTTCTTGTACACAATTAGCATGAACTGAATTTCATTTTTCTTGATATTGGCATGTTCCTAAGTTATAGCCTAATGGAATATTCATTATATTACAATATATTTATTATATCTTAATATTCATTTGTGTATTGGTATTTTACAGTTGGCTTTAGGCCACAAATATTTTCAAACTTCAGTTGTTTATAATGAGTGGCTGCACAGGCGTCATTGTCACCTCGATATTTGGGGTCAATGTTCATATATGTGTCTCTCATATAAAATGTTGAGAAATAGATAATCGTTAACAAACAAAACGGCATAGAGGGTTTCTTTTATTTATTGGTGCAAACCCATAGGCCTACTAATAAGGCCGTTCATGAATAAGTATCTTGCACCCTGGAGCATCCAATACTCGATGATAGTCACCATCGCAAATTTAACACATGCTGTGAAATGGTTGTACTCACGCAGCTGTAATCTGTCCATCATTCTACAGCATACTGGTAAGTTTGATCTTGCAATGGTGATTATCATAATATTTTAGGCTGGTGGGGAAGTAACCATCTAAAAAAAATAGTTTCTCACCTTCATCAATACAAGATAAAAGAAGCTGTCTCTGGCGCAGCATGAAGCCCACAATAGAAAAATGAATTCTACAATCGGGGGCATGGTGATTGTGTCGCAAGATGAATTTTTGTGGAACACAGTGGGGTGAAGAGGATATTTTAGAAAATGTGTAGAACATACGACAAAGATTTCGAAGTAAATTTAGTCAGCTCTCTTTTTTTTGAAACATTTGTTTCTAAAGCTCATCATTTCACCTTCTTCCCCCTTCCTTTTTCTCACCCCCCCCCCCGCTTCATATAAAAATTCGCTTCAATTTAGAATTTTATTTATTTAGAACTAATTGTTCAATCAAGTAGTATGTGACCCACTTATGAGTAGCTCCGTAAACAAAATCGACTGTGAAATTCAAGCTCATAACATTTAAAAAATGAAATTAACAGAATAAATAGTAGTAATTCTTTTTTATACTATACAGGCATGGCGAACAAATCAGTTCTCAACTATCTAGCCACAACAAATAGGCCATACAGCTCTACTGACATAACATTGAATCTTCATAAGGAGTTTGGAAAAACAGCTATTCAGAAGGCCCTTGACCAGTTGGCTGAAGAGGGAAAAGTTCGAGAAAAGACTTATGGAAAACAGAAAGTGTATTCGATCATTTTGGAAGACAGCAGTTTGAGCAATGAGGATGAAAATAAAGAAAAGGAAGTGCTTGATGCTGAGGTAAGTACGAATATCTTTGCATTCTCTTTGAGAATGTAGGCTATGCATTTTTAGAAGTTATCATAATCTTCAAATTGTATTATATTATTTAGAGTGGCGGATCCACGGAGGGGGGAGTGGAAATTCCCCCTTCACCACCAAACGCAGAAGAAGAAGGAAAAGAAAACGAAGTAGAAGAAGGTAAAGAGAAAGGAGAAAAAAAAGAAGAAAAGAGGAACTAATGGTAATGATAGAAAACAGTGAAGAAGACGAAAAGAGAAGTAACAAGAAGTAAAAGTATAAAAATTGATAGGAGAGCGATGGAAATGAAAAAATACGAAAAAAGGTAAAAAGAGGAAAAATAAGGAGAAAATAAAAAGCATAAGAAAATGAAGGAGAGTTTTCAAAGTTGCTGACAAGCGAGGAAAATGAGACAGCTAAGCCTAACCAACAATTAACTTTCTATTGCAAATATTGTGCACTTCAGTACTTGGTCTGATAATTCCAGTTCTGAAAGGGTTTTCTGGATTCAGCAGCTTATCAATACATGGCTGTATGAGGACGTATGAGCAAACTTATTTATTAGCACTAGGTACTTTACTCAGATGATATCACCCTAGAACCTAGACCTTTTTCTTGTTAATTTCATTTCTCATTAACATTCTGTTCCAGTAGCGTAACTATGGGAGATATATATACCCCCCCCCCCCACAGAGAAAAATAAATTTTGGGAATTTTACCAGGCTTTTGTGAGGCAATTTTTGGTAAGAGTCAAAGAAGATGTCTGGAATCGTTCAAAATGTGGTTTTGGAGGAATTTTATTAAGATCGTTTCCAGGGAGTACCCCTTACTTTTTTTAAAAGAAATTTTCAAGTAGCCTATGGTACTGTACGGTACCCCAATCAGGAGCAGCGAGGGATCAAATAGGCCGCGTACATACCAAAAGCAACCGGTGATAGCAACGCAACGACAACTTGAGTTGCCTATGAATAGCACAAGCAGTTTAATGGGCCTGTGCATACCAAAGCGACTGTGATGCGACTGTGATTCAACGGTCACTTGACTGAGCAACGCAGGCAACTTGAGTCACGACATGCTGTAAACTCGAGTTGCCAGTTGCTCAGTTGCTCTTGTGAAGTGCAGACCGTACGTAAATATGGCTGCTGAACAACAAGAAAATATTAAATTTGCACAGTTCATCGAACAGTTTAATTGTTTATATGACCATAACAACAAGTCATACAGTAACAGGTAAAAGCTTGGCAGGCTGTGGCAGAGTACATAAATATACATTTCATTGAACTTACCTTAATGTGATTGTTAATTTTATAACTTTGAACTTTAACTTAAACTTCTAACTTTTAACTTTTTATAACTTTAACAACAAATAAATACATTTCATTGAACTTACCTTAATATGATTGTTAATTTTTCGCCTACATCAATTGGGGTTTTGTAGTTAGTATTTTTTTTTTCAGCAGTAGAGGGGTCACTAAATCCAGCAACATAATCATAGCTAGCCTTGCTCATCCTGTAATAGTTAAAAAACTTTTCAGGATATTCTTCCAATTCTTGTAAGGCATGCCACTGGCTTCTATGTATGTTGCTGCCATTATACGTTTTTTTTCTAAGCACACATAGAAGAACTGCCTCCTCCTCGGACGAAGACATCGTTACAAGTGACTGGACAACTTGTCAACTTGGGTTTCTTTTGTATGTACACGTGGTGTAAACCTAAAAGAAACTCCAGTTGACTGAGTTGAGTTGCTGTTGCGTTGCTATCACCAGTTGCTTTTGGTACGTACTCGGCCATATAGAAATGTGAAAGTTTCAAATAGGGTCCGGATCTCCCATTTACAATAACACAAGAACTAGATAAAATTTACTTTGATACATAACGTGGGTTGAAGTGTTAAATTAGAAGAATTAGTGACTAGAATCACTTGAAATGTGGTTTTAGAGAGGTAATTTTTCAAAAACTTTCTCGCACAAATTACTATTGTAATATTGCTGTACCAAGAGTCTAACTCTCCAAGCAACATCATTGGTCCTCTCCCCCCCCCCCCCCCCTATTTTGACTTTGTAGTTATGCCACTGCTTTGTGTGATATAAAGATACACATTAAAAGGCTATTAAAATTTGTGTTTCATCATTTTTTATGCTTTCTAGAAACAAATACCTCATAATGTAATTCTTTTTCTAATAAATCTCTATTGTTCGTTGAACAATAGTTTCATACCAGAAAGTAGGCAGTCAAGAGTCCAAAATTTTGGAATGTGGTTTAGAGAGGTAATGACATTCCCACTTAATGTTTATGTGAGATACAAACATTGTAGTAGTTGTATTTTTTTTGGATGAAGCCCACATAGATCTGAGACCTGTGCGTGGGTAATGAGTTGATTTAAGTTCATTTCCTGGACTAAGGATTTAGGGTGATCAATGATCGTGATATCTGGGTGAATATAAAGCAGGGCTGAAAGGAAACAATGGTTGTCCGGAAACAAGAACTCTGCCCAAAGATAAGTTTAAAAAAAGGATGAAGGGATTTTTTAGAAATAATTCTACTCGAGTGTGAAATCTAGTCAGCTCCCAGGATTCATATATTATCTATTCATAAAATATTATCTTTACCATAGAAACCATAATTTCAAACAATATGTGAACCTAATATTGAAACACTGAATAAATTAAATTGCAGACCTACTCTAGAACATGGCATGCCATAGTAGAGTAGGTTAATTTCCACGCAAAAAATGTTAATGAAAATATAATCTGTTAGTTTTAGTCAGGTGTAGTCGTATATGTATTTCTTTGAATTTAGTTTTAAATGGAAATAAAATATTTATTTAATTGATAGCTGCTGTCTTGTCAGTAACTTAATTTTTCCCTATTTAAGTTCATATTATGAAGATTTCAATGTGACATTCCCCCTTAATGTTTATGTGAGATACAAACATTGCAGTAGTAATATTTTTTTGGATGAAGCCCACATAGATCTGAGATCTGAGACCTGTGCGTGCGTAATGAGTTGGATGATGGCGATTGATGAGTTGGACCTACAGTTTTAGGTGGGTTCCGAACCACCGGGAAGTGATTTTACAGCAGAAAACAGTGCCTTTTTTGCTGGCCAATCTAATCAGTCACCCTTACAAAGAGAGCCCAGGGAACGCAGCTTATCTCTCTCTGATTGAACAGATACCAGCTACGGCCCACGGCTATCACTTACCCGTATCTATGTGGTGAACTTAAATTTTTTGCTACATTAATTATTCTATTTACACTCAGACTGTGTATCCATTAGTTGAAGTTTCTGGTTTTTAGCAGTATAGGACGGTGTGAAGGCATTCCATCATAAATCAGTTCATATAAACAGTATAACATATCATTACAGGCAAAAGGTAAACAAATAAATTTGTTTATGTAACGATTTGGTTGAAAATGTTTCAAATGCTCTACAAAAAAGAGAATAATTATTAAAAACAGAAAGTTGGTTTTTCATTTCAATTGAAAATAACCATAATTGCTAAAATCACGATTTTGTGCCTCATTTTGAAACACCCCGGGAAAACCTATTTCTTAAAGCATCTTGAAAAAAAAATTCTGTCAATAAATTGGAAGGCTACTAAAATTTACACCGAGTTCTATTTATGCAATTCTTGTTGGAGTGGATGTGTGCTAAAATAATTAAATTGTGAAATATATTCAATTAATTTTCTATATTCCTTTAAATTCTTTAAATTACAGGTCTCTGCTCTGCGGACATTGACAATAGTAGGCCTATTAAGAAGTTTTTTTACAGGCCGGTTGTGACAATTTCGTCTTATTATTCATCCTATTAAGAAGCTTGCAAAATATTTTTGCATAATGGCATTCATCGATTTGCATACAGCTATTTCATACTGTAGTTAACGTCCTAGTATTAATTGTAGCATTCGAAACTGGGACATACATATATGTTATTTAATGTACAAAAATCAAATGAATCTAATCTATTTGCAGATATTACGTCTCACCACCGTTTTTAAAAAAGTTGAACGTGAAACAAAGCAATCCGAAACGGAATTACAAGGGTTCATTGCACAGCCGACCAATGAAGAAGCAAAACCAAAAATTATGGAAATTGAAAAACGAATTTCAGACCTTCGTTCAAAAATCAGTTCAGTGTCTGAGAATTGGAATGATGATATCGAGGAAAAAATGCAGCTGGTCAAGGAAAAACGTGGGAAATACGTGAAAGAATACCGCAAACGTAAAAGACTGTGCATGGATATTCTCAACGCCATAATGGAAGGTTACCAAGGCAATATGAAAACTCTCATTGAAGAAATCGGCATTGAAACTGATGAAGAAGTGGCCATGCCTCCTTTATCTCAATAAACTCTTTTTAATGGCTGTAAGTAGTGATTCTATGGATCAGTGGACTTGAAGTTAGCCAAGTTATCAAGAGAAAATGTAAATATTGTAGTATTTTATTTATTTGTTGCTTAGCTTTTCTGTGACTTTTGTACATAGCCAAGTTATTAGTTCTGTAAAGTACAATATTTGATAAGTACTGCTCATTTCCCTGGCGTAGCTTCATCTATGTTTGATGCAGCCTTCTACTCTTCTCATTTTCTGTCACTTGGTTTGAAACCAGTTAAAATGGTTTTTAGAATTTCAATGTGATTCATTTATAAGTTTTATTTATGTAAACTAATGAAGTTTCAGAACTATTGATTTTTTAGTACCACTACTTAATGTAGTTTTACTATAGGTCCACTATTTATCTTTCAGCTTTAGACTGATTTATACAATTTTCATTTTAATCCATTACAAAGGCGATAAACCCACGAATAGGGTAAAGTAATAATTGGACTAGTTAGACATTTAGGGCGCCCGGCCACTGAACGCTGTGTCAAGTTGCGCAACGCTGTGCGACGATAGCTTTCAAAATCGAACCAATGGTTTTTAATGAACATCCAGCTACTGGAAGTTGTGCTGTGCTGTGCCGGGCGTTTATTAAAAACCATTGGTTTGGTTTTGCAAGCTGTCGTCGCACAACGCAGCGCAACTCAAAAGAGCGTTTAGTGGCCGGGCACCCTTACTATTAAAATCTTGAGTAAGTGTCAAGCTGCAATAAATTTAAAAATCAAATGAGATTTCCTCTAATCAGTAGCAAAGTTTTCAGACCTAAATTGTCTTAGCTCTTGGGACCTTTAATTTGTCTTTAGTAGAAAGTTTTAGATTTTAAAGTGAAGCGATTAAGTTACCGCATCTCAATTATTGAATTTTGAAAGTAAAAGTTCGTTTAGTCCAAAAAATAGCATTGCTAATGAATGTCATGTCCCCACACGAAAATTGAATAGTAGGCTACAGTATTCTCATACCTTGTTCAACGTCTATGTTTTCGAATCTCATGTTTAACTTAATTATGTATTTATTGTTTGCTCCTGTTTGAGTAGGTATTTTGTAAGAAACTAAATAAATTCTCTATTAAAAACTATCTTATCTTCCTTGAATTACTACTAATAATGAAATAGTAAAAACTATTTACAAAAAACTACTATTGCTCTTGAATAACAATACATCTCCACACTCCACTGCTTCCAATCCAGATGGAAACCAAGGTTGATAGAAGACAAGATAGTGTTTCAATTAACCTTGAATGAAAACGAGATTTTAATTGTACGTCTAAGAAGGCTTAACAGCAAAGCGTTAATAGAAACAGATGTGTATGTTGCCAGTTGAGAGCACTAAAACTTTTTCTGCTGTCTAATATTATGTGTTATAGTATTAATTAAAATAAAATTATATTTTGTTTATCTACGACCATGTCATAATGTATACATTACAGTTTCACAATTGATGCCAAAACAGCTGTCTTTTCGAAATGCTTTTTGAAACCCGTTGTATAAAGAGCTCATTATAGTACAGGTTCTACATTATAACACGGGTTCTGGACCAATCAGAAGCATTTTTGATGGAATCAATATCGTAATTCAATATTGTGAAACTATCAGCTGATTTGATCAAACTGCTAACTAAGCTGCTAACCTAACAATCTACTATAACATCTCGTATTTCAGATGAGAGGTTAGGTATCTCTGACAGTCACAGGTAAAATGAAATTGTTTTAATTAAATGTATACTAGTGGTCGTAGATAAAATAGTGTATGCAACGATTTTATTTGGCCATTAAAGCACTCGTGAGATATTTATAACACTCGCATTCGCTCGTGTTATAACTTACATCTAACTCGTGCTTTAATAAGGGTCAAAATAAAATCGTTGCATAAACTACTATTGCTGCATTGGCAAAGGTTCAAGGAAAGCCAAACGGACTCACAATACAATCTTGTTTACTGTAACCTTAAGGAGAATATGTAGACGGAGAGAATAAATTTCAAAAATAAATCTAGAAAATCGTACGGCATATCCAAAGTAAAAGACGATACAGTATTTTCATAATTTTAATTTATTCTAATAGATACTCTAATTTCATACAAACAGTCAACACATGGCACCTATCTTAGAAAATTGACATTAACAATTGAAATAAGAATAATCAATACTCTATTTCATTTCTTTACAAAGGCACATATTTTACAGAACACTAGATTTCATACAATGTGCAAAATACCTCCAAAAATTCATATAATCAGCAAATATGCAGTTCTAGATGTAGGATACAATAATTATATAATATTGGTGAGAAGAAATATAGACAAATTCGTTAAGACACAATTTCGTACATTAAGCAATGAGTGCAAGAAGCAATCCATCTCTGATAGCTTTGTGCTTTGCTGTACTAGGTGAAGTCCTTACACAATATACTCTACAATATTAAAACTATAATATTTTTGAAAGATATGTGCGTGATGTCAAGTATCAAGTATTGATTATAGTTAGTCAACAACCATTAATTATTTTATTGGAACTATTTACCAAATATCTTGATTTCACCAGTACCACCAATAATCAGTTATTAGTAGTGGATGAATTATCAAGGCCATGAACCTAATGCCTTTTATGATGTAATATTTCAAGTTTAACTATCTGCTTCATTCACGGGAGGAAGTCAGATGACCAAACTAAAAAGTCGAACTTCTTTCATAAGAAATCGCTAGGTAGCCTATAACCAACTAAAATTTCGTAAGAAAAATAATAATCTCATAAAGCATGAATTCATATCAGAATGCACACCAAATTAATAACAATACTCAGATCAGCCATTAAATATACAGGACGGAATAAACAGCACCATAAATATATTAAAATTACTATAACACTCATTGATTAAATTAAATGTTGTTAAAGATATAGTTGGAATCATTTATCACTAACTCTTACCCTAGCTCTGTAACTAAATTTACATTCTGAGTAAATTTTATAATTAACAATTTATTTTAAAGAATAAAATCAGAAATAATTTTGTACAAATTAAGTACCGTAACATGCTATGTAATATTAATAAATTAAAAATAAAACAAAACACGTTAAAAATAAATTTATAGTAATAAAAATATATGTTATATTCACTTAACAATAAATTTAATACTTTTCAAGTACAGAATATAAATCTCTAAAAACAACAAATGTAAAAGCGTGATACATACATTGCCCACCATTACAGGCCCGTATTTATGTCTACCTCAACTCAAGTGACATTTGAGAAGCATTCACTCAAGAGGCTTTTCAAGACTCTTCTGAGTTAGGTAGGTTCACAAATATGGGTTTCAAGTCCGTATTTATGAACCGAACTTGATACTTCCTCATTAGAAACATTCAAGGGAATACTGAAAAGGGCTTATTGAGTCTTCCTTGAGATGAGGAAGACTCAAAGCTCATAAATACGGGCCAAAAACTCTGATAAGGAATAATTCGAAATTTTTGATCAACTAATTGATTTAAAACAGAGTGACTCAAAAAATTTCTCTTGCAGTATCCTATTCAATTTATGTTTTTTTCAAATAGAATTGAAAGGTTTTTTTACAATCAATTTGTTATTGGTTCATTTCTGAAACTAGATAATATGCAAGCTGAACTAACTATTCCAGATATCATTCATAGAAATTTAATGATCAAAACAGTTCCACTAGCAACGAAGGTTTAAATTGATCATACACGGCTTCAGAGTAGATAATACTGAATTTCATCTAACTATTCATGTAGGCTATATCACCAGAGTGAATTCAAATCATTACAATGGGCTATGAAAAAATATTTTTTTATTTTTGTTGAAATTAGAATAAATTTGATTGAAGAATAGTTAACATGCATTTTTAGGTAATTGAATGGAGTGCTTCAGATGCTTATCAACGTTTAAATGCAACATATTACGTTGATTTTGTTACGGTAGTGGTACAGTATTGATTAGAAAAATAATTAATAACATTAAAAGCTATTTAAATGCAACAATTTAACAATTTAAGAGCTTTTCGGAATAAGACCACCAATTATTGGTGACGCGACTCATAACTTTTAGATTCAGATTTCTCCCTGAAGTTAGGCAATTTGCTATATAATTCATTGCATGTTGTTTTACTAATTCAAATTCAAAAAAGTCTTCAAAATATATGCTGAAAAGTAAGCGATTATGTAAAAAATAAACTTATCCAATCTCAAAACAAGAAGCAGTTCTCGTCAAATAATAAACATGAAAATTGAGTTGCTATTTTAATGTCAATATTTAATCGTTTAGAAAGTAGTAGTTTAAAGTATCATCTTTCTTTTAAAATAAGATATAATGTTATTTATATGCTTAATTTTGAATAGAAGCAAATTTTTTTTTTAAATTCTGTTCTGTTGCTATATTGATTGTTAACCAATCTAACTCCTTGAAGTTCCAAAATTATTATCAATATGAATAATTTATAAACAGCGCATACATTGAAAATGTAACAAATTGAAATCAATAGAAATGATTGCCTACAAAATACGCATAGGCTACTTGTTATAAAATCTCTTATATGAGTTCGAACATGTATAAACGACTGTGATATTTATAGCGATGGTGCAATAATTAACATAAATTCTTAAATGGTACTCTTCATACTATCAGATACTGCAATCTTTCATCCATGAACAGTGACGCCATTCCCATGCATGGATCTGTGGAAAGAATTAATTTACAATTTATAATAATTGAGAATCATAAAATACATTTTTTTAAATTAAAACATGGGCCCTATTTCATAAAACGTGAAGACACTGTGACAGAAATAAAGTTCATATGTATACGAAATATAGGGATTATTTTATATTAAATAATCCTGTAAGTTTTATGAGATAAAGGCATAGAAAAATAACGGAATTTCAGTGAAAACTGAACATACAGTTCAAAAAATTATCGAGTTCGAGATATCCTTTGGGGAAACGTGAAATATGTTTACTAGCAAATTCATACAATAACTGAATCTTATTGGTCAAAAATAAATGCCAATATTAGTTCAGATTTTCTGGTGTTAATTTTTAAATCACCATTGAAAAATCAAAAGATTAAAATGTTTGGTACGTCTATATGTTTGCTGAAATTTGAAAATAAATCGAAGCATGTCTATCATATTTTTTCAGTAATAATGTATATATATAACGTACAGTAACAAAAAACTAGAATTTTCAACAAAGTAGCATTAAAAACCCAAGAACAACAATTCCATAACTTATATTGAGGCCAATACTTTCTTTTAGGTTCATGCAACAAAGATTTTCTTTTCTAGTAGCTTATGCAAGGAAATGGTCATAAAGGATAAAGGTACAAAGTCATTCTCAATTTAAACAATGATCATGCTATTTAACAGAATGACTATCATAGAAGTCAGTTTTTCTGAAATTTTAAATGAAGCCTTATGAAAAAGTTTGAAATGAGAGCCTTTCTATAATTTGTAGGAATAAATTATTGAAGGCCAAGTGAAGCAGAGATAATTTTTTGCAATTGATGGTTTAATTCTTAATGTTTTCACTTCCCAAAGCAATTCAAAAAAATTATATATATTTATTTACACAAGCTAAGAAGAGTTCAAGTTTGAAAATGAAAGTCCAGCAGAAAATTAAAATAGTCCCATTGTAAAGTTATAGAAAGATTAAGTGGCATGTGCAAGGAAATTAAAATGTTTTAAAATTAAAATTACTTGAGGCGTTCCAGCAAGAATAATTTACTCTTTTAAATTTAATACAGTACTCCTTTTTAAATTTATATCTTCAAAAAATAGGCTAGCTGTATTACTTGGGCTGAGACCTTACCCTGACAATTAAAAGAGAAATGTCCAATCTCAATCTATGTTCAAGTAACATCTGATTCTCTGAGACATGAAATCATCCTGTGAATCTGCAAACGAAAAAAATCATAATACTGCAAGGATGGAAGGCTCATGCTGGAGAAATAATACAACTGAGAAAAACTTCAGACCAAAAGATTCTAGTAATTTTCATTCAACAAGTCTAATTTTTCCATCACTCAATAGATAAAAAAGAAACCAACTAGATAAAAAAGAAAAAACTAGATAAAAAAAGCTGAGACTGAAGTTTTAAAATAAAATTTAAGAAGTGAGTAATTAAGATATTCTGAAAAACTTTGCTGTCTGCATGTAACTTCATCATGGGCTTAAGTCTCTTTTCGTGCAGGATCTTTAGTGGAGTTATATTTATTTAGTCGAGTAATAATTAGTAGCATAGAACAAATGAAACTGATTTTCCCAAAATTAATAAATGCATGACTGCTGTTTTTTAATCAATCTTGTAGCATACATGGGCGTCCATCTTACTTAATCTAGGGGGGGCCTGGGAGCCATTTTGTGTAAAAAATTGGATTCTTGTGTAAACTTGTGTTTAAAACAAAAAACTGGATTCTAGGGGGGGGGGGGGGGCTCAAGCCCCCCCTTGCCCATATTGATGGACGCCCATGGTAGCATAGGTACTGTGGCTTAGTTCATGACTGTTACAAAAAACTTCGGTACTGATCAGATTTTGCTGGCTATTGGAATCACAGATTGAGTTATTACTTACTAGCAAAAGCTAGTAATGCTAATGCTAGATGCTGAAAATACCGCATCATAACTGAAAATGATTGTGCCACAAAAATCTGATATTTGGAAATTCAAAAACCTTCATGTTATGTATTATTTATTATTTTACACATACATGCATTTAGGACGCCCGGCCACTGAAAGTTGCGCTGTCAGTGGCCGGGCATTCGTTGAAAACCATTAGTTCGATTTCAAAAGGTGTCCCAGTACTCAGCAAAGCTTTTAGTGGCAATCTAATATCAAAACTGACACTATATTTCTATTTAATAAATGCTTCTCATTCACTTATACTGGAGGTATTGGAGGGATGGTTTGCATCCCTCCAGTATCTGCAGAAAAGTGAGTGAAAATAATTTATTAAATAGAAATACAGTGTCAGTTTTGACATTATATTGTTCATCAAGTATTCGTCATGGTAAACATCACAGCTTTTACACTATGCAAGCAATCCATTTTTAAAGGGACTTTAATATAATGTACAAATATTTTTGAAAACTTTTCAGCAACTTAGCTAATAAAACAAAAATTAATTAGGAAAATCTACAACAATGTCGCCTGTTTGTGTCAAAATATAATTAATAAATAGTTTATTATAAGCGATGTAAAAATAAGTTTTCCCTAAATGCGAGAACATTCTCTTACTAATCTCTTATTTCACAAGCACAACTTCCAAGACTGAGCTAAGCTAGCTAAGAGCTGAGTAGAACAGTTATTTTTTCAATAAAAAGTATAACGTAAAAAGCCTACGGTATTTTCCAATAGAATATTTTTGAGGCAAGAAATTGGGCAGAATTGTGGTTTTGTCAAGGTAACGTTGCAAAAAATTGACAAATTCACATCAACAGAGCACAAATCTACAGCAATTATCAATGGTGTAAATTTTATGACACATCATATCGATGTGAATTTTACACTTCTCTTTCGGGCTACTTGAAAAAAGAACCGAAAATTCCAGCCAGTTTTCTGGTTGCTATTTTAATTGAAATATATTTCAGTACCGTATTCAATTTAAATTAAGGAACCAGAATTTTCACATTAATAAACGAACTATTGATTGTTATTAAGGTACTTGATAATTTTTGAGAAACACTAGTATATATCGTTAAAGAAACACTGTATAAACATACTGTTTGACGGTAGCAGTACTGTATGCAATATACTGTATAATATATATAGTAACCTTTGAGGAATCATTACAGATACTGAAAAAACAGTGTGGACAATCCAGGGACTGGACAGTGTGAGCTACAATGCAGTTTACTTGAATGAGCAGTAGCCTAGTATTAAGAATTATCACAATGCATTAAAAAGATTACATTCTGTGCATGTAAATAAACAAGTAATTCTTCAATAAGTATAGTCCATAAAAAACAAAAACCCAAAGCCATACATGCTGATGACAAAAAAGGAGCATTCCACTAAAGAATTGGATGGTGAACTAATAAGTAGAATGAGTTATTAGTTTAGAATCAGAACAATCAGGAATAGGAAGTGCGAAAGATCACATTAAAATTAACTTGTGCTGGGTGCTTTTCAAACAATTTGTGACAAACAACTGACCTCCAAAGTTGGAGAAACTTAGCCAGATAGCTCATAAATTGCAGCATGGTACAGCTGGCTACGACCTGTACAAAATTTCAACTTCATATCACCTCAGTAACATTCTATCAATGCAATGCTTTATACAAAGCTTGTAAAAAATTTTCATTTTTAAACAACATATATAGCTTATGGCTATATAAAACATATCAACTTTTTATTGTAAATTTAACGACTTGCAGTCATTGACGTTAAATTTACAGTCATATAAGTCGTTAAATTTACAATTAAGTTAATATTAACAACGCGGATCGTTATGGAACAAGAAATCCAAGAATATAAAACATAATATTATATATAAAGCTCATGGCCACTTCAGCCAAACCACCAAAACTTAAATATTCATGCTGTGATTGAATAATTGTTTTAAATTCACACTATAAACTCATTTCTTTCCAACATTCTGCCAGCATTTCGTCTTAGGCGGTGGCTATGGGATTACTCCAACAAGGGTGGTGGGGATAAAGGGGATGTATCCCGTCCGTAATTCTCACCCGAAACTAAACAAGTTTCATGCCTTTTATAGGGGTAAGCCCTTTTTTAGGAAAAATCACTCGCCCCCCCCCCCCCCAAAATGTCTTGATTCACCCCTGTCCACCGGTACAGTACTCATGCAAACCATAGCTAACTTGAATGACCTTCAGAAGGCATGTGTAAGCCCTTCTCCACAGTAAATCAGATGATGCACCATTAAATTTAAAGAATTTAGCTATAATCCACGGGTAGTAGAAGAGAGCTCTTGTTTTCCTCTACATACCGTAACAATAACTAAACGATAAAAAAAGCACCATTGTAAACAGGTGGTTACTAGTTAGATAAACAGGTGCATGATTCACCTGCAATGAACAGCTACGTTGGCTAGTAATTTTACTTCTGAATTATAATCAGCAAAATTTACTTAGTTTTGAGCATACTCAAAATCTTAATTATAACAAATAAATGTTTATTTGGCTTGTTCTGTGCATGCCAAACAAATCCTTCATATTTTTTGTTCTTGTACAAATTGATTAACCGTGAAACATTTTCTGAACTCACTTGATACTTACCGCGTCATGCCTAGTTCCTTTATTCTGTATGCAGTTGAACATGCACATTCGTGCTCGAGATGCATCAATAAATGTTCAGTGAATACTAAATAGGCTCCACACTCAATTTTACATGCCAATTGAGAGACTGCCACATTTAACAAATGTTTCAGTAGACAAAGGAGATTTGTGCTATCCTTGAATCAGATGCTATTAGTAAACACACTAATTGATTTATAAAAGCTGAGTGAATAATTAATTATTGATAAGTAATTCAACCTACCGCAAAAAAAGCATCAGTCAAAAAGATAGAAAGTTTATTTTGTAGAACAAATATTACCATTTTACAGATAATTTGTATTGAAATTGATTAGTTTTCATTCAAATTATTACAAGTTTCATTGATGCATAATGTCAGTAATTATATTTTTGACTCCTCAATTAATTAAAGATAATGAGACGGAAAGGAAATGTTTTAGAATGTAGACATTGAGTTTACTTTGCCTCGCTCTAATATGCAGCACACCATACATACGAGCAATGACAATTCAATCAATATGGGATACGAATAATGAAGTATAGCAACTATATCTCAAAAAAGTATTTCTTACTGCGGCAGACTATTGTATCTCTCTTAAGGGGCCTTATCATGGTTACGTACAAGAAGAAACTTCACAGTCCCACTCCGCCTACTGAAAGGATTTATTTCAATTCATGGTCTCTAACCAAAGAGCACAGATTTATGAAAAAATTTAGCTATTAATGAAGTAGTTATTAGTAGGCTATGATTTTCTCTATTCTTCACTATAGTTTTTGCAAACTTTATATTTTCGGAACAGTATAATGATCTAGCAAGTCCTGCACATGTGCATTCTATTGAAATCCATGAATTAATTTAATTTGGGGAAATGGGGACGGTATTAAAAAGCTCTCTTACATAATTGTTGTTCTACGAAATAGATCCCAATAAATTTGTTAGTGACAAAAATGTTTGGAACTTGGAGTTTTGGATCAAATCGGTTAAAATATCATGTGGAAATATTGATGAACAAGAGTACGGTATATTGATTAATAGGATTTGGTTACCATAAAGACAACGTTTTTTAGTGTTGCATGATTGATTGAATACCGGTACCCTTCACTTTTTCTCAAACGCCAGATAAGTTACAAAGTGGACAGTGAGAGAATAAAGATGCATTTCCATCTGCATGCTACTCATCGATTTCAACAATAAATTAATTAAATGACTGCAATATTTCAATACAAGTCTATCAACTAAAAACAATCATTAATATTGAAGAAACTTGTTGAATGCATAACTCACCTCAGTGAACCATCCGTCAGCTTCAATGAGAAAGATGCAAAACAAATGAGATTATTGTGATTAAATGTGATTTGAGAGCAGTGAGATCTAATCAGCAATTCCAAGTGCATGAGAAAATTCCATTTAGCACGTGAGTGTTGAGCAAAATAATGCGGAAATGAGAACACACTCCGCAGGACGAAACTGGCCTACCAACAGCACACTACCAGTACTCACATCTCATGTCTGCCCCACTGTGAAGAGAGACTTGCGCAGGATTGCTGCATGCAATCAAGAATAAACAAACTGCTTTTTATAAACACTTCAATAATACAGAATATTCATTAAATAATAAACTATTGAGATGTCATGTATGTATTTACATACTGCCACAGCCGATTTCGACTGTAGATGACACTTCCAGACCTCAACGTAATGTTTTAGTCCAAAGAGCGAACTATCAAACGAGGAGTTTGTTAGTTTGTGATTGCTTTCCTCACTGAGCTAACATATTTATATCAGTATGCCAAGCCCACCGTACGAAAGACTTTATAGTCCACTCCCACCACTCCACAGGCTGCATAGGTGAGCGCGTTTACTACCCAGAACACCTCTGAGCTACTTCCTGCGTCCAAGCCATCATTCGACAGAGAAACATTTTCAATATCATAGAATATTCATTAAATAATAACCTATTG
Organism: Conomelus anceps; assembly: GCA_948455865.1. NCBI lineage: Eukaryota > Metazoa > Arthropoda > Insecta > Hemiptera > Delphacidae > Conomelus > Conomelus anceps. The sequence goes on along the minus strand of OX418218.1, from coordinate 25,067,583 downwards.
AGATGTCATGTATCGCTGTTGATAAATTATTTATTGCGACAAATAAAAAATTAGTACTGGCATACTTTTATTGTAATCTGAAAACGATTAATACAATTATGTTAGCAGATCAAGTTATATATGCATACTTAATTATCAGTATGGTTCACTGAAGTTGTCAGAGGAGTCTGCTCTTGACGCGGCTGTATCGAATACTATACTTTGCTGTACCTCTGCCATGCATTCTGGTCCACATGAACTGATCCACTCAAGAAATGAAATTCCTTTTTTGTAGGTTCAATACAAAGCATTTTTCTTTAAAAAAATTACCCGGGGTGTGTTCCGGAACACTTAATACCTATGTCCACTATAAACAGAACATTTGTTTCAAATGCTGTACTGTAAAAATAAAAATTTGCAAAAAGATGGGTTCTTCAGTATTGGTGTATCTTATTATGAGCTACTATACTATAGATAGGTACCTACACTATAAGGTATATTCCTATGAATAATATACATCCATGCCTTAAGTTGATGAAATTTTTTTTTTAAATATCGAATAAGGCAGATATTGAATGATCATATCATGGCTGACTTCTGAGTATGTAAGGGTATTGGAAAAAATGCATTGAATGTTCATTTAACTTTCATCCACATCAAAATAAAAATCAATTCTATTATTCCACAATTAATCTTCAAATTAAATATTTTCCCTTCATCAACTATTAAACCGATTAATAATAACATTTACATTGAGCGCAGAGTTCAAAATTATTTGTTAAGCGTGAAGTCTAAGAAAATATAATATTTTCAGTGTTTGAATGTGCCAAGTGAGAAATAATTTCTATTTCAATTTGAATATAATATTAGCAGCAATGATGCGCCTTGTGCCGAATAGTTTTCAAAAAACTATTCCTCTAATGCAGTAATTGTGTTGTGAAAATATTCTACAAGCGAATGGAAAAATATATATCAGCACAAAATCTTGATTAACTGGATGATTTGTATGGTATGCAAGTCATTTTATCATTAGCTCCTTTAATCCTTCCAAGTTATCAGCATTTGCGGAGCTAGACTTATTGGTAAATCATGTGCATGTAAAATTTTTATATTGTATGATTAGAACTTTCAAGGCATGTAGATAGCTGTGGAATATTTATGTGAAGCTTACTGTTGCTACTAGTACTAAATTCCGAAAGAAATGCAGTGTGAAATTGTTCCAATGCAACATAAAAATGTGACTGACGGTGAACAGAGTAACTTGTTGCATTACAAGTAGAATTATTAGTCTTACATTAACAACTTGAACTGAAGTTGTTGAATCTTGTTTCACACCATATGCTGTGGAAGGGCCAGACATAAATTTATTAAATAAGATAAAGCAAGAAATATATAAATCATTGAAATTCAGCAATAATTACTCTCCTACGGAACAATCTCAATTACAGAGGAACACAGAAAAACTAAAATAGTAGTTTTAATAGGAATTCGTTTCAATTGCTAATTTCAATACTTAGATTCACTCCTGCAGATTTGATGTTTATCGAGATCGGACTTCCCACCTTCGTAACCATCAACGTTGGAAAGTCAATAATTATCATATTACTGAGTAATTTAGTATCATATCTGCCTTCTGCATTGTTTATAAAACAGCGAGCTATACTTTTGAAACGCAATGATGCTTTCATTTTCTAAGATCACAATATTATTAATAGAATCATTGGTACAGTCGTTCTATTTATCATGCAGTTTTAGAGAATGACTATAACAATAGAATCTCAGGGCAGAATAATAGCAATGGTGAATGAAAAATAGTTGTACTCTCGGAAAATTTGATATAAAATTATAACCTTGATTAAAGCTGTAATTTATGTTCACCAAGGTGCTTTAGCGATTAAGAAATAAAAAGAAAAATGAAAAACGTTCAAAAAAGTATATTAATATTCTTCAACAAAATAACGCTCTGCAATTCATTCCAAACATGAATTAATACATGTCAAGATAATAAAATAACAGATTAAAAAAATTAATTATGAACAACTCTGAATATCAGATATATATGAATATTAATAATAACTGATAACAATGTGCTTCAATGATTGATAAACATTGTCGCGCCATCAACCTCAACAATAGAAGATTCAATAATATGAGTGATATGAATTAAGTACACTTGATAAAAGAATAAAAATAATATATGATTATTTATATAAAAATAAAATCGAACACACTAATTCTAATATGGACGGAATAAAATATTAAAATATAATAAAATAGATGCCACAGAGGAGTCCAAATCAACATTAAAAACATCAAGTATAAGATACTGAACTCATGAAAAATGCAAGAGTAGAATGAAACACTATAGGAAGCAATAAAATCATAAGGAGTATTAAAAACAAAGAATAAGAAGAGTTATTTTTTGCAAAATAAGGAGAATAAGAATATTAAGTTCAATATTTTAGATAAGTGAAAAATAACATTCAGTAAATCAAAATCAGCCGAAAAATTAATTTAAAAATAATTTTTGGCTTTTTCAATAGAAAAGCTTACTTTTTACTGGTCAAATATCTGATGTGGACTATGGATAATGATAATAAGAAGGGACTGGGGGCAATGAGTAATGAAAACTCATGTTGTTTCGGACAACTCTGAAACAAAGCAAAAATATTCTCGGACTGTTATAAACAAAATATTTCCAAAATTAGAGTATTTTCAGTTTTAACATTTGCATTGCACTGAAAGGACATTTTTCTAATACTATTTCTTAAAGTTTACGGTGTTAAAAGAAACAAGAGTTTAAAATCATTGATAGTTACATTACTGCACGATGCACAAGATATGTAATATTATGGTTAATATCATGAAATAACGAAACTAATAGAAAATAGAATAATTAAACATTGATAGTAGCATGATACTTCCACCACCATTGTTGACATAGAATACATTAAAACAACTGAAATTATTAAAACTCATTTCAAAATGCATCATATTTTAAATATATAATAGCTTCTCAGCAACAATATTATAAAAGGTACGGCTCAGTTTCTAATATCATTTTGAAAAAACTCAATGACGAGATATGCGATGAAGAAAGACTACAAGACTACATGTCGGAGCTTTGAAATAAATATTATTCATAAAATGACATTTGAATGAGAAGTAGTACTTTTGAACATGTACCATTCATTAAATAATATCATCAGACAAATAATTCAAGGAATAAATCTTGAATGTAATAGATTATGTTTTCCAACTTTCAGAATCTTGATTTCAAGATTTTGTACTTCAATAAGTAACTGATGTAAAGAACAAAAATAGTGTAAAGAGATATAAATTATGGAAACTAAAATGTTCTTGGATTGAAAACCAACATCCTTTTCTAAGGATGGAACGCAATAAATTATTAACTCATTTCAAAATACATCATATTTTAAATATATAATAGCTTCTCAGCAACAATATTATAAAAGGTATGGCTCAGATTAAATACGGGGAAAAATAATAGCTATAAGAAAAGATATAACAAAGTCTAAATGATGATGTTTACTAATTATAAGATCAAATTCACAAATTTAACTCGCAGTATCAAATAGAACGAATATGATATTCTAGCTCCTTGGCGGATATAATAAGGAATACTGTTAGTACAGTGGATAACTCAGCTACAGCATAAAACTAATAATACTTGAATAAAATACAATGATGACATGAGTATATTTACAACATAAATCAAGCAAACCATAAAACAAAGCGTGTACACCAAAACCATTTTGAGCCACAACCCCAGTCATTGTTCATTCACTCAGGCAACCTTTATTAAAACAAATAAATAATCCATGATTAATGTGCAAGAATTTCCCTGCTTCCAATCACGCTAAATGCTTCAACGTTCAACACTGATTCTATTGATTTTCATTGAACTAATATCACAATAAATTGTAGGAGAATATTCAATCTACAATAATATAGATGTTGAAGAACAGACCATTTATAAATAATCAGGGACTTAGTCGACAAAATATTCAATCTATCAGGCACGTACTTGTAAGGCACTAGTCATTGATTCAGTTTCAATTGATTAATTTAAATTAATAATAGCAGAATAATAAGGACGGAAGAATTCTAATTTTACTAAAAGTAAAAGCTTTTTTTAGTATTCCGATTGAGTATATCATGATATAAATGCTGTACTATAATTCTCTATTGATGGGGCCTAGATAATTAATTTCATTATAAATATTCTTATGACTCAGAAATCAGATGAATTGCACTGTTGCCTTTATTTTATGTAGACTGCGTGACTCGAATATAATTTCAAAATTTTTTATTGTTTAAAATAATTCTTAGCTTTAATCTCAAAAAAATTAATACATAACAAAATGAATTAAGTGGATTATAAGAGATTACTCGAAAACCCACTCGGATTTGAAGTATTAGTAGTGATGTATGTTCCATTATCTAAGAAAATTCACTTTAAATGCACAGAAAATCTACTTTCAAAAACATTCTAGCTGGATGGGATATCTTGTTTGAAAGTTTGATGGAAAATCCACTTTTTTCGAGGTTGGAGCCCACATAGATCCAAGATCTGTGCTTGGGTAATGAATTGGATGATGGTGATTGATGAGTTGGACACCTACAGTTTTAGGTGGGTTCCAAACCACCGGGAAGTGTTTTTACCTTGAAAATACTGTAAAGAAATACGGATTGCATAATATGTTTTAGAATTGAAAAGTTTTGAGTTTGATGAAAAATCTACTCTAAAAGTAAAAAATATTGATTGCACGATAAGTATCTTCCAAACTTGGAAAAAATTCTACTTTAAATGTATGAAATATTGCACACGACTTTTTGAAAATGAATATTTCAAATAAGTGGAATGTTAAGTTTGAGTGTGGAAGCAGGTGTTGGTCATTTGAAGGAGGAGAAGTCAGGTAGACAACAGATACTTCTGAATGTCAACTTGCCTCTTGGCTTGTATTTGAGGTGCTCCTCGATGAACTGGCAGGGACAGCGCGCCGAGACGCAGTGGCGCGGAGCTGCAGAGGCTGCAGCGGCCATAGTGGCGCGACTGTCGCCGACACTCAGGTCCAGCCGCTGGCGCACAAACAGCTTGGCCCAGCGCGACGAGTAGCGCAGAAACAGCAGCGCTGCTCGCTCCTGCAGCACACATACACACCCACACTGATACAATCGCAACCCTTCACTGCCCATCGCTATCGCACATCACTCATCTACCACATTAACTCATTCATTTGTAACGGACTAATTTGAGGAAAGTAACATTGATGAAAAATGAGGGGTTGCTAAGTGGTATCAAGAGTATGGTGAACAGAATGCGATGAAGAATTAATATGAATGAAAAAAGAAACTAGTTTTTCAAATATCAATCTTTGAGATCTCTCCATTTATTAAACTATAGAATTCAATTTCTGGATCTAAGGAACTTTAATAGAATTCCATTTCTGAAAATGAAATGTACTCATCAGACTACCTGGGAAATCACATAAACTGAATTAACTACCACAGGTACTTGCACCCTTATTATTAGCATCAATACTTGATCATAATAATAACCATCGCAAATCAAACATTCTGTGGAATGGCGTATCAAAAATTGGATCAGCATGAATACAACCATTGAACTGCTTGTTTGATTTTCCGATGACTATTATCAAAGATTAATAAAGCTCCACTGTGCAAGCACCCTAAGCCGTAACAGAAAACCATACTTCAGAGAGACTTGTACTACTAGCACTACAAAAAGTTCCAGTTCATGGGACAACAGTTAATGAAATTCCCCTATAAAACAGATAAATGATTTAAATTGTAAAGTTTCATTTACTTTTTACAAGATTTGGTTTTAGATATTTCAAGAGCACATTGCTTTCTACTCCCAATTTCTTTATATTTCAGAGAGAAGAGGTCAGAGAACAATCAAGCCTACAATCGAATGCGTGAATAAAACAATGGTGTATATAACAGAGAGGAATCGTTGAAAAGTCGTTAAAACCAAGATACGCAGATCTGTAACTTGTTTTTCAAAGGCACAACACCCCAGACTTGGTATGAAGTCATGAGGTAGAACTACAGGAATTGATAATTCATTGCCCTCGAATGATGGGAAAGTGTTGATGAAGATTCAATTATTAGAGATTCGAAAAAAATATCAAAGTATCGATGATAAAGTTAATAAGACTATGCTCACAAAATGATTATCTATATATAGTTAACTTATTTGTTATAGTTCTTTTCACAGAAAATTAAATATTGTTTTAGGTTTATGAATCCCTAATTTAAACTCTAAAAACGTAAAACTATTTTAGTCTTTAAAATGGATTTCAATTCTACCTTGGATTGAATTTGATCGTTGAAATATATCACAGTTTAAATGATTTACAATAGAAGGTGTACAATGTATAATTAATTTACAGTGCATTTTGTGTCAAAGACATTAAGAAGTGTTCTCTATAAAAATATATGTTTATGTTCAATGATGAATTAAGCTAATGCTTTTAAAAGTATGCAAAAATAGTTTTTGATATTAAAAATTCCAATTAGTTCCAAATAGACACTAAGCTTCAAATTAAGGCACTTTTCAATAAACGTTTCTAGAGTTAGCTTAAAAACAATCAGAGCTATTCTATGAAATCAACTCATGCACACAAGCTACAAAATGCAATATATATTTATAATAATACTTGTATTCTACACCATGTTACAAGCCTAATTTCTGATGGTTGATAAGTTACCAAGCAAGATTATGATAAATTAAATGTGATAGTTTAGTTGTTCATAGCAAACGAAAAAGTTTACTACCATGCCATTTGTTTTCCCTACATTAACAAGCCAGATCAAAGTGTTTGGATAAAAATGCAAATCATTCACTATGAATGTTATGTGATGTAATATTACTCCACATGCCCAATCCAGAAGTAAAATTACTAACAGCAAAGATATTTTAACGTTGATGGTACATCCAAAATTGAACTAATTGAGTATTACAGACAAAATACATCCAATGAATGAAGCAATAATAAAAAATGTTCATTTAAATCAACATTCGAACTAGAAAATTGAAGTATAACACAATTGATAGAATCTTACATTGAATGATACACAATATCAGTGATTCAAAACACATTAGGAGCCTCTGAGCTAGAAATATTGTATGAAATTTATAAATAAATAAGAGAGAAAATAATGTGGAACATCTATGTAGCGAACTTTCCCTACATACTGTATAAAAAAAACCTAAATTCGCAAAATAGTTATGGTAAACTCAAAAGATGAATTCCTGGCAAAGCTAATTCTCATTACAGAAGTAATGAGAACAATCTGAATTATTTTTTTATCCGAATTATATAACTATAAAGTAGTTTAAAAGTATAATACAAAAGTGAAGACATATTTTAACTAGCAATCGAAAAATGTCAACATACTGTAATTTACAATCAAAGTAGTTTTGATAGATTGTTCATTTTATAATATATTAAAATAACTTGCGAAAACACACAGTCTAGTATTATTTATGGATTAACAATTGCACTTCCTTTTCCAAATCTATACAATTTCAGACAAAATAAAAATAAATCTCTCAACATTATCGTCTGAATTATTGGTACAATACGAACATAAATACCGAAATTTTCATAATTAAATGCAAAAACCTATACCTATATTTATTTGTCCATACAAATGGAAATGGAAATGGAGATGGGTGCTCAAAATCAATTATATTTTTCAAACTGAGCTGCAACTTTGTTCCACTTTTGGTGCCTCAACACGATTTAAATGAAGTTAACTAACCACTTTTTTCCCATTATGTTCTGTATCTATATGTTGTATTATTGGATTTTGGAATCTGTGTAAATAAATGAAATAAAATAAGTGGAAAACTTGTGCGCTTGGACATTATCAATCATGTTTGTAGAGCAAAAAGAACAAAATTTACCAACCAAACCTAAAAAAATTAGAAGTTATAGTTAACTAGTCTAATATTCCCCATTTAAACAAAAACAATAACAGCTATTAGGACAAATAGTTTCCTGTGTTTGTTTCTTACAGATGTGGAATGTTTATGATGATAGAAATGAATCACGACTAGAACTTATTTTGATTAATAATACTGTGGTTCACATAGACTGTGAATTAGCATTTTCAATAAAATTAACAATAAATTATATTCAAGTGAATAGCTGGAGAAAATAACAATTCAACATGACTTTTACATGATAAGAAAAATAATTTTTATTCTAACAATTACTTAAATTGAGCTGATCTAATATTCAAGCCACATAATGCTAGTATTACCATTAGATATTAGTATATCTAATTCTAGCATGCCTAATTGTAGACTATAGAATAATGATCTGAAATCAGTGAAATTAATAGAAAATGCAAAGTATCTGTCGAAAACTTTTTCAGATAAATACTCAATTAACATAGAGTAATTCATACTGGAGTCTAATTATTATTATTATTATTATCCATCCAGTGTATGGAAAATTGATTTGATTTGGAAGACTGGAGACAATCTCCTATTAATTTACTAATCAGTCTTAATTATTGAATGAATTTGAAGTAAATAACTGTACTGTATTTTTCCACAATAATTTGAGATTTCGAGAAACGTGAATAAAATTAAGAAAGTCATGATGAGAATAACAATAGTGATAATAAAAATAAATTAAATTGCACATACTTGACGGAGGAAAAGAACACTGGAGAGCTGATAAAAATTTATACAGAAACTTCATTATTACATATCTACAGTACACATCTAATAGTCAGAGCTATCAGATCTATCAAGTTTCTCTAAACAGTTGCAGAGACGTGATCTATGTTTTATATATGAGGAATACTACGGATTAATTATTAAAAATGATTGGATTGTTGAAGCTTTAGACTACAAACTTTCAGAACCTTGCTTGATTTCAGCACACGCAGATGGTTGCTTTCGCTTTTACTGCTTGAACTAATGAATGCTCTCACAAAGCTGAGCTATCCCCACCACACTCCTCCATCCAACAGTCAGTCAACTGGCTATTACGCAGACATTTTGCTAATTTTCGAAATCAAACCTTGATCTGTTAATTAATAATTATTATTGCATTCCAGCGCCAAATCATGCACTGAGTTTAATTAACTTGAGGGAATATTAGAGAATACAATTTACAGATGAAATAACCACACTATTTTCAGCTATTATGCAACAAAAGAATTATTGCAGAATTGCAGTAGATGGTGTGCTCAATCGATTCCTCTTTCTCGCAAGTAGGACGACCAGCAGGGACAACAGGCGCGGGGATCGTAGTGTATCTTGTGGGTGAGGTACTCCTGGATGTACTGACATGGACAGAGAGCAGAAGTGAGGTGGCGCGGGTCGGGGGGATTGCCTCCTTCCTCGTCGATGGTCCAGTCGAGTCGACGCCTCAGATAGTCCTTGCTCCAGCGCTGCACATACCTCAGCAGCAACTGCTCTTGTAGATCCTTATCCAAAACTTCATTCTCAATCTCACATTCATAGCTTACATCTTCATTAATAAATTCGAGCAATTCTCAAGTTTAATGTGAAACATTTTATTTGTGGCTTTATTGGTTGGGAGAGCCTTCAAGGAAGTGCATCAATTTTTGAAAAAACTGGCATTATTTAGGTGTATCATTTTTTAAATCTTATATTTATTGATCTGAGCTACATTTTTGGAAACAATGTGAACCTACAATTTAAGGTGTGCTCTGAACCAACTTGTAAATGATAATAGAGCAGATTTTCAAAGTAATATAGTTGTTATATAGTCATCGTTTATTAATTGATAGATAAATAAAAGTTCGATAAAAATCTAAATTTAATACTGGGTAAAAGATGTATAGTTGAATATTTTTTATTCATTGGAGTTGATTTATACATATTTTATAATAAGCAATCAATATCTAACTATCTTTGCTTTTATTTTCTAATTTACTGGAATAATTTTCAAGTATTAAGAATTGTTGTTTGAAATATTTAATTATAATGAAAGTCTAGAAGCAATTAATTCAGAAATAATATGTTATAGTATAGATCAAACCACAAAGAGATTGAATGTTCAAGTTTTGTACACAACTGGAAAATTGCATTGTATTTTTCACTAATTATATTTTTAGTCGATAAACTAAGTGAAATAAAATGTTGATTAGTAATATTCATTTGAACTGTATTAGGTACAATGATAAGTAATGAAAAAGGGTGAAGAAGATAAATAGAATTTAGAATATAATAAATTTTTAAATCGATAAAGAATGCTCGGGAAAGTAGTAGACACTTCTGAAAAATTCTGCTAAAACTAATCTTGGCAATGCACTAAACAAGCGCCTAATTCTCACAAATTAGAATTCATGAGATTTGATATTTATTTAATAAGGATAAATATGGATTTTGTTTCACTTAAACTTGAGAATTTGTTTGAAAAATAAACACAAATTAAAAAAAAAATTGCACCCATCATACAATACAACTCCATTAAAAAAAACTCTTACAACCAGAACCTAGTAATAGAGATAGTACTCAACATAATTTTCAACTTCCTATGTTATGTCATTCATAGGGCAAACAAAATGTTTAGCATAGCTTATGTTACATTCTTAGTTATGATCAAGTAAACAAGGAATACCGACATTGAGTTGCAAATATTTGAGATGTACCAGCAAGTGCTAAATTTATTTATAAACCATTTCTGATATTCGAAAAGTACGATTCTGAAGAATCTAATGAAATTAGAAATAATATTATTGATTTCTTCAAGAATGAGTAGAATTTTTGAGATATGGGCTTAAAATTTATAAAATTTGAAAAGAAATAGAAATCAATCACTCGGAATTAGTATTATTGTTCACATAAAGATCGTTTCGGGTACTAGGGACATAAGATTGAATTTTCTATAACTTATGTCGTTGTTTATAGTTACTAAAAAAAAAATGTATGACTGAATTATTTTCAGCGTTTAGCTCATAGGTTGATACTATACTTTTAATAATAAATATTTAATTATAATTATTTAAACCTCTGTTGAATACAAGCAATAATTTGTGTATGGATTTTTGTAGTGTTTGCATTTTTTTTTTAGACATATGAGATTCTACTCAAGATTTAACAAATTTTGTTCACATAAAGATCGTTTCGGGTACTGGGGACAAAAGATTGAATTTTCTATAACTTATGTCGTTGTTTATAGTTACTAAAAAAACAAAAATGTATGACTCAATTATTTTCAGCGTTTAGCTCATAGGTTGATACTATACATTTAATAATGAATATTTAATCATAATTATTTAAACCTCTGTTGAATACAAGCAATAATTTGTATATGGTTTTTTGTAGTGTTTGCATTTTTTTAGACATATGAGATTCTAATCAAGATTTAACAATTTTCAAAACACACTATTTATGTGCTAAACAGTATTCTACAGAGTTAGAAAGTCACATATATGAATGAGTGTGATAGTTTATAAAACTGGAAGCAACTAATGAAGAAGAAGATTATTTAAAAAATATTCACTTGTAAGTGACAGGTTTCTCATCAGGCGATGCAGTCAGCATCACAGTCTGATTTTGGATTTTGGGTAATTAGAACTCATATCTAGTCAACATTGTAGTCTACAATAAGAAAAATATTCGAAATATCTTACCTGTTTGCGTGAACGGCGTTGAGGATTGGTTCCCTGAATAATGATATCACCATCTTCTATATCCATTCTTTGAGCAAATTCTTTTCGAGAACGTTCTTCGTCTCGATTTACTGTTCTACCTTCCGCCTCTTCTCTATCTATTACTTCTTGAAGTTTTTTCTGAAATAAATAAATCGAAATTTAGACGGCAGTTTAGCAGAAGGATGCTACTGACGAGCTTATTTGCCTGAGCGTGAATGAGCTGGATTGGAAGAGAGAAATTTAAATGATGCAGAAGTAAAACCAGGAGGGATTGATGAGAATTTTACCTAGAAACAACTAGATAATATACCAAATACCTAAAATTACACAATGAATGTAAACATTTTTTCAATAACAACAGATTAGTACCATTGATAAAAATGTGAAACAATGGGGAAACTATTGCTTATGAAAATAAAATCTCTTCACAAGATATTAAAAATTGTTAAAGAGATGTTCTCCTATTAATTTTAACGAGATTACTTGTTTGGAGCATTTCAAAATACAGTTGATTTACTTTAAACCACAAAGAAAAAACGGACGTATGCTTCATCACTGCATAAAACCAGTTGACAAGTTACTATATTGCAAGCATTCAAAAACCAATAGAAATGCTCGTTTTAAAGGAAACGAGATACATTTTTTGAGAATAAAAATCAAGTATTACAGTGATAATGCAAAGATTTTATAATTTAATAGATTATTAAAAAAAAATTGAACTTGCAATGCACTCAGTCATAAGTGCGTGTATCCAAAAATACACAGAAGTGCTTATTTATTGAATAAAATTGAATACATTTATAGAGAATAAAATATCAAAAATTTATAGTGATAAGGCCCAGAATTTTATCATTAATGGATTATTTTAATAAAGGAAATGTCGACTTACAATGCACTCAGTGGTATCAAAAAATATAAAGCAAAGATTAACTTTATGACACGACATTTTCCCTCTATCGTCCAAACCGAGAATTATTCTATGGCGTAGAAGGTGCTTATTAACGTTTGCCATGCAACGTTCTAAGTGATAGTTCATCTGAAACAGATCAATCATCATTATTAATTATAGGAATAAATGAATATAAACAAAAAATATACACACGACTGGCCATCCACAACGAATTCATAGAAATGAAGGAAAAATAATTCTTTGAACGAATAAGAAACTACTTAATATCTGAATAGATATTTGTTATCTTTGAATTGAGTTATAAATTTCCTATTCATGCCGACATGTAATTTTTTAGTGGTTGGGTCGGTAGCCTATTCATTCATTTTGTTCTAAATAAAATTGTCTATTATTAGAATTATTATAGTTGTAATACTATTAAATATTCAAAATTGAAACCAATGTGAAAATACTGAAAACACTTTGAGCCAATATGTTAATTTTTAAGGTTACAATGCTCAATTTCATTAATAATATATAGCAAGGTAAGACGAGTGGCACCCTATCAAGAGTCTCGTCTTCATCAGCGCAACACCGAAGTCATTGACAACGCCCAACTGACAAAGAGATTAGAGTTAACAAATTCCTTTGAGTTGGTTCCGTAAAAGTGAAGTGAAATACATTTTTTTTAAATCGTGAAGGAAAAACGTGAGAGCTAGTCATGATTGGAAGACTCAAGTATTAGTAAATAGAATCTTAGTTTGTAATAATATAAAATAAAATTAATGGTTAGTCGAGGTGATTAGTTGTAATTAGGCTGACAAAAATAGAAGTTTATGCAACGATTGCATTATAACTGCATTCAAGCCATGAGTGAGATGTAAGTTAGGACACAAACAAAGCAAGTGTTCTAAACATCTCTCCCGGATGGCTTAAAGGTGGCTAAATACAATCGCTGCATACACTATTTTAAGAATAAGTTTACATCAAATCCAGTCTGTTTTCTTCAAATTTATGGTTTTAATCGATTTGTCATGTTTTTCTGACTAATGAGACAAAAATAATTTTTTGACGCTCACATTTAGTTAATGAATAAGTTCAAAATACCTTTAATTTTACGAGTATCGACCGGTCGGTTACCCAGGAGAGACTGAGCGACCGATAAATTTCTGGCAGAGTAACAGTGCTAACCAAACCCCTCTGGGTGACTAACGGGGCTAACATAATATAAGGAAGTTTTTTCTTGCACACTTCCCGGTATTTGGGACACTTATTTCAATTTTTTCTGTGATTTTCATAATATATATTTATTATAAACAGTTCTAACCAAACCTCTCTGGGTGGCTAACGGGGCTAGAATATAACAAAGTCCTTTTTTGCACACTTCCTGGTGTTTGCGACACTTATTTTTATTTTTTCTGTGTTCAAAATAAAAATAAAATTGATAACACTCATTATAAAACTGACTGGAACAAGTGCTGAATTCTCATTGGTCTAAAGCCCAATGCATAAAGTAAGACCGATTGCATAATCATTTCATTAGGCAACGGTTTGATCAGTCTTGAATAAAGTCAGCGGTTTTGACATTACTTTCTAACCTCTAAAAACTACTTCATAAAATAGTCATATTCTATTTTCGTTAATAGGCTATATGTTACAGTAGCAAATAAATTTAATACAATAAAGTATACAATACAATAAATACAGTAGCAATTCTTATTTTATACATTACCTTGAACTTCATCCACATACAAAAAAATATGGCTGACGCATTCATAACCAGCCACAATATTCCAAAGCCAAACAGAGTCAGCCCTGTTAGTCCCGAGAATAGTAAGCTGAGGAGAACTATGAAAGCGGTGAAGATCCAAAGGACCAAAACTCTTTTGTAGCAAACATTGTAAATGTTGAATCTAAAGTCGTTGGTAAGAATTTCCATTATATGAACATAGTCTTCTACAGTCAACTGAAAATTAAAAAATAGATTACAATGTAAAAATATATAAGCAATGCAATTTATTCAAATATTAGAAGTAGCCTATTAAGTTTTTTACAGTTCTTGAACTTATGAAAAAATAGCATGTGCTATTGTTCAATGTAATGGAATATCTGCTTTGGAGAGAATAAAGCGTTAAGAAGAAATTTGTTAATGAATAATAAAACGAAATTGTCACAACCACATTTATTAAAACTTCGAGAAACTAGTTTCGGTTGTTACACCATTATCAATCTCAATCAAACTGAAAACTGAAGTACAGAAAAGCCTTATATATACTGTGCATGGAGTGATACTATTGGCTAAGAGGGAAAGAGGCTGACCTTAATCGGACGTTGTGATTGGTTGTCAAGTCACGCCCCCTGGTGGGAGGAGTAACAAGCAAAAATACGAGTCAAATCAATAACTAAACACTGTGAAAATCAAGAAAGTAACAAAAATTGTAATAAGGCTAGAATTTAATCAAACTAAAATTAAAAATTTCTTAAAATTAGAAGCTCACTGAAGTGCAATCAAGGTCAACTGAGAAATACACATAAGAACTGCTTTTTAAAAATAGGCTGGAATTATAATGAAACCAAGTTAGTTGTATTGAATTGGTTAAAATAAATTTGGTCATTTAAATTAGTTATGGAATCGTTTTTTACCAACTTAGTTATCTCCAAAGCTTCTAAAATGTTCAATTGTCTGCCTTTGCCAATCAAATGCAGAAATTCAACATTTTCTTCAGCCTTGAACTTGTGTCCATTATTAATTAGATGTTCTGCAAAATTTGAATCTCCTTTTTGGGTTTTCCAATCCCTGATATGTTCATTTACCCTACATTTGAAACTTCTACCAGTCTGACCTACATAACAAGCATTACAATCACCGCAATTCAATTTATAAACCCCACTTTTATCCCAGATATCAATTTTGTCTTTACTACGCCCAAATAAGCTCTTTAAAATTGGTTTGGTTTGAAAAGCTACATCAAAACCGTTCTTTTTCAGTTGTTTTCCTAATTTATCAGAAACTGGGCCAAGGTAAGGCCTTTATCCATCCATCCATAAGGCCTTTAAGACCGTTATCCATGAACTTTCCCCAGTTTCAGTTACAGTAATGCTAGCACTGACTGCTAGTCTCATATTTATTTTATTTAAGATTTTATTGACAATGATTTCCTCATATCCATTTGTAATAGCTATCTGTTTAATCGTACTAATCTCTTTTTCAAAGTGATGATTGCTCATTGGAATGGTTAAAGCTCTATAAATCATACTATTGAAAGCTGCAAGTTTGTGCGATATTGGGTGACATGAGTGATGAGGTATGATTACATCGGTATGAGTTACTTTTCTAAAAATAAAGAAGTTGTGGGTTCCGGTGCTATGGTCAATTCTTAAATCTAGAAAATTTAAAACACTATTCTCTTCTAACTCTATGGTGAATTTAATCTTATGGTGTAAACGATTCAAATAGCTAAGGAAATTATCTAATTGTCTATTACTACCCTTCCACAAACAAATAATATCATCTACATATCTGTACCAATAAGCAATCCTATCCTTAAAATTATTATTTTCAAAAATTCTACGTTCACGGCTATCCATAAATAATTCAGCTAGTAGGGGTGAAAGGGGTGAACCCATCGCTAACCCATCTTTCTGTTCATAAAATTTATTGTCAAACTTGAAATAGTTATATTCAGTACATAACTTCATCAATCCTAACAGCTCAGTTCTAATAATAGGATCATTAATTGTAGTTTCCATGATCTCTTCAGCTCTGTTAAGACTTTCTTCAGTTGGTATATTTGTAAAGAGATTAGTTACATCAAAAGAAACAAGTTTATAAGATGAATGAACAGGAATAAAGAGAAGATCATTAATTGTAGTTTCCATGATCTCTTCACCCAATATCACCTTCGCCATTACTAAGAAAGTTAAAGAAATTTGTTGTTTTTATTCATTCTTATACCCAATGTATGTCAGCGTATAAAAGTCAACGTATGAGCAACATTTCAAATTCAAGTACAGAAGCACTCTAATATATTATGTAATGTAACAGCATAATTTATTTATCTGCCATGCATTTTCACAAAAGTACAGCCATTTTTGGCTATCGAATGAAAAATGTTGAGGTCAGTGAAATTGTGCTGAAAAAACGAGTGGCTCAGTGCAGTCGGTGCCGAGTACAGGAGCTGGTTACATCTATGACAGATGACTCGCCCCACTCTTCCCTGCTGAGCGAGAGACCGTTTGTGGGTAGATTAAATTCATTCTTGATAAGCCCATTAGAATTTCTTTTATTATTACTATCAAATAAATTTAAATTCGTTTTCTGATCTCACTCTAACTCTTACGGTCAAGTGTTGATGAAAAGGATATTCTTGAATATCCTCTTCCAAGAATGGACATTTATATGTTCAAACTTCGCCATTTCATGTAGATACATCACAATCATATTATCGTTATCAAATTGCATCTTATACTGTATTCATATCGTTGATTAATTCTTTAGTTTAGATTTGTAAAATTCATAGAACAATAATTACAGTACTTATATATTTCTAACTATCATAATCTAGAATCTAAAACTGTGCATTTTGTAATCTACATGAATAAAGTAAATAATCTAATCTAATCTAAAATCATTTTAATATTAGCACCTTTTCTCGTGAGATTAGAGTAGTACCGGAAACACTTCTCGTATGCCTAGCGTTAACCCTTTAGAAAATTAACAATTTAATACATACTCATCGCGTTTTTATTAATTTATTGCAACAAGCACAAAAAATAATTTGAAATGGAAAAAAAATAAAATGAGATATATTTATTATTCTAAAATAAAACAAGATACAAGTGAGAAAAAAAAACAACAAACTATGAATAAACTCCTCACCTAGACACAGGTCTGTGTGTGAGGACGGTCGTTTTTATAATAAATGAATTTGATTTGAATAGTTAGTTCATGACTGTATTGTCATGATAATTTTTTTCAACATGGGTAATGTAAATCAAATCATACACAATAGAAATAAATTCAAATAAATTTTCATATAAACTCAAGTCACTTATATAAACAAAAAATCTTAACTATCCATGTTTATTCATAATAATTCATTATTTTAAATGCAATCTAAGTTTAACCAGCAGAAGAAGAAAAAAATAAAGAAAGAAAGAGAACAGCAGCTATTAGAAAGCATGTAAAATTTAAAGTGCAGCAACTATTCAGAAATAAGAACAGAAAAAAGGAAAAACTAGAAATAAGAAAGAGACAGAGAAAGAAATAAACAGAAAACTAGATTGGCTACATGTATGGTGACCTGATCAGTTCCTCGCAGGCTACATGTCCAATGCTGAGCAACAACACCCCCAATTAACGCTTAGACAGCAATGCTGGCACCCTCTGTTTGTAAGATATCCCAAAGAAGACTACGGTAGAGTATGTGAGCCAAGTAAAATGAGTTTGTTGTGTTGAGGGAATGACTGAGTCTAGGAAATTGAATACCCAAATGCTACCTATTTCTTGTTTGACAATTATGTTCGATGTTTGTAGATATGTTCCTGTTTTTGAAAATATAGATTGCTAGATTTTTTACATAGAGCTGCTTAATATTGAAAACCGGAAAGTGAAGGAATAAAAATGTGTGTGGGATATTTTACACTCTTTTTCAGTATTTTTTTCATGATAGCCTTCTGTGAGACAGAATCGCAATGATTTATTTGAGATATCTAACCAGTATTTTCTCAACAGAATTTTTAATTATTATTAATTAAAATAGACATGTTTTCTAACAAGACTCTATTCTATTTTATGCCTATACGAATTTATTTTAGAGATATAAATGATAAAGCATTTTAAACGTAATAAAGAGAATTTAATTTTCGTAATAATGACACTATTAGAATGAAGATTGAATACTTACCGACAATTCTTGAGCCATCAGCTCTTCTGGCACCAGCTCGGGTCGAAACTTTGCAGGTGTTATCCATGGAAACTTCGAATTCACAGGTAGAAGTGTCACAATTATATCCCCATTAGCTGCAATTTTAAAATACAATTAAATCAATAATCTGCACTACATTAAATTAAAACAGATCAGAAAGCTCAATTTCTAAGTAAGACAATATTCCAAAAAAAAAAACAGTTGAGTAATAATGATTATCATTTAGAATTGAGTGAATGAAAAAGACTGCAGTAATGGTTAAAGATTTGTAGTTGGAAAAATCATTGAAATTTCAAATAATATGAAATGTCATTGACTGATGTTAAGTGGAGTGACAATAAATTTGCTTCTTACGTAAACCATGAATAGATTAATCTGACTTAATTAATCACGTTAATAATATAACCGGATGAATAAACATTGGTTCAACGTTGCCACAAGGTGTTAAGGCTTTTATAAGAAGAAAACAATATTCTGTTTTGATAAATAGCATTTAAAATGTAAATACTAGCGTGTGATTTTTTTAAGAAAGCTCTATCAATTAAAGAGAAAAACAAGTTTGAAGAAAAGCTCGGGAAGTGATAGCCGAGTGCCGTAGCAGGTTTTTGTTCAAACTCCTGGGAAATCTTTGTAAAGGTGACCGATTGGATTGGCCAGCAAAAGACTCTGTTCTCTGCTGTAAAATCACTTTCTGATGGTTCGGAACCCACCTGAAACTGTAGGTCCAACTCATCAATCACCATCATCCAATCCATTACCCACGCACAGGTCTCAGACCTATGTGGGCTACATCTGCCGAAAAAAAGAAGAAAAAATTATCATACAAAGTCAATTAATAAACTTACCAAAGCCTTGTCTTATAGCTCCAGCTGAGCTAGGAGCAGTGCGACCATTGGGTGCATCGTGTAAGTCAACAGTTCTCAAGTTATTAACGCCGACTGCAGCTTCAACTGGGCCTTCTGTAGATGACAGGGAGCGATTGAGGCCGCCGCGATCCAGCGTCACGTGCACTGACTCTGTCGAAATAATTGCTCCACTGTAGTCTCCAGGATTCTGCGCATGGTTTTGCAGATTGGCTCGAATGGGAGCATCCAATGTTTTCAAGTTGCTTGAACCATTTCTTTCACCTTCTGAAACATTAAGAGCAAAATGATAACTGTTAATACAATACATCCAAGTGAAAATAACATACAAAAAATTAGGTCTGCCCAGGCCCGTGCTGGCCCGGGGGGGGGGGACAGGGGGACGTGTCCCCCTGCGCCCTCGCCTTCAAGGCCAAACGGCGCCCTCGTCATCGAACGAAAAATCTAGATTTTTCTATATTAACTCATGGTATCCATTGCATTATTTTGGACTCTTAAAATACGTTTCATTTAGCGAAATAGTTTAATTTAAGAAGACTTTGGTGCCGTTGCCGCCCTTCACGTAGCAAATTTTATATTTGCTGCAAGAAGGTTGGAAAACCTGCTAGCAATACGCACCACCTGACCGATGGGCGCGCGCGTAGGCTGGCGAGGGCGGTAACTAAGAGGATGTCGTCTGTTGTGTCGTTATGTTCCTGTGTCGGACTGTCGGCAGGTTACAAAGTGATTATTGTACTTAATTTGAGGTGATAGTAGGTTTTGTACCAATCTTCATTTGGATTTAGCTTTTAATTTTGTCACAGACTCGCAGTTATTTAGTTAAGTAAACATAAACTCTTCAAATTAACCCTTTGCGATCTTGAAGCAATAGTATGAAATTGTCCTAAAGCTCTCGTGGCCAGTCTGGCTGACCGCCGCCATTCTCATGTCAGCTCTGATTTTTCTAAGACCGAGATAGTCCTACCACTCCGGTGGCCAGTCTCGCAGCCCAGACTCATTTTACGTAAACGCTCTCGTGGCCAGTCTGACAGCCCGTGGTTATTGAGTTGTATTTCATTTTGCAGCTAGTTGTTGGTTTGGAAAATAAGTCCGACAAATGTTGCTTTCTGTAGTAAAAACTCTGAACTACATCAAGAAGCCCAAGATTGCAGGCAGAGGCAAGCGAAAATTGCCTTTACATTACATTAAAATACACCTATCTGATGTGTAGATTGGCTAACTATTGTTTTCAGTTTTCAGTTCCCATAATAAATTTAATTTAGGGCTGTGATACGTTTTAATCTAAACTTGAATGTCCAAGGTATTAGAAAATACAAAATTTTTTGTTTACAGAGTTGGTAAACTATAATAATTATAGGCCACGACATTGTCCATGTTCACGTCAGTGACTACATGTGGATGTTTAGTTGTGAAGAATTAGTTGAGACAGTTTATATATGACAATTGAATTTATTTAGTTAGTATATAACTAATTTTCTTTGAAACCTCAACTTATTTTATTCAATTCACATTTTTACAAATTTTAACAATTTTTACATTCTTTATTTTCACAATATAGGAATTTTCACAATATATTTTACTGAAAAAACGTATATTCTTGAATTTTTTCAACTTTTATGAAGCCCTAATTCAATTAAAAAATTAAATATAGTTTATAATGTAAAATGTATAGTTTAGTTTGACACTGCTTTTCATATTGTGGGAAAAATAAATTGAAAACAAATCTTAGGTTTTTATATATTTCATAGAGCATTCTTTCATAAAAAAATGAAAATTTTCATAAAAATGAAAATTGAAAACAGTTGAGCAAGTACAAATTGTATAACAATCAAGTGATAAATCACATTTTTGATTGTTGTTGTCAAAGTAATTAGCTTATCATAAAGACTGTTCATTAAAATAGTTGATCCTTTAAAAATATTTAATCAGTTGATGTAAGAAAAGACTTGTTATTTAGGCTAGAGTATAAATGTATTATATTATGTATAAATAAATGGATTATATTATGTATGGGCCTAATAAATGCTAGATAAGATTGTATAAATTAAGTCCTTATTTATTAAGATTCAACTGCAGTTAGACGAGAAAACACATTTTAGTTTAATATTTCTCCGCACTTCACAGCGTAGCGCTGAACGGAATTAGTGTACGCAGTAGGGAGAGTTTCCTTCCTACAGCGGCGGCTCCCCCACCAACTGACCATTAGTGGGTATGCGCGTATGAGAGTGTGTGAGGGAGCGATGGACAGACGTTTACAGGCTACATTTTTATCACATCAAGACTGGTTTCGCTAATGAGTCATGAGCAAGAAAAGGAGAGACAAGAGCGAGAGGATGTGTTTTGGAATTGCAATTTCGGTGTCACACCGCTGTGTTTACCGGACTGAAAACTGAACAGAAAGTTGAATCCTAAGATTGTGAATTTCAACTAGTGAATTCATCCACATTACAGGGGTGCCCATCCACCCCTAGTCTCATGACGCACCCCCCCCCCTAAATTCAGCACCTGCCCCCCCCCAATAAAGTAGGCATCCCCCTAAAAAAATGCGAAAAAATAAGCTCCAATATTCAAACAAAATTAAAAGAAGATTTCTATAGGTATTGAAAAAAATCAAACCCAGTCGATAATATACAAAATGTATGTATATTAAAACTAAAAGAAGATTTATATAGGTGTTGAAAAAAATTAAACCCAGTCGATAATATACAAAATGTATGTATATTTCTTGAGATTCTTATAGGGCTTAATTTTCGAAATTGAGAAATACCGGAGCTCTGACTCACAGGCTGGTCCGGGGTCCTCCCTCGGAAAATGTTTGAAAATTACACTTGAATTGGTGCATTTTAAACGCATTTGAGCATGGTTAGTAATGCACATATAATATTACATAATATGCAAAATAACAAGCTAGTTCAGATCTGGTTTAAAATAAATGATTTTATTATAGATTTAGATAGCCGGAGCTCCGCTCCGATGTGCTCCGGCTGACATTAAGCCCTGGATTCTTTACATAGGTAAAATTTTTTTTTGTAAAGGTAAAAAGGAAATAGCTTAATAACTTCCTGCACAAATACTAAACATAACTATTTTAGCTGATTCATATTCAATACTGTAGTATAATAATAATTATAAATCTATTGTCATTAATGTTTTGAACAATGTAAAATATTCAAAATTTGTGGAGAGAGCAGTTTTGGACTTGAGTCTGTTACTTCTTCACATTCATTGTAATTTTGTCACAATAAATAAATAAATAGACATTCTATGTGGTGACTTCATAATATATTTTTGAATATCGTCACGTTAAACACGGTTTCAATCAACTTTAGCCACCCCCCCCCCCTACCCAACTTTTTTTAGAACCCCCCCAGGAATATCAATGACGCAGTCTGCGTCATAGCCCCCCCCCCTCCCCCAAAAATCGTAGATTATTGTCAATTTTTTCAGAATTTTTAGGACATGTGCACTACAAGTTCACACTTCTAGCATAGGGAAAATAACATTGACTCGTGACCTTGACCGCGTTTTCTACCGCGATATTTTAAAAGATCAAACTCGTTTAGAGAAAATATTAAGTATTATAAAAAACTATGCTTGTGCAGAAATTAATTTTTATATATTCTTGTGGCACAAAAATCTTAGATTATTGTCAATTTTTTCATAATTTTTTAGACACGTGCGATACAAGTTCACGGAGCTCGCTGAATGGCTTGGAGAGAGGCATAAACGAATAACGACATCGAATTTTGGAAGGATTAGTAAGAGGACGCCACTCACTGGTTGTCAAAATATTGTTCTTGAACTTTTGTATGGGGGCGCTAAAAGTTCATCAGCCATGAAATATGGAGATAAATAAAGCAGGAAACCCACTAGCCCGGCACCGGCGGCGCCCGGCGGCGACCGGCGATAACCGGCGACGGCCGGCAATTTACAACAATAACCCACTAGCCCGGCATAGCTCCGGCAGAAACTGGAGCTGACAGAAGAAATGCAGCAGTTGCAATGGAGAGTTCGTCAGATGAGGAGTTATTTGTGATAGTCGCGGTGTGTGCTGAAGAAGAAAAGAGACAGAAACTGAGAAAGCAATTAATAAAAATAATAATTAATTAAAAACAAAATTGAATTAAGATAAAAATTAAAAATAAAATTGAAATAAATTAAAAATAAAAATTTATTTTTATAATTAAAAATTGAAATAAAAATTAGTTAAAAATAAAAATAAATTAAATAAAAATAAAAAAAAATTAATTAAAAATAAAATTTATTTAATTAATTATTGATTAATAAAAATAATGTCATTTCAATATTTCAATTTAATTTGAACCAATAACAAAAATAATCCATGACATCGAAATTCTGTCACTGGTTCGCCTTTTGTGACTTCATGTCACCTGTCATGCCTGCTATCTCGTCCAGAACTCAATAACTTTTATTACGGTACATCACAAAATCATGTTTTAATTTGTTATTGGTTCAAGTAAGTATTGATTAGTAAGATTTGAGATCAATGTGACTTATTTATCTGCAGTATTTTCAAAACAGCTATTTAATAATTTAATCGTCACTATTTTACTTACTAATCAATACTTAACTGAACCAATAACAAATAAAACATGATTTTGTGATGTGATAAAATTTATTGAGTTCTGGATGAGATAACTGGCGATTAAAAGGTGACATGAAGTCACAAAAGGCGATCCAGCAAAAGATTTTCGATCTCATGGAAAATTTTTGTTATTGGCTCAAATTAAATTGAAAAAGTAACATGAAATTATTTTTATTAATTAATAATTAATTTTATTTATTTTTAACCAATTTTTATTTTATTTTTATTTATTTTTTTTAATTTTCATTATATTTTTATTTTATTTTATTTCATTTTATTTTTATTTATTTTTATTCTATTTATATTTTTATTTTATTTTTATTTCATTTTTATTTTTATTTATTTTTTTTATCTTATTTTTATTTTATCTTTATCTTATTTTTATTTTTATTTAATTTATTTTATTTTATTTTTATTATTTTATTTTATTATTTTATTTTATTTTTAATTAATTTTTATTTTTATTAACTGCTTCCTTCGTTTCTGACTCTTTTCTTCTTCAACACACACTGCGACATACTGCGACACATAAAGAACTCATTGTACCGTTCACGCAGAACACTTGCGATACTGGCATCGACTAGAGAAATGCCGGACAGGCTGCCCGGCAAGAATGCCCCCAAGAGCTTCTGTCGCCGCCGGCCGCCGCCGGTGCCTGAATGCTTCTGTCGCCGCCGGCCGCCGCCGGCCGCCGCCGGTGCCTGAATGCTTCTGTCGCCGCCGGCCGCCGCCGGTGACGGACAGATATAGTGGGTTGCTGTTCAATGAAAACAACGCAAAGCAATGTTGCCGGTAAGCATCGGTCGCCGCCGGTCGCCGCCGGGCGCCGCCGGTGCCGGGCCAATGGGTTTCCTGCTTAAGAAGGCTGCTCTTAAAAAAAGTTGCTGAGATGACCAGGAAATAATAATGAAATGTTGTCTGT
This sequence comes from Conomelus anceps, assembly GCA_948455865.1. Taxonomy (NCBI): domain Eukaryota; kingdom Metazoa; phylum Arthropoda; class Insecta; order Hemiptera; family Delphacidae; genus Conomelus; species Conomelus anceps. The sequence continues at coordinate 25,042,703 of OX418218.1, read as the reverse complement.
TTCCTGATGCCAATAATGCTATTAATTTTACTGTACTGTATTAGTCTATTCCAGAATAAAAGCAAAGCCCAAATCTGTTCTAGGTTACAACATTAATGCACTGTAGTGTTATGCAAATATCAGTTGAAGAGTATAAAAAAATTACCAAATAAACACACTATTCATAACAAGATAAACAATGGGCTGATAAAATACCATTATAGGTAAATTCATAAGACAGGAGTAGTCAGCTAATATTGCACTGCTAAATAAATAGTAAATCAATACCATACATAAAATAATATAATAATAAATCAAAGATCTAATACTTGAGAAGAAAGAAAAGCAAAAATAGTATTACACTAATATTATACAGTCATAAATATAAAGTAAATCAGTACCGTATCTAAAATAATATAATAATAAATAAAAAATCTACTAATTAAGAAAAAGAATAACAAAAATAAGAGAATTAAAAACCTGTTGAATTCAATTAAAAATTAAAGACCTGGGTGTCAGCTTGGTCCAGTGTATTCTTTAACACTTTCTTGCGCCTCAATAATCCAATCCGGATTACAAAATAAGCAGTACTCACATTTTGAAACATGAAGTTGCCCCTGTATTTGAAAAAAACATGATTTTGACAACAAACCCCATTTTTCCCCTTTCGTCTACAAAAATCATTTCTCCAACAGCGCGCGCTCAATTTCAAGTACTTGTCTCTCTTCTTTGCATGTCAATACAAAGAGACTTGTCCCTCTTAGAGAAAAAGGTTTCAAATAAAAAATTTAGATCAGATCATTATCTAAAACTTTCACGCTTTCAAAACTTTCCTACCCAAGAAATGAAAAAAATTCTCGATTAGGGTCTGCATCAATGTCACATCACAAAGTTTTTGAAACATCGTTGGATAAATTCTCATATAAAAACTGAACGTGTGCAGGAAATTTATGTTTTTTTGCATCGCTCGAATCACAAAATATCGTTTCTTAAATCTACCAAATTTAAAAATATTCCATCAATATTCAGATAGTGAAATGCCATTGGGAATGAATTTGTACGGATCAAAATTCAGCAGACTTTTTGTCGTTTGGCGACAAGCCAATTCCCCCACTCATAAGGTTTCACTTCGATGAAACCCCCTACGACTCCATGCTGTGGCGGTGGGGGTAATGGAGACCGGTGGCGCTTTCTGGTGAGCGACCAATTCAACTATTTTTCAAATGAAACCGTTTATTTCTTGTTCCAATTTCGTGACGTCATACGTTTTTGTTTCACAGTTTATGACAAAAGTATAAGGAATTTGAATAAAATTTCAATGGATTTAGATTCGTGTTGTTAATCTCTAGGTGTCTTGCTTTTTAATTTCGCTGATTAATGCTTCTTTTAAAAAAATGACATAATCATGTTAAATTCCCAAAATAAGAAAAACTGAAAGAAAAAAACGAATTTTGAAAAGCAAGTGATCTTTGTAAAAGTATAAAGATAAATCATGTAAATTTTCAAGGCAATTTGAGGTTCCATTCTTGAGATTTTAATGAAATAAAACTGGACAAAATGCTCATTTTCTAGCTTGCTCAGTACAGGTGCAGTTGAATCTTAAGTGTAAATGTAAAACCATGAAACCAAAGTATTGTTATTTAAAGATTATGGCATATGGCAAGCAGTCACAAAACAAAATTAAAATTAATAATTCTGATTCAACTATATAGATTGGCGGGTAGGGGTGGAGTTGTAAGAATATTTCTGGGTTCATTGACTCATAGTCATAATTTCCCCCGCAGGTTTATTTGTTGACATTGGCTGATATTTTTAGGTTGATTGGTTGATGAATGTATACTGGTTGGTTTCGCACTTGGCAGCTAAGTCATTGATAATGTTTGGCAAGCTTGTTAAGTCTACATTGCTTACTTGAAATATTTTTTTATTTCTAGACTTATCTATATTTTGATGGTCCATATTATCTTAGCTGTATTATCTCTGGCAAATCTGTCTAGAAAATAAACATTACAGTTTTATTAAATATTTGAAAGACAAGCTCCTTTGCGAGGTTGCATGGTCCTTCATAACAATACAATCACAATATTGCAATATTTCCCTGAAATACTCTCGTACTTGCAGACATGTACACAAATGGAGTTGAGATATTTTTATTTCCTGAGTTCCTTCCCACCGTTCCCACGTCCATATTTCCTATTACTGCTTTAGATTATTTTTATACAGTATTATTTTTAACAGTAATAATCTATTTTCGAAGAAGATACTTTTAGTTAATCGATTGGGTTTTTTCAAGTTGTAATTTTTTTTGTAAAAGTTATATGAATTTCTCATAATGTGTTTTTCTTTCTCAACCTTAATTCCTTTGTAGCGACTAAATCATGCTATGTCTCTATGTAAATGCACAGGAGAAATGTCTTTAACTGCATTGTAGACAAAATAAATCAAACAATGGAAAACCGTTTCGCCAAGCATAGACTGCTCTATTTGTATTTGGCTGTCTTCGATCCTAGAAGATTAGATCAAATGAAGGCGAAATTGCCAGAAAATTCCTTCGACAAAGTAAGTGCATTGATTCCATCTGTTGACAAAGACAAGCTCAGAGAAGAAATCATATATCGTTCATGAATGTTTGGCCCAGTATAAGCAGGAAGTCAATTGAGCAAGATTATTGTACTGATGAGACTGAAAAGTGTGAAAATTCTGAAAACATTCACGGAATTGAAAGTATATGGATGACGATTTAAGTCTACTTGAAGATGAAGAAGTCAAAGAAACTGTAGGAAAGCATGATGAAGACTTCTCAGCTTGCACAGTAAAACGTAAATGAACTCCTGTATCAAATGTGCATTTGAAGTGATAGTGGATTATAATATGTAGGCTACTCTCTTTAATATACGGAACTGTACAAATTGTACAAATATTTACTAACGATTCCCCTGATTCCACTAACACAGGTTACCTGCTAAAGTTGAAGTTAATAAAGACCAGATTGAGAGCAACAATGACTCATGACAATTATTTAGAAGCATTTGTCCTGATGAACATGGAGAGAGACATATTGATTAACATTGACTCAAGTTTGGTTATTGATAAACTATGTGAATCAAGTTCTGAAATGAGAAGACTTTTGATCATCTAAATAAGTAGATTATTGAGTTCAATTCAGGTTTCATGATTGTGGGTTGTAGCGTAGTTTTATAATTGTATTATTATTTAGGATTTTTCTAAATATTTTCATAGAGCCAACAGTTTTTCTTTTATGTTCTTTGAATTATAACAGAGCTAAACATGTTGCTCTACATTTTAAAATAATTTGAATAAGTATCAGAAATTTATTTAACTTTTAAATAACTGGAAAATATAGGTTTATAAGTTAGAAGTACAAAAACTAATTTTACACAAAGCACTAGAATCCCGACATGTGTTGATGTTTTGGAGGTCTTTGTTTGATTTAAACATAAATAAATAGTAAAATGTCAATCAATGTCCAGATTTACTTTACATCCTCCACTCTTCGTATGGTAAAAGGAAATCCAGATACGTTATTTACCGTGCATCAAAAGGTTTAAAAACGGAAATTGTGTTTTCAGTTCTAAAATTTTTGTTCTAGAACGTCTTATGATGGTATTAGCCGAAAAACGAGTAGTAGTAGGCCTAATCTACAAATGCAGGGGTTTTCAAGTTCATTTTTTGTGAACTGTGCGCGGTGCTTGACTGATTATATGGCTGGCGCCCTCGTCACCTCTGTCCCCCGACATACCCAGCACGGGCCTGGGTCTGCCTATTTCTAAGAATTTTATGGACCTCATTCAAATATGAATGTATGTAATTGGACAATTTTCGTGTAGAATCCTGAAATTATTACAAAAGCAAACATTCAAGACCCCAAGAGGGAAGAGCTTACAAGAAATTAAAGTATTTCTATGTCTGAGCGTAAAGAGGCATCATTCTATCCATAATTGACAATTGATTACAACTACTGGATTAAAAATCTAGTAGAACATATTTATTTTAAACAGAATCAGCACAGGAGCATAGCAGCATACTCTGATTATTCACTAAAGTAGATTGTTTTGAAGAAGGCAAGATTCATGAGTGATGAAGAAGGCGAATGTGGCCTAACGCAATCTAATAATAATTGCGTTATCTTAATGTTAAACAATTTTATCAATTATTTTATCACTGATACAATATATCCAGGTAAGACAGAGTTATACAAATGCCTGTCAGCACCATCTGATTATTTGCTAGTAATTATTTTTTAAAAAAAGGTAAGAATCCAGTGTTACAGAATATGAATGTGATCTAATCCAATATAATAAATGAACTGTTTCACGATTCTGAACCCCTTGCCTTATTTTCTGTTATTATCTACTCAGTTATAAATAACAGAAATTGATTACAAACCAGCAGAAACTTTAGATGATGAACTTTTTGATTCCGCTTGTGCTCTGAGTTTCTCATCTTCTTCAAATTGGACCCATTTCTTAGCCGGAGTTGCTGAATTTCCAGCTTCATTTGTAGGAGTGGGGGAGCTCATTCCACTGTATTAAAGCCTGGAAACAAAATATCTACATTAAACACTAAAATACAAAACTGACGAAGCACTTACTAGTATTACAAGAGCGTTTGTATAGTATTCAACTTGAAATAATACATTTTGCACTAAAAAATATTCTTGAAGTTCACTTCACTATTCATCTTTTATAGTTAGGGATGCTCATAAGGAACCGGTCCACGAAACATACTTTATTAACCATCTTATTTATTTATTGATTTAGTTAATCTTGGGATGATCCACTCTTCATCAATTATGAAAATACTACTGTATTGGATTAAATACATAGCTTTTTATTCAAACATAAAAATCAAATTTATATGTGATCGAATTTCACTAAAAGAGGGTTCTGTTGAAGGAATCTGTAAGATTCTATCACAGTCCTGTGATTCAATTAGATTTTGGTAACATACAACATTTCCATTTTGATTTCCATCATAGAAATATTATTCATTATTATTATTATTATTGGGATAATTAATACCAATCTAACGAATCAGGAAGCATCAGCCTATACTTAGAACAATGACAAATTTTATTTTGGTGCATGACAAATCCCGATACTAGCAATCTCCAATGAATAATCGATATCAGTTGAAAACGGCAGTGTACCACATTTTGTTGTTTTTATAGCAAACTTCTAGAAATATTAGAGAATTAAAGGAACTTTACAAACAATGATTTATAGTTTTATCTAAGTGAACCATGCATTGCATGAAACTTGTAAATAGATGATAACTTAATCAATATTATTCATGAAATTATATTGTAAATTTCATTTTAATTTTCATGCGCCTGGCATGCCCATAAACTGTCGCAGACGAACACTGTTTGCTATGACGCTTATTATACAGAGTCAAAGAGTGCCACAGTTTCATGGCTTTTTATAGTCGGCCATAACAGTTCTTGGCATCATTTGGATATTACGTTTGTAAATTAATGTTGTTAGGGTATGTGTTTAGTTCCAGATTATAAATTACAGTTGCTATGGAACACCATCAATTTATATAGGGAGATGTTGCAATTTTTATTAAATTGAAGACTTTTTTAATTTTGAGCGATGATGTGGCTTGCCTGCGCGACTGCATAGACGACTAGCGTGACAATCCTCGGCCACAGCATTATGGCGGGCGACCGCGACTGCAGTGGCTCTGTATAATGGGGCTTCAAGGCCTTTTTCCTTAAACGATGGCAAAATAAGAAACTTTGAACTAGAAGTCAGCAAACAATATTCAATTGATCATATTGGCAACACCTTAGCTTAGTATTTATACAGCATAAATCTGTATTTATAAGCACAGATGAAGAATAATGTATTTATTATCTTATAATTACCTCATGTCTTATCTGTTAGGATGATATGAATTAACATATGTTGTGCTGTTCCATATGATTAGTTACTAAGAGACAAGAGACTATTTTGTTAGTGAAAACAGTTCAGTCCTAAACCACATTAAAGATACATTGCTTATAATATTGAACTCTGTATTTTCATTTAAAATACTAATCTAAACATGGCGCAGTCGAAAATGAAATTTAAATAGTAACTCGTCTGTTATTATTGGAAAAGTAATAAGTGAAAAGTGACAGTTCAACGTTAAAAATGGAATTCAACAAACCAGGTACATTGGTTGTTGATGGAGACATTGCAAATAATTTCGCTAACTTCAAAGAAGAAGTAACCATTTATTTGACCGCAACTGAAACTGAGAAGAAATCTTGTGAAATTCAAGTGGCAAGGCTGAAAAACTTACTGGGACCTGATGGACTTAAACTGTACAACACTTTATCAGAGGGGAGCGACAGGGAAACGGTTAACTCGATCCTTGATGTTCTGGAAAAACACTGTAAACCGAAACAGAACATGACAATGGACATCTACAAATTGCTGTCTAGAAAACAGTCACCTGAAGAAACATTTGAGAGCTTCAATGCAGATATGAGAAGATTAATAAAACCATGTGACCTCAAGGACCAGGAAGATAAAATTATGAAGGCACTAATAGCACTTGGAGTAAACTCAAGAGAATTGCAGCAAAAACTTCTTCGTGAGGATGCTAATCTTGACAAGGTTGTCAACTTTTGCAAATCGGTTGAGCTAGCGAACAGAAATATGGAACTATTGAGCAGAAGCAGTAAAATCATGAGAGGTGTTGACACAGTCAAGCAGACGTCTTCCACTCCTACAGCTAAGTTGAATAATCCTATTTTTAACAGAAAATCTAACAATTATAGACTATAGTCTGTGTTATAAGTAATAATTATTGTAGTTCTAATGAAGAGGCAAAGTTTCATCAGAAGCTTTTATGGATACTGTCCTTGATATTATTCTAGTGCTGCACTGAACATAGGCGTGTCCAAGGGAGGTGCTACCGGTGCCATGGCACCAACACTAGTTGCTAACACTAGTCGAGAGTTTTTCAAGTGTGGAATTTGTTTCATACAGAAACTAAAACAGTTTCATATTTTTTTTTCAATTTGTAGTGAAAATAATTTAGGTGATTGTGCCGCAGATGTTAGCAAATAAAAAATCACTTGAAACCTTCACCAAATTGTAGTATTATGTCTCCTGATCACAATTATCAAGTTTTTAAGTGTCGGTCTCAATTAAATAATTAATTATTCAATATTAAAAACTCACCTTTTGAACATAAATACGGCTCTGAAAAGCCTTTATAGTACCTTAAGCATAACATCATAGACGAACAGATAGTTAGAGCAATGGAGTGCCATCAAGGATTAGTGCCAATGGATTATATCAGTGCCATCTACATCAGAACATCAATGGAAACTGGAATGGAACTGCATAACCAAACCTTTCCTAACCTGGCTAGATGTGACTGAACCACCTCTGTAAATATTTAAAAGGTTTAAAGGTAAATATTTAAAGGTATTTCAAAGGTGGTTCAGTCACATCTAGCCAGGTTAGGAAAGGTTTGGTTAAGCAGGTCCATTCCACTTCGTTCCATTCACGCAGACTACGCTTCTGCGCATGCGCGAAATGTTCGCACATCCAAAAGCCTAAAACCACAGACAACTAAATCTGTTGTTCTGTAATCTGTGCTAAAACCCAGGCTGTGGCTAGCTGGCTACAGGTTATGTATAATTATGTGCGATGCATCAAGTGATGAGATTTTGGAACAAATTGAAAATGCCTTTATTATTAAGTAGATAAATTGCATGAGTAAATAATTAATAAATTAAAATGCAAATTATTGTGTTACAAAGATTCATGCATTCTAAACACTCAATTAAAGTTAATTGCTGAAGTTAGTCATTTTGGGGCTCTGTTCGAAGGTTTTCAATATTGAATAATTAATTATTTAATTGAGACCGACACTTAAAAACTTGATAATTGTGATCAGGAGACATAATACTACAATCTGGTGAAGTTTCAAGTGATTTTTTATTTGCTAACATCTGCGGCACAATTACCATAATTTATTTTAACAAATAATACAGTAAAAATAGAAAATTTTCAGGAAAGAATCATGCATTTCCAATTTTTTCGGGAATACTTAGTATCGGATCTAGTGAACAATGTATAATATTTTCCCAAAGGAACCCGGCTCCGCTAGTGGGAGGAGGGATGAAGGTACACTTTCCCAGTTTCTTGCTTATAACTCGAAAACAAGGCGTTTTTGTAAAAGGCGTTTTACATCAAGCTTACTAAATTCGTCAAAACTCAGTTCCTTTGCATAATTATAGAGAATCACACAATTTTCTAGATATAAACGCTCCAAAATGGATGATTCTCCGCATCATCTCAGTTTTTTAAATGCTTATCCTTCTAGCATTAACTTCTCTTAACCTACTTGTTCAATCCACAAGAATTAGTTAATTGTGAATCAATCCACAGGGAGGAAATGGTAGAGCATCAAATTCCCACCAAGAATATGAATATCGAATATATCTTGGATAAATCAAAATTTATAGCGTTCTTAAGATTTGAATAAATATGGATTTACCAGAACCTGGTGAACTCTGGAATTACAGTAAGTGTCTAAAGCCAAACAGAATTAAGTTTAGGACATTTCCGAGTTCCTGGGACCTTATACTATCAGTCACCTCACCTTTACGCTCTAAAATGTAGTTATGGGTAGTCAGGGGGGTCCTCAACTTTGCAACCCCCTCCCGACCTCTCAACGATTGATTGCAGCCCACCGAGTGATAGCTAATTATTTTCAGCTCATTGGAATTGTTATAATTATATTAAATTCAAGCAATAAATCCGTTTGATAATTATAAGCCGAAACGCGAGCGTGGTACAGTAATATTATTAGTGTTATATTTTTAGAGATATTTATCTACTAAATGAAGGGTTTAAAGTCACTTCTCAGCCCAAAATTGGGTTGTAATAATGGATAAATTGTGCTTTTTTAAACAGCGAGGTTCTTGTAACATAATATATCTTTTAGCTTCATCTAATAAGGGATTTGAAGGTTCTAATGGTACTGATATCAAAGTAGAAGCTATAACCTTCGAATCTGAGACTAATCTTTACTTTTTATAACCTTTAGTCCTTGATTTGGTGCTACTTTAATATTGAAAAATTGTAATTTTTCAAGTATAGGGCTATCTATGTATACTACCCTTTCCCTCCAGTTGAATTCTCAATATTGAAAACGCACTTGGTAAATTATTTGAAGTTCACAAAAAATACCTTGCTAATAAAACCTGTTCGTGTCCTACAAGTATTAAAGTATGTTTTTAGGCAATAAACACTGTAACATCTGTACCAGTTATTTTCGTGAACACTGCCCTGGGAGCTATTCCTGGCACCACCACTTCTGTGGTCCTGGACACGCCTATGGTACTGGATAAGTTGTATTTTTTTATGATATGTAGGGTTAAGTAACTTGATTAAAAAAAAACAGCCAAATCCGGAAAAAATCAATGATTTCTAAAATGAATCAGTGCCTGTGTTAACAACTGAGTTTCCTTTATTTGGTTAGGTGTGTATGTGAGTGCAGCGGAAAATTATTAGTTTCCATTCAGTAACACGTTTCAAAGCCAAGTTCAGCATGTTTTGAGTGATCATACATTTGTGAGGGGATCGATCAAGTAGACAGTGAATGATGGCATCCCAGCCACCAGCACTCCATTCAAGCCATTCAATAGCTACAAATCAATGCGAGTTTATTTCATGCTTTTTGTGAGCCACTAATTTGTGTACTTCTTAAAATAATAACGAAAAGTTTCACGTGAATTCTTAAATAATCTCAAATATTAGAATGGAACTAGTATTATTATTCGTAAATTTTCAAAAATTAGAGAAATATTCTAAAATTTGTTATTGTAACAAAGGTAAGAACGCTACCACAAATAGCAATAGTTGGTTCGAACGTTAGGAAGAATTTTAAAAATATTAGAAAATTATTTGGTTCTACATTGAAAGTGAAGAGTAGTTCTATGGGAGCAATAGATTTTCAATCCTCAATTTATTCATTTTCACTGCTTAATCTGAATAGTTCGACGTACTACTTGCACAGTGTCTAGATTCTTGAAGAACAGATTTTAAAATTTTATTTCATCTTTTACCAGATCATTCACTACACTAGTGTTGACCCTCCAACTAAGATTACAATTGGGAGTATCTTCCCATTATTCAACCGAAACATATCTTCCAACTGAAAAACTAGCTCTCTGTTTTCCCACAACTTTTCACGCCTTGTTTTTGGGGCATTTTCCTAAGCTGACACAACAATAACACTAATGAGGGCTTTTTAGCATATTTTATGTTAAAGTTATTGGCACTGTTGTACATCACTTGCATTTAATCATTATTGTATAGCTTCTATTTATATTAAAGATTATAAGGCGACTGATTTAGTAGCTTGAATGTGCCCGAGACGAATCAGCGGTTGAATCTAGACTTACTGAGCTGTCAGATTAATGTAAAGCAATATATTCCATGTAAATATAAAAGAATTTCTGGCTTTCCAAGTTCATGATGAGTTTCAAATTATTTTCTTAGTTTCATTTATAAACCAAAAATTTTTTTTTTCAAACATTAAACCTAGATTGTCGAGTGTCACTCAAATGTAGGCTATATTTCCATCATTCCATTAGAATAAAGTAGGCAACAGCATTTCCATACCTTCGTAATCAGTATTTAATAGTGTCAAACATTCCGTATCTCAATGCTACTACTATGGGGGAAAGATAGCTGATTGCACATTATATGGCATTAGTGTGGAATGGATAATGTAGATAACAAGTAGTATACTACTTCAACAATCGTTGAGGGATTCATTGAAAGAATAAATCAAAGCGCAAATGATAATAAAAATCATTGAAAATTGAGAATGATGCATCATCACATATAAGTCACTCAATTTTAGTTACTGGAAAGTTTATGACCTCATCCACAAATGAACGCTTTTCCTCTCTACTAATACTACCATGGGGAAATGTAATCAGTTTATCACACTACCATTTGGCCTCGGCCACGATACGAGCTGTGAGCGGCAGGAGATAATAAATTTAATGACAGAGAGCGGCGCCGCTATGCCGCTCATTTTGTAGCCTACGAAGCTACCTACAAAACATCTATAATACTGTCACCATATTACTTCCTACGTCAGTAGACCGCTTTAAATACGACATTTACTACGTCCTCAAAATGGATAATTTCTACCACCCATTTAATATAATATTCGGACCATCATTGGTTATGCCCACCTGAATATAATTTATAAGTATTATAAATAAAGGTTTAAATATCTGCGTTTTGGTATCTGTAGTATCAGCTGTTGTTATCATCACTTAGCAACTGTTTTGTATATATTTTTTTTGTAACACACTTATTAAATGGTTCTTCGTTCTACATCTTGTGCTTACTTGACAGTATCCAATAATTATTGTATTCACTTCCGGTTTCAACCCTCCATCATCAGGTGGTTGTGGACGTTATTATGTCATCGTTATTATAAGTATTATAATTAACAATCAACCGGCATAAGATATATGTTCAAGAGCTACTCACATTTTTTATTAACAGTATTACATTTAATAAACCTACCTAAAAATCAACAGTTTTTTTTGTAATTCCCATTCCTGCTGATTTCCCAATCTACTGAACAAGCCTTGGTTACTTTAACATCTGGATTTTCAAGAATCTTAATTGTTTTATCGAAAAGTTTCCTTTATTAGTTGATAAAAACCCTTCATCTCATTCACTGTAGCATTAGCAGGTACCTTCAGAATATTTTTGAAAGGGGTGTTCCTTAGAATCAGGAAAATTGAGGGTCGAATTATCCCCGGTAAACGATGAACAACACACACAACTATTTTCGCAATGGTAATAAGATGAATAAAAAATAACTAGATGCTCTACAAATCAGCGAGCCAAGTTATTGTTAGGCATGATTTTTTCAATGAAAATGAAAGTAATTTTTCATCACATAGTATAAAAAGGAAAAGATGATTTGTTCCTTACTAGAATTATTAGTGTTATTCACCTGTATCATGTCACATTTTCCGTGTTCATTTTCAAACATAAATTGCATCACGCAAAGCACTCTGGTTATTGCATTTTTAACTAGTGAATAGTATTCTTATCTATTCGTCACTCATTTGCCTTAGGTGAATGATTCATGTCATGACTTGCAAAACGTACATTATCAGTGGTTAAACCTAACTTGAAACAATCAACAGATGAAAATGCAAAATTGCTATTACTATACCAATATTTATAAACTTAATACTTTGACGTTATAGTCAATAACTTAAATATTATATAAATTTCGCGATGGGAAGCAATAAATTGAAAATGAGAAATTATTTCAGTAAGTAAACTGCAAATACGCAGGTATAATATGGGAGAGTAGTCTATTATTTCATCCAATATAATACATATTTCCACAGAAATTTAGTGAAACTTACACAGCAAAAAACATTTCCACTGGACAGTAGTAAGTACAATCGAATGAAATTTATTTTCCAAAATTCGCATGACATGATAATAAAACGTATATTTTAATGCACAAGATGTCTGTTCGTATGATTAAATTTTGTCTTATAAAGTGTGTTAGTAAATGACTATTTCAGAGTAAAATATACTGTAGTTAATTATAAAGCCATTAGTAGTTGACAACAGTAAAACCAATACCTTTTTTCATGTATATTATCTCTAACTAGTGCCCTCAGTTCAATTTCCAACACACTAGAAGTACTCAGGCAAAACCAGAAGCCAGCTTCATTTTTACTAAGTCAACAAAGAATATACAGCGATTCAAATTCAACTATCTTAATGTCTCCCGCAGCCATTAATTCGATCTTGCAATGCAATCTGACAATTCTCACGCCATACTTTCAATGTGCCCTCATGATGATTGCACACTGGAAAATAGTTCATATCTATTAAGAAGACGAAGGCAACCCACATTACATTCGTAAAGCGAAACCCTATACAAATACAGCTTTAATTGGGAATTATTATGATGAAGAAAAAACAAAACATACATATGAGTTACAATAAATGTCCTACCTCATTACCATGTACGTCTATAGGTACCGTAACTAGTGTCCTGTTTTTTTTTTAAAGATGGAAAATCTTTCAAAATAAAAGTAATTTTTCAGTTGAGCATAAAGTTAAGCTTTCACATTATTGATAATTCCTTTGATTATCAGTTCCTTCTGTTTTTACTCTTATTTCTTCTTTCTTATTCCGCATTCATTAAATTCTCTTACTTCTACAAACTCCTTCAAATACAATTGAAATAGAGTCATCTATTCATTGTTACTAAACGAGTTTAATTTCGACTTTAAATTAGGCAACATGTACTTGACTTCTTAAAAAAAATCGTTTTGTAATTTTTCCGCTTTGTAATTATTATTTTTTTTGCACTTTTATTTAGCCGCCATCCATCTATAGGCCTATTCTATTTTGTGTCAGTGCAAAGTCAAAGGCTGAGCATACTACTACTACATGATCATACTATTAAGCATTATCATCGTATACTCGTATACGCATTATTATCCTGCTATATACTTTTTATAAAAGAGGCCGTTCAAAACAAAATGTTAGAAAATCGAGAAAGGCGCTTCAAAATGCTCTTTAATACCAAGTCATCACTAGAATTAATTAATCATTAGAGATTTATGTATTAATTTAACTAACATACAATCAATGTTAATAGAACAGGCTATTGCCCAAAACAGCTTTTAACAAAATTTCAAACTCGAATCGAAATCTTAAGTAAGGTCTGATTCATTAAAAATTTCACCTTGAAGCACCATAATTCACGAGTCTTTTCAGAAAAAGAATATTCTTTTTAAAAGAACGTTATTCTCAAATTCGCAATCGGTACGAAATCAAGATCAACGTGTGACGAGTATGCTCTCTTTTTACCAGCAAAAATAACATTGAAATTCAAAGTTCCTTATATTGGTTGTTATTAAGGTATTGAAATGATATCTGTTGCCGAGAGGTATATAAGTCATAAGTGGTTTCATACTCACTAACAAGTTTATGATCACTGACAAACACGATTAATGATGTTTCCTTACAACATGGTGAGAGCGTTTTATGAGGATGTGACATATTCTTTATACATTATGACTGGTCTAATTGCACTGTACATAATATAAGTTATTTGTCTTGTATAACTTGGGGTAACTAACGGCTGAACAAGTAGGTTAAGCTCGGTATCGGTGCCACCATTATAGCATGCTGTAATCTGACACATCATTCAGTAAAAAAGTGAGCCAGTAACTTATTTGGAAATTTATTGAAGTGTGCTGGCATTCTGATACCATCCTGCGACATATATAATTATATAAATGTTATAAATAAATATAGCATTTTATGTGGGTTTACAGTAAAAATGTATTTGTAATGACGATTGCAAAATATGCTACAAATGCAATGTACATGAACGAATAATAAAAATCAAATTCAAACCCTCGTTTGCGTGGTACGCTTTTAGGACCAAAACATTATGTTGAGGTCTGAAGTATCATCCTAAAGTAGAAATAAGCTATACATATACCAGCTATGCTGGTTCTGTTCCATGATTTATATAGATCTTTTTTATTTTGTTTATTTATTATAATGTCTATAAGTATAATCTATATGCGATCACATATCAGCATGGAATAAAAGTAGAACGGATACTGATACATCATTAAAGTAGCTCGTTTGTGCAAGCGGGGGTGAGTCAATAATGGTAACATTATTTGACTTGATTGCTGTATTTGACGAACCAATTATACACTTTGCTCAAAGGTGATAAATAACATTTGACAATATAATTATAATGAGATTTATTGGAATGTTTTGATCAAACTAAGCGGTCGAAGCGGGAAATTTTTTTCGGGTCTTTCCAACGCCAAATAATAGTATTTATAATGCGAGGTAATGCTAAATGCTAGCAAGTTATTAGTGTTTTCGACGGCGCCCTAGCATGCCAATGTGAGGTTTGAATATTGAGCCGACGTATTTCTGGGTTTGAGAAGCTATTAAGAGAGCAATCAAATCACAATTCGATTTGTTTAGATTTTTCTTATTATGAGCTCCCTCCCCATTATTAGCTGACGGTTTCTGATAGTTTATGACGCAATCCATCTCTAATCCTTCCGCGACGCAACCCGGTTGAGAACCGCTGGTAAATAAGAATATAATGTAGCCTAAAATACATGGCAATTAAGTAAGGGGTAATTTATTCAAACCCGCTCCAGTAGATTATTTCATCTGTATCCTACAATAAACTGACTCATTAAAATTTCAGCTCTTTTTTTACACTGAAACTAAACAACTTAATTGAAAAATATACACATAGCTTAGGGATTTAAGGAGTCTGTAGAAATACCATAAAACCGTTTTACGTTTCTACAAACTATTAACTTAGAATTGAGTACCAAATTCCATGTAGCCTAATTGTAAGTTAGGTAACTTACTTAGAGCATGATGATCCAATAACAAGAATAGTTAATTATGTTTATGTTCAATACTTTATCAATTGAACTAATAAAATAACTACATATTGGACTTCTGTGAAATGAAATTGATGAAGTAAGTATCGAAACTGGAACTTATTCAAAAGAAACATCACTTGATAACCTCACTTATACAAAAGATTTCGCATAAAATTAATAATTATTACCATGCTGAAGCATGAATCAGATTACAGAAATTGTTAACCTGTTAAAAGCTGTAGCCAAATGAAAGAAAAACATTCATATGTCATATCTTAAATGGATACTTACCTTTTCATATGAGGAATATACTGGTGAAATGCAATCACTGAAGACGATTGAATATGCGAGGAATAATTGTTCATAATAAACTCTAGCTTAAAATATATAAATGAAATGCCATGAGTTACGTCCTAAGGCCTAAGGTAACACCCTTTCGTTACACACATACATACAAGGGAATGGACAACAAAAATATGTCATGACCAACCAACACGGGAGGACACCTGGGCAGGGGCACACCGTAGACCGCACACGTAAATAATAATCAGCCTTCGATCATAGACGCAAGGAACACAGATGGCCGAGCGCCGAGGTAGCAAGTCACCTCTGCTCTTTACCTTTCCCAGTCGTTTGAAGTTTGAATAATGAATACTGTCTGCAGTCACGAGTTCACATGAGCAGTGACGCCAACACAATAGCGCAAAGTTACACTACATGCATTTTTCTCATAAAATAAATTAATTACACTAAATTAATATTTCTCACTATAAAAGTAATTTGTTTTGAAGCAAATGATGAGGTAATCGAAGATGGATGATTCAGTTTTCGACTAGTGGTACAAAAAGTGAGTGCTTTACGCTGTACAAGTTAGTCCCGGAGCAAATAAAACGTGACGCAGTGTGACTTTTTTGAAACACAAAAATGAAATGGATCATACAGCACTGCTTACACCACGTCTAATCCACACTATTTCAAGCTTTCAACCATTCAATATGGTCATATTGAAATAGTGTGAATTAGGCGTGGTGTAAGCTGTAAGATCCATTTCATTTTTGTGTTTCAAATCGTCACACTGCGTCACGTTTTACATAAGTTACATTGTAAGTATAATGCAGAGCAATAATTGAAGCATTTTCATATAAGGGAGAGTGGGTAACAGTGAGACACGGGGAACAGTGAGACAAGCTGTGTAATTGAAAGTAGAAACACTGTACAGTGGCAAGAGTCTCTACTAAAGTATCAGATGAATCATTCCTGTTTGATGCCTTTGTGAGGACATTTTGTTTTCAATGCAAGCTTGACTTCTTTTGAAGGTAAGAAAATTATTTTTACTACATTTTGTTTTTCTCTTCTATAAATATGAGTTTCTGAAATATGAGAACAAACAATTATGTTCTCAATACAGTTATTTGTGCTGATTAAAGCAAGATGTGATTTGCTTGGAAATCTTTTGAAGTTATGTTTTATTTTAGAAAAAAGCCAAGTAATGCAGCATGGGTAACAGTGAGACAACACAGAATGGGTAACAGTGAGACAATGCTGAAGTGTCTCACTGTTCCCCAATAAAAATTGAACAATATGTTATAAAACTGACACTGTATTTCAATGTTTAATATTAAATTACTCACTTTTACTGGAGAGATGCATTTTTTTACTAAAGAGAAGCTTCATCAGAGACTCTAAACATGAGTAATTCAATATTAAACATTGAAATACAGCAGTGTCAGTTTTATAACAGATTGTTCATCAAGTATTTTGTTATGGAAAACATCTCAGATGAAAATTGAATTAAAAAATTAATTGCTTGGGGTTTATTTTGTTTGTTACAGAAAACAACTTGTGGAAAATGCCACAAAATCCAAAACGAAAAACAGAAATTGGGAGCTTTTCGGAGACTGCAATGAGGGAGGCTGTGCAGTTAGTGCTACTAGGTCGAAGTATAAGGAGTGCTGCAACAGAAAAAAATTGAAATTTCAGACTTTAGCCAGATATGTTAAGAACCAGAGAGCTAATCTGGATGTAGAATTGAAAATGACACCAAATTATGCAGTGAATAGGGTCTTCTCTCTTGAACAAGAGGAACTGTTGGCAAATTATTTGATTACGTGTTCAAAGATGTTTTATGGGTTACCAATTAATGACTGTTGCAAACTAGCATATGAATTGGCATTGAGAAATAAATTGAAATATCCAGCAACTTGGGATAAAAATAAAAAGGCTGGTATTGAATGGTTTTATGGGTTCAGAAATAGGCATCCTCAAATTTCTCTCAGAACCCCTGAAGGCTGCAGTCTGGCAAGGGCAATCTCCTTGAATAAACACACTGCAGAAATGTTTTTTAATAATTTAAAAGTGGTTTATTCTCGCTTTGAATGTTTCTCGGATGGAACACGTGTTTTCAATTTAGATGAAACCAGCACCTCAACAGTACAGAGGCCACAGAAGGTCATTGCTGAGAAGGGCATTAAGCAAGTGAATGTTGCAACAAGTGGGGAAAAAGGGACTCATGTAACAACTTGTTTTACACACAATAAGCTTCGGTTGACGTGTGAGGATCTTTGAATCTTCTGGATCTTTGAATCCGTCCCTTCAAACATAACAACTTGTTGCATAATAAATGCCGCAGGTAATGCATTGCCCCCTGTAATTATATTCCCTCGTGTTCACTTCAAGGAGCACATGCTCATTGGTGCCCCAGTTGGAACTCTTGGGTTGGCAACACCTTCTGGATGGATGACATCTGAACTTTTTGTACAAACAATGCATCATTTTATTAAACATTCTCATAGTTCAAAAGCATGCCCTTCTCTTCTAATCTATGACAATCATTCAAGTGCTTGATTTGGCAAAGGAGAATGGGGTCACTATTCTTACATTTCCACCACATTCAACTGCAAAATTGCAACCACTGGATGTTGGACTATTTGGACCTTTCACCACTGCCTACAATGCTGCAATATATTCTTGGATGAATAGACACCCTGGGAAAAACTTATCCGTCTATGACGTTGCATCATGTGTTGGAGATGCTCACTTAAAGGCAATGACACCTAGTAACATAACAGGTGCTTTCAAAAAAACAGGGATTTATCCTTTTGATGATCAAATTTTTACAGAGACTGACTTTTTATCAAGTTCTGTAACTTATAAGCATCCTCCAGATTTAATGTCAACCAACCAAGAAACCACTACTTCTGCAACTCAGTCTACTGCTTCAACCAGTCATCAGTTATCCACACCATCCACTTATGAGAATTCTGAAACCAAGCCTTTTGTTGTGTCTCCAGAAGAAGTTAGAAGTTATCCAAAAGCTACTATTGAAGACAATGAAAAGAAAAGGAAAGATAGGAAAAAAGGTAAGAGTATGATTGCCATGGACACTCCAGCTAGAGAGGAAAGAAGAGAGATGAGAAGAATAAACTTAAATCTAAAGGTTTGTCCAAGAAAAAACAACAGAGCATAAAGAAGAAGCTATTTGATGAGAGCTCTGGAGAAGAACAAGAAGATCCTACATATATCGATTCATCTGATAGTTTGGATTTGGAAGATGAAGAGCAACCAATGGCTTTCAAAAAATTGGAAAGAGATCCAAAAGAAGGAGATTATGTGCTTGTTGAATTTGACTCCAAAAAGTGCCAAAAAATTTACTTCATTGGAAAAGTAGAACAAGAACAAGGACGATAATGATGAGTTGGAAGTGAGTTATTTAAGAAAAAGTGCAAAAATTCAAAACAAATTTTGTATGCCAAATGTTCCAGATTTGGCTTCTGTGTCATTGAAGGATGTTTCTTGATCTTACCAAATCCTCAAGTCACTGGTACAACAAAACGCCAGCAATCCTATTATGAATTTGAAATAAAATTTTCTGGCATTAATGTTCACTAAATTTTTCTGTTTTAAGTAAAAAAATGTCTTCAATAATGGTTTGCTTTTTATAAATTGAAATAAAATTGTTATAATATACCCTTTTTCTTGCATAATAATTTCTGTCTCACTGTTCCCCATGGTCTGTCTCAGTGTACCCCATTGGTGGGGAACAATGAGACATTTGAGGTCATGTGACCATTTTTGTTCTATAATTTGCACATTTGATGAAACATTTTTATATGTTAGATTTCTTAAAAGTAGATTGCCTATACTATCACTATCAGCTGAAACACTTGAACTGACAAAAAAATTAATTTATCTATTTTTTGGGGGCTATTGAAAAAAAAGCGTCTCACTGTTACCCACTCTCCCTTAATACACATAATGCTGGATTTATTGTTCCATGATGATGTGCGTTGTTAATATCAACTTTTTATGGTAAATTCAAAGATTTGTAGTCAATTTTAATTGATAAATCTTTTTTTCACTCACTTTAAGCCGCGTTTACACCGGAGTTAATAACACAAGTTATTAACAAGAAGTTATTAACTTGACTGAATCGCCAAAACATTTCTCCCAACAAAAGTGAATAACTATTCTGTTATTATTAACAGAAAATGCCTTGTTATTAACAAGATGTGTGTTATCCATCTAGAGTCGGTAAAGATCAAAGGAAATGTGTTATGTTATGAACAAATGTTAATAACAGGTTCCTCTCTTCCCCGCAACCCCATCGCCCGGCATCCTGCTACACAGAGCGCGCCAGTGGCCCCATTGTCTCACCTAGAACTGCTGGCTGTGCATGAGCGTTGATAAACCATTTTGGTGGAGTGTTGTTAACTTTTGTTGATAACAAAACTAGCAGCCAAAAGAAAATGTTATTAACATATGTTAATAACTTTTGTTATTAATATCAGTTAATAACAAAAATGTTAATAACTTGTGTTATTAACTCCGGTGTAAACGCGGCTTTAGGCATAAATTGAGAGAAAATATTAGTTATTTTCAATTAAAATTGACTGCAGAAAGTCGTTGAATATATCATAAAAGTCATACATAATGCATTTTTTTGGAAAAGTGAATTTCTAGCGAAAACCCTTTTTTTTAGCACTTCAGTACATAGCAGCTTTGCTGGCACAGTTGGTTGGAGCGCTTGTCTGTGATAAGAAAGATAAGACTCAGGCTCACTCTGTATTTCTGCAGTCTTGAGTTCAAATCTCATTCAGCCATGGATGCTTCTCATCATTCACCTCGATTACCCGCACAAGTCTCATGTATTAGGCATCATCCGACTGAGTAGGCCTAGCAAATTCAGGCCCGTTTTAGCTCTCACTGTACGAAATACACATAGGGGGGAGAGCATTATCCTTAGGTTCTGTCGGTACACATAAAACTTCAGAGTAAAAACTACAGGGGGTACAGTTACCAAATTTCCAGGAGGTAGTAGGCACCTTATAAGAAAAAATAAATTAAAATTAAGTTCGTTGGCCACCCCTGATCTGAGCTGAGTGGGTCACCCTTTCCACCTTATATTGGAGTTATAAGGACGTTTGTGAAGTTGTTTTAATACCATGGCATATGTTGAAATGGGAATATAAAGTAAACAGTCAAGTGCTGAGGTTAAGTTGGGGAAAAGTGGACTTTTGAGGAGTTGGTTGGGTATGGTTTTGAATTTATTACTGATGGAAATACTGTAGTAGGTAAAAATGTTTGGTTTGGTATGGTATTATTGTCAGGGAGGTATTTATGGAAGAGTTGTAGGAACGTTTGTAAAGTTGCCTTAATCATTTAGCATGTGTTACTATGGGAATGTAAAATAACAGTCCAGCTAGGCTATTGGTGAAAATTGTGAGATTTTGTTATTGCGGAGAATCAAGGAATTGACTCATCAATTAGCTCTCACTGTTCGGGTTCATATATATATATCAAATTTTGCGCTCTTCTTTTTACCCCTCGTTATCTATTGCAATAAGGTCGGGAGAGTGAGAGCGTCACCTTTCAATTTACTGTAAGGTAGATTCATTCCGAATTTTTTATGAATCTATCCTACATGATTTATAGTGTTTTTTGTCATAACTTATAAAATAACATTATGTAGTTTAAAAATCGATTTGAAATTACCAATTTAGAGGGCCGTGATCTCTCGGCGTGAATGAAATTTTGTCTCAGTTTTCTCAAGGAATTTGTTTTTAATAATAATAATAATAATAATATCGTGTGACCTGGCTAGCTCAGGTCTGGTGTCAGAGTTATCAGGTCGCACCTGAATAAGTTCAGGGCCTCTGTCGTGACTTAACGACTGTTTTTTAGGCAGCCGGGACCGACAGCTTAACGTGTCCTCCGAAACACGGGAGTGGCCCGAGGTAAAAACTTTCAGTCAGAACTGGGATCGAACCCGGGACCTTTGGGTTTTATTGTTTTGTTTTTAATGATTGACCGTTACTACGGGATATTGCCCAATATTAGGTTTATCATTATGAGTGTTGAATAAGTACCAACATAAATTTCTAAATGATTTCTTTGTTATAAATAGTGAGAATAACCATTGGAAACATTCACATTAATTTACCTAAAAGTTTTAGACATGTGGTACCGTACTAAATTATAAACTTTGGAACTTCAAGTGAAACATCCTCAAATCTCAAATGACCGATAATTGGTAGGTTTACCCTACACTTAAAATGATTATATTCTAGTTTATACAACAGAATATCGAATTCAGTACGCAAAACACAGATGTTTTACTTCAAAATAGTCCCCGTGGATGCAGCAATCCCAGAGTTTTTCCATGACCTGATACATCCTAGGAAGAATGAAAAAGTTGCTTTCTGTTTATAACAGTTAACTTATAAACTGCTGAAGATAATTTTTCATGATGTTTCTTTTTGATTCGTTCAAATATTCTCTCCAAACTTTATTTTCTCTCCTTGTAATTGTTACCACCAACCGAATTGAGTTTATTCTTTCTGGAGATGAAGTTAGTGTCAGATCTTGCTGTATTTGCAGACAGTAAAATCGATTTTTTTTTCGATTTTACTAATCGATTTTTTTCTGGTTGCTTTTCAGGAGTCCCAGTACGAATTCTGCAGTCTTGTATTCAAATTGTCTGAATGTGTTCTTATTGTCCAAATTGTCTGCTAAGATGCGTTCATTAACATGACATTCCTACGATTAAATAAACATTGTGGATTGCTTGTCTATGATCTGCAACAATGGCTCTTCGCACTTTTGCGATTTTTTTTGTGTTGTGCTTGTTGACACTTCTTGACTGGCGTTTGTCCAGCTTTGAATTGTTTTCAAGACAATAAAGTTATAGTTTGAGACATAGTATACTGTTATTAAGGAAATCGCCAGAGCACTAAAACACGTAAAGCAACCACAAAAAAACCCAACAATCAATAATCTCACCTAAAATTTTTGATTGCATTTCCACGGATTGCTTAAACTTCTTAGTATTAGTAGTACAGTAGTAATATTGCGGTTGATACCCATAATGATTAATACTGATGTTGTTTCGAGCACTTTAATTAATAACACATTCAAGAGTTTGATTGAGATCTAAAATTGCGAGACAGTTGAAACTACAGTATCTCGTCACCTTATGAGGTTATTAATTGAAATGGTTGAGACAACATCAATATTATTCATGATTGTTTGAACTCTTTTCAATATATTGTGTCACTTCATAATTATAATATGAGCAGATAGAAGAATTTTAAGGAATTCTTAACAATTTATAATAAACGTATGTGAATGACTTAACAATATTAAACCAAAAATAATAATGTTGATAGGTTATATTATTCAAGTACAGTTGTATGCCTACAAACCAATTTAATTGATGAAAAAAATATTTTCAGTGGGTTGCAAATAATGATTGGTAAAAATGTCATATAAGTAATTAATTTCACAGATAGGGAAAAAGGTTTAATTATCTTATCAACACAAGCCATGAAATGTATATACATTTTCGAATGTATCATATCTATAAACTTACAGATTTTCTACAACTCATTACAAGTTTGCTAAGAAAAATAAAATGATACCAGTAATTTTAAATGCTGCTTAACATATTTTACTGAATAAATGAATGACTGATTATAAATAATTAATATAATAACGATACTGTAGAAACTAATAGATTTTTGTTTTTAAACAATATATAATGACTTTAAAAATAATATGAAATATTTACAAAACCGAATAATAGTTCGTCTGTCAAAATATTGTGCAGTTTTCTTATAAGTTACAAATCAGATTATAAAATAAAAGCATTTTTTTATTTTATTCCATTGTTCTAACTGTACATTATTTATCATTATAAGACCAACAAACATCAATATCAACCATTGATTTTGAAAAGTAGACCGACCAGCCAAGGGTACAATAACTTTCAACGTTCAATAAACATTTACAAAGTAAGAAAAATAATCGACTGAATACATATTTTCAAACTTTATTTTAGAATAGGATGAAGTAGCAATGATAAGTTGAGTAATAACTTGAGAACTGCTTGCATTCAACTCACATATTGATTCAACTAGCTGGTATGTATTGTTCAATCATTCAAAATCTATTAAGAAACAGTTGAAGCAATCTGTGATTTATCATTCCACAAGATTGCTGGCACATTAGGTGACAATCTTTCTTGTTCTGGAGTCTAGCAGATCTCATACTTATCAGTGTAGAAAATTGTTTCAGAAGAATACTTGACAGGTGTATCATCCTCAACAAGTAGAACATCGGTCACCTGGAAGAGAGAAAAGGATTTTCGTTGTTAAAAATTTGAATTAAAAAAATAATAGTGAGATTAATAAAATGAATATTATTCTAAAATTGTATTGGTTAAAAACTTTGTAATAGAGAATCATTATCTTTGCAATTTTGAAACAATGGCATTCAGTATCACCAGTGTTCAAGTACTATCTAGTCCTGTAAAAAAATTGTATCATTTGATTTCGTAGAATTTTTAAATTGACAGCTTTTAGGGTTTTCTTAGAACTTATCATTTTATGAATTGATATAAGGTAAGTTACTTTTAATTCATTTTCTTAATTACTAGAGCTTCAATTTTATTAATAGATTTCGATGAAATTGTACAAGTTTATTTTATTTGTAACAATTTAGAAACTTTTCGAGAATCGTATATTTTTATACTAGCAGCTACCCGTCCTTCGTAGTACGGATTATGTTTAGAAATATGACTAAATATGTTTCGGCTTTTTTGATAGCAACGATCATGAAGTTGTTAGCAGCTTAGTAAACAACATTGAACAGTGTTATCAGAGACAATATTTGAGAACAGCTGATTGATATATCATGATAAATTACGTGATTTGTTCTTATGTGGTAATAAAGCTTAGAAGAAATGTATCCAAAATCGCACAATACTTTGTTTTTAAACGTTTATTATTCTGTTGAAAAAAAAGTTTATTTAGTTTTTTATAGCTAAAGACATTGTCAATAATGTTTTCAATAACTAAAATCCCGATCGATGCTCTCGTTTTTGAGGAGAAGGCCGCGGAAAATGCCTTTGGGGCCGTGACAGACAGACAGAAAGTGAGATAAGACTATTTTCGGCTTATTTAATGTATAAAACGTAAAAATAACCAAAAAATATACAATTCTGATAAATGTACAGACAAAACTCTAATTTTATTTATATAAATTATTACGAAAATTTATCTTTGATTCAAAATATAAACTAGAAAAATCGAAGTTTAACATCAGTGGAATATGTTAAGAGTCAAGAACTACATCCCAGACCAGGCATTTACATTCGGTTCGAATTGGTCCGCCCATCATTAATAAAGAATAAATCACAGAGAACTCTAATAAAAATTACATTGTAAATTAAAAAGAAACATAATAGACTACTACACTAGAAACCAGGTCTATTTGTTTCCATAAGACTGAAATAGCCAAGACCTATTTAAATAAAATATCTTATGTGCTCTGAGGAACTTTGGACCTAGTAAGATGCAAAATTAGTAAACTAGGCTACTTAGTAGTACAGTAGTTTATCAACCTAAAGCAAAATATACATCTATTAGATTTCATTTAACATTATTTTCTATCATTTATTTATATTTTATTTTCATTTATTTATTTTTTGCTGATGATGCAAACATGGGTGCATGTGACTTGTCTGTGGGAAGTGGAGTGAACAATGCTATAAAAATCAACTTTTTATGTGAATTTAACGACTTGCAGTCAAATATTCATTAAGAATAAATAAAATTTACTCACTCTGTAGGCCGAGCGCTTTCGAATCTTTGAGATCCGTTTTCAGAGGCGTCCTTCTTGATCATCGATGTCAGTTTTTTGGTTAGAAGAGTTGTGGTTTTTGTAAAATGTGATCGAAAAGTTTGTGTGATTTAAAATTTAGTTGTTCGTTGAGGATGTTTTGTTTACTGTGTGTGGTGTGTTTGTATATTTCAAATTGATCCAAGGTGTTGAGTTCGTGTCCTTTAGATTTTATATGTAGAATGTGTAGGTTGGTAGTAATATCAGTAAAATATAGATAGCAACCTACACATTCTACATATAAAATCTAAAGGACACGAACTCAACACCTTGGAACAATTTGAAATATACAAACACACCATACACCATACACAATAAACAAAACATCCTCAACGAACAACTAAATTTTAAATCACACAAACTTTTCGATCACATTTTACAAAAACCACAACTCTTCTAACCAAAAAACTGACATCGATGATCAAGAAGGACGCCTCTGAAAACGGATCTCAAAGATTCGAAAGCGCTCGGCCTACAGAGTAAGTAAATTTTATTTATTCTTAATGAATATTTGACTGCAAGTCGTTAGATTCACATAAAAAGTTAATATTAACAACGCAGTTCGTCATGGAACAAGAAATCCAGGGCTATAAAAATGTTATGCTAAGAACAGTAACATTTTATTTAATTCGCAGCAATATCACAAAACGCTGTTGACACTTACTCGGAGGTCAGCGTAGGGCTTCTTGCAAACAAATGAAATGTTCAATGGAAAAAAGTCAGACGGAATGGCAGTGGCGGCTGAGAACTCAAGAGCTCCCGTTCTATTCGTGCTGTCTATCAGTGCAAGATTCCAGGTCAACATGTTTTTTCTCGACTCATGAGTGTAGTCTCCATCACATTCTGTCACAACTGGAGAGCAGCCAATTCTGAAATTATTACATCAACTGGGTCAGAAACTTCAAATAGAAAACAATATTATAATTAACAAAAATCATAATAATATTATAGGGTATATGAATGGAATACTGAACACCAAATAAATTGCTCATTATAGCAAGTAATAATCGTGATTATTAAAAAATATGTCAGAAATATTTATGAAGACGATACTAAGACAGAGCACTCCAGGTATTAATGGATGAAATAATTGGGCTCGGAACCCACCTAAAACTGTAGGTCCAACTCATCAATTACCATCATCCAATTCATTACCCATGAACAGGTCTCAGACCTATGTGGGCTTCATCCTCTGACAAAAAATTTTTTTTGAGAATGTGTCCTCTTCTGAAACCTGTTCGTGGGTAATGAATTGTATGATGGTGATTGATGAGTTGGACCTACAGTTTTAGGTGGGTTCCGAACCCAATTTTTTCAATTCAATTCAATTGTTTATTGCCACAACTTTATAACAAAATAATTTAATGGTTACAAATTAACATATTAACATAAAGGAAATAAAAGAAACCTAACTAACCAGAAAAAAAACTAAAATTTATGTTCAGGCAATTATTTCATCCATTAATACCTGCAGAGTTCTGACATTATAGTATCATCTTCATAAATATTTCTGACATATTTTTTAATAATCTCGATTATTACTTACTATAATGAGCAATTTATTTGGTGTTCAATATTATTATATTTTAATATTATATTTATAGTATAAATGTATATATATATATAGTAGGCCTATAGTATAGTACATTTTTATTATTATATTATAATTATAATATTTGGAATTTTGAACACCAAATAAATGGCTCATTATAGCAAGTAATAATCGAGATTATTAAAAAATATGTCAGAAATATCTTGTGAAGACGATACTAAGTCAGAGCTCTGCAGGTATTAATGGATGAAATAATTGGGCTCGGAACCCACCTAAAACTGTAGGTCCAACTCATCAATCACCATCATCCAATTCATTACCCACGCACAGGTCTGAGACCTATGTGGCCTTCATCCTCAGACGAAAAATTGTTTTTTTGAGAATGTGTCCTTCTAATAAATTGGAATAAGCATAGATGATAGATGAAAAAACAAACAGATATTTATGGAGCTTGAAACAGTCATCACAGTTCATGAAGCAATCATCGTAATTCACAAAACAAAAAACAAAACATGTCAGGTTGACCTTTATTTATTCATTTATATAATAATTAATTACTGTAATGTTTACACTTAAACTTACACTGTAAACTTATTAAATATTAGTACTGAATATGTAACTTCAATTTTACTGAACTGCTCACTATCTGAATACTTCAAGATGATAATAAATGATTTCTTTGGCTCTTATTGACTATGAAAATTAATACTGTATATCAATTGCAAAGCAGAGCACTTACGGAAGAGGAATGTTGATAGCTATATCATTTAATTCTAGACGATTGTGCTCCAACTCATATTCAATGTTCACATCGCATCCACCTTGCCCATTCTCTGAAGGCCAACAATTAACTGAAAAAAGTGAAAACTGAGTTAAATTTGTTGACATATTTTGATTTAAAACTCTCAGAACTTATAGACGTTATTCCTCTTTCCAATTTTAATAACCAAAGCTCTTAATATAGTATGCAAAGTACTGGTAAAATAATTGCTCCCGCCGATTCGAAAAGATTAACAATTTACTCCGAGCACTAACAAGAGTATTAAGAACGTATTGAAGATATATTAAATTACTGCATTATTAACTTAATACGCTGCTTGCCGCCTACTACTGGCATTTAATTTTTCTCTTGCCGATTGTCTCTCATCGTTCGTGTCTTAGCCGTGGCCTTGAAAATGTGAGTGCTTGATAACATGATTAGATGGAGCGAATAATTAGCGTACTGATTTTCTCGACCATAATACAATTTTTTAGTTTTTGTCATCCAGTAATTGAATCATTAACATTGTTGAAACAGTTATCATCAGTTGTAAATTCACTATAGTAGTTGGAAAAATCAATAAAATATCGAATACCGGCGCTGGGGGAGGTAGAAGTAGGTTGAATGGCAATAAATTATTCCGATTAGAGAATCAAATGATGGCAGATATCAAAAGGTATTTTTCTTAGAATACTAAGAATTAAGTGTCTGTAGATGACGAAAAATTGGCCAACATAATTAAATAGAAACAACAACTTTAGAAATAACAATAGTCTATTGATTGAGTGTCAAAAGTTCTATAAGCAACTAGTAATCCAAATATTAGCAGACTCACAATGCATTTCCTAGTCCTTTGTTATTTTCAAGAACGTACAGTAGGCTACAATTTTGACAAGGACGTTGTTAATAAAAATGTACATTTAATAAAACACACTTACTTGAAAATGGAATACATGAGTCATCCTGTGACTGGAAACGCCATTTCAGTACACCTACATCAGTGCTCAGTGGGAATGGCTTGGATGGATTCTTCAATCCGATTTGAGATTTCGCTTTAAAGAGCTCTTTGTCTACATTGGGATGTGTCTGTGAAGAATAAAATTACAGTAGATATAAAACCGAATCAGTAACAAACAGGAAAAATGATATACACTTTAATTCGCTAAAATATTAATGCCAATTAATGTCATAATTCTATTACAATGTTATTACACTGCTATCAATGTTATTAATAGAAACAGTGATTATGACAATTTTCTTTACATTCTCAAATCCACTTATAATGTGAAAATTAAATAAAGGAATAGTGAGTAGAGAGCTGGATATCATTAAAAAATTAAAGTATTTTTTCTTTAAATTCTCGAATCCAAGCTTAAAGTAAAAAATAAATTATTAGTGAGTTAAGAGAGATGGAGTTATCATTGAAAGATTTAAGCATGGGGATTAAATATTTGTTTAAAGACTGTAGAATAAAATTGGTCGTTGGTCCAGGTGACAAGTTTTAATATTTAACAATACATAGAACATCGAAACAATTTGGGCACATAAGGAATAAAATATAGTAAAAACACAATAAAAAAGGTTAGCTGTACTCTATTCACAAAAACGAGAGGCAAACCAAAACAAACGTTTGCGTTTGTGTGAGTGAAAAAATGATGGCGCATATCAGCTGTAGATCAATCGATTAATTTCTACCAGTTCACACTGAGTTCAGTATCATATTCGCTGTCACAGTTACCGGTTCACAAATATACTGCGTGTTAATTGTATTTCTGTAGTTAATTGTGAATCGGTAATGTTGTTTGAAGATACACTCCCTTTTCCGTGAACAGAGTATAGATTAACAGCGAAGTAATTGAGATTTTATGAAGGAGAGCATACGATTAAGGACCTCGCTATGAAAGGATACAATGGAGAGGAAAGAATGGAGTGCTCTGAAAATACAGAAGACGAGGCTGAGATAACAGAGTTTTAGAAAGAAGTAACATTTGCATAAAAATTATACGTACTTGTAATTGGATCCCTCTAGTATCTTTATTATCAAGGACAATTTTAATTCTACCCCACTTTTCATCAGATATGCGAAGCGTGATCAGGCCATGTAGTTCAAATGTTTGCACACCACCATCTCTTCCCACTCGAAGCATAAGTTTCTCTTCTTGCCTTATGTGAACACTGAAAGTAATTACAACACCGTCATTAACTTCAAAAGTCATAAGTAATTTCACAGTAATCAACAGGAAAATGAGAAATTGTCAATTTAATGAACAAAATATCATATTGATAAATTCACTTTCAATGATAATAAGAAGACAAACGAGAGACAAACAAACTTTTGCGTTTGTGTGAGTGAAAAAGTGATGACTCATATCCGCTGTAGACCGATCGATTAATTTCTACCAGTTCACGCTTCCATAAATTTTCTATTTTTATTTAAAGTACTTTCAACTATTAAATTTGAAAAAGTAAAAACATGTGATTGAAAAGTATGCTTAGTTGTATTTCACATGTATTCCTATTGTTTTGAATTGTTCATTTTCGAAAATATATAAAACATTTTGGATCCAAAGGTATCAAATTTGCGATTATAGAAAAAAGTCCAAGCTTCAATCAAAATAAGAACCTATAAAACAAAATGTTATAGCAAAATAGCAGTTTATA
This sequence comes from Conomelus anceps, assembly GCA_948455865.1. Lineage (NCBI taxonomy): Eukaryota > Metazoa > Arthropoda > Insecta > Hemiptera > Delphacidae > Conomelus > Conomelus anceps. Next base: position 25,012,097 of record OX418218.1, on the reverse strand, counting down.
TAACGATTGTATTATGACTCCTTTTGAGCCACAAGTGAGATGTGAGTTAGGACACGAGCGAAGAGTGTTCTAAACATCTCACGAGTGACTTAAAGGCTAAATACAATCGTTGCATACGCCATTTTATCTAAGACTACCACTAACTTACTTTTTATTTTACTCATCAATCAATTTGGTAACCTAACATAGAATGCATGCTTGTTGATAATCGGTTGTGGGTATGAATTCAATTCAATTTATTTCCACAATAAATACAATAAAAACAAAACATAGAAACAATCAAGGAAATATATTTCCCCGCTTATCAATCTGTGTACGGAGAATTATTTTTCTTTTGTTTTTTTTATTTATATTTTAGTTGTTGAAAACGAAATTAGAATTGGTTTCCAAATGCTGTAATCAGCTGATGTGACTGCATGATACTCATTTCGACACTTAAAGAAATCCTGAGTTCTGATAGGTCTTGAGCCAATGTCGAAAAATCAAAGTAGTGTTCAAATATCTACTTTATAACGTAGTCGTAGATGAATAGAAAAGGGAAATAGTTACTGAAGAATAAGTGGAAATATTATAAAACAAATAATGTGAATAAGAACATTAAACCCGTCATTATTACATTGATTCATGCGAATTATTTTTTTTTTTTTTTTGAGGATGAAGCCCACATAGGTCTGAGACCTGTGCGTGGGTAATGAGTTTGATGATGGTGATTGATGAGTTGGACCTACAGTTATAGGTGGGTTCCGAACCACCGGGAAGTGATTTTCAGCAGGGAACATTGTCTTTTTTGCTGGCCAATCTAATCGGTCACCGTTACAAACAGGACCTACGAGAACGCAGCTTATCTATCTGATTGAACAGATACCTGCTACGGCTCGCGGCTATTGCGCACACTTTATTGAATTAACTTCTAATAAAATAAACTTGAATGATTTGAGGCAGAAAATACATACTCATCTATATTGGCTAGAGATTGAACAGGAATTTTCGAAGTGATTGATGATTGTTTATTGGCAGCAGGCGTAACAACATTTTCGCCTTCAGATTTCAACTGGTCTACAAACGATTCTACATCTCTTGATTTGCTTCCTAACTTCATAGCTTTCGTTGAGACTGCTGGTTTGCTGTAAAAAAAGTGGAAAAATATTGTACATGAAAAAATAACAATACTCGTACTTTTATAGATAAAACCTATGATATGATAACCTATGTTATTTGAAACCAATATTTCAATACCTAATAAAGTAAGTCATTCAGAACATAAACTACTATTCTTCTTTTTTTTATCGATCTGGAATCTTGAGCTCAATACCGGGATATACAAATATAAAATTAATAATCACATTATTTTATGATATGAAAACTTTCATTATACCGGTATGCTACTACTGTAATTCTTAGAAAAAAAACTGATCAATATTTTTTTTAAATGTTCAATCATTTCAATCTGTCACGACAAAAAGCGGCAATGAAAGCAACTTTTGATCTGAGTAAAAATGAAATAATAGACTGACAAATAGCTGAACCAGTAGAACTGCTTTTTCTATTCTCAATTTTATTATTCGCAATGTACACTTAGATTGTCTCTTATAATATAGGCCTAATGCTGATTGTTGACTGTTAACTGATGCTTACCTAATATTGGAATAGATTGATTTGGACTCTGGCGTTTCTCCAATAACAGTTGGAGATGAGAAAGTTGATGAACTACCAAACCCTCCAGTGTGGTCGAATCCCTGGCCTCCCAAACTACTGCCTTTATAGCCTTTCTTGTCGGCTTCCATTCTGGCTCTTTGTAATTCTTTTGCTCTTTTGCGCATCTGGTTCATAGCTTCACGTTCCTGGGTCTGAAAAATTGAAGTATTTTGAATCAGTAATGATCCTTAAGAAAGCTCATGATATTGTAGTTAATTGCGTATTTTACCATATACGATTGTTGATAAGATTGACTTTAAAAGTTTTAAATTAATAAAAATGTTGAAATAAATACCATAATTATGTGCAAAAATTATCGTGAATTATATTCAGATATAAGTCGATTGAAACTAACATTGTAGATTATTGGAAAAATGAATTGGGAGCATGATATGCACAGAATTGTACATCAAAGCAAAATTCCGATTCTCAACATTATTTTAAGGTAACAATTCAGAAACAATTCAGCGGTGAAAAATATTTAATATTTAAACAATTCAGTGGTGAAAAATATTTAATGCCAATGCAGCATTAGACAAGAACTCATTGCGATCAATATAATATAGATGAAATAAAATGTCTTATTTTACATAACTGAATGCCGCAATTACAAAATTTATTATTCTCAGTTGAAATCAAAATACAACAATCAAAACACAAAATAATGAAAATGATGAACAATTCAACATAGAACAGCGACAAACTCACCTGTCGAACAGCCTGATAGACCTTCTCTTCATGAGAATCCATCTCAACAAAAGTCCTTATTTGAGCCAGATTTACACTCTCTCTGTAGCCCAAAGCAACTATTTCATCAAAAGCAAATATTAGATTGAACGCATTGTCAGCTATTTCAGCTTCATCCATGCTTCGGCAATACTCTTGGATCTGAAATCATAGAGAAAATAATGTTTTGTGAGAAACGTTCAATTGATAATGTAGTAGTGAGTTGAAACGACATACATTGCCTCTCACCTTGCAAAATTAGAGCATGTAGCCGATATAAAAATTATACAAACTCATGAAGTTTCAAAAAAATGTGCTGAAAAACACTTTTACAAACAGTTTTATAGTCAATAGTCATACAGTATAGTATAACAGTCAAGTAATCAGGCATAAGAATTAAAGGCACGTATTCCTAACGCCAAAAATAACGGCGAGGTTATTGAGTCATTTCTTCGGTTGACAATGAATGTCCGACGCTAGGAAAACGTTAATTGACCAAAGCTGAATAGACACTATCTCAACACGAGAGAAAGAGCATGTAATTCCTATTTTAAGCATAGTTACGTAAATAACGAGAGTTCAGTTATTTCACAAACGAGCTGAGACAAAATGCACAATATTTATGATGCACTACACAAAAGTAAAGGAACACATGTATTAGCTTCCAAGTTCAACTGAAAATCTCAATAAATAAATATTATTGATAACTGATTTTAGGATGTTTGTACTCACAACTCTTGAGAAGAGTCGCAAAGTTTCGAGGTCCTCAAGAATATTTGATGCTTTTGTAGTAATGAGCAGCATATAAAGCTTTTCAAGAGGCTGATAGACGTAGCGGACAGATTCTGTTTCTACAAATGTGTGTTGTTTGCCGGTTGACATAAGCTTGGGGAAAGCTGCTAGTAAACCCTCGATTCGAGCTTTTGTCATCTCAACAAACTGGCGTGAAACAATGGCTGTTGAAAACAAAAATATTAAAAGGAATTAGTAAAAAGCTAAATTACTATCAAACGCAATTCGTCAAAATCAAACAATTTACGCTTTACAAACACAAGCCATAAAGTTCCGACTTGTTGATCATTTTACATGATAATCATTTATAACATGATTATGATAAATTATGTTGATACTCTCAATTGAATCACAAAAAACTTTCACTATTTTTTTTAATTGTTCATTTTATTCTGACACCCTTCAATTTTTGTAATTCTTAATGAAATAACAAAATTAAATTTCGCTTATTATTTATTTAATTCTGATTCGACATTTTTTAGATTGCAAGATTTTCATAGGACAAATACAATTGACTAGTAAACCATTAGAATGAGTCGTAAGTACATGCTAAAACATTTTAATTAAATTACACAACTGATTTTAGACATAATGATAATTAGAGTCAAAGCCCAAGCAGTAGTATAAGTTTCCTACATAATGAATCACCTAGCACAATATTTAGTATAACAGTTGCTAACTACAGTTATGGTAATAGCTTTATGGCAATAATAATCAGTACTCACTAATAACTATTATGCATAGTTCCCGTGAAACAAGCAATGTCCAATAGAAAACACAAATCAATTAGGCAAAACTACGATACCGGAGCACTCTAAGCCTCCGCCTGCTCTAGATGCAAAATGCTGTAGAGTAAGCTGAGACTTGAAAAATCCTCAGGTTAGAAATAATGTCAACGTTATAATATAATGGTTTTGTTTTCTCTAATACCGGTATTGAAAAAGAAAATGATTCACTAGCTTCCTTAACACTTGCCAGGATTTTCATATTAAAAAAAAGTATTTGCTAAGATAAAATTATGAGTATGAAGAATGTAAACACCTCCGCAAAAACAAATAAATTCAGCACACTTACTTTTTCCTGCTTTAGTGCAAACTGCAGCAGCTATCAAAACCTGTAACAATAATTTTATTATTGCAATACTGTATGTAGCCTAATAGAATGAAATTTTTATTTGAGTCTCAATCGCAAAATATAGTAATTGCATCAAAAGGCTATAAAAATTATAGGAATTGACAGTCCTTCATGTTGTGAATTCCATAACAATACTAGCTATTGCATATCAGCTCAAAAGAGATAATGATTTTACGAACTTTATTTTTATTATAATATTATAATTATTCAAATAATCTCTGGACAATAGAGAAAGAGAACAGCGGTTACACTGATAACCGTAAAGACCATTCTAGAAGGGACAGAAAAAGCGCATGTTAACTTATTGGACAAAGTTTATGGAACAAAATTCGGCGCTGACAGACGCATTGTGAAGACGAGAGGCTGAATTTACATCTACCGATGCGATGCAAGCGGTTATACTAAGGCCGGCCGCACACCAGATCAGGCACGGCGCGGCATGACGTTTTGCCTTGCCTCGCCTTGCCGCGCCGTGCACGATGAAATAAGAGCACCATCGGCACGGCACGGCAAGGCGAGTTTATTTTTAAAAGGACTCATCTAATTTATTGCAAATCAAAGGTAATCTTTACTGCGCTCCTTGCAAACTATATGGGGGAAAGTTTCCTTGGCGAAGTGAATAGCCACGAGCCATGCTAGTCGGATGAGATAAGTTAATTACCCCTTTCTGTGAGGGTGGCCGATTTGGTGACCGATTTGGAACAGTAAAAAAGACTGTTCTATGCTGTAAATACTCTTCCAGGTGGTTCGGATCCCACCTAAAACTGTTGGTCCAACTCATCAGTCGTCATCATCATCATCCAGCTAGAGTGGTGATTAGTCACGTGGTGTTTTTGCGATCGAGATGTTGAGTCACGAGAGCTCAAGACTGCGCTTGGATGGACCGTGCTTCGATTACTTTCTGTTATAAGCTCTATTATCACTCACCCGGTGGTTCGGAACCCGCCTAAAATAGTAAGTTAGGTCCAACATGTTTCTCATAACATGTCTCAAACGAAGAGGTGGAACTACCCGTAATGGTCTCCCCAACATTAAAAGCAATAGCCTACGCTTATTATCATCATCATCATCATCAACTCATTACCCACGCACAGGTCTCAGCCCTATGTGGGCTTCATTGTTTTAAAATAAAACCGCGATAGTTTTAATGATTGGAAAATTCTCATCTAATTGAATACCTTGATGTAAATACTCAAACATGATGTAAGTATTGAACATGGAGAATGCTTGAAAAAATATTTAGGTCAGAAGAATATTTCTCTAAGAACTGATTTTGAAGTAAGTTGAGCAGTATAATGGATTCTTCTTTAAAAAGTATGAAGCAGAAGGTGAGTACGGAATTTGAGAATTGACGACCTAGTATTCAAATATGAACTAGATTATACAAAAACATTTAAAATAAAATAAATTGAAATAATTATTTACTAGAAACCCTCTTCGCTGATTATGTAGGCTAATTGAAAGGTAAATAAATGTGAACTTCATTTTGAAACACCGTAGGCTAAAGCACAGACATCTATTATTGTTTTTGTTGTTTCTGTAATCTGTGGCTAAAGGTAGCTTTTACGATTTTTATTTCTGCTCGTATGTAGTGTAGGTAGTGTAGAGTAGTGTCGCGTAGGACAAAATTTTCTATATTGGACTAAGCAAACATGATTTTTATCGTAATTTTTTGTGTTCTGAGGCTCTATTGCCGATCTGATTCAAGGTGAAATTTGGTGTAAATTATTCAAGGTGTAAATGAGAGTTGCAGTTTCATCATCCTGGCTTGCCATTTCACTTGTCACACAACAACTAGACAATACTAGAACGACTATCACTAGGACCAAAGACAATAAATTACATTATTTGCTATGACTCAACCTTTGCTATGATATGGGAGAACATTTTACAGCTGTAGAAATTCGGCGACGAAAAATTCTGCTCAGATAGCACAGGCAAAATAGGATGAAAAATAAAAATTTTCGGTCGCGTTTCTGCCGAGCTTTTTCTGTCCGTACAGAATGAGCTTTCAACATGCTTTTTATACTACATAAGGTTAACATAACACATCATTACCGGTCACCAACCAAATATCGGTCCCTTACACATCTAACCTAAAACCATCAAAATATAAATATTTAACCTAAACATTTTCGGAGTCTGCTTCAAGTTCTCAACTAACACAACATTATTAATTGGTTCTTTGTCTTTAAAATAACATGTAAAAATTGAAAACCAATAAGAAATTAACGATTTAGTGGGCTGCGATCCCCGACGTGTATGAAATGTAGCAGTTTTCTCAAGGATTCTGTTTTTTGAGCGATTGCCCATTACTAGGACATTGGGTGGCTGTTATTACGAGAAAAAATAAGTAAGGTATTAATATAAATTTTTGAAGGTTTTTCCTTCAAAACCTTTGACGAAGAATATGATGAAAAACCTTTGACATTCTCTTTAATAACCTTGGACCTTAGATAATGTCCATACATACGGTATCTAAAGAATGAATATTGGAACATAGTTTCTTAACCGGCCGATAATAGTGAGGCTTCTGAAAACGGTAATTGGTATATTTACCACAATCTATCAGCTGCATGTTTATTTTCAATTGTCTTATGATGATAAATATAGTGCCATAATTATTCGATACCGAATACTCTACAAATAATTACAGCTGGACAGAACTCAGAACAGGACTTATTATTCAAGTTTCACAAGAAACGAAGAGAACTGAAAGTTAAACCAGACTGTTTAAAAAAATGCCTTCAAGAGGGATGTTACTAACCTGTGCACACCCCCACATATCACGATTATTCTTGACTCCAATAAGGGAAAAATTAATTACTATTAGAAGAATAACTCGAATAGCGCAGAAAAACATAATTTGTGGTCAACTAAACGAAAACTAACATCAACCCAATTACAAAATAAAAGTTCCTTACCGGCCACTAAGTAATTTCCCATTTGAGGAATTCATCTAAGAAACCTTTGATACCCTGAGCAGAGCAGTCTATAGTTACATTTTATGCTTGATGGAGACAATCGAAAAGAATTTTCATTACAATTTAGCAATTTTAAAGCTAATAATAAGCTTAACCCTTAGTTGGAGTGCTTAGCAGACAAGTAGATATTTGGTGAAATTAGAATTCCAAAGTATAAAATACAAACCATCTTGGATATTTTCTCCGAAATCCGAATAAATAATCACATAAATAGGTATTTTAACAATATATCTCAGAACATATCCTGATTTATAATTTAAATATTAATGATTTGGCATCGACATTACGACACTATCCACAATACAGCTGACGTGGGCCACTGGCACAGCCTTCCAAATCACTGCACGATGAAATCTCAGATCTTGAGAAGTGAAATCTCCATGGAACTTTTGATTTAAAAGATAATTCCAACTGTTCACACAACCAAGAGCTTAAATTTTATTTGAATTTTTTTCTGTATTGATTTCATCATTGATTGAAGTTGGACATTTTCTAAAGGACACCATTATGTCCTTGAAGTACACCTACTGACGTACTTGAAATCATGAAAGACCGCGCGAATTTTAAAACTGAGATTCAGGTTATACAAAGACCGTACAAATCTAAACCTGAACTAAAATCGAATCATGCTTAAAAAAAATGTAAATGAATAATTTATTATTGTTGATTCAGATTGGATCATTTATCTTCCAATATAGCTATAACCTGTAAACAAAGAAAGAGTTGCCATTTTTCCTGGAAAAATTGAAAAATCTTATATCAAAACTGGCACTGTATTTCTATTAAAATATTTATTTTCACTCACTTTTGCTGGAGGGGTGCATTTCACTTCTGAAGAGAAGCTTCGTCAGCCTCTTTTCAGCGTCATTTTCTCTTCAGAAGTGAAATATGCATCCCTCCAGCATACAAGTGAGTGAAAATAATATTTTATTTATTTATTAAGTATACATTCATGAAAGCAACAGGTGTAACCCCAATCCTGCCTTCCTAACTTAAGAGCAATGTAACAAAACATTAAAAATCGTAAGATTAATTCTAATTCTAAAAATGTTTAATAATAATAGCATAATGGTGATGTTGATGATGATGATAACAGTGGTGATGATGACAATAATGACGACAACGATGATGACGACGATGATGATGATGATCATTATAGAACTTTAGTAGGTATTGAACAACACTTTTAAACAATTACATCTGAAACTGTACCGACTCTCATGAAAAATATCCAGCTTGCCACAATGAACATTATATAGTCTAGTAGCTTTATTTATTATTTTAATAGGAATACAGTGTCAGTTTTGATATTAGATTATTCATCAAGTATTTTGTCATGGAAAACATCACAGAAAGATTGAAAGCCCATAAATAAATATCTGGAATTTCAATGATGCATAGCGACTATACTTATCTATTGTAAGTTTTCTATGAGTTTTTCAATATACGGTATAACGAGAAAAACAAAGGTTGTTTGTAAAATTCACAACTTATACTATTACAGTAATCTTCATCTGCCAGAACACGATCGTATTATTTTTTTTTTATTGTTTCTTTTATTTTATTATTTTTTTTTAGGATGAAGCCCACATTGGTCTGAGACCTGTGCGTGGGTAATGAGTTGGATGATGGTGATTGATGAATTGGACCTACAGTTTTAGGTGGGTTCCGAACCACCGGGTCCGAACCATTTACCTATGCCTTGGTGCCACCTCATCCTCTAAACCAGTGGCTCCCAAACCTTATTACCTCATAATAATTTTCGATTTAGGTGGACCCCCTGCATAAATGTCATGTTTTTTTCCAGTTAAAATGTCCTTGTGATAGCTGGTAAAGTAGGCCTACTACTACTGATAGCTTTTATAATACAGTATTATGCAAGTAGGCCCATATATATACTACATAGCCTACCTCATATACCGATCCAAAGAAATTCGCTATCGTGGATCCCCATTATCATATATCATGGACCCCTGGCAGATCCCCGTGGACCCCAGGGGGAACCAATGATCTAAACCTTACATCAGAGGCGAATCAAAATGAGGGGGAATTTGGAATGTATCCACTCCACCCAAAATAATTTTCAACTGACACGGAAAAAACTTTCTTTGACAAAACTCTTCTGTGAAATTGAGGACCTTTTTTTAGGTGATATCACCATGCACCTACCGATATAATATATATTATTATGACTCAAGAATAAAAAAGAAAGAAGATCAAAGCAACGTTTAATAGATAGTGACATAGGCCTGCTAGTCTCCCTGGGTTTTGCAAGAGCCTGGAAGATCATTTTTTATTACTTCAAAAAATGATTAATTTATTATTAATGTTATTATTATAGAGGAAATTTTCAATATTAAACATGTTTACAATACAGTAAACATGTGTACAGTAAACAGATGGTGTAGCCAATTTATTTAATTTAACATGGCTCCATAATAGGATATAATAATAATAATAATAATATCATGTGACCTGGCTGGCTCAGGTCTGGTGTCAGAGTTATCAGGTCGCACCTGAATAAGTTCAGGGTTTCTGACGTGACTTAACGACTGTTTTTTAGGCAGCCGGGAGCGACACCATATATATAGGATGAATTTCAGGGAGAATGGTGGTCAAAAAGGAAATCATTTAAGTTGGAAAAGGTTTTAAATTTGCTTGTTTCAAAAACTTTTTAAGCGATAATAATTGTACAATATAAATGGCCAATAATTGACTCTAAAACAATAATTTATATATAATAACTCTTGTTATTTATGAGGTACCTAGACTTCAAATGAATCCCTTATTATTTGATAAATAACACATATATGGTATTCTTTTTGTCATTCCCACTTTATAATTTCTTCTAATGTGCATACTTATAATATAGTTTTCAGCACAAATAACAATAAAAATGATTCCAATGACAACAAAAATGGTCTTAAATATTGAGATTATTAGAGAAATCGTGTGATGTTTTCAAATGCCATTTATAAAATTTTGTTCTGTGCTTTTTTATTATTACTCAGACAATTCAAAAATTTATTAAATATTGATCATATGAAACTCAAATATGCCTGATTTCAATTTAATAAGTGTGTGTGCTCATACCATTTTTATGAAAAGAAAGTAAATATAGCTTACTCTTAGTGCTTGTTTCTAATCACGGTTTCAATATGATATCGGATATCAATCTTGTAGGCTTCAATGTGTTAATATTTATTGTAACAGTACTGCATTTGTAAAATGATTGAGGCTTCTACTTCAATGCTCTGGGGCAACAGCTGCAACCCCTTTCCGCCTCATAGTTTCTTACCTATCCTGGTGTTCATTCTCATTGTTGAATTTAATATAATTTGCTTTACTAATAAGACCCTAGTTGCCCTAGTTCACACTTTCTTTGCTATAGGGTGTGTTAAATACAAGCGTGTGAAATCTATATGATTTTTTTTGTAGTAATATTGCTTTCAATCACTCATACAAGAAATTGGTAAATTTACATAAGTGAAGCAGAGAAATCTTATCTAATTTTTTTTATTTTCTGCCTCTATTTTTCAGGCCCATTACTATCAAGTTGTTTTCTACATTTTCCGAAATCATCCTACTCTCTGTCTTACCTTTTCCTTCTCGTTGCCTCTTGGCATCCTTTCTACCTATTTTTCTATTTCTTTTCCTCTTTGATTCTCCTCAACTCATCTAGTGTTGATAATTTTCATATAGCCTATATATTTTTGTATTTTCTATTGTTTTTTGTCTCTACATACTAACACGATGTAATATAATCACTGTACAATATTTCAGCTTCTGTCATAATGAGAATGAAGCTATCAAACTGTAATTGAATATGAAAATAATTACTCACTTCGAAGCCCTAGATAATTAGTCATATTTTATTAATTTTGAATTTCCTTTATAATAAATTTGTTGGGTTTGTGACTGTCCTACTACCTTTTCTGGGTATTGTTTCGTCTTGGCTTTATTTCTCACCCTTGCCCGCCTGTGTCCTCCTGCACACTTTGTCTTTCTGAATGGGGTCTATTGCTCCTCTGTTGTTGCCTGTTACTTTCTTGCTTGATTTTTGTATTCTATTGATCTACTTCTGTTAACTGTTTGTTGTTATCTATTTATAGTTACTTTGCCTGGGTTTAGTTGCCTTGTAGCTGTTTCAGTCTATAATTATTTATTTTTGCATCATATACATTTGTGTAATAGTGGTGTGCACCTTCGGAATATGAATAAATAAATAAATAGATTGATAGTAAATGGAGATCCAAAATTAATAAAAATTATGTTGCACACAAAGCCTTTTTTGCTTGGTTACAGAACTTCTATCTCCTCAACAACTACCGTTTTAGCAATTTACCTTTTCTCATTGAACAAAATTTTTTTCTCCAGCATAAGTGAGTAAAAATCATAATTTAAATAGAAATACAGTGTCAGTTTTGATATTAAACAATAAGTCTAGTCTTTAGGAATTTCAGCTTAAGCAATTATCGAGTAGGCCTATATTATTAATATGAATTTCACAAAGATGGTGCTGGTCAGATATCATTCCTACTGTTGTATCAGAAAATTATATCTGGTAAATACGGAACACTTTTGATAGACATTAATTTTTTGTGTATTCTTATCTCTTGAATGGAAAGTAAATCACTATCAAACAACCAAAACTGAATTTTCCATCATCATTAACGGTTTTTGCTGACAAACCACTTGATGTTTCAATTTTAAATGAATACGAATTTTTAAACCTATTTTTAATTTCAGAAATTTGATTATTATTGAAAAAATTGTTTAGCTTTACGCCAAACTTAGATTGACATAGTGATAGGTAGAGTGAAGTATATACATGACTTTTTCATGTTTCATGTCTCATTTAAAACATGAAAAAGTCATGTAAATACTTCACTAGTCTGTAATATAGTGTATATAATAGTCTATAATATATTCATTATGTAATATATTATAGACTATTACACAGTCTTCATTTGGCCTATTAAAATCCAAATAAGTGTAGGATATAGGATATGTCACATTTTCGCCATCGTCAATTTCAAATTTCTTACGGTATAAAACCAACTGCTAATATATTTTTACCTATTTACGAAATAGGCTGCTACATAGCCTACCGTAGTAGGCTGTTTCGTAAATAGGTTATTATAATATTTATAGGTTGTATTATAATTTAAGTTACTCTACAATTCAACTATTAATGCTATTCAATAGCTAAAAATGAGAATCGAGAGAAGTTTTTCATCCACTCCTCTAGTTTTTGAATTGAGGATGCTGTATTAAGGTTTCAAGTACGGAAGAGGGCAGAATGCAGACAGCACAAAGGAAATGGGGTGAGGGTTGTATAACAGCCTACGAGATTAGTCTAGTGTTGTAGAGATTACAGGTGCAACTTTATCCAGACTCTTTTCACTGCATCTCTTTTCAATAGGGGAAAGTGCAGTCTGCATAGCTGATTTCTGAACTATTCATGGAGCATGCACATTATATTATGGAGCATTGATTCAATTAACCAAGGGGTGAATCTGACAATATTCTTCACCAAGAAGGCGACAACACCTTCACTCTTGTTGAACGCTAATGGCACTTGTTGCTCACCTGTACACATGCTTGTAAGCCATCATTCAAAAACAATCACTTGCTTTTTTCACTTTGGCATCACTAATACACTTTTTCATCACTAATGTTTTGGTTCAAGTTTTGTTTATCTTTGTACATAAATTATTAAAAAAAAAACAGATAAATAAACATAATAGATAAAAGAAACTGACAAATATGCAGAAACAGAATTTATTAATTTCGAACTCCTTTAAGTGCTATTAATTTATATTATATATAGCGCGGAAGTCTTCCGTGCTATTAATACTTGAAGGAATTCGAAATTAATAAATTCTGTTTCTGTATATTTGTCAGTAACTTGGCCGATATGGCCAAGTTTAAAATGAGTGCTGCTGTGCAGAAGGGTCACTATAGTCTAATGGTTAAGGCACCAGACCGTCAATAGGGAGGTCTGTGGTTCAATTCCCGGTGGTGACTGAAATCTTTGTACAGTATCATTCATCGATTTCCATTAGGTATTCAATGTTGTTGTCAATATCCGCCATAGCGGAAGTCTTCAGTATAAATTAATAGCACCAATCAAGGGTGCTACCAGGAAATTTTTCCGGGGGTTGCCAGTCCCTGGGGGGGGGGGGGTATAGAAAATTTTGAAAAATCATAGTGAAAATGATGAGTTTAGGAGCTTGTTTTATGACTTTTACACCTAATTTCCTAAAATAGAAAAAATATGTGGGCAACAAAAAAAAACCCAAATTTATCAGCCTAACAACTAGTTTTATTCAGTAATATTTTTCTATGTACATCAAGCTTTACTTAAACAAAAACTGAATTCTTCTACTTTCAGTGGCAAACAAATTGATTGAATTCGTCACAAACTCTTCTTTTTTCTTTCAATAATTGTCTGTATGCAGACATCAGGCAAAGCCCACAGCCTTTCATTGCCTGTATTATTTCTGACCTAGGTCTCCAGTTCTCCACACGTCTCAGTGTTCTGAAAGCAATTAAACTGCTGTGAACACAACTCATATATATTACTCATCATGAACATCAATTTTAAAACTATTTAAAAAAGCTCGCTATTAATTCATCCTCAAAAAAAAAAATTACGTTCATGTTGTTTGACAAATTGAAATAATTTATTCAGTGGTGGCGCCCATGAATAGCACTTGAAGGAATTAGAAATTAATAAATTCTGTTTCTGTAGCCTATATTTGTCAGTTTGTTAAATTATCAGTTACTTCAAACTAATATATTATAATTTACATTTTACTACATTGCTACTGTACTGTGCTGTCCGTTAAATTTGCTGCAGCTTTTTGCCTCACTTTGCTGCCTTGAGATTTTTATCAGACTTACCAATGTGCTAACGTTTTGATCAATAAATAAATCATGTTCTTCTCTGATATGGAAATTGTGTACCGATATTACTGAGTATAAAACTATGTCTGCCGTATTATAGCCATCATCAGCTCGTCGTCAGTCATCTTTTAGAACGAATCTGCATTCGTGATTTGCGTGATTATAGATCTGAATGATGGGATTAGATTGGTAATTTCTGAAAAAAAAATCAAGTCAGCATTTGTATGAAAAAAGTACCGCAATAAATTTGTGCAAGTGTGATGGGAGCGTTGAGTGCAAAAATAAGCCCTTAAAACCTCAGGTGCAAATAAGTAACCTCTGCGCTAAAAGCAGTAGGCCTATTTTGTGACGCATAAAAATAAGTTTATTGTAATAGGCCTACTATACTTCGCAAATAAAGATGAAACGATTGCAGGGTCCAATCCATTTCTATGCTGATCTAAATGGGTCTCACCCTCTCTATTAGGCTATTTGTGGAGTATTATTAATTAATCTATGTAAATGCAATTAATATTAACGTGCTTAAAAAAAGTAGTGCAGTGCTGCATAGCGCAAGTCCTCAGGCTGCGTTTCTATTTGCGCTATGCCTACGCCTAAGATGATGCGCTAAGATGAGTAACTTATGTCCACTTCAGAAAAAGTGTCGGACTGGTACTTGACACGATGAGACTTGAATCATGCAGGTAGGATACAACTTGTAGCCTACGAGAGTGACAATTCAACAGAGTAGCCAATGCAGTGAAGAGAAGGATATAAAAAACTGTCGTAATTTGAATTAGGAATTTTTTCCGAAACGTTTTTTCTCTAGTGAACTGGCGACAAGACGTCAGCGTTGCAGATTTGTGAACACGAGATTACGACTGAGGGATTGAGCGTGGTTTGTTTACGTAGTAGCAACAGCGTCTAGTGTTTAGTTGATAAGAAGTTATCGTAACAAACTATAATAGTGTGAGCAGAATAGTACTAGAGATTTGATAGGTAAAAGTAGTGGCTATTCAAAATTGTGTCAATCTCCACTACTGTACGTCTGTACCTGATAAAACGAAGAAAGAAATCAGTGAAATTAAGTTCGGCTACGTTGGCAGCATTTGGTAGCCGACAGAGACAGCGACAGTGATGCGCAGGTTGTGCAAGTTGGCGTTCCGTTACCATACCTACGAACACAGCATACTGCATACAAGTTCCACTTCCAGTTGTTACTTCCTCCGTCTTCGTATGAGTTGAGTGTAGTCTCCGGATATAGAAAACATAATAATTCTGTCTGTCTGTCGCAATGACTTCAGCGAAACAACAGGAGGCTTTTCAGCAGGACTACCAGCCCTTTTTGAAGCCACCATCAGAACCGGCGTTAACAAAATTTAAAAGATTTCTATATAATTCTGAGACTGGAGCAGTCTTTGGACGCACCGGGGAAAGTTGGGGTATGTACGAAAATTTTATTCAAAATTCCATCAAATTTAGTTTGTAAGCTTGTATTTAAAACCACCAAACTACTTGAGCAACATATTAAATATTTATATTACTTCGAGAGAATTTCTCTTCCAGTCTATTGCTGTTGTCCTTGCTACCTGAAGCTTTGTCTTTTTATTTGTTTACACCTGCCTCCTGGGCGTTGTCCTTGCTAGACAGCGTTTCATACCTGCAAAATCTAATCAACGGACATAACCTGTACTAAACAATATTCGAATGATAGACTACAAGAGAAAAATATAAACATTCAAAGCCTCTGCTTGTATTTAAATTAGTTAACCTAATAGATGATTACCATTCGAATTGCTGAGATAACAGTTTTTTGTACGCTTTAATATAAATTGTAGCCTAGATGATAGAACTTTTTGTTTAGAAAAGACAGGATACGAATGAAATTTAATTCCTATTGCAGCCTACAGTATGCTAAAATTCTCTATTTGTGTAATCAAAAACAACTTCATAATTTGAACAATGGTCAATATTATATGAAAAGAAAGTAAAATTGTCCAATCATCGAATTTGTGAAGTTTAAAAACTCCAATTACAGCAGTTATTATTGAATGCGTCGTTAACTACTGGTATTAGAGGATTTTTTTTTTGAAAACTCCGATTGCTGATTTCAATAAAATAAGATGTAGGTAGGCTATTTTACACAATTTTTTGCTTTTAGGAATTTTCCAGAATAATTTCTAACGATAAATTGGCTACCGTATTTTAAAAACCATTGTTCCATGTCAATTATGCCTACTAGAATTGAAAAATAAATCCGTGGTTAAATAAAAAACTTTTATCGTGCCATTTATATTTCTTCGTTGAATTAAATCACCACTAGGCTATGTGTTGAAAACCCCCTACTATGCGATTAAGGGACTTACTAACTGACTTGTTAACGCTCTATAATATTTAAAATCAGAATTAAATCGTGAATCATTGTTTATGAGTTCGGTGATTGGTGTATCTCATCTGTATGATTTGTGGGTAGTGGGTATCTATCTCATCTCTAGGTAGTGGTTTGCTGCTTTCTGAACGCGGTTGTAGTGCGATCCTGATGTTCAGTTACGAGCTCTCAAGAAAGAGGACCGGCAAAAAATAACATGCCTTTGTCTGCTTTATCATCATTTTCCTGGTGGTTCGGTGCCCACATAAAACTGTAGGTCCACGAGCCATGGCAATATTATCATCCACTCATTACTCACGCACAAGTCTCGGGCGGACTCACGTGGGCATCATCAACACGAAAGAATCGTAAACGCGCTCAAGAAAAAAATTTAGTCTTTTAAGGACAAATCATTTGAAGTGAAAAATAGCTTGTCTTTATGCCTATTATGAAGCTGGTAAAAAGTCGATGGCAGGAGGGAAATAATAGTTATGGAGGGGAGCAATGTCTTTGCTGCGACAAATTATGCAATGGACAGGCCTTGTCTGATATGCATGACTTGGTTTGCAACGAACAAAAAAACTAGTGGTCACATACAAATTTATAAATTCACATTGAAAAAAAAACAAAATTTGTGAATATGTATTGTTGTTTCAATTGAATACAATTCTTTGAAGACAACAGTTTTAATAAAAATATGGTCTGACTATCTATATCATATAAAATTATGATATAGTGTTCGAACTTCATACTTGGTATTCTAGGTTCATTATAATCTTGACCTACATTTTCTAGCTTTGAAGAGATGTCGCAATCTTGAATCACTATGAATGAACTGTGGTTATGCAAATTAACCAATAGAGCAATAGACGATTATATACCTAACTCTTCAACATTATAACAATGATCAAAATTTTTGCTTGCAACTTTTTAAACAATTTTTGTTTTCATTCTTATTGACTTACTGAATTTTGATGAATAAAAAAGCTGGTTACTGAATACTTTTACCTAGTTAGTAACAATTTCAAGTATAGTAACATAAATGCTTACTTCATATTTTTTGTCTGCTTACATTGAAACATTCAGACAAAAGTGAGAAGTTACACTCAAAAATATAATTTCCACGAATGAAGGCCAACAATAATAACATTAACAACAATAACAATATAAGCTGACTTTAGCAACTGCCAACCGCAATAAACCCTTATTGACGAAACCAAATGACAATAATTATTACTGAAATAGTAAATATGTGCTAATTACAAATGTTTCTCTACGATTTTTGCGTATTATTTGTAATTTGTGGTACGGCAGACGGTGAAATGCTACTTGATACTATAAAACTTAAAAACTTGTAGTTTTATTTATAAAACTTAAAAACTTGTAATTTTGTAGAGTTGCAAACTATGAGTCAAATTATTATTATTTCTATATTATTATTGTTAGTATATCTTCAACGCAGCTAACCGAATATTAATTTTTGCAAAATGAAGAATGTTTATATTTTGATTCAATGAGGAGATCAGTAACGAATTATTATCAGTAACCTGAATAATACAGTATTTACAATCGTAATAGTTAATGTGTTAATTGTTACTATCAGTCATATCTAACTGTTTGGTTACTTCACTATTACAACCTGTTGAATGACGGTAGCTCATCTTTGAAACATTAAACTCGACTCTATATGCCTAAGCAATAGGCTATTACTAATTAGATTTCTGAGAATTGTTATAATATAGTATTACTTATTTCTTACTATATTACTATGTACTATGGGATATAGTATTACTAATAGTCATTACTCATTATATTCCTAAGCAATAGGAATGAAGTTAATTCTAAATTATTTTGAAATTTATTCAAAACAGTAATATTGTGCTGTGTAGTAAGTTATGCGAAATTTGATAAAAATCTGGCTTTTATAGAAGGGGTTCAAGAACGCATGCATGCTCCTATCTCTTTCTCAGTACCACAGTGACTCATTTCCGCTATAAATTCTAGATTACGATTGACGCTAGCTACAGACCAACTATATAAGCTTATTAATAAGGACTAACAAACTTTCGGTTCTCAACAATTCTATTATAAAAGGCAATGAAGTTGCTGAAAAAATTTGGAGAGATTTTAAATTGTGTTAATAGTTCAATCACTGTATAAATAACTATTAATAACTTGAAAATTTGATTGACTTAGCTTATTTTCGTTACTGATTGAGCACGTAATTAATTGACACTTCGGTTCAACTTGGGATCCAGCTTGATGGAAACATTTAGATAATTGGGTTCCTTACTTGACTTTGGGGTAGACTGATTATAGTAGTACAGAATTGACTCTCAGATTAGGCCATATGTTGCGGCAAACGAATGCATCTCAAGCTATATCCCTCATACATAATTTAATCGAATCAAACAATCAGCTTAATAAACTTCCTTAGAGCAATTGGAAAAGTTTGAGTCGTGAGTCTCAAAAAGTTGTGTCACTAATTAGAATCATGATTAAATGAAACCACTTAAGATCAGAGAATTTGAGAATTCAATGTTTTACAATGAGGACTAAACGCATGTAGGCAATATTATTTTTTTAAATACTCCTCTGAAAGTGTATGATCGGGTATTCAAAACTTGATAATTCCCCCAAAACCATGTTGTTAGGTTATTGGGATTAATGGGCTCTCAGAAAGAAATCTGGTGGGAATATTGTAGATTTGAAAAAAATGCGTTTAAACTACCTGATAGTTTGTTTTAACTAAAACTATTTTATTTGGGGTCTATTTGCTTGAACTAGAACTATTCAGTAGAAAATAATGCCTATTGTTTATTGTAGCTTTCTGATGGCATTATTATCTAATTCATATCTGAATTTGAGGAATTCTATTATAAATCTGCTGAAATGATTACATCCGTGAAAATCAATGACCAATTTTAAAATAGCCCACTGCTTCGTTATCTCTGTTTCACGTTTCACTAACCAGATAGTACGCAATGCTTTGTTGAACTAAAGAAATTTATTGCCAATTGTAAATGAGAAAAAATAATGCTACTGAAATCTAACTTTTGCTAGTAGATAAGAGCTACCATGCATTTGTGACTACAGTTATGAAAGATGGAACAGATTATCGTTGAAACATTCACATCTGTAAAATATAGGTCACTAAAATATTTTGCAGTTTGATAAATCGATTTTTAACTATCAGTTTTTGTGATCTGATAAGTTATGTGCACTGTATGATTCATTTCAATTTCTACTGTCTTTTTATATTTTTTCACTTTGTGTCATAATGTAGGCTACTACTCATGATCTTTCAAATACGTCATCATTTGAACTAGACTTCACACCACGAAATTAGGCGGCTCAAAGAAGCCGCTGTGTTACAAAAATCAACTGACTGCGGTGATAAACCATATGACTGCTAGCGTCAGACTTGTAGACTAGGCATCACGGTACGAGTAGTGTTGTAAATTTGAGCATTGAGGTTGGTAATTCTTTACTATCACATTGTGACATAGTCTCATATTTGGCAACACTGCAATTTTTCAGAGCCGCCTAATTTAGTCGCGTATGCTAGGTTATTTTTGATTTTTGCTTTATTGTGGCTTGAGATGAATTAAGTTTTGTTCATATCAGATACAATAAAGGCTACATCAATTTATTGTGTTGCTTTCCAAACGTCTCTGCAAATGATTGCTTGGACGCAGGAAGTAGCTCAGAGGTGTGCTAGCCAGACCCTGTGTGAAGGTGGGAGTGGACTGTTAAGCATAGAGCTTCAGAATTAGCTCAGTGAGGAAAGCAATCACAAACTACATCACTCCTCGTTTGTGTAGACAAAAAAATAACGTTGACGTCTGAAGAGTCACCTACAGTCGAAATCGGCCATTCTACTATATACATACACTAGGTGGAAAATGGGCAAAGTCACGATATAATTATCTCTTTTTAGATCTCTAGAATTCATTCATTAGCTGTGAAAAGATTGTAAGGTTTTACAGTACAGGCTATCAATATATTTCATTGAAGTGCTGTGAACATATTTCCTAATCTTAGTTTAGTTTTATTGATCTTGTAAAACAATTCCATATACAGTAGTAACTAGAAGATCCACTTATCTCGAAAACTAGAGAAGTTGGATCTTTCCTACATCTTCTATTCTGACTGAAAAATGTCTTCTATTGACCATCACCTTCACAGAAAGGCATTCCAATATTCAGTTCTATTTTCATATCTTCAAGTTATTGTATCATAAAATCTTGATAAATTTTCCATAAAAAATGAATGGTTACTTCTGGTTCAGCTTCCTCAATTTCTTTTCTCCAAATTTATTTAGGCTCTCATACCTGGAAAAAACTGAGAGTGACTGTTTTAATTTATAATCGATCTAAATTTCAACATTATCGTGGAAAAATAACTCGTTAATCTTGATTAATTTTCCATGAGAATAAATGTTTTTTTTTTTGTTAATTTATTCTAGGATCTCTTTCCTGAAAAAATTGCAAGAGTATGCTAATTCATAATCGATCTATATTTTAACCTTATCTTAGAAAAATATTTCGTCAATAAACTTCTAAATTCTTGACAAAAAACTTAATGCATGTTAAACTCATAGGGGTGAAGCGTACAAGGCAATCAAATAAAGAAGTAAGACTCCTACTCAGTAGTTTGCTTATACCGTAGTATTTGATTACTACTGTAACAGACGTTTCTGTCTTATGAAAATATGTACTGGAATTTTGGGAACTTTGACCTAAATATCTTATTACATGACTACTGTCCTGGTATTGGGTAGTTCTGTTAAATCAAATTCAATTTGATGAGTAGTGTTTGTAGGAAATGTGGTCAAAGCTGAACTAGTGGCCAGTCTTTTGAAGAAATTGACATGGATGTAGTGGACGCCCCAACAATCAGACCAGTTAGCGATCACATGTATCAATGGGCTTTTCTTGTCCATTATCGTATGCAGGGCTTGGCGAGGTCGTTCATTCAGTGGTGCAAGGCTGCCTGAACATTTACCTCCGAAGTGACATCAAACGGCCTGACAATGGCTTTTTAATGGGCTCTGAGGGTACAGCATCCGCACATTTCAGAATTGAATTAATCGTTTCTAATGGAATGTGGGGACACAAACGGGGGACCTTCATCACTAGAAGCTCCATCGAGCTATCGCAAAACTCTGTCATTCATGGCTCATGGTCCTCCCCCCATTCAGATCCCTCATTGATTGAAGTTCTCTGTTGCATACAAAATTTGAAGGTATCAAACATTGATTATCATCTCAACATTTTAACATAACGTTCTATTTTTTGATAAGAATTCTTAATAGACAAAATCTTCAACCCCCTACAAAAGAGGAAAGTACCCTAGATTATGAAATGTGAATAACCTCTTTTTATTGGACTAAGCCCGATTCCCTCCCAGGGCATCATCCAGGTAAAAATCATAGCCTGATTCCCTCCCAGACGTGAACAGGTATATAACAATTTTATGCCGATTCCCTCCCGATGGTTAACACATATTTGAAGCACATTATTGACACACATGTAAGATTTGAACACTTTTGAAATACTGACGCAGCTAATAAACAGCAAAGACTGTATTGGTTGTAACGTTGTAAGTCAGTTCACCTCCTCGAAAGTATTAAAATTTCCGTTTTAATACTAAGTATTAGTATTATAAAGTGTTTTCGGAAGGAAAACTTATAATTATTCATTAATAATAAATGTCTTCCTCTTTCACTTGACACTAGTGAGACATGTTAACAGTATGAGAGGTAATAGCGGAGTGGGCACGTTGTAATAATATTATTTAGTGACAATACAGCCCGAATCGGGCGAAGTCCAACTTTCTACCTGGGGAAACCCGAGGGACAACCTTTCGCCTGGATGGGAATCGGGCTACACCCTTTTTATTACATTTTGAAAACTTAGTAATAACTTGGTAAGAAACTGAAGTAATTTATCTATATAAATAAAATTAGAGTTTTGTCTGTACATTTATCAGAATTGTATATTTTTTGTTATTTTATGTTTTATACATTAAAGAAGCCGAAACAAGTCTTATCTCAATTTCTGTCTGTTTGTCACGGCCCCAAAGGCATTTTACGCGGCCTTCTCCTGAAAAACGAGAGCATCGATCGGGATTTAAGTTATTTATCAGTATTGAAAACTTTTTTGACAATGTCTTTGGCTAAAAAAAACTAAATTAACTTTTTTTAACAGAATAATAAACGTTTAAAAACCAAGTATTGTGCGGTTTTGGATACATTCACGTGATTTATCATGATATATCCAATCAGCTGTTCTCAAATATTCTCTCTGATAACTGTCACTGAAATGTTTACGTTTAAGTTGGAAATGCTCAGCTGGAAATATGTAAATATTTACTATCATATTGATATTTGAATTATTACTCCGTACGAAGGACGGGTACAATAGCTAGTGACTACTAAACCAGTAAAGAGGGGATGACATAGATCATGTTATGAGAACAACCTCTCTTTTACACATCTTAGAAGCTAATACTTTGGAAAGAACTCTTTTTATTACATTTTAAAAACTAAGTTCTGTAAGGTCAACCTAAAGTAACTTAACTTTGAAGAAACTGATGCATCTTATGACAACAAACCAGTAAAGATGGGGCAACAAAGTATGGAGTACAGAACATAGCATGGTGAGAATATAGATAAAGATACAAACCGTACCATTGAACAATCTGATTAGGAAATGAGTCGAGAAGAGATTTTTATTACTGACATTACACTGGGTACTCTAGACTTCCAGAGCGCTTAATTAACTTCCAGTGCAATTCCAATATTACATTGGAGATGATTATTGTAATTTAAATTATAATTAATTTGTGTCCATTAGGCCTAATTTTGAGGCAGCATGAGGTTTAGATAGATACAATCTATAAATGGTATAGATTATGAGGATAATTATGAGGGTAGATAGTTACAACTGAATTTATTGTTACGTAAAAACAACCACCGAAAATACTGTTCAAAATTGAATTTGGAAGCTATTACAAAATGAAGCAGTTGTCGTTTTAAAATCAATAAAATAAAAATTGTGAAAACGAAACCCCAACCTCTTTCAAGATTACCGTATCCAACTAGCCACTGGAAAAATGGACCATTCAAGCTGATTGATGAAATTCAAATAGAGGTTTAGAATGGAAGGCTTTCAATTTTTCAATAAAATATGGGTTTACACGCTTAAATTGAGAGCATTTCTGTTAATAATGCGGTTTCGAAAGAACTGTTTCTCTCAAATGGCGCGGAGGCAGTTGAAAGTTCAGTTAGGATAGTACTTCTAAAATAGAACAGGCTTGACGTACCTTCATAAACTGGCGTTGATTCAACACTTCTCTTGTTTGTTTTAAATCGCTTTTTTGGCTGAACTTCATTAAGAATCTATTCAAACTTCACCACTCCTAAGCTAGACAGGACTGACAGCACTAGGTATTCACAGATATCACAGCATGACCACTGGTTTAAATTTCTAAAAAAATGCAAAATTTTCTTATAATCATCTCATAAGTGTAGGCATGAGGCACATCTATCAACTTCTAAAGCCTGCAGTTATGAAAACAAAAGTTTCATACACCATACTGTAATCCACTTTCACAAAGAACTTACTAGAAACTCACATAGTACACTAACTATATAGTTTAAGTTTCTCTGATTATTACTTCTCTCATTTCCTATAATAAAAATACTGTGTTCTCGAATATAATGAAAATAATTTCCTGGGGGGAGGGGGGGGGGGGGTTCTGGAGACATAGCAAACATTTGTATGAAATGAATTGTAAGTACAGTAGTCTATACCATTAGTTATGACCATCGTCATGCGCTCGTCTTGGTTGTAGACTAGATAGACAAAGTGTAAAATAGATAAATACAACTCTATTATTTTTAGCATTAGCTCTTTTTATTACAATTTAGAGCTGATTTTGTGTAGATCGTACATTTACTTATCTCATTAATGAATCCTATCTCCTTAAGTTTCATATTTCACAAAATACTACGTTATTTCCCAAAATTGAAATTCGTTAAGATTATTCCTAGGTTAATATCAAAGTAAAAGTAGCAAACATTATTCAAAATCTCCTAAACGAAGACTGTACATATTAAGTATAGTAAGTTGGTACAGGACCGCCTATTATCTTTGATACCGGTTAACATTTTCCGCAATTTCGACGACAAAAAGAGGTTAGAATGGCATAGTTTTAGATGAATTTGAACTGCTTCTTGGCAGCTCAACGATGTTACAGGAGAGGGAGGTCTGATCTAATGTTAGAGGTCGAAACTGATCTAATTTTAGATCAAATGTGATTTGCTGGCTGCAGTGGGCAAACTTTACAATAAGAATCTGAACTATAATTTTCACCCAGATCTTGAGTTCTTGATTATCTTGATTTTACTGAAAACCAACTTCTTCTTTATCTTCTGTCAACTAAATTTGACCAATAAAGTATTTTTTTTGCTACATGGGCTATTATGCCTCATTTAAATTACTGCCAATAAATGATAGTCTACGAAAAATATGTGGCGTCTTTCCCATAGCAAACTATAATCACTAACTTCTGCAAAAAATTTTAGTTATTGAGTAAAAATTTAGTATTTTGCATTGAAACTATTTTTAGAATTCTAGTAAACAATTCAGTTGGCGCGAGAAAATGTTCTAAAACTAGTTATAAGAAACAGACGCCTTATTGTGGCATGAAACTATGAAAGTCATTCATTGTAATTCATTTGGTTTCTTTTGTTTCACTCACAATACAAGTAATGATCATTATACTCATGATTTGCAAGATTGAAGTTGGCAATATTTCTTACAAGTTCAAGGACAATGGAGCACCCATTGCTGAGATATTTCAGCTATCGGTTGTTATTTTTTTATCATTGTATCACAAACTATGTGTAAAAATTACTTCATTGATGAACGATTGCTGTTCAATTATGGGTTTGAAAGAACGAGCTTTTTCTATAAATTGATTTACAATATATTACATTCAGTTGATTTAAATTTGAAAGTTGCTTTCAAAAGACAGATTCTTTTTTATAATTTCATTCTTAATGGCTAATGGAGCTTTCTTGATCTATTATTGTATTCATTGTGTTATTTATTATTGTCATCATAATGACTTTACTTGCTTGTTTTCTTTATTATTGATTGAATTTTCTTCTGTTTTCATTTTCATTTATAATTATTTCAAATTGCATAGTGTTGAAATTATTGTATTGTGTGAAGGAGGCAAAATGGGGTTACACCTGTTGTCTCCATTAATAAAATTATTTATTTATTTATTTACCATTCAGCAGCTATAACAATTTGTTGTTAATTTATACTACTATTATTTTCAAGTTAATTTTATATTCATTTTTTGAGTTTTATTTTGAGATTTTTGGTAACAATTCATTTAACGGTTTGAATTACAGGCAATTTTCTTACCCGCAATAACAGTCTCTCTTTATTTTATTTCTGTACTTGTTATAAATTATTGTTGAACTGTAAAGATGCTATAAAGAACGAAATGTAAACGTAAAGAACTTTTATGTAGTAAAAAGTTTGCTATTAAAGTGGAGTCTACCAATATCGGTCCTGCTTTTTGTAAGTGTTCGTTTTTCTTGTCAATATGCAGTCTTGAAATCAATTGATTTTTCCGTAATCAATTCCTTAAATTTTCGAACATTAGTAATAAAATATAAATATGCGATGGTGTAACTGGAAATAACTGTATTCAAGCTACATAAATCTACTCTATATGTCTGGTATTTACAGTGAAGCTGCATCACTGTATTGTTTTTATTACTTCTAAATTTGTAGGGAAGGAAATAGTCCCTTTTTGCCACGGATAATGTCAGCCATCAAAGGCTTACTTTTTTGGGAAAGGAGGAAGCGAAGCCATGTAGCTGTCAAGCCATATCAGTTCTGAGGATAAGATTTCGATTCTGTGCTAGAAAATGAGGCGGTTGGGAGATTTACTAGAGTTTTTGGTACTCTAAATATCTCGAGTTGCCTAAAAAGTTCGACTATCTGGAAATCTGCTTTCAGCAAATAATAAAGATACGAATTACAAATTGCAATTACCTGATTTTTTCATTGGGTAAGAAATGCTTCTTGTAAATAATCCGTCATGTCCGAGATCTCTCTCAAAATGTGCTCATTTCGCTGTAGCACACGTGCCAAAAGTTCCATTCATTGCTAAATGAATAATTATTCATTTCGTTTTCTATTTTCAAATAGTTTTTCTTGTTCAAACAGCCAATTATGCACTTCCGAAGATCCAATGATGAATTTCTTTCAATACTTGCAATCGTGACTCACTCGAGTGGAATTATCCTCCTCTGAAAATCATTCTCTTGTTGTCTATATTATCCTCCTTCCAACGGAAAGCAGTTTAATCCAAGGATACTTTCTGCCCACCTGCTAAAAATATTTCTCTTTAGGCTTTACTTTGTTCTTGATAGTTGCTAATTGTATTAAATATATAACATTTTCAAAATTCATTGATCATATTTTTCCTCAAACATAAAATTTTTGTTTTATACCTACCTATCATATTCTTATATTAAATTTATTTGTTTGCATGCATCTCCTATCATGTATAGGCAGTACAATAAATCCTATTTCGTCTTAATTTCTAATTTTTATTCTGCTGAAGCTTATCCTTCTAGTTTTCTATAAGTTTCACATCCGATAGATTGTAATCACTGGTTTTTAGGTTTTGTTCTCATCATTAGTTTCCTATTTTATTTTATTTATATTTTCATAATTCATTCTATTTATTACATAAATATTCATACATTCACTTAACACTCGGTTGAGGCGCTCTTAATCCGTCCTTCAATTTTCAGATTAGTGCTCATTTCATTTTTCATTTTCCACCTTCAATCGCTACTTAATATTCATAATAATTAAGACATATCACATCAACCTGGTACATGAACAATGAACATTTGCTCGGTATATCACAACCAGAGATATATTAATATCACATTAATACAGTATTTATAATATGGTTGCCTTCATAACTTCCCATCCAACCTATTTATCTAATTACAAAAAGCAAGCGCCAAGCGCACCTATCACAAATATAATGGTCGCCCCTCAAATTATTGTGTCTACAATAATTAACCTTCGACGCTCGAGCTGCACGGAAATGGAGAACAAACGAACATACGTCAATATGCTGTTAAATACTGGAATGAACTAGAATGTGTTATCATTATTAATGGTTATACAGAAAAGAGTTCGAATATCCTTGTAGGTGTATAGGTGGTAGGTGACAAAACTCTTTCTAGTATTATCAAGTAGTAATTCCATCAACAATAATAATTAGACCAAAAATATAAGAACGCTTGTAGAATTTAGTGTGCAAATAATTTTAATTTTACTTAATTTCCAGGTAGGTCATGTGCAAGAAATGCAAGATATAAGATAAAATATATATGGGCACAGTATAATACTGAAATACTTTCAGTATTTTATTATGGAGTATTACATTAGTATCTATTCTGTGATATGGGCATGGTATGGTATATACACGCGTGTAAGAAACCAACAATTAAACATAAATTGAACCGCACTCTGAAATTTAAAGTAAGGATTAAGAGCACTCAACCGTCATGATTAAGTTTTACTATTGTGTACAATAGTATCACCCGAATAATTATGCACATAAAAGCATAATAAGCATTAAGAATGGGCATATTTGTACAATAATTATGCGGGTATAACCTAATGACCAGAATACCAGATCTCCAAATAATCAACTTCAACACAAACCGACGATTTTTGAACTTCAATCAATCAGCATTTAGGCGAACAAGGAATTACTGGAGGAATGCAGTTCTAAATAGACCAATATCTCTGTACCAGATGAAATTATTCACATGATAATTTGTACACAAAATGATTAGAGTAGGAATTTCTCATCTCTTAGCTCTTAACATGATCTCAACGATCTATTTTGTAAAATTTAAAATTTTTGAGAAGTTTTGCTAATTAATTTGTGCTTACTGACCATGATTTAGGGACGATAAGCAGTTGGCCGCTCAAAAGTAACCTCCTTTTCGATTGTTGATTTCTCAACAGCCTGACCATTTTTCGAGATCCTACTAGCTACTAGTCACTCTTCAAACTGACTTTGAAAAATCATTACAAATAACTATCGATTGATAGATAATTTACAAAAACTTCAATCCGGTGAGAACCAGTTACTCAGATTATAAAAAGTCTTCGGAATCTTTGTCATCGTATTCTCATTATTTGATGTCTTTTAAAGAATGGCAAAGCAGAAGATAATTCTGTTATTAATAAAATGTCACTGCATTCACGAATTTATTTTATACACAGATATTTCAAGGTATTACTTTTTTCTTTGAGGGTTCAGTGTCACTAGCTTCACACAAAAGATGGGTATGTAGTAAATGGGTAAATCTAAATATGTATTTACATATTTACTAAATCTAATATATTTATTTACTATAGTCAGTTCTATTCAAACACAAATTTTTCAATGGTTAAAACAATTTTTGGGATTAGAAAAATTAAAGTTATGATTTTGTTAGAAGGATACACAGCAAGTCATTCATATAACCATTTAAAATTTAAATCAACATTTAGAAAAAATCTTCTGTTTTAGAAGCTTATGTTTTTGTTTTTTAAACCCTTTTTTTGCAAACATGGGACATTTTTCTGGCCTGTTTCTGTGAACTCTGAAGAGTAGCTTCCATGAAAACAAGTGACGAATTTTGGGTCGTCTATTGTACTATGTGTTCAAAATAGGCTGTCTTCTTTAATGGATTTTCTTAGTTCTCCAGTTATTCAGTACAATAGAGTTTAAACGTGTCTGTTTGTTGGCTGAGAGAAGGCACTCTTTCAGAAAGCTTTGGATGGTAGGCGATAGAATAGGCGTCCACCGGCTTTTGGCATTTTTTTTGGAGGGGAGAAGCTGTCTGTTGTACGCCTACTTGTTCAGTTCAATACAAAAGAATTGTGCATTCTACTTGCACGATGTATGACTATTGTATGCAGAATGTAGTCATTCACTAAATCAAGCTCAACTGGAAAATGCCGACTTCAATCATTATTGTTTTCTATTTCATTGTATAGCTTTTTTCAAAATGAATATTATTTTATTTTCAAATTAGCCCCACATGAGATTTATTGGAGATAAGAATTGACCATATTCATATATGGATATATTAATCACATATTTGCAATTCATATTGAATTGCTTCAGATAGTTTCTTGTAAACCTTATGAAAACAGTCGTGGAGCATGCGTTGTGTACTACAGTACATTGGACGTGAATCATAATAAATTTTGAATTTCTAAAAACCATGCTAAAAATCATGTTGAAGACTGCATACTGAAGACTGCTTTGTTCATGCTGAAAACATATTCAGTGTGCATTAAACCAACTTTGATGATAACAATTATTGTTCAGATAGAAATAATAATCCTTATAATCATTGTTCAGATACAATTGAAAACATTTGTTCAGATAAAAGTAATAATGCTTAAAATCATTTTCATTAACAAATAACTACTCAAACTTAGTTACTGTGTAATGAAAATCAAGAAGCCTTGTTTTATCCAAAAAGTTTGTTTATTCAAAGGATCATTTATTAAATAGAATTATTTAACAGTATTCAAGAGTAATTTTAAAATTAATTCAGGTTCAATTTATATGCTTTTGTGTATTGTCTAAGAAAAAAATTATCTTTACTTTCCAAATAGTTGTGCATTGTTTATTGTTAGTTGAGCTTATTGATTTGCAAGCCAGGACTATTAAATGCAAATAGTCTAGGTACCGTAACCTGTATTCATAATTAATATTATCACGCAATTCTAGGTGCAGTTCTGCCACTTTGCTAATGAAAAATTAAATTTGTAAAACTTATTTGTTAAAATTTGTACAAAGTCTCCAATCTTTTATCTTTCTATTGTAAATAAATAGTAACAAACATTCAATAAAATAATGATAAATTACTGATAGATTGACACTATTATTATAAAATACAAGTTTAAAAATAACAATTAATTCTAAATTAATATCTAGCAATTTAAAATTTCTTTTGTACATAATCATCAACAGAGAAAAATTATTACTTTTTTACTTAGCTGGTCGATGATTTATACTCAGTGATTACTCATTGATTCATATATGGTAGACTAGTGATAGGAAATTGCTGAAACTCTTGAAAAAACTTCGTCTTTATGACAATTTTCAAGATAGAAAATTGAAAGACGATTGATAGCATAATAAAAGAGAACACGCTTGGTCGTTTTCGATCTTTGAAATCTTCAATCATCTCTTGAATTGACGTTTTTATCCTTTTTCATTCGTTATGCAACAAAGTTTACAAGTCAGGCGTGAACGTAATGACTGTTGTTAAAAGCCATTCCTGCAAAACAGCTACAACCAATATCATTATTATGTGATTATGATAATTTCTCTCTGGAAAATGGTAGTTTCTTTAATTGTCAAAACTGCCTAAAAAATCCAGGTAAACTAACTAAAAGTTTTAAACTAAAGTTGATATTAAAGGCTGTAAGCACTTGAACACTTACTTTTGTGAGTTTATAAAATTAAAATTTGTTTATATTCTACTTCTAAAAGTATTTTAATTTCCATTTCAGTCTTTTTAGTAGAAAAGCGAAAACAAAATTTCGTGTTTTTTAAATAAATGTCATTAAAACTAGTCCTGAGGACTAATCATTAACTTTCCATTCAATTCTAAAATTTAAATTATTGAATTAACTTCAGTTCACCCAAAAAAGTGAAAAATCAACTACAACAGCAAATAAACACTTTCCTTTCTTTATTTATCTTCAGTAAAAATGATGAAAACCAAACTTGTCAGAGACTGGGAGAGGAGAGATCATACTACAATGATTTTGGAGAGATAATATTTGAGGCATGGTACAGAATGAAATACAGTAATAATTTATTATTTAAATTATGTAGAAGAATAATTATGATAAGTGGGGAGGAACAAAACCCTGACTTTATATTCACTATAACAGTGTTTGAAAATTTGTGCAATATCTTGATAAAATTTGTGATACTATTAATCCAGTCTCATTGTCAAATTAATGCAAGTTGAAGTCATTCAGTTGCTATAATCATAGTAGGCCTACTGTGTGGAGTTGAGTTCAAAACCAGATTCTTTTTAATTGAAATTGTTTCTGCTTTGTTATCATTGTGAGGAGGCTATTGAAAGAGCTTGATTAAAACCTCTTAAATAATATTTAAATGAATCTGAAATAATAATTGTTATTGGCAGTACAGTGAGTTCTATTTTCAAGTGGATTAAAACATGGTAAGCCAATACAAATTATAAGCCCAGTAAAAAAACTGGTTATTAAAGCAAGTGAAGCATTTGTAGGGTCTTTGTCGTCTACCGTCTCCATGTTCAGGAGTCAGGAGCCAGTATCCAAGCCCTGTTCGTCATCTGGAAGGAAATTGACCTTCGACCTCAGCAGCGTCCCAAGTTAACCTCTGTATGCGTGTATGTGTGGGTGACTGGTTACTCACTTCTACGGCCTCATGCTCACTAGTGTCTATCAGAGTCTCTACTCACTACTATTATTTAATTATTGTTGACTTGTTATTTATAAAGCTTTATTTAGATATGCCTGTAGTATAAAAAAAGGGTTTTCTATGTATCAGTAGACAAATCATTTAGATTATAATAATGTGGATCATTTTAAATAATCTATTTACTAACCGAAATTGCCTCTTCACATTAAGTTAAAAATATGTAGAAATTTGTTTATTCTTTTTGAGAATTACGCTATATTTTATGGCTAGTTTATATGAACTAAATTTTGTGCTTTAAGAATTACATTTCTAATTTGTGATGTTTTGCATGACGAAATACTTAATAAACAATCTAATACTAAAACTGACACTGTATTTCACTTTTATATATTGGTTTACTCACTTATATTGGAGATGCTTGAGGGATGCATTTCACTTCTGAAAAGGCTGACGAAGCTTTTTTCTGAAGTAAAAAGCATCCCTCAAGCATCTCCAATATAAGTGAGTAAAACAATATATAAAAGTGAAATACAGTGTCAGTTTTAGTATTACATTATATTTCTAGTTCACATCATATATCAAAGTAGGATTTAATCGCTCTCAAATCTAAAAACTTGATTATATCTTACCAATTTCTATTCAGAAATTTTCTCATCATAATTTAAATCTATCATTTGAATGATAAATCATCATGTTGTAATGAAATAGGTTCAACATCAACATCTTGTTATGAAGTCTACACGCTACAGCATTCAATAATTCAAAAGTGTTGTCACATAATTATCGTAAAACTGTAGTTATCATATACTACAGTTCTAGTACAACGCACTGTAACGATTCTCTTGTCCTCGTTCTGAATAAATAAATTCATGCGGGACTTCTGAAACTGGGTTACTAATGCCTCATAAATCTAATATTTCATTCTTTGTGTTCCTACTTACAAAAAGTACCTACGGACTTGAAGTTAATGTGAATATCGGGTAATCCTACTAAATTATAATTTTTAACATATTTTTATATTTGTCATAAAACGGTTTAATAATTTTGACAGTGGTTTCAGTGGTTTTATTGAGTCAAACGAAAAATATAATTTTTTATGTATCTGAACTTTATAGTAAGTATTGTGGTAGGTAGGCGGTTATAGTAACCATTGAGTATAATGCAATGATATTCCATACTTAGTGAGTGCAGGATATGTATGTGCTGGTACTATAATTATATCTATGTAAAAATTTGTAGTTTTTAAAAAATTATGCTAAGAAATTTGAGTCTCATTCGTGTTGGAATAGAAATACTTGTAAAACTGAAAGAGAAAATATCAGTTAGAAGACCAGCAAGTTACAATTTGCATTATGGACAAATAATAATGAATCGAGCAAATGTACAAGAGTAAGTTAAAATAGACTTCGTTACTGTTTTACAGTTCCAATTGAAAAAGCGCCAACAAAAATATTCATTCTAATCCCAAATAAGAATTGTTATTTATAGTCTAGCAAAGTGAAATACAGCAATAATTCAAAAAGAGTAAAGAAATATTGTGAAAGCAGTTTCTTCTAGAGCTATAAAATTTGGAAATCTTGAAAAGTGTTGAAAAAAGCCCCTTTAGGTTTTTAAACTTATTTCTAGTTTTTCACGAGTAGTCGCCCCTAAACGACTTATAATAATATCTGAGTCTCATAAATACTATTGAAATGAAATATTTTATTGATAAGAATATTTTATATAGATAATTAATCTCTTTAATATTTGAAAAAAGAACTGAATTTCAATGTTACTAGTAGTTATGTGAACAGTAGACCTCACGCCCAAGAATGAGGGTGCTTGCACATAGAAACATACTCTATGCACTCAATGATAATCGCCATCACAAATTTAAACACAGCCATCAGACCTAACCCTTGATTTAATTCGCGTATTCTATTTCATGTCTGTTTTACACAAAAGGTCACTGTATCACAAGAACGTATTTGCTAGACAGCTGATTGCTCAAATTCGATTTCTGATGAATGTGTTTGTAAAACAATATTAATTAAATTTGTATATCATTTACTTAGTTATCACTTGTTATACTTAATTGAAATATTATTAAAAATTATTTTTTTCTCAAACAAATATTTTATTCTTATGAATGATAACTATTCATATGAATAAGGCTCAATCATTTGAATAAGGGGGCTCGAGGGCTATCGCTGATTCCATTTGCATGTGGTGGAGAAGCTCATTTTTTAAATCATATGTTCCTATAGAAGAAGGCCTAAGAGCCTTACTTTTTTCCTTTTAAATCTCCTTTAAATGCAAGCAAATTTCGAAAATCTTCAAACACACATCGCTGGGCATTACTTAAAGGAATATCCATGCAAAATTTCATTGAATTTAAACGTAATTGCGTTAAAAACAAACAGACAGACAAATGCAAAACGGTCAACTTGAAACAGAGACCTCTCTTGCTCGTTCAACTAACTTATCTTATACGCAATGCCTGGAAATAATCTACAAAAAAATTCGGAATGAACAATTTGAAGAATAAACTGTAACCACTTAGATATGCCATCATCTGTGCCATATATGTAAAGGGCTGCGTAGCTCAGGTAAAATGAAATGATTGATTATCTCACAATAAAATATAATATTATTTTATTACATTGACTTCAATACAAGTTATAAATAAGGGGATTGGCAACTCGCTTAGCATAACTGAATATTTAAAATGTTAGAGCAAGATTGAGCAAGATAGATGTTGATTAGTTATGGGGTTGGCCTATTATTTAGCTCATGAATGAAATTGTAAAATCAATTAAAGGTCTTACCTTTTGTGATGGGATGCCATGCAAGATGGAAGCTCCTGTTCCATCATGCATCCATCAACACAAGACACCAACTCACTGCTCACTACTCCACTACTCACTCATCTACTGACCCTACAAGTAACTTGAATATATTAGAAACATAAATGCTATGAGCATCTCAATGTCAAACACAAATGAATTCATGTATGGCATTGAAATACCTCTGACCTAATCAACATCTATTGCCTCCTCAATGTCACAACGTGTTTTAAAATAAAACATTCTACTGAAAATAATCCTTGAATCAGATTTGAGAAATAAACTTATACCACACAAACTTCAACGTTAAAACCAATGGTGACAAAACTATGTTTGATTATCATTTTATTTCTTTACTAGCGGTTCACCTGTGCGTTGCAACAGTATTTTAGTTATAATAGTGCTACCTGGTGAATTCCCAAAAGCCTAGCACAAACCGCACCTTCCTAAAATGTTAATTTTTGTTTGGATAAATTGAAATTAGAAATTTTTTTCACCAAAGAAATACATCAATTTCCTACATGACTGTAATGCTCCGACTGTACAAGTCTGCAGACAGCGTAAATAACGCCGCTAAGGGCTCACCATATGATTACTATCATACTATCAAACTGTTGATTTCTATCAGCTGTTCCTTCTTTCGTTCAGCTCTTCCGGATTGCTTTCTCCTTTTTGTGTCCTTCAGCGAGACTTTTGAACTCCCAAACTTCACAGGAACCATCTCGGGACTATTCTACATTATGCCTGAAAATTTTATAAAAATCGGTTCAGCAGTTTTGGAATTTACTGGGAACATACATATATACATTCTTATGTGGTAATAAAACTTAGAAGAAATGCATCCAAAATCGCACAATACTTGGTTTTTAAACGTTTATTATTCTGTTAAAAAAAGTTAATTTAGTTTTTTATAGCTAAAGACATTCTCAATAAAGTTTTCAATACTGTTAAATAACTTAAATCCCGATCGATGCTCTCGTTTTTCAGGAGAAGGCCGCGTAAAATGCCTTCGGGCCGTGACAGACAGACAGACAGAAATTGAGATAAGACATGTTTCGGCTTCTTTAAAGTATAAAACGTAAAAATAACCAAAAAATAGATAATTCTGATAAATGTACAGACAAAACTCTAATTTTATTTATATAGATATTTGTTTAGGTTTCATTTCGTGTGAGTGAGATCTGTTTACTTATTTATTATTCTTTTTATTTACAGCAAAAATCGGCCTATTCTACTTTATATTCTACATATGCCTGGCTGCCTTATTCCTTTTTCTGCTATGGGTGTTCCATTTCACATTAGACCCAAGGATACCCAAGTGGAAATTGGATGAATCTCTAATCGGAACAAATCCAGGTAAGTCAATTCTAGAAAGATTACAAAACATTATTAACAAGAATTTCAATGCATTCATTTTCATTTCTTATGTAAGCAACAAATTTAAACAGCATTCTTGTTTATTTCTTCAATCCAAAATCAGTCAAAATGTTGAAATTTACCCAAATAACTCATTTTTTAATCAATATATTCTTCTCATGCATCCTGAAAGAGCGATAATGCGTAGGAAAAAATCAATGAAAATATGACAAGACATCATATGTAAAAACAAATGATATCAAACAAAATCTTGACATACACGATTATAATACAAGAAGCAGAAGCCGAGGAGATTATCACTGGGCAGTCACAATAGTAGCTTATTCAAACAAAAACCTAGTTATATTGGTAGGAAACTCTTCAACAAGCTACCGCAGTTTATAAGAGTCTTGAAAATATAGAAATAATTGAAAAACAATAAATTGAAAAAATATTTAGTTGATAAAGCTTTTTATAGTGTACAAGAGTTCCTTTCATATAAAAATTAAGCCTCGCCTCAACTAATTGATATCGTAATTATGGTATCTAGTGTATAATTGTTTTTTTTTTTTTTGAGGATGAAGCCCACATAGGTCTGAGACCTGTGCGTGGGTAATGAGTTGGATGATGGTGATTGATGAGTTGGACCTACAGTTTTAGGTGGGCTCCGAACCACCGGAGGTTTTTGATCTGAATTGTCTTACACTCCTTGACTGCAGTCTCCAAGACGTAATCTACAAAAAAATCATTGAGTTTTAACAACTTGGGTTTTTCTGTACTTCTGGTCTGAACCGAACAAAAACAATTAATTCATTTGTTAAATATTATGTATTTGTACAGATTGGCATACAATTATTTACATATTTATAATTCATATTTATAATTCAAGGTCCTATAAACGCTTTGAAGGGAAAATATAGTGCAGTATAATATTTACATACATTTCGAAGCATTAAGCAAACTATTGTATTACTGTATAGTATACTGTAATACCATAAAATAGATCAATGCTACAATCTTTAGCATTACATTTCTAGAACAAAGACTTTATATTAGGTAAATACAACTTATAGCATTACTATGTTACCGTGTGATTTCTATAGTTGTATCGTATTTAATACCATTTATTATAATAATTTCTGTTCTCTGATGTAAAATCACTTCCTGGTGGTTCGGAGCCCACCTAAAACTGTAGGTCCAACTCATCAATCACCATCATCCAATTCATTACCCACGCACAGGTCTCAGACCTATGTGGGCTTCATCCTCTGAAAGAAAATATTTTACTACGATCAATGCAATACAAAGGGCATTTTTATTATTTATTGGGCCATCATTCATATTAAAACCAAAATATTTTGTTCAAATTTGCATGAAATCTTATACGTGTCTGTGGGTGTAAGTATGTGATTTAAGTAGTATCAAATTACATAAGACATGACTAAGAAGCTTATTGGCTTATGACTGTAGCTGATAGATTTAAAGTTGAGAATAGTAAGGTTGTATTGCATGCTTACTGACTAAATTCTCAGGAAAACAAATTTTTGTCCATAATCC
Source organism: Conomelus anceps (assembly GCA_948455865.1). NCBI lineage: Eukaryota > Metazoa > Arthropoda > Insecta > Hemiptera > Delphacidae > Conomelus > Conomelus anceps. The sequence continues at coordinate 24,974,220 of OX418218.1, read as the reverse complement.
ATATTGCATACTTATTAACATCCTTCTCTGGAAAACAAATGTTTGTCCATGTTCCTCTTCTGTGAAAGTATCATTATTAGAAAAAACACTTAGCAATATGCGTAATAAACGGTTTGTTAAAATTGTGTTTAAAATGTTGTAAACACTTTCTTCACTCAGTAACTGCAGGCATTTATTTGATAATTCATTCTAGGATATTCAGGCCATTGTGATCATACAAGATTAATCTCAGGGAACTCTAAGATTTTGGGACATTGAATGAAAATTCTTCTAAAAACATTGAAGATGGTTGTGAGAAGCATTTATTGGAAAAATCTTTCTACTTTGTGTTCTGTTTAGGTTCTTTGATTTATTCCATCTTGTTTGGAATGAATCTTTTAACTATTGGAATAAACTATTAACATGACTTTCAAATACAAACTAAACCATGTGTACCATATGGAATTTATAGTCATTAAATATTGAATTTTTCATTATTATTAGTTTTTTAAAATAATTGGTAGTATATTAATGAACTACGAATACTTTTTGGAAAAATTCTTTCTGTCACTGTATTTTATTTCAGTATTGTGTCTGATTTATTATGAAATATGATGAACAAAGTAGGCTTTTTATTGGTAAGATGTACGTAATGTGTAGCAAATCTTGTTCCATAACGAGTTTTATTTAGCTTGATGTTTTTATTTCACATCATTAAACAAACATACTATTTTTTTTTCATTTATTTATTTAATTCCATCAAATACATACAATAATTTCATCATGCAATGCAAAAAAATTACCCCTCTAGCTACAAGCTATTCGAGGGGCATGTATTTATTTAAATGTATATTACAATGCAATGAAAATTTTAGTAATGATCCCATTAATTTTACATACAAAGATAGATACATTTATTTTTATTTTGGGGTCTTCCTCTACTTATATATATTTTTATTGTTCATCTTATGAGGGACATTGTGATTATATACTATACTGTCTTAATACATTGAACAAACAAACTAAAAAAATATAAAATCTATCACTACTCTAGAATGTGAAACTATTGAAATTCTGTTATGTATAGGAGGATGAAACAACAATAATTGAATACAATATGCTGGCTTGATTTTTAAAGCATATTTTCTTTTCTTTGAATATTTTGTTCAATATTCTGCTGAAGCTCTATAATAATTATAATAAATTATATTTTGGTCTATCATAAATAACCGAATAATTTGAAACATAACCGGAAGTAACTATTACCTATAAATTACTTTATTCCTTATGAATAAGCTATACGTATTTCTTCAGCAGTTTGGAATGAGTTAAATGTGTGTAAAAATCAAATTATTGTAACATTCAAGATAGTTCGAATTTAAGACTATAATGTAATCAATATTCAAAATAGTTTGTTATTGCAGGTCTTGGATTCCGACCCATGCCAGAATCAGATAATGCCCTCAGCTCTCTAATCTGGTACAAAGGAACTAAAAAGGAAGACTTCGCCTATTGGACCAACAGCCTAGAAAAATTTCTTGATCGTAAGTATCAATTTAATAAGAAATGATAGTGGCTCTTAATTTGATATGAATATTCCAGAAAGAAGGGTTTGCCATTGATTGGAAAGTAGAATTGGGGATTCACAAAATTCAATAGACAGACCGCATATTGGATTGTAGAGTTGGGAGGTAAAATTTGCTGTCTATTCCATAGCGTATTCTCATATACTGTATATTAAAACGGCCAATTATTTTCAAGGTCGTTAATTTTTTACGTGACCTAAGTTTCTGCATTTAGTGTGACCTGGATGTGACAAAATTGTGATGAAAGAACTCAAGTTCACCATAAATAAGTATTCGTTACTCTTTGAGTCATAATGACACTGAAACCGCAACCAAAGAGAATTCTAGTTATCATAGTTATAGTTATAGATACTAAAGACAGCTATAGTAGAGCATTGTCTTTGCCTCTACCTTCCAGTTCAACAGTAGTCATGCTGATTTATTTCAACTTCGCTCTAGTTATTTTATTCAATAGACATCACTGCTTGCATAAAATGACTATACTACATTCGATAAAGTTGAACATGTGTGTTCATTATTGTTATTACCTATTGGTTTCTCAAAGCCTATATTAGAGATACATCTCTTAACATATATTCATTATTATAGAGCACTTTCTTAGAGCGATCTAGACTTGCTCCACTAGAAAAGAGTGCCACACGAGAGATGGTCTAGGATCTAGATACTAGGTTTCTATACCAGATAACTCTTTATTCTGTTTGGATCAGTCTTTAAACTTGGCTGGCCCCAAGTTTAGTAGTGGACCTTCAAAATAAGTGGATATAAAACTGGGAACCGTCTTGTAGGCCTAGGCCTTTATTAAGATGTTGTGCCATGTACATAGTTACTTTATTGCACTAGTGAGAAAAGAGATGACCTTAATGGAATATTAAAACTCATATATTAATTTCTTAATTTCCTGGATATTGTTTTCAAAATTTGTATTATTTGTTTTTCTTGGTTGGAAATAAAAATTAATTATTCATATCTCTGCAGAATAGATGACAGGCACTGAACAGGTGTGAGAATCTTTAGTAAATTTAAAGTTTACTTGATTTATCCCATCTATCATGTTATATAATTATGTTTGTTCACACAAAATATCTGTTTATTAATGCACTTGGAAGGCTGCAATTATGTGGTTAAGGACGTGCAGAGTATGATAAAATCTTCGATTCTTCTGAGAATATTTTCAGATTAACGTCTTCTGCTAAAATAATAATTGTTAGATATATGGTCGTTGGAAATCCAGTATTCAGTTTCTATTTATGAAATTTTGTGAAGCTGATAATTATAATTATGTTTGAGTCTAAATTCACACAATTTTATATGTGAGACAACTCACTTTAAATGTTACCTCTAAATGGTGATTATTATGTAGATTTCTGATTGATGTTGTGGAACTCCATAATAAAAGTAAACAAGGTGAATAGTTGTCAATTTCACGAATTAAAATTTGTCAAATACGTGGAATTGACAACAATTATCCTTGTTCAGTTTTAATTTATTATATTTTCCTGCAGAGAGAATTGATATGATTTGAATATACAGTTAATAAAATGATTTAATATTTGGAAGGTATCATCACCCAAATGTAGACTCTGGTGCTGAGCGGTATGATGAGTCATACATTCTTCCACTGCTCATACTTTCAGGGTCAGCGGGCGTGTCTCATCACCGTGCTTCGGGACTTGACACCAGACACTGAGATAGAGAAGATTCTGCTCTCTGCCGGAAATTGGAAAGAGTCGCCACTTATGTGGAATATGTCTTGCTGAAGAAAACAGAAGGTTGCTTTGATAATTAAGAGGGAATAGTGGATGAATTGGAGAATAGAGACTTGGAGATAAGAAGTGCACCCCAGTGTGAAGTAATGCAATAGCGGTTCCACATTGGAGATATTGTAGGTTAGACGTGGGTTTTTTAGTGTGGTTGTTCTGATAACAATCCCACTCTACCAGGCAGATTCCAAATTTGCCTAGTGCCTTATAAAGGTTTTTCCTATCTCACAAAAAATCAAAATCATTGCGATTTTGTACTGGATAATTTATATGATATTCCACCCTAGCTTTATACATTATGGAATTTATTTTCTAGCTTACAGAAAACCTGGTTTGAATCCTGGTAGAGGACAGAATATTTTCAACTGCGACTATGATCATCCACCAGGCAGAGGCAAAGTTTGCAATATTGATGCCAGGTCGTGGGCGCCGTGCACCTCAGAGAACAATTACAACTATCACGTGCAGAGTCCGTGCATTTTCATCAAACTGAATAAGGTGTGCAAATATGTGATTCATTTAACCTTTTGTAAAATTGAAATTAGTATGGGAATAATGCCATTTCGATATCTCAACAACTTGGGTTTATGCTGAATATTTTCAAAGACATTCATATCAATAATGTGTGCTCATATGTCTTAGTGAAAGACAAAATTCACTAACAGGATTAGAAATACCAGATATCAACGGACAGAAGGACCAAAAACTCGAATCTAGATTTTATAAATGAATACTTGGAAGAAAGCAATGTGTCATATAAAGTAAAAATGCAATGAAGTTTTAAGAAAATTAGTGAGCGCTACAATTTATTGATTTTATTAGTCATTGGAACTATTATTATCATATACCTATATGATGAAATAAAAGTTAAAAAATAACCATTAATTCTAATTTAATATCCAGCAATTTTACTTTATAATTTCGTTTGTACATATTCATCAACCTAGAAAATTTTTTACTTTTTTTACGTAGCTGGTCGATGAGTTATACTCAGTGATTACACATTGATTCATATTATGGTAGACTAGTGAATAGGAATTTTTTTTGAGGATAAGCCCACATAGGTCTGAGACCTGTGCGTGGGTAATGAGTTGGATGATGGTGATTGATGAGTTGAACCAACAGTTTTAGGTGGGCTCCGAACCACCGGAAAGTGATTTTACAGCAGAGAACAGAGTCTTTTTTGCTGGCTAATCCAATCGGCTACCCTTACAAAGATGGCCCAGGAGTCTCGTAGCTTATCTCTGATTGAACAGATACCTGCTACGGCTTTCGACTATCACTTCCCAATTCAATTTATTCCATTCATGTACAAGTATATGAATCCATAAACTGACTCGGACTCATCACGCATTTTGATTTCTACGTCAATGTTTGAAATGTTCTGTAGAAGACAGTGCTTGTTGGTGTATTGTTGGAATTGATAAGCAGGCAATCCATTATTTATTAGTTGATATACTCATAAGTATTATTACGTAATGCGTGTAGGTGATCACTTTTTTATTTATAGACTTGTAATAATTGGAATTGAAAATGTATTAAAACATTAACTAGCAACGCCATTGTTCCCCATTAACGTTGTCCTAATGTTCCTCTAATCCTTATTATAATGTACTCAGGCGTTTTACATATCGGCCTTGTAGTATTCCTCTTTTGCGCTTGTACATCATTACATTAAATGTTATCTTGACTGCTTCCATAGACTGTTGCTTCCTCCATTCCTTGTTGAAAATTTTGTATCAATTAGGTAATATGTTGGCCACTCTGTTGTAGGCTAATCGTCAGTTACCTGAATTCCTAGTTAAACATTTGAAACGCTATGCTATCAATTTGTAAATTATTCAGCCTTCACTTACCATATCTTCAAAGTTCAGAACAGTGCGATGCCCTACGGCTCTGCCTTGTAAATGAATAATAATGAAAACTTTCTTTCTAGATCTATGGATGGGTACCAGAATACTACAATGACACCTCGAATCTGCCAGAAGGAATGCCAGACTCTTTGAAAACGACGATCCAAGAGAAAGCGAATAATAGCATATCATCTGTGAGTAAAATCACCTTTAACTGGTTCTTTTAATGCTATCGAAGTCAAGGTATTAGAAAAATTAAATGATATTTCTCGAAGAGCAGTTTATGAAATCAATTATTGATAACCATTAATGGCACTCGCACTTGAACTTTTTAACTTTAAAATTCAAATTCAAATTTGGCGCAGTTGGTTGGGGCGTCGCAACTTCAGCTTGCTGTCGTCCAAGTGGTCGTGGGTTCGAATCCCGCTCCACCGTCAGGCATTTATATGTAATCATTCACCTCATTACCCACGCACAAGTCACGGACTCATGTGGGCATCATCAGCAATAAAAAAAAAAAAAAAATTCCAAAAAGTCAAATTACGTTTTAATCAATTTTTATCTTTATTGTGTTTGAATTGCTAGATAAAATCTGTTTAAATTGAACAACACGAAGCCGCATTGCATAGATATACAGTAGTTTATTTAAGTTATAGCCTGGAGTTTCGTTTCATTTTCTAAACTCCTTTCCTAATAATATAACTGATTTTATTAGCTTTGCTCATAATACTGAGTTGTAAATAATTGGTGCTACTTGAAAATTGAGAAATTTACATCGTGAATGCAGGGCCTTTAATTAATTATGATTGAATTAGTAAATTTAAAAATTTAATTTATGAATTCAGCAAAGAGGTTTTTGACTGTTTAACAAAAACATTTTCTTTAGATTAAAATTTTAGGTAAAGCCTGCTCAATGAAATATTTTAAATAGCTGCAGTATTTTAACTGTACAAAGGTAGCATGATAATTAGTCTTTTAATTGGGCCATATTTATAGTATTTTTTGCTAACGTGCAACAGGAAATTCATAGAAATTAATTTTATTCTATTTTTGAATTATCAATGAAACCTGAAATTAATGACAATTATTCCAGCAAATAATATTTTTCGTACAGTATAATTCACATAATTCTATTCTAAAGCTGAAAGCGATTTTCTCACAGCATGATATCAACTGAAATGTTTTGTGTAACTTTATTTAAATTTATAATTTTTGATAATGAGAGTTTTGAAGTAATACTGTTATAGATATTTGAATCGTATTCCGCTCATCATGTATAAAAAAAAAACTACACAATCTTTGAAAAATATAACATTTATTTCAAATCATCTATCTACTAGGAAATCAGTTATCATTTAGTAAATCATATCCACTATATTGGAAAAAGATCAAGGCAGATTAGTGTGCTGTGAAGTGTGAAGCATACATTTTTTCTTTTCACACACTCTCATGATGAGTGAGGACATGTGATAATCATGCTCTGGTATTCTTCAATTGAAATAGGCGGGCCGCTTAGCGCAGTTGGTTGGGGCGTCGCAACTTCAGCTTACTGTCGTTTAAGCGGTCGTGGGTTCGAATCCCGCTCCACCGTCAGGCATTTATGTGTAATCATTCACCTCATTACCCACGCTCAAGCCTCGGACTCATGTGGGCATCATCAGCAATAAAAAAAGATGTCATTTTCAGTTGAAATGGAGAGGAAAAACTATGGAGGATCTCGCAGGTAGAAACTATCCTGCGCAAGAAAATTTATGAAGGCTGCCTTATCGACAACAGACATCAAGTAATTTGGGCAAGAGGAATTGAAATTAATGAATTAGTTAATTGCCAATTTCATGACCAATTAATTTTACACTGTATGAAGTGCAAAATCTGCCAAGTCCAAGTGCAAAAGCTGTTCCACACTGGACATATTGCAGGATAGAGGTGTTTTTTTTTTTCAATATGGTTGTTGAGATAATAATCAGCGCTACCAGCCAGATCCAGATTTGCCTGGACCTTTTTTTTTTCTTGAGAAAAACTAGAACACAAATCAGAATACATTCTAAAAATCATTGTATTATGTCAATACAAATTATGATTTTATATTTTCCTGCTTCTGTTCCAGTTAAATACAGTTTGGGTGTCCTGCGAAGGAGAAAATCCTGCTGATGTGGAATTTATTGGTGAAATCGATTATCTACCTCAGCAAGGATTCCCTGGCTATTTCTTCCCATTTGAAAATTCCGAAGGATACCTCAGCCCTCTAGTGGCAGTACATTTCAAATCACCAAGAAGTGAGTATTATCTTTGATAAGTATCAAGAAAAATTAGTATAAAAGTCGATCATTCTCCCTCGGTGCTTGGTCTTTCTTGGTCATTTTTCCTCGGTCTCTAAATGTGAGCGCAATAGACAAACTCCCTGAACGCCAGTGTCCATCTGGCTCTCTACGGAACTAACACCTTATAAATTTAATACTGTACATTATGAACATGAGTAATATGTGATGCACAATTTCTTCATTGGCTTTGTCTATCTCAGGAAATAAAATATCCACCATTTCCATTTATTTTGTTTACAGCTCTTAATTCACGGCCATTCACATCTCCTAAATGTATTTATTTATCCATTACTATTGAATTCAATATTATTTATCATCGAACATAATTAACAGACTACATTATAATAATTATAATAATACGAAGAAGAAAGAAAGAAGAACATGAGTGAAAAAATGAAAGCAGCCTGGAAACTCCGCAAGAAGAACCAAAGTGCTTAACGTGATCCCAAAGGGTCCTATACGTGGACGATAATAATAATAATAATAATAATAATAACAAAAACCACTCCCGTGTTTCGGAGGACACTTTAAGCCCGTCGGTCGCGGCTGCCTAAAAACAGTCTTTAAGTCAAGTCAAATGCCCTGAACTGCGTTAACCTTATTACTCTGACAACAAACCTGAGCCAGGTCATACAATATTATTATTATTTTAGTTATTTATAATAATAATAAAGGGGTGATTTCTACATTGGTATTGCGCATTTCAGGGAACAAAAAAGGTTACCAACCTTTAGAGTAGAACTGCATGTAGATGGTTTATGTACAGTAGGGAAATAAGGTGAGATATTTGTCTGTTGTATAAGATTTAAAAGTATAGTTGTAAGAGGGTCTTATAAGATCTTGGTGGTACAGTTTATTTAACGAAAACTGCAATCATTGTTTCAATGCTTCCTTTCTTGTAATTTCAGCCTTATTATTCTTTTATTTTTCCAGTTAGCTTTTAAATATTGTTTTTCATCTAATTCCTATTCAATCAACCAACTTTTTTCATTCGCAACTCATTCGATCTTCATCTTCTCACAACTTATCTTTTTGCTGTAAAACTCAATTTTATTCAACTTTTATACTGTTACTAGCATGTTGATTTGTTGGTTAACGGGCTAACTTTTTTAAAACTATAATTTATTGCTATTAAAAGTCAGTGCCAATCTGTCTTTAGCTGTTCTCTTATTCCAAAGATTGTTGCTATTGGTTCAAGTGATGTTTCTATTTTTAAACTTTCAATCTTTCTCAAAAGATGGAGGTTTTTTGAAAAAAAAACTCAAGCTTTGAAACCCCGCTTATGGCTACCACGTTCAACGCTGATTCGTTAGCTGAAAGTTCTCACGAAGTGACTTAAAAGTGGATTCCTTGTTTTTTATGTTTAATTTCTTAATGAATGTGATAAATACCCTTATCTCTAAATTAATTCTAAGGGAATGAAGGCGAATTCGTTGAGTGTTGATAATTTTTTATTACTCAATTAAAGAGATGTTTTTCTCAATGAAGGATACCAATTCTGGTATAGATTGATCATATGATTTTGTCTGGGAATAATATTGTAATATTTCAATAAACTAATAATAATTATCACTATAGGAATAAAATTGAAAATTATGTGGACTAGTGAATGAAAAAAATTTTTGTTTATTTTCACTGAAAGTGATGGGGCAATTGTCACTCCTCTAATTGTCGCTACGGAATAAATGGAACTGAAGCACGTGCATACGGAACAATTAGTAGGCCTATGGTACTTGAGCATTTCCACGAAAAGCAACCTGAAATATTCTTATTATCTTGTTTTTACTTGTAGTTACGTACTTGACAAGCCTATTAAAATCTCTACTAGTCTAATTATTAAACAAATTAAAATTGGTCTGAATCTGTCAGGGGGTAAGCGCACCTCCCTGCCCCCCCCCCTGACAACGCCTGTTTACTATACCTATATTATAGTTGTGCAAGAACATAATTACGTCATTACTCTAGACCCCGTTTCAACTCTGTTTCGTTTAGTGCTCTCTACCCGTGGAACATATCTAGAACGCTGAACGAGGTATTAATATACTTGAGATTTATGAATTAACTAAACCAGTTAACTCTTGTTTGGTGGTGAGGGTGGACTATTAAGCATAGTGCTTTGGCTTGGTATACTTACATAAAACTGTAGGCTCGTTGTGGAAAGCTATCACAAACTATCTCACTCCTCGTTTGTGTAGTACGCTCTTTGAACTGCAACAAAATGTTGAGGCCTGAAGAGTCACTTACAGTCGTCATCGGCTATGGTACTATATACATACATAGTTTAACTCTTTCCCCTTGAACGTAATGCATGCTTCAAGGTGCTCATTAGTTTCTATGAAAACAAAATTAAAAGTTATCATCTTTTGTATTCTATTTCTAATTATGTATTTCATTTTTTAGCTGGTGTGCTAATCAATGTGGAATGCAAAGCTTGGGCGAAAAATATCATTCACGACAGAAAAGAGAAGCTGGGTACAGTGCACTTTGAGTTGATGATCGATTAGATTTGCAGTTGTTCTGCTTTCTCGGAGTACCTGATGAGTTTTTGATCTAATCTATCTGTATTTGACGGGCGAATTACAAAATTTCGAAAACATAAAATTATTTGGTTAAATGGAATTTAGAATATGTTACAAATTCTATGATTACTTTATTTTTTATCATTAGTGCTTTTTAATTTGATGATTTTCATATGGAATGGTAGCTCGTTGAATAATGGAAGTAATCTGGTATCGATTCAGAGATGTTATTCTTCTACATTCATAGACTAATTACGACTCACAGTTTAATACCAAATTGCATCATATACATCATGCATGAAGGAAAATAGATATCGAAAAATATAATCAATTATTCACATCACAATTTCGAATTTGAGAGATAAGGTATACAGTACATTTCTAGCAATTAATTCCTAATGATATAAAATAGTTAAGCCATAATTAATATATGCGAACCAATGTTCTATTTTTACATATTGATATTTTCATATTAACAATTTTATTAGTACGATATTATATTTGGTACACTACAATATATTCTATATTTTAATAGAAAAATGTATGCCACTGCCATTTGTCACACTTGTCAATTATAAGAGTATTTTTGACCATTTTATCATGTAATCATATTGATGAAATCAAAATTCTGTAGTTATCGATGCTTTTGCTCATTTATAGATATTAGCTCTGTTCTGATTGGAAATGTAATAACTATTACTTTTAAGGATGTGATAACCCTTCTTGTAAATTGATGTAAATTATTGTAAAATATCTACAAACTATTCCAAATTATATTGTTGCTTTAATACTTTTTGGAGCTCATATAGAAATGCTACTTATTTTTTTCAAATGGAATACTTTTGTTCAGTCTTCTCTCCATCTATAAGAGAACAGGAAAAGGAACAAACTTTGAACACCGATCAAGTATGATAGATATTAAGATACAACATTCTCACAGTTTTTCATTTCATTTTTTTAAATATATGCCTGTTGTATAGAATGTTTAAGCTTCCATAAAGAATACTCACATAACTAGTATTTACATAATTTCATTATTTTCCCATTAAAGTATTATTAATTTATGTTTTCTTGATTCAGACTTTTAAAGTTGTATAAAATTTAATTAATGCATTGTCTTTAAAAATAATATTTCAATGAATTTCTTTTGTTGTTATCGTTTTTTGTGCTTGGGATTGAATGAAAACTGTTTTATTAGTTACTTGTAAGATTAGAAATTAATTTTATCAAAATAAGATCTGTGTGAACATTTTTGAATAGTGAAGACCTTTAGTTTTAGTTTTATCTGAATGTATTTTATTTTTGTGATATAAATTCGGGACACCAAATTGAGATTAATTGTAATGGTGCTTCCTATCAGAGGTTTTGTTTATCTTATGCATTATTCTAGATCAATAATGTTTTTCTATAATTAAACATGAGTGAGTTAGTAGTTGATGAGTTCATGTTGCACCTTTAAACACTCCTAAAACAAAACAAAATATCAATATGCTTTGACTATTTTGGAATATAAATTCCTTGAATTTAGAGCATTCTTTATTCATAAGTAAGTAAAAGCCTTACATAGTGTCAACTTACATATTTTTGGGAATGAATACTATGTAGGCTAGACATAAGATTGATGAAGAAATAACAGTACTTGGGTCAGCAGTTTCGTAGGCAGGAACAGGAAATCACTAGACCACGGTGGTTAATGATAATGTAGTATTTCAGATCACTAATTAAAAACTCAAAGTTACCACTTTAAAAATAAAATGTTATCCAAGACAGTACAAAGAAAGTTGATCTACATTGAATTCATTTATCTTTCACCGAAAATGGGGTTAAGCAAGTCTTGACGTGAAGGAACCCTGGTTGCCTGCATAGATTTTGATAACGATGTAATATTTTTTTGTAAACTTCATGACTCAATCCTAATGACATTTTTTCAATTGCTTAAGTTTGAATGCTTGGGAGTTTTGGAGTCAGTTTCCTTCTTTTATTTCAGATGAATTAATTATGAATCCTACATAAGCTTGTGCATAGGTAGTTAGGTCAATTTGCGATGAAAAGCTAGGAATCGAACCAGACAAGAACAACACTCAATTGGCAGTTAACATACTGCAGCGGTTGCCATCAAGTGTTGTCCTATGTTTAAATTTAACAAATTTTAGATCATTGAGAACCAACATTTTAATTTCATTTGAAACTTTTGTTTTAATAATAATATCCTCAGTTTTAGAAAATTCAAGCCTTTTTATAGGACGACAATAACTGCATCTGACCACACAGTTGAGGAAACCAATTGTGAGCAGCATGCTACTTTAAAAAAATCAGTCACCGCCAGGAATCAAACCTTAGACCTCCTAATTGACGATCAGGCATTCCAACCACTAGACCACAATAGCCACTCTGCATAGCAGCCTTCATTTTAGACTTGGCCATATCGCTGCTATGCAGAGGGATTACTGTGGTCTAGTGGTAGGTCCGTGGTTCGATTCCCGGCGGTGACTGAATGTTAATGTGCTTATCGATTTCCATCAGCTGCTCAATGCAGTTGTTAATGTTTGCCATTACGGAAATCTTCAGTATAAGTGATGACACTGAGGAATTCTGAAGTAATAAATTATGAACCTATTAGGCTACAACAAAAGCAAACTCACAAAATTAATTTCAGATCTGAACACAAATTGTGATTTTCAAATAATTATGTAAACTTTATTGTATACTGTAATCCACTCCTTTCGAAGATATAATAGGTATATGTGTGTTTACAGAATCACTCATTCTTGAGTTTTCAGAAACCGTGAGGTGTTTGTTCTGGATATTTAAACTCATGCCGACAATTTTTATTGAAATGTATTTGTGAACAATAGACTTACATCTACCCGTAGCTGAACAATAGCAAATACTGAAAATAAAACTCATGAGTCTATGAGTTGAATTCAAAATGAAAAGCCAACTATAGCCTATTTATTATGCATAAAATTTCTTTCTACCACTACGATAACGCTACCAAGATTGTGGTAGTGGGCAATTTGATATAGGGGGTTTGTTTGCCTCAACTTCGCCCACAGCACTAATTTACTGTAAGGTGCGAAAATAAAGACAGTTATCTACTACTGATTAGACGAAAAGAAATCAACTCTTGTAGCTTGTACTAGATCTGTACACTTTTTGTTTTTGCAACTGAAGCAGATAGATGACTAGTGACAGTATGATGTGATGTAGCTGTAGATGCGATGAGTGTAGAATTCCAAACTTTTCCGTTGCCACCTACGCTCTTCTGACTGCAGACATCCTGCTATTATTTAACAATTAATTGGATGCGAAGATTGAGCTGCGCCTTAAGTCATTCAGTAGTGTTTCTGTGGCCGCCACTCACAATGTCGGTCTGGCTTGTTTTGTCTCTAGCTCAGTTCTTCCACTTGATTGTCACCTCAAAAGCTGCTATTGCTCCTGCCAAAGCTGTTTCTCTTGATGAATCAATAAGTACGGTATCAAATTCAACTGATCTTAATTTTTTTAACTGTGTATGATAATTATTTTTGCCAAGAAAGTAGAATGATAGCTAGAGTATCCTAGTTTTTGGATTATTTCATACAATTTATTTTTTTATTATTTTGAAACTAATGAATATTAGGCTACTCAATTTGCTGCAACCACATTTAATGTAGAAAACGGTTTCTTACTTATTTTACATCATTTAGTACGTTGATTCATGACGAACTGCGAATGGAATAGTAGATATTTTCAATTGGAGGCACTGATGATGGGCTCCAGTCTAAAAGCATGCTCTGCCTCAAGTAAGAAAGAAATATTAGAATTTCTTATATATTTCAAATATAATAAAAGTGAGTAAAGATAATATATTAAATTGAAATACAGTGTCAGTTTTGATATTAGATTATTTCAAATAATTCTGCATCAAATATCTACATTATTCATTCTACCTCACCAATTCAAAGTAGAGATGTGCATTTATTTGCATGTAAAATTAAAAGACTAATCTTTTTGATTGATTTTAAATATATATATTTAATTAACTAGACGCAGCCTATGACATGTTTATGTTCAATGGCAGAATTAAGATTAATTGCAAAAGCATTTGCCGAATATTGTCTTTGAGCAATGCAACTCTGTAGAACTACTGAATACTGCAAAATAGTATTCACATTCACTGGTGCAAATAGACATTGTGAGAGGTGAGAGTGGATTTTTCTTCTCTCTGAAATTTGCGGAAAAATTAAAACGTGGACTTCGGCAGTTGTAGGTATAGTTTTATATTGTTTGGCTCAGAACCTCCTCACGAAACCAAACTTACCAATCTGCAAAAAAAAACATAAACTCCCACAAAAAAATTTAGTTAGTGCAATTTGCTTCTGCGGTGACTTGATTATTTAGTCAAGTCTGATTTGATTCCATGCATTGTTAAACTTATATTTGATTCCTTGTGCTGATTTTAATTATTTATATAATATTATATTTATATTAATATAATATTTATATTATATATATTATTATATATATATTATATTTATATTATTATTTATAATATTATATTTATATAATATTTTAATTAATTTATTCCCTACTAGAAAATGTATATAGATCTCAAGATGCAATATCATTCACTAATAATAATAATTGAAGTTAAAAATTCTGACTGCTTAAAAAGCAGTATTGTTAAGAAGCAATAACTTACTCCTGTTGCACAGTACTGGTAGACATAGACATGCCTACTGCATGTTTTACAGCTACCTCATCTTATTTTGGCTTATTTACCTTTCATTCATATTTAATTTCATTCCATGAAGCTTTCTTTCCTATTTACAAGACCAATCATTTCATATAAAACAATTGGATGTTATTGAGAATGTTCCACAATGGAAGAGGCCATGTGCATCTTGAAAATCAATCTTTCTTTAAAAAAATATATTTGAACTAGACTAGTCAATAAATTTATTCAGACAAGTCAATATAATTTATTCATTTTCAGTATTATTTTGAATAAATAGGGAAAACTTTTTCGTTCTTGAAATAATTTATTTTCAGAACTAACATGGCAACCTCAGCCTGAAGATAAGAAGACTAATCTTATTTGGTTCAATAAAACTAGTTACGAATCTTGGTCGAACAGCCTTGATAACTACTTGGAAGGTATGTATTCAAGTTTTATTCATGTTATTGCTTTAAAATCATTATTCTTTCAATACTTTTTCAAAACTCAATTTTCACATGCTTACTGAAATAAGCCCAATAAATATTAAAAACAGTAAATGAATTCCGTTACTGTACAAAAATTTAAAAAAAAAAACAATGATGTCTAATCTTGCCATGTTAGCTATACATTTATCAAAAAAATTGAATGATAAAAAAATTAATAGCATGTGCTTATCAATAAACGAATAAATTCCTAGTCTCATGTAAAGTTTTAAAAAGAATGCTGAAGAATAAATGAATGACCAATAAATATTTATTATTATTTATTGTCAATAAAGCTGGATTTATTGGAAAGTATGATTTTCCGTTCTCCAATAATTTACTTTGCACCTTATGCATTATTTTAAAATGTTTATTACTATTAATTTAGAAGTATTTCAATTCTTGAGTGTTATTCTTGTCATTCTCAACTTTAGTTTTAGGTTTTCATTTAGTTAAATGGTCAGCATTATTTATTTCACAGTGAATAAATAGAATAAATAATTTCACAGTGTCTTCTATTAAGTTGACAAACATTTTGTCAGTCTAGATGAGACATTCTAGAAACAAGAAGCCTACACAGTCAAATAAAGGAAATTAAAGCAATTTAGTTGCTCTGCTCATCCACACCACTAAATGTAGGCGGTAACGAAATCTGGAATTGAGTTTTAACAAAAGCTGCTCCAACTACTTCATTCATTCAAATATTCAGATACACAGCTTGTACTGTTCATAAACACATCAGTATGGATCAATTCAATATTTTTCATTTTATCGTATATCGTTTGGTGTAGAGGAGTAATGCGAATGCATTTTTGAGATTATATAATTATATTACATGACTTCTTAAATTTATCACACCGACTGCGAGCACAAAAACAATGCATCCATTATTTGCCATTGATGGTTCTCGCTAATCAGGGGAGGATTCAGACAATTACAGTGAGGGGGAGAGTAATTTCACAATATCAAATAATAGAATAGTTTAGGCGAATTGGTAAATATATTTTTATTTATTTATTTAAAAAACGTCACAGCACATCATAATCTGGGATGTCTCCCATTTGACATGTGATTTGTCAAAGTTCTATTTCTAAAATTAAAATTTAAACACAAAGTACATAAATTGAACAATTGAATTGAAGCTACAGTACAAATTCATCTAATTTAAAATAACACCTTGTGTCAAGACAAATTATCACTTAAGAAACACATATCTACAATGTTCTACATTGTAATATCACCCTCAATCAATTAGTCCACAAAATGAAACGACAGGTGCAGATGTGAAATTATTATAAGAGAAAAAAAATTAGATTTGAAAATCAAGTTATTAAAATTCCGAAACAGCATAGCTGCTACTCTCAATTAATATGTTTCTTACTACTCTAAGGAATGAATCAAGGGATTCAATTTTACGGATAACTATTGGGAGATTATTAAATAAACGCATTCCGGAGTAGGAGAGTGATTTCTCAAAAGTTGCATGCCTATATGAGAAGGAAATGCCAAAAAATAAAATAATATAATTAGCAAATAAGAGTATAGTACTCTACTCACGCAAATAAGAGTAGGGTTTCGAGTATAGTACTCTTGACTATCAAAACAGTGCTGAAATTTATAAAAATTAGTTTTGGCAAACACTAACAACTGAAAAATATATTAGGCCTACATAGGTGGCAAAGTTAGGATTTTAGAACTTTGAAAACTTGGAAACTTAGGAAACTTGTTCTGCATGAGTCTCTGGATCTCAAACCAAATATATAACTCTCAAAATATGCTATTCAGTACTATTCTATCATAGTATTATTGAATAAGAAATAATTGAACAAGATATTGGAACTGCATGCTTATTTATACATGGAGTGCGAGTTGATTATGTGAAGCTAGTTTGGACTCAGATAATGTATACTCTTATTTGCTAATTATATTATTTTATTTTTTATTTTTGCGCCACGAATACTGGAAAGTGTGGCCAAAAGAATTCCTTCATTTCATTTGGAAAATTATTGTGATTGTTTATGGAGGAATAAATTTCATTTCATATTCCTGGAATTTTTCCATTTGCAATGAATAAAATAGTATATACTATCAGGTAAAATTTTAAGTATAATAGTTCTACTCACATATTTCTCCAACCCTACGCAGGAGTTTATTCATTCAATATTAAATTTACAAGAGTATAGACGGGCACTCTATCAAGTACGTCATGGTGCAGCTTACCTTTCATTTGTCTAGGTGAAGGGCACGAGTCACCTCCTGGATAAGCTACTGTCATTGACTGTAATGTAATTAATATAACTATACGGGTACCTAATTTCTAATTAACTGGTATTGCATTTTTTGAACCGGTATGATATTTTACTCAATATTACATCTTTCAGTTTATCGTACACCGTCTATCACTCCGGGTCGACTTGAAAACCTGGTCAAATGCAATCATTCATCACACCCTCAATCAGGAGGAGTTTGTCATGTCAGCATTGATAGCTACTCACCTTGTGTCTCAACCAACTATTTCGGATACAAAAAACTCACACCATGTGTTTTCATTGAAATAGAAAAGGTGATTAAGTTACCGTAAATCTAACTTTAGTTTGGAAATATCCAGTTATTGAATTATTATAAACATTTAACATCTCTCATTTCAGATCATTCGGAGATGGACAGTATGAAGGCCTATTGTTTTGTAATGCCGAACCACATGCTTATTTCAAAGAAAGTTTTACCTGAATAGGTAATTTTCCTTGAAATAGGTGATTTTCTCTTGATTATTTTCAATTTCTTATAGAGTTGATAAAATCAACAACACTGGAGAGTTGTACTCTCTATATCGCTCCAATTACCCAAGCTTCTAAAATGATCAAAACCAAGCTGCAAATATAAGCTTGAGAAACTGAAACTATGCAGCCCACTCAGGCCTACCGAATGCATTGACAATATTCAGGAGATTTTCTTTGAAGTAGTCCTTATAATTATTCTCAATATCTCATCAAGTGCATTTTCTATCTCTTTCAAGTTTAATTAATAAGACACTGCCACCTCCATAGGGACAACTAACTACTATATACGGTAGCCTTTACTTATTCAGTTTTACATGATGATATATGAATTTTTGGGCAGGTTTGTCGGGAAATCATTTTGTGAATATGAAGTAACCTATTATTCTATTTATAGATTAATTTCATACATTATGAAATGCGTGCTGTGATGCTAAAATAAAATAATATAATGATGGATGGAATAGCAAATATTTTCAATTTCCAGAAAATTATTGTATTTAAAGAACCTGCAAGACAAAGGTATTTGTAAATGAGGAACCCTGACAACATTATATAACCTCTTAGATTACCACTGGAGTATGAATTCTATTTAGGAGAACCAGGAAATGGCATCAAAGTCATATTATAATTTATGTGAACATTGAATATTATACTATACAGTGTATCAAATTGAAAACTCATACACTATAATATATATGGTGCCTCATTGCTGAAAAACTGCTCGACACACACAAACACGCGCGCGCGCACACACGCACTACACCAGAACCTACATATGGGTCAGTGAGAAAATGTAGTCTAATTCCTGGAAAACTTTCAAAATACTATCTTAAATGTATTTTCTGGGCGTTGATTCCCTGAGAACATAAACAATGAGTAGAGACTGTACCATGTTCATATTTTTCATGCGAAAATGTAGCTACTTACTTACATAAGCTTACTTACTAGCTTACTTGAAAAAAAGATAAGCTAACTTATTTTTTCATCAAATCAATTGACATTATTGAAATTGAACTTTGCTTTCAGTATTCCATTACAACGTTCTTGAGACACCATAATGATGGGATAACATTTTGTAAACATATATGCTCTATATTGGCCATAAGAAAATGTAGTGCCACTGTGTATACTTTTGTTCTAATATCAAAAATGGCACTTTATTTCTAATTAAATTATGATTTTTACTCACTTATACTGGAGGGATGCATTTCACTTCTAAAGAGAAGCTTCATCAGTCTGCCAATAGGGGTTGTGTTTTGTTGAGGTTAAGATGGGCGGTCATTATGCAATTGAAAATATGCAAATTGCTTGCATTTTGTTTGGTCATTGAGTAAGTTGGTTCTGTCTTGTTTATGGTGTTTGAACATTTCATATTGTTCCAGTGTATTTAGTTTATGATTTTTTTAATGTGTGTAGAATTTCGAAGACTGTTTGGATGGTTTTGTGTGAATGTCCAGTGTTGATTAAGTGATCTGCAAATGTTGAGTCAGTGTTGGAATGTAGTGTTGATGTGATCTTTGTATCTTGCATTGAATGATCTGCCTGTTTGTACTATGTAGTATTTGGGGAATGTGTTATATTTGAGCCTGTTTATTTCTGGTTTGAATTTTTGAATTGTACTATTTGATAGGTGAGATGGTTTTAGTTGAAGCTGGTGTTTCAGGTTGTTTGCTGTTCTTAATGTTGTCTATATCCGGATTTTTGGAAGATGTGTGTTATTTTGTGTGATTTTTGTTGATGAATCTATTTTAGTGTGCATGTTTTGGATTTTTGTTTTTTATTTATTCGATATTTTGTCTATTAGATTTGTCTTGTATCCGTTTAGTTGTGCTAAGTAGCCTATTTAATTGCATTAATTTCTTCTTGGTGTTCAGCTTGTGGCAGTGGAACATTCAAGAGTCTATGGATGAAAGCAGCAAGTTTGTGTTAATGTGGATGGTTAGATGAGTTGTGGATGAGTGTATCTGTGAGAGTTGGTTTCCTGTAGATTTTGAATTTTTTATGTAATTTAGTTTTGTGATAGTGAGGTCTAAGAAGTTTAGGGTGTGATCTATTTCATATACTGCTTTAAATTGTAATTTTTTATGGGTTTTGTACATTTGTGTTAGGAGTTGTTCGCATTGCCTTTGGTTTGCATTGAATGACAATAATGTCATCGACATAGCGGTGCCTGTAAATGATTTTGTGTGTTTTATGTTATTTAATATTTTAGTATTCTCTGTTCTGTAAAAATATTTCTGCTAGGATGCTGGAAATTGGAGATCCCATTGCTGGTTGGGTGTAATATTTGTTATTGTGAGTGAAAAAGTAGTTAGGAGATGCCATGATTTTTAATGTCTCTGTTAGTTATTATTTGGTGTGTTCAGGTGGGTTGTACTATTTCGTCCGGAAAACATCAAAGAATTTAGTAGGCCTATAATATCGCAGTCTTGGAAAAGAGCGAAGCAAACCAGGAAGGCTAATACTTTGTATTGCTATAACAAGAGTTCAAGATATTGGATATTACAATAGGGGTTTTTCAATATTTATTAATTTAGTAATTTTTACAACAATAAATATTAATTTTTAAAAACACATTTTTTGAAAGTAATATAAGTTACAAATGTTCAAGAGTTCTCTTTTGTAAGTGGAAATGGTACTGTATTCTTGCTTTTAAAGGCGGGAAAGAATTAAATCTAACGAAATAAGTTCTTCAAAACAATAGTCCTGAATGCTCAACTAGTAAAGCTTTATTAAGTAACAGGGAATCGAAATTTAAAATAACAGATTATTTCATTTAGTAAAATTTATTCGCAAAAGTTTTGCTCATTTATTATTTTCTTTCTACCGTGAGCCCCTTCCTGCCACGATTGCTCCACTTGCTCCATCAGTAGTTATTCTACTGCACAACATGGTTTTTGTCAGATTTAAGATGTTCTCAAACCAAACTATTCCAGCCTATGTGCTTATGACCCAGATTATTGACAACATTATTTCAACATTTTCCAGGTTCCGCATTGGAAACCAAAATTCTATACAGACATGTCCGAGTTACCGAAAGATATTCCAGATAAGTTGAAGAATTATATCGATGAGAAAACTGTTTATTCGTATGAAGTGAGTATTCCGACTTACCGGTACTTGAATGATCTGCAATAGAGAAATTGTGATATTTTCAAAATAATGAGGCTTCACATTTTGTTTCAGTAAACTTTATCCACAGACTTTGTTTGAATTCTTTTGGAAAGAGTATCTTGAGAAGCTAATATAAATAAAAACTGAATAAACAACAGGCTTCTTCAACAAATATATAGGCTAATGACTTGATCAAAATTATCATAGGCTAATACAAATTTAAAATAATAAACTTATTATGTTTAGTAATATTGTTTTTGCTATCAAAAGTTCCAATTCAGAAGAATTTTTGGAAATTGAGGGGATCTAAAAAATGTGAATTATCCAGCATCAATTCAATTTAAAATCATTCATTGAAATGGTTTTAATTTTATATTGTTGTATGTGGCGTGTATTATAATTTATACAATGAAGCCCTTTACTTTGAAAATCAATATTTTCACAAAGTGAAATATTGTAAGAGAACTGAAAAAATGTATATGGGTGGACAAGTCTGGTGTTTGGAGCTACTGAGAACTAAGACATTTTGTGAACTCTCTTTCATTATTCATCAGGAATATGAAATTAATACTGGAATAAGATTATACAATTTATAAAAGAAGGTAGGCCTATACATACTTGATACTTGAGAGCTTTCCCAGTACTATTTAATGAACTTGTATTATTAATTTATCATTTTCCTTGAATGACTGCAATAAATAAATTTGATGATTCAAGCTGCAAGTAATATTTCGTAGTAACAAGTCTTTATTCACAGAACACACGCCTTTTAGTTTTTAATCAACTAACAATTCAGAGTAATAGCTCTATTGTGACTAATTTATGGCGATTTCACCAAGTAATTCAATTCATGGCGATTTCAATTTGTTAATGGACGTTCAAGCAATTAAAAGTTCAAGTATAGTTGTTGGACAAATATTTTCATCCATTCAATAACATTGAATTCAATTTATTTTATTTCCACAATAAATACAATAAAAAGCAAAACAATTAACGAAATATATTTCCCCGCTTTGGCTATCAATCTATGTGCGGGGAAAGACCTCTGTATCGGTGAGCGTTTCTGCTATGTCAGTCAATACATCTAAGGACGCATGGGTCTACTAATTGGTTACCGGTATCTTCCACTTATTGAAACAACAGATTTAACAGACAGAAAAGTTGCATTAATGATCCTTATTAGAACTGTTTATGAGAATCTGATATTTCTTTAATATCAAGAATATTGAATAGTAGAATGCTTGTTCTTTGTAAAGCTTCCAATTTTTTGCAAAATTTATGAATAATTATCAAAATTGTCAGTGTTATTATTGTTATTGTTATTATTATTATTGTTATTATATTATTATTATTTTTTTTTCTTTTATTAAGGCGTTTTGCCATTTATTAAAATTATTATTATTATTATTATTACAAATCTTTTTTAATGTTAAAGGTTTTGTATCATGCCTATCTTCTTAATTTATTTGTTGGATGCTTGATTCTCAAATTGAATCTTTAAATGTGAGCTACAATTACTGATAATAATTCCAGAGTTGATGGTTTCTTTTGTAGTGGGAGAATGTTTGGGTATCATGTGAAGGAGAGACACCTGCAGATAAAGAGTTCATTGGCAATATCCAGTACATTCCGGAGCCTGCCTTCCCAGCCTATTTCTACCCTTACGATGAGCGTCCAGGGTATCTAAGTCCAGTAGTCGCTGTGCATTTCCAACACCCAAAACGTGAGTTGAATTTACTACAATTTATTTATGTTTTAATCTCCAAATCACTCCAAATCGATGAATCTCTACTTGTTCTCGTAGTGAAGAATGCACCCAAGTTACCTACTGTGTGAGTTGTGAAAATTTGATCTGAAAAATATTTATGGCTAAAAACAAATTTCCTTTTTCCATTTTTACAGATGGAGTTATCATCAATGTTGAATGCAAGCTCTGGGCACCTAATATTGAGCACAACAGAAAGAAGGGAATTGGATTAACCAGGTTTCAAATACTTATTGATTGAGAATTTGTAAAATTCTTCAATAATATAAGATCAAGTTATAAAGTCAATTATGTAAATCAGAAAGAAGGGAAAGGAAATAGAAGGGAAATAAAGGGAAGGGAAATAATATTATTTGACTAAACTATGGATTCAATAAAAGTTTTCATGGATCTTTCAAATCAATCACATTTATTCAATTTCATACACTAATTAGTATTAGTTTAAGTTTTTTATTGTGAGAAAAACTATCAATAAAGGAAATACTATATTGAATTTATGTGAATCATTTCAAGTTTCTATAATGGCTTTCTACCAAATGAGTATACTACTTTTTTCTTTAATCAATACATCAATGATTTTATTCAAATGTTAAGCATGTCAAAGCATATACTGTAGGTAGTTGCCCAACACGGCCGAGACACTATTTTTCCCGCTAATATAATGAATAAAAAAGATATTTGTGCGTGCAAAAGTTAGTAAGGCATACTCTTTCAACCTAATAAAAAATTGATCATCGTTAAAGAGTTTTTATAAAATAGCATGTTTCACGCGCTAGGAATTTTCCACTAATTGCATTAGCTAGCGCTATCTATAGAATGTGTAGAATATATACAATAACGCTTTTCTACCGTACACTATACATTTTTCACCGTACACCATACATAACACCGTACTATAATAGAATGGATACAAAATAAATGACATTTTATTTACCATCGTATGAAAGTCTCAATGAATCACAAATAATAAATTATTTGTGAAATATATTATGATAACATAATACAGGGATAATGATAATATAATGCATAATTCATTATTTTACAGCGCTCTTCAACTTTTCTGATTGGAACTTTATTAGAATAGACGTGAGAGCAAAATTAGGGCGACACTATTTTTTTAATTGCCAATTTTGGGAGTAAACTTACGGAGTATTTTGAAAGCCTTTCCTTCAAGTAATCGATCAGTCAAGCTACCCTGCGTAACTGTAACCGTGTCACAGCTACCCTGTAACTGTGTCAAATTCATAGAATTATCAATTTTTGTCCCTTGTAGAAGGAAATTTTAAAAGCTGTACTAGGTACTTATCTACTTAGCTAGTTATCGTCTTTATTGAAATCTGTTTTCCATAACCAAATACTTGATGAACAATCTAATATCAAAACTGAAAATCAGTCAATGTATTTCTATTTAAATTGTGATTTTACTCATATATACTGGAGGGATGCATTTCATTTCAGCCTGCAGGCTGAAAAGAAGCTTCTCTCTAGAATTAAAATTCATCCCTCCAGTATAAATGAGTAAAAATCTTAATTTAAATAGAATTACAGTGTCATTTTTGATATTAGATTAATTATTTAATGAACCTGAAACTTTTAGGTCACATGGATTTTGAGAATAAATGCTTTAAATTTAAAAAAATATCAATTTCGGGCCCAAATATTGGTAAACGCTGAATTTAAAGAAAATCAATTTTGAGTGTAAAATAGGGAGTATTTTGGATATTTTCCTCAATGAATCAGCAGGTTCGGTGGACAAAGTGATAGGATGGGGAAATTCTGTTCAATCAGATAGAGATAAGCTGCGTTCTTGTAGGTCCGGTTTGTAACGGTGACCGATTAGATTGGCCAGCAAAAAAGACACTGTTCTCTGCTGTAAAATCACTTCCCGGTGGTTCGGAACCCACCTAAAACTGTAGGTCCAACTCATCAATCACCATCATCCAACTCATTACCCACGCACAGGTCTCAGACCTATGTGGGCTTCATCCTAAAAAAAAAATTATTTAAAAAAATACGAAGTAATCAATTTTCGCGCCTCCTTATTTTTACATGATACTCATCTAGGGCTGTATTTATGAACGGTCCTTCAGTTTCTCTTAACTCGAGCCTCGAGGGACTCTTGAAATGTAATGTATGCATTTCAAGAACCCCAGGAGTCATGAGATACTGAAGGAACGTTCGTACAGGTAGTAGTGTCTCAAATAAACCACCATACAAAACTGTTTAGGCTTTGTTCTTGAAAAAAGGTAATCAACTAAATTTTAAAAAATGTTGATTTTGGACACAGACGCATAGATGCTGAATACTAAATAATAGTTTTAAGCAAAGTATTTAAGATAATTTTTAAACCTTTAACCAGCACGCGTCCAGGGGCGGGGCTCAATTAATAGACCATGCATTAAAAAATAAAATTTTTCGAAATTTGTTAGTTACAGGATAAGTAAAAAATTAATTAAATAAATAAATTTTCTAAAATCTTCCATTTTGGGCGTATATTGGGCATAAATGTTGGAGCACTTTTCTTGATCCAAAGCTTCAAACAAACTTGCTTATCAAATTTGAACTTTATTGGCATTGTAACCAAAAAAACTGACATGATGATCTAGGAACCCACGCCTCTGAAGATGGATCTCATAGATTCGAAAGCGCTCGGCCAGATTAAGTGAGTTATTATACTTATTCTTAACAAATATTTGACTGGAAGTCGTTAAATTTCACATGAAAAATTAATATTAACAACGCAGTTCGTCATGGAACAAGAAATCCAGGAATTAAAAAAACGCTTAAATTTTCAATTTTGGTATTATTTGGCGAACTTTAAATTTTCTTAATGTGCGTCTAGAAATTAGAATATGAAGCAAAAATTCATCTGATCTTTATTCAAATTAGTTGTAGAGTCTGATACCACCTGGAATCTCGCAGTTATTATGAGGTAAATCGACATTCTATTAATTTTTACCGATTATATAATTATATATATACAATATAATTTAGGTAAGAATGAAATAGCTCAGTAGTCAGACTTGGTGTTGGAGAAAAAATGAGTAAAAGGTGGTAGTTGGAAAGCAAATCCATTTGATTTTGCAAATGTCGTGAAAAAGAACACTGTAGTTGTTATTGAGACAATAGTATTTGTCACAGACGCATATTTATTAGCAAGTTCATTTGAGCGTAGGGATTGTCTTTTCGAGACTGGAGTACCGTACCCTAAATACACCAAGAAAGTGAAGCAGTAAAACTGAGAGCTGAGAGGTCTCGTCGAGATTTAACCGGATTGATCTAAACACAAAGGTTCAGATTTCTCAGGTTATCCTTCGCTCTTGAGACCGAATGGCTGAGAGCTGAGTAAACAGAAATAGAGAGACAAGGGTCAATAAACACCGCATTGCAAGAATGGATATGTTCTGATTGTAACTAAATGATGGTGGGAGGCAAATGAGGAAGGCGAATTATCTAGCTCCATCAATGTACTTGAATAATTGACAGATTCAACAAGAAAGTTATAATTTGTTCAAAACTGTAGTGAGAGTTTTATTACATGTACAATAAATAATAGTATAAAAAGCATTTTTGGTAGATATTGGTCAATGTAGGAAACTAACTAAAAATATATTAGGCTATTATAAGTGGCGAAGGGGGTATTCTATAATAATTTAAATTTGAATTTATATTATTTTTTCTTTAAGATGATTACCTACAGATGAATCTGTAAACTTATTGCAATTCATTCTACAATATGGTTTTACTATAAAAAATAAAAGATTCTACAGAATATTAATATTGTTATCAATGAGAAATAGAAAAGTATACCTAAACATCACCTGTAATATTTGTTTACACTATTAACGACTTTACAGTCAAAATAATCAGGTAAGTTAGAATGAAAATTTACTTATTGAATAGATGTCCATTTTAATTCTAGTTCTACTTACAATTAATATTTTACAGTATATCTCAATATTCTATCCTATCATTTAAAGTTCAAACTCTTTAATGTATTGTTAACAAAAATCATGTTGCAGTGGTGTAAGCCAGGGGTTCTCAAACTTGCTTTTGTCGAGGACCCTTTAAATTGCTAATGATGTCATTGCGGGTCGCTAAAAAATTACCCTTTACAATTTTTATTAATTTAGTCGTAATAACTACTTGAAAGATATTTATTTAAATTAGAGAAAATATTTAAGAAGAATTAAGGACGGAAGAAAGCGTTCTAATCGTTTTTATACATATTATATGCTTTTTAAAATAAAGATTCAACTATCTTCCGCGGACCTCCAGGGTCCGCGGACCACACCCTGGTGTAAGCCACAGGGGCGCCAGCCGCAATGGCGTAATCGGTTAGAGCGCTTCTTTTAAGATTGCATGATAGGACTCTGACTGCTACTCCTGCGGTGCTGCGGTCACGGGTTCGATTCCCATTCAGCCTGTCATATTTTTTATAATCATTCACCTATTTTCCAGTGCATTATTAAGCTGGAACTATACTTTTACACTAAATAACTTTTAAGGTGCAAAATAAACATTCTATTTTAAGTGATGGTCATTTCGCATTGGTATTGTGCTCGATCAGACACAGATGACACAAAAGAAAATGTTAATTATCCTCCTCTAAAGTTATTTAGTGTCGAACTTCAGCTGTATTTATGAATTGGTTTTCATTGAAAATAGCTCTGAACATTAACGAGGCTTCATTTACTTATTAAAGACCCTTAACCAAGCAATTCATCTTGCCGATTGTAGAAAGGAACTTCATTTTTGGACGTATTTGACTTGCAGTTGGAATTCGAATCACCGAGATGAAATGAACATGGAAATATATAGGAATATATTTTATATTTACCGTATATATAGCAATATATATTTTCCTATGCATTTTTCATATCATTTATCTTCTGAAATTTAAAAAAAAACATTGTTTGTCTTTGTTTGTCTTGTCACAGTTTCAATTTCAATAAAGAGATGTAGCCTATAGCAAAAGATTAATTAATTGGCCTTCATTTTATTTAATTTTTTCCTGGGAAGGCGCAGCTAGAACACAATCGGTCCTACTGCCACTCAAACTCAACCATCCCTTACAATTATAAATTAGAACTTCAACTAACTTCATATAATCAAGACAATAAAAAAGAATAAGAAGCATTACAAAGTAGAAAAGCAGAAGAGTAAATAAACTAAAATTGGAGTCTCTCTTGAACATAGCTTCTGAAATAATAAAAATAACAAATTAGTTATTGAATTTGTTTAAGAGTAAAGTTTTTCAAAATGGAGTATACACACATGTGAACGAAAAAATTCTCGCTTGGACTTTTAAACATGGTTTCAAGGTTTAGAAAGATGTGAAAGATCTTTTATTGAGGAAAATAAACAAAACAATAATAGGTGATTTTGATTTTTGAAACATCGTTTCCTATTCAGCCTTGGTATGAACGTTATCGCGCGCGAGTGTCTGGTGGTGGGGATGGGACGGAGAGGGGAGAGCGTGGCTCTGGCGACACTAGTCTGCGTTCTGCGTTCGAACGCTGCTCACAGCTCAGCCTTCAGTCTCCAGTCAGACTCCGACTCAGTGTTTAGTTCAGTTTTACTGTTGGAATTTTGAATAGTAAGTTGAGCGGTGTGTAATCGTCCTTAGGATGTCGAAAGGAAGGTCCGTGGTGGCCGATAATGGCCCAGCCGGCTATGAGTGGGAGTATGCAAGGAAAAAGGACGACAGAACTAAATGGGAGAAGGTCAAGCAAGGCATCTGGAATCCAGACAAGCACCAGTTCCTCGGTAGAACAGCCAAAAGTTGGGGTGAGTTTTGACTAGAAAAAATACGTACTCAGTCTTTAGCGTTATCTAGGTTTTCAGGGAACATCTGACTGAACGCTTCTGGCTTGTTGGGATCTTCTTTTAACCTACTAATGAATATTTACTATGTGAAAGAATGTCTTGTAGAGAAGACATTTTTTTCTCTTAATAGACTTCACTGGTTGACTCAAACCGATTTGCAAATCCAACGTCAAAACACAGACGGAGCAGACTTATTTCCAACTATTTATTCCCAACTAAATATACTGTGCAAGCAATTTTAGCAATAAGTTACTTTTAAATCGAGAGGGTGGTAATAAAGGGAATATAATCCGAATCCCGTATTTGTGTCTTTCCCGCGATATTTTTTTTAAATGATAGGGCTATTCCTCAGCAAAAAATTCAGTGCAAAAACATTTTTAAAAATCAGCGGTGCAAACTAATTTTCTTGAGAGCTTTTAAAATACGAGTTTATAAGATCACTCAATGCTCAATTACTCTCCTTCTAGAGTGAAGTGAAGGGTGAATTACTCCACTTTCGTTTTTTGTTTCTTTTCGGAGGATGAAGCCCTCTTAGGTCTTCGACCTGTGTATATAAGTAATGAGTTGGATGATGGTGATTGATAAGTTGTACCTACAATTTTAGGTGGGTTCCAAAACACCGGAATGTGATTTTACATCAAAGAAGAGAGACTTTTTTGTTGGCCAAACCAATCGGTCACCCTTACAGAGAGGACCCAGTAGTTGGAAGCTTATCTTATCTGACTGAAGCGATACCTGCCACGGCTCGCGGCTATCACAGGTACACCTGTGTGGCTGTGTAAAGGTATCTGTGCAGGTATACCTGTTCTGGTGGAAAGAATTGATTTGCGATTCTTGCTCAATCGCCTGTGCAAGTAGTGTTAACCTGCAGAACCACACACTTTTTGGTTGTTAACCTATACAGGAAATGGAATGTTTGAGGGTATTACTCAGTAAGATTTTGACGACTCTCAAAGAGTAGAAATGTACATTTTACAACACATTTATGTATATTACTATTCAATGATATTCGCTATTTGTTTTTTTTACCTTGATGCTCCATCATTCTCACTTAACTAAAGGCTACTACTTCAAGATCAAAACTTAGAAGCAAACATACAAGTTCTACCTGTAGCCTATTCCTCCCATTCCATTATGAAATTTTAATATTTTAATTAAGAGCGCTGCTCTTGAAATAATTGACCTAAAACTCGTAAAATACTTTTTCCAAGTATTTCTTCGATGTTCTATCTATTGTTTGCTGTATAAAATATATTGATCATTCTAATTTTTGTCTTATTACCAGGTAATTAGCGCTTAAGAAAAAAACTATCGCCTTGTGACCTCCATCATTCACTGAATATTTACAATATTTTATTGACAGCCTGTATTATAGAACAACACATGAAGTCATCAAGTATCGTTAATATTATTTGATTAGTTGCTCATTCTACATGGATACGGTAACAGGAGAACAGGAGCGCCATTGAATGATTGACGTGGGAATGGGAGACAGCTACGGATTGATATTATAAATATTATTTTATGAGAATGATATACTGTCACAAGATTAGAAGTTAATAGAAGCAAGAAGCAAATATGAGATGGTCAGATTGATATCTATTTATCGAATAGGTATCAGCAGATCTGTTCATCTCTCTCACTCTTATTGATTTCTGATATTGTTGTCTTCATCCGTTCTCTTCAAACGAAAAGTGTTTCTTTACAGTGTAAAATCAAAAATAGCAAATCGCAAATACAATGTAGACAGAGAAGATATAATATGGCGAAGATTTGATTTTGAGAGTGATATCTCGAATTCTCCTTTCAAATTTATGGCATATCAATAATTGTGACAGCCAAAATCAATTTGATTACCCCCATACTATTCCAAGGTTTACAATATATAATTTGTTGCTTTATTATACTGTATCTTAGAAATATCAATTGCTACTTTAACCATAGTGCTTTATATTTGGACACAGACTGTAAAAAGGAGACCCTTCAAATTTGATAACTTAACGAGTTTTTTGTGTTCTTCATTCCTATGATTGAAATATTGCGGTATTTACAACGAACCTTTTAGCTTCCAATTAACTGTAATGGGCTCTTGATGTAATCGGAATAACGATCGTGGAAGTATTACGAAAGCATCTTTTGTAGCTTTTACAAGAAATATACGTGAGCAGTGGCGTAACTACTGTTGGGGGGGGGGGGGGTTACCTCTACCAGTCAATCACTCTTACATTTTACTCCCTTCAAAAAAGATTTCTCAACTGTTATTTACATATTTTTTTTTAAATTTATTCAATGGTGGGTGGGTGAGGAGGTTACGTCCCCAATAACGCCCCCTCGTTATGCCTGTGTACGTGGGTACAAGGCAAATATTTTCTACATTCTAGGTTCTTCCTGCATCATTTTTTAAAATATTATATTAACATTCGAAATACAAACTGCACGTGATTTTGTTTCCTATGTTAGTTTCATCAAAACTTAGAAAGGAAGTTGTGAAACCCAAGTACAAAATAATAAGTTGTGTTTCAAGTTCAAAATTTATTTTTAATGATGAGAAAACTGTTTTCTTATTTTTATTTTTTCTATATTGTAATATTTTTTAACCTCTTAACACGGACATGAATTTAAAACAGATTTGAAGTGATCTCTCTTCTTATGTGATACTTTATGATGATTTAAATTTTATGATACTTTATAAGAAATATTATATCTGCTACTACCCAATATATCTACTACTTGAACACAATCAATTAATTGCGAGTTTGCTTAAACGAACATTTTTATAATAATAAATTCTGCAGGAAATGGCAGGAATACCACAAATAGAATAGTTTAAAACACCGGTTTATACCGGATTATGTCAGTTTATCGTATTTACCAGTAATGTATATACAGTACATATTTCACAAATGTTGCCTCGCGAATTAATAACCTTCAAAACTGAAACTTTTCCAACAACCGGCGAAATGTATTTATTTGAGACTATATTTTATTTGTGAAACTTTTCTATCTTCTTTTCATTATTATCCTATCTTGTTTTTTTTCTTCCTTTTGTCCTACTACTAGACTACGATGCTATAATATGGTGATTTTGTGTTGTGAATGATTATTCACCTTACAGCTTACACTCACAAATTTATAATATGGTTATCAATGATTATCATAATTAATGTGTGCCTGTAATTATACTTTTTATAGTCCCGATCAAATATGAATCTATAGTCTAAAAAATCAATAAACCACAAGTTGGCCTGAATCCTCTCTGAAAATGTCAGACTAGCTTTGATTTTAAATAGATGCGTCACTGAAAAACATATTTTTCCATCGGAGATAATAATTCTACCGAACTTGACACACTAATTTCATGAGCAGCCCGTGTCAGCTCTCAAGCAATATATTTAATGCCATAGGTTACTCAATACTTATACTCAATCCACCAGCCGTTTTTTCGTTTTCACCATAATAAATGAATTCAGCCTCACCCTCCGAGTTGTCTATAAAAATAATGAATGCTTTTGTCAGTGAGCTTTTCTGATAACACTTTATTGACGCAAGGTCACGCTCACTCAGCAAGCTATTGAATATTCCGCATCATATCTTAAATTTGTTTTTTATTAGTGGATTAATAGGATTACATTCTTTGTCTATTATTTATTTGAGCTAAGAGCTGTTTCTTGAATCTTGTTCATCAGTTCACCTACAAGTCAACAATAATAAACTATGCCCATTTCAGTTGATTAACACCGTGCTTTTCGTACTACATTAATGTACGTAATTTTATTGAAACAGTCGTGCATTTCATTCCTATTAGCCGTCAGATAATAGACAATGACAGAAGTGAATTCAGAATTTTTTCGGGTGAGTGGTATTAAATAAAAAATAGTTTATATATAGTATATATCATTTTCAAAGTTCTAGATATATGCTTTAAAATGTTATGTAAAAGTGGAAAAATTGGATAAATCTTCCCTTACCTTGAGGGTTGAGTGTAAGAGAGGACCAGGAGTTCTAACCTCGCCCTTAATAAAGGCAATTAATCAATCAGTTCCATCATACCACCTCTGTACGATGAGGTGGTGTCATTTGGACTTGGTTATTACAAATAAGCTTTTGCAGTGGTCTGCAAATGATCTGCAGATACTCTTTAGAGGTCAATCTTCACCTATGTTACCTGAATAAGATCAAATTAACATAAAATTACAATTTTATTCACAATAATAAATTAAGCCTGCAGTCAAATATTCCATTTTATAAAAATACAATGGATACGGTACCGCATTTCAAAAGCAGGGCAAATTTTGCAAAAATGTTTAAAAAGGCGTTTTAAGATAAAATTTTGAAGATATTTAAGTAAAGACAAATCCGGTCGCATATGTATGTATGCATCCGGTCGTATGTTTCAAAATTACAAGGGACTATTAACCAAAATATGATAAGATAAAAAATACTGCAGGCTGCAGTACAGTTCTTAAACTTTATGGTTGAATAGTGTTTGCTAAAGACAATCTAGACAAAGATTAATTTTGATTGCCCTTGATGGTATGAAAGTATCTTATGAAATCTTAACACGTTAACACGTACAAGAATGACTAGATCACATCACCCTGCTAGTGAGTTATTTCCATACATTTTCCTGTTCACGAGAGAAACTGATGAAGTATTGCCACTTCAACACGAAATCGTTAACAATGAAAAATATATACATTAGCATCTAGTTTTCATGTAGTTGTGAATGGAGTTTTCTACATATTCCAATAAAACTTCGCTAGTAACCTTCATGATAAGCTATTCTTACCACAGTATTACTGTTTAATTTTTCTGTTATAACAGTATATTACTGTGTCTTTATTATTTGTGTTTTCTCTTAACGTCAAATTATTGGTTTAGCTTTTTGTACATTTTTCCTCACTTGAAAGCGATCGCTTTTAACGATGAATTCTAGTCTTTGGCAGAGAGTTAGCTTCTGAGTCGAATTTTATCATAATATATCCCGCTAAGTATACTATTTGTATCATTTTTTAAATAAATAATAATTCGAAAATGAAGTTAAAAACTTGAGCTAGCGTTTGATTGCTCCAGAAATCAGCAACAACAATGCAGCCATAGCAATTTACTGCAGACAGTAATTAGTTGCATTTTTGTTGCTCATTTGCTGAATCAATCAAACGCTAAAGCCGGCAATCTCGCTTCGCTCGCCTCACCCCTCTAGACAGGGGCTGCACCCCCGTGGACCATAGGCGAAAGGGATTTTTTATTATCGATCTTTTTTGGCACATTCCATTTTTAGGTTCAATAAAAGTCTATTCTATAGCAAGAATAATTGTAAATTACAATCATAGCAAACTCAAATTGAAATTAAAAATACAAATAAAAATACAGTATATCAGAAGTACATTGTCACAAAATAAATTGTATCAACATAAGTAGTATTATTCCATTAAGAAAAAAAAACAATCAATCAAAAGTTGCTCGTGTGAACTGGTCAAGCTTTTGGCTTCATTTTCAAATTATTATTTTATTATTATTATTACATTATTAAACTTTCATCGACATTACAGTATATACTATTGTTACGGGTTGTATCCAGATGACCATTTGATAGTAAGCAGGCTGAAGGGAAGAGGAGGGGAATAAACAAAAGTGATAAGCATATATAGACTGCTCGTATTAGACTAATTATTCAATAATAACATTTTTACTTTTTCAATGTAAATGAAAATCATTGGTAGTGTACGATTGTAACCAGAGAGAATAGAAGTAAAAGATAAGTAAAAAATAGAAGTTCTTATTCTAAAAGATCTTATTCTTAAAGTAAAAAATAGAAGTTCTTATTCTATACTCTCTGATTGTAACTCACCTTTTTAAAAATTCAGCCTGCGAATTTCATATTAAAATTGTCGGCTTTGTTTCATCTCAGCTTTACAAAAAGTGCTACGCCTACAGTCAGCAACTTTCCTTTTAAACTTCTTTACACGTGATGACTTTTCATCACTTTATCGAAATTTATTACACCTCATTCTATTTATTAGTGCTTTTTGCAATTTCAGATAAGTTCGTAGGTTCTTTGTTGTCCAAATACGACCCAAACTCAACTCAGGTGGAAGTTAATCTAATCACAAGTACCGTATTATACATAATTTTTACTAAATTAAAGGTAGAATCTAGAATCTCTAAGCTCAACATTTTACCACAAATATTTTTATTATCTCTTATATGAAATATGTTTATTATCTCTTAGAATCTCTAAGGTCAACATTTTACCACAAATATTTTTATTAGACTTATCTCAGTTCTATTTAGTATTTAAACAAAAAATAGTTCTATACTGTACCTAATAATTATGAATCAAGACTTTTTAACATACATTTCAGTACTTATATAAATATTCTGAAATAATGATAATAATCATGATCTAATTTTATACATGATCCATTGGTCTATATCGCATTGCAAACCAGACCTTGGTCAACTTTTCGGGGTAATATAACTTTCTGGTATATCAAATGATAAATCCAGTTTTCTGCAGATACAATTCGATACCACGTCCTAAAAAATCGTTGTATAATGTCGTCTGTTCTCAAAGTTTCGACCTGATCAAACTGGATATTACTGCCTTGAACCTGCCGTTTATGCATTTCAAACACCTCAAACAATATTGAAAGTCAATATCTGTTTTGCATTTACAGTACTGTTGCATACTCGACTATTTGAGCGGAAAACTATAATTAAATATAACTTACATATTCAAAAGCTACTGTTATTTCCGTTTATGACATTTTGATACGCAGTTTCTTAAAAACCCCACCAACTGGACTACCAAATAGATATGATTTGAAATCATTTATAGATAGGATAGAAATCATAGAATAGAAAATGACAATATCTAGAGATCTAGTCTATAAAAATGGCTGGAACCTTTTAAACATGAGTCTGATCAACTTTTCACAATTTCTTCCATGTGTAGGATGTGATCAGTGGCGTAGCCAGGATTAGATATCCGGAGGGGGGGGGGGCTCACCAAGGGGGCAGTCCGGGCAGTGGCTTAGCCAGGATCAGATTTTTTTTTTTGGGGGGGGGGGGGTTCACCAAGGGGGCAGTCCGGGCAGTGGCTTAGCCAGGATCAGATTTTTTTTGGGGGGGGGGGGGGCTCACCAAGGGGTGTAGGTATCTGGGGTCTGGGGTATAGGAGGGTCCGGATTTTTTCAAATTTAGTGGTGTAAAAAGCTAATCTTGACATCTTGTCGGGCTCTAAAGTTCAAAAAAAAATTTTGAAAAATTACTACCCAAGAACCTAGGTGGCCAGGTTTGAAATGATAAAGTTTATCTGTGACTATTTTGAGTCAAAACCCTTAAATTGGAACTAACCATACTTAACTTATGTACTGAATCTCAAAATTAATACTAATTATTATAAGTTTATGAACTTTGGGTGCGTTCAGGCTAGTGGGTTATACTGAATTTTAACTTCAAAACTAAATTTTCTACAAGATGAGTTTATTCAAAAAGGTGATTTATCAATAATTAACAACGTTCATCCACTTCAAACTTGAAAAATTGCGTTTTATTTAATGTAATAAATTATTAATTATGGTAGTCACAGTTTTCTAACATGTTTTATTCTGTGATGTTGAAGATCCATCTTGTTTCCACTAATATGTATTATAAACTTAAAAAACACTTTTGAATGGAAATTGACTCACGTTATGGCGTGACGGCCGTTTCGCTCTGTTGTCTAGAGCATCATCAGACGACCCACAGTACACACTTTTGAGTGTACTTTTGAGTGTACTGTGGGTCGTCTGATGATGCTCTAGACAACAGAGCGAAACGGCCGTCACGCCATAACGTGAGTCAATTTCCATTCAAAAGTGTTTTTTTAAGTTTATAATATGTTTTATTCGATTTCGTAGCTCATTTTAAATCAAAATTATCCATTTGACAAGTTTCTATATAAGTAAATATTGGGGAAAAATTTGAAAAATGTATTAATCTGACTATAACTGTAGCTATATTCTATTACACAAACAGGGTTTCTGTATTCTGTTCGTTATAATACTGCAAAACAGATAGAACCCTTCGGCTTTAATAAGTCCTTATCTATTAGTTATTTGAGAATTTTTTATTTCTGAAATTTCGGGGGGGGGGGGGGGCCTGGGCCCCATGGGCCCTCCTGGCTACGCCACTGGATGTGATGATATTTTCATTATGTATGAACGATGAACGCCTTCAGATTTGAGTCTTGACCAGTGGCGTTGATTTTGGAGGACAAAAGTTCATGTACAACACTAATCGCACGTGAAAACTGAGTGGAAGCAGCCTCATCCTCAATAATTCCCTTCCAACACCCAGTCAGTCAGTTTGTTATTGAAATAAATGGTTGGCTACTAGACTCATTGACATACATGGCTTATGACAAGAGTTTCTTAGTCTATAAGTCCAATAAAAGGCAAATCAAACATGAAAATTTCCTTGGAGGCGGTCTTGGTCTTGGTTCGTGAAAAGTCCCAGAAAAGAGTTGAGATTCTTAGGCTGGAAAATCTTTGTTTCTGTTTTTGAATAATAGTAATTATTATTCAATAAATAATATTAAATATGTTACAGACATAGTTGCCTACAGAGGTCAAAGAACTAAAAAAATACTGTAATAATAAATTGTAATAAAAAGCTTAGCGGTTTTTAGACCCTTGTGGATAGGGGTAGTTCTACCTTCCTACTTCCTTCCTCCAGCATTGCATCCAACAATGCAAAAACAATCATGCTGAACTTCCTATGCAATTACGGTTTTCCAATAGTTTCAAAATAAGACTTGTTAGCTGGATGTGGGCATCACTTGAAAGTGTTTAATTAAAATAATTATACATATTTTTTCATAGGTCGGAGATTTTTACCATTCA
Source organism: Conomelus anceps (assembly GCA_948455865.1). Taxonomy (NCBI): domain Eukaryota; kingdom Metazoa; phylum Arthropoda; class Insecta; order Hemiptera; family Delphacidae; genus Conomelus; species Conomelus anceps. The sequence goes on along the minus strand of OX418218.1, from coordinate 24,936,642 downwards.
ACTTACTTGTCTTTCAGTTTATTTTTACCTTGAACTAACTATGTAGGTTTCTTAGGTTTGGTCAACCTCTTATGATATCCTCCTTCATCACTTCATTTGGATAAAAGTAATCAGCCCATAAAGAACCATAGATACCAATAAATAGACCTTTTTTTGTGCTGGGAGAAAACTCACATAAACTAACAACCAAATCGTGCATACAATAATATTGAACAGTAATAGAACTCTTTATTTAAAACATGGATTGTTACGTTAATTGCGTAATTTTAATCGCTTTGCAGAAGATTACAGTAGTCTAATTCATTTATCGATTCCGTGTTATGTCAGGGAAGGAATTGATGTGTGACCTTAAGACCATCCTCTAATTGATGTGCTCTATCAAAATATAATTGATAAGAACTTAAACTTTGATCTTATTCGTTGCATTAAAGATGAGACATTCCCATTGAAGTTTGAGATCACTGTAGGTCCTATTCTGTAGATTCCAGTAAAACCGGATTTGTTTAAACCGGTTGATTAGCGGGGTGTATACATAGAGATTGATTAGAAATTGATGATTTATGTAAAGGAGCAAAGCTGTAAGTTGAAGAAGGGAAGAAGAGCTCTTTATTTAAAAACGCTTTTTGCAGCGTACGTACATACATGTATTTAGGCCACTTAATGTTGTAATCTAATCTTGAGTTACTAAAATTGATGACCAGCTCGAAACTCTAATAATTTACTAGCTGTCCAGGGGGTTTTCTCGTTTTGATACTTCTAACGAGACTGCGACACTGATGAAAATTTGTTTCTATCTCAATGCCACAATCATCATACTTTACTCAGGGACCATAGCTGATAAAAGTCCATTAAATTAACCAAGATCTGTGAACCAGGTATAACCAAAAAAGTGAAACATTGCTATTCACTGTGGGCTGTGCTGTGCACCAACACACATGGCTTATGTAGAAACTTCTTTGTGATTCTACTTAGTTATGTTATGATCACCAAACAATTCAATTAAAATAATCATCAACGCATAAATTTCAGGTTTCCAATATTATTCAGTCTAAACCAGACTGATAATTTCGAAATAAATTCTATACTCTGACATAGATGGAACAGATCAAATAAAATATATAATTATTATGATATATTAAATATATAATTATTATGATATATTTTAATGTAAGAATACTTACATCTTACAATAAGTACAGATTATTCTCATAACCATCATAATCTGGCTGAGATCTGAGGATGAATGAAATTAGAATAGAATATTTGGAAAATGGTATGGCAAACACAACATACAGAAAGTTATAGGTGAAAGATGAAAACTGTATAGGCCAATTTAGAAATACTGTAGGCTAATACTAGTCAATAATTAGCCTGTTATAGATATAGCCTAATACTAGGCAATAATAATTTCAATATTTATTTATTATTGGTTTTTTATTGATGCGCTACGACGGACAGAAACTATCCATTAAAAATGGAATTTCACTTGAAGAAAGTCAAAAAAATAATGTTACATGTTATACGTATACTAAAGTACCTACTGTGAAAGTAGTGTTTAATGTGGAAATTACTAAAAATAAATTATTAGCTGGTAGATTGAAATAAAATGTTTCATTTCTAATTCAACCAACACCAGCGCTCAGAGTTTTATAGGTGTAATTTGAAAATGATTCCAGGTTTAGCTGGTGAGTAGATAAAAATAACAGCATGGAGAATGATTGAATCGGTGGCGAAATTGAAAATATGCCCGTAGTTTAAAGCAAGATCTTTTCTCGCAGAACTGATATTGAACGTTTGCCAAATCTTCAGTATCAGTAGCTGGTACAAACTGGAAACCTCTAACCGCTTAATATTGAAAATTATTTTAGCTTCGTTCAGTCCACAACAATTTTATACGAATTTCTGAAATGATTTTATCACTAAGAAGAGTGAAATTTGCTATGATAACATGAGAGGACACTAACAGTCTCAAAATGAAATTGAGATATTTGAGCCCAGCAATAACATGTAGCCTACAATGGTTGTATTTAAATGAATAGTGAAAAAAAGTCAATAGGTCACTTATAAGTCAGAATAATCGTAAACAAACATTTTGTTCACTCACTAGGTTAAACTTATTGTTTCTATTTTCCTATTTCATGGACATATTGTACAATTAAGAGGCTTATTTACTGTGGGTAATAAATCCCTGCAATGAGAACAATAGGGTAATAATGAAACTCTAAAACCTATAACGAAACTTATAAATAACAGAGTTAAAGTCAATCGGAATACATTGGAAGAGGGATTTTATCATCCATATTTCATAGATGTATATAGGAAAAATGGAATACATCTACAGATATACTATCTATATAGAAAAAAACGATAAAAATCTAATGAATGTAAAGTCGGTTCGTTATAAACTGGAAGTAAACTAGACCATTAAAAAATGTGCAAAGTAGGTAACAATGATTCATGATGACTCATAATATAGTATGATTGTACAAAAAGCTATTCTTGGACCGTCAACAAATGAGTTTTATTCATATACATACTGGAAAATTCTCGAAGTTTTTACTTGTCGATTGTATTGTAATTTGTAAATTGTTGTGCAACCCCCTGGTATTTTTTTTCAAATTCAAGTCCATCTTTTTTATTATAGGCTATGTATAGGCATATGATGCATATGAATCCTGTTGTAAAATATTCAGATTTTGACGGTAGAGTTAAGCTACAAAATATCTGTAGGCCTATACAGTAATTTTTTTAATGGTGAAAGTAATGGTATCAATCAGTTTTGCTGGGGATAGTCTTTATTTTAAGAGTGATATGAGTTTTTTATCTTCCACAAGATAATGTCTATTATTGTTTGAATATAATTTTATAATCGTTTTTAAATAAACGGCCAGCTACCAATAGTGAGTGAGATTAGGGAATACTTTATTCGTTGGATCAGAAATTCAACGTTCAAAGTCTCTGAACATGTTGGGAACGATAAACAGCGCCAGGTGGGAAGCAATAAAATTAATGCAGAGAGTTGACATTTTGGAGGGAATATCCAGTTGTATCTGGTTTTTGTAAAACGCTCTGGAACGAGGCTGGAGCTGGAGAACGAGCAGTGATTGTATCGGAAACTTTGACCTTGGCTCTTGGAATCATCGTAACTTTGACCTCATTTCAATACCAGCTAATTGAATCATGAAATAAGCATTTTCATTAGGCATGGTCGAGTCTATATTTCTAGTATAGAACTGTATTTAAAAAGTAACAATATGCCACTTTTTTCGATGTTTGCTATTAATTTTGTATTCCAGAGTCGAGACGTTATATCTTACATTGTGGAGCATTATACTCATATGTAATTAGTTAAATGAAACATTATAATATTTCATTTTACTTTTATTATAATATCATCAGTGCCGTACCGAGGTTTCAAGAACCCTGGAGCAGAAGTGGCTTTCGACGACCCCCCCAAATTCAGTCTCACACTCAACCACCCGATTGGGCTGCTCACAGCAGTGCAAACGATTTTGTAGCTTGAATTATAACTGAATTCAAGAACCAGTGATTTTTTTTGTAAGTTGATACTATTCCGGTGGTTCGGAACCCACCGAAAACTGTAGGTCCGACTTTTCAATCACCATCATCCAATTCATTACCCACGCGCAGGTCTCAGACCTATTTGAGAAGTATTCTCAATTATTTGAGAAGTTTCAATAACGTGCGAAAATTTGAAGGTATCTTCGAAATGATGGGACACAGGGTGAATCGGAGAAATTGATTTCTACAGGTTAGAGAGTAACCATGAAGGGTAGAAAAATTAAAAATCTACAACCATTCAAAACGATACGCTCCTTTTTATACCAGTTCGTTTTTTCAATCTACAAATGGTTATTGACCCCACAAAAGAGTCAAAATAAAGAATAGCAAGCAAACCATTGGAGATTGAACTGATTCATGACTTTTCCAATGGCGCTGACATGAGGAGTGAATAGATAAGATTGATTTTTGCTTCATTCCAGCACCTTCACCCTTCAAATTTCATAGAAAGCAACACAACACTTCTAGGTCTCTATCGTACCGGAGCTAAAGCAGTTCTAAATACCTTTTGGATTATTGCTGTCGCATGTTTGTATTGTAGCTTACATTTTAAAGAAGTGATTTATCTTGAAAAGCAGTTTGAACCTGTACCGATATTCTTCATTATTAAAGTCAACAACAGGCACGACTCCATGGGTAGGCGATTAAAAGTATTAATCCCCAAAAAATCTCAATCGACAAGAGTAAAATGCTTTGTATTTTTTAGGTGATATGGCAAAATATTTTCTTACTGGATGTACCACCCCCCACCCCCCCAAAAATCTCGATTCGCTCTGGCCAACATTACATTTGAAGCTATTAATCTATTTATAATTAAAAGTTCATAATTTCAGTGAAATTAGGATTTCCAGGCTTTGCATTTTTTTAAATTAAACCTAATAATATATTGGATTTTTTCCAACAAGACTGTATATTTAGGCTGGATTTGTACAGGTTTTCTGTGCTTATTTCTTTGTAAATCGCATTTCCATCAAAAAAATCGAAAAATGAGTATAAATTGAGTGTTTTTTTATATAACGCACGCTTGCCATTGAGATTTGAAATCTCCTATTTACCAATAAATCCGTCCCACTTGACTAGTAAAATTTTGGGTCTGGGTTATTGTTCAGAAATGGTTTCTTGTTCTTAGTTGACTTATCAAAGTTATCAACATTATCTACTTTGGTGATAACAAAAATGTATGTGTGTGAATTCATGTCTTACCTACCAGATAATTTCCAGTTTTTATTCGCCAGTTAAATAACGCATAGCAAATAATCAATATAAAACACTTTTCTATTGATTTAGGCAAAAGAACGAGAAATGAGTAATTAAATTCACAGTATTGAAGAAAATAGCAGTGCTGTTACAATTTACTTGGAAAATGCCCACAGAATTCTAAACTATTTTTAGATAAAAAGTTTGTGGTATTTTTGTGTTAATGGGATGTGGCAGATTTCCAATTTGAGTAGTTACTCAGCGTGACAGTGTAGCTTCCACTATCCACCCTATTCATTCATTGAAAGATATTTTCTGATTCAGTATCAAATGCTAGTGAACTGACTGTGAACCGATACAATTCCAATTTATTTTTATTATAACTTCCTTGCATGAATTCTTCGGTAAGCTTTTTTGGGAAACATTCTGAGTCATCTGAAATGAATTCACTAGTTTTATTTACAATACAACTGTTTTACTACTCACTAGATCTAATTAATTGATGAAAGTTATTATTCTTATTACTATTAAGATTTATTCAGCTGTCTCAAATTTCTTATTCTGGATGATTCCCACACCAACTTGAAGCTTGTGCGTGGATAATAAGGTGAATAAGTGAGGTGTGAGTGAAGGGGTGAAATAGCATGATTAAATAAATTATTCACAGTATCCAGTACCGTATGTGATCCCAAGGACGGTAATCGATTTAAGACCGTTGGAAAGGTGCACTAACGGCTACGTACTTGTCAAAATTTGGGTGCAATATAAGACAAACTATAAAACTATAATACGAGTACTTTGAATTCATTTAAAAAACACAGTTCAAACATCTAAGCGATGAATCACACAGCTAATAAATTCTGGGTTTCTGATTCAATTTGGATTCCCTCAACTCTACATCAACCTCTCCAATACAATTGAGTTTGTGAAGAACAAATTAATAATTATTCAGGTTTTTGTAAGCTCAATAATGGAATTTAGATATTCACGAATGTCTTGTTTAGTCATAATAATGTTCAGTACTCAAAATCAAGTTGGCTAATCGCTAATGTTTGTATTTATCAATGCTTGTTAAAATATTCACATGAACTAAAATGGGAAACATCGATGAAATATTTGGTAGTTATCATCTACTTTAGTGACGTATCCCTCACTTTTGAGTTTGAGCAAAGCCCTTTCTTAGTATTTAATTTATTTCTGTAAACTAATATAGCATGACTCTACAATCAATATTCATTTCTACCTTTCTCAAAATCTTATAAACCACCATTCACGTTTCTAGACTGGGCGACAATAGTCAGGTTGAATAATCTAAATGTTTGATGTGGAACAATTCTCTGATCTCTCTTGAGCTCAAGAGCGGTCTCAGCAGGAAAGATTGAAGTTGAGTGGTTTCAGAGTGGAATTTTTCTGACGTTTATTACGACATTGTTTTTCCTATCCCTCCTTCTCATACATCACCAGTAAACTAACGATTTTGGAATTGGATTCAAGAATTTAAGATTAAATAGCCTGAATCAATTATTTTAAAAATGACAGGATAAGCTCACCCACTCTTGAGTCGGAGAATACCCGGAAGTCAATGAAAGTAACAATAATTTCTTCTTTTGTGCCTCTGCTCAAGTGCTCCAATTCAGTGGAAAGTTCACACCAGCCTTCAAGAAGGAGCGAGAGCTTTGGCATCTGCTCTTGTCTAGCCTTTAACTGTTGGCCGTCGACCTTTTAATTTGATTTGTTGACAGAGGAAGGTAGAATGAGAGAAGATGAGGGAGAAAGAGTGAGAATGAAAGAGGTCTCAAGTCTTTTATTGATACTTTCATCCCTATTGTTGACGCTACCAGCAAGTAACGAGTAAGCCATTATTGAATTACTGCCTTGATATCACCAACGACACCCTCACCCCTACCTCTTCAATGGTGTGTGTCTGTGTGTGTGTGTGTGTGTGTGTGTTAATGTCTCGACCTATTCACGTGAACTGGATATATCCTGATAACACAATGCTTTCCAGCCCCATGTTCACACGTGCCTTTCTTCGACCTCCAGATTCTCTTCAATAACACAAACAAACCCCAAAACATGGAGTATCAATCCTCCCAGCACCAATAAGGAAAAGCACAATGTTCATAAAAGTGAAATGTTTTCACCTTTGATAAGGCTTCCAACTTCCAATCCATGCCTGCCATTATTACAATTGGGTTGGGGCGTCGTGATTTTATTATCATTTTTTTTCATTGAAAAATAAAATACGGAAGTTGGAAGGTGCCATCGCTGCATGAAAAAATAATTCTTTATATAACTGCCCTAATGTTAGTATTAAATTCAGTTCTTTTAGCAGTAGCTTTTTCACACCTTTGATGTTTAAATTTTCTCAAGAATTATAGTTACAAAAGCTATGAAAATTTTCACTAGCAACTCAATTTATAACGAAATTCAGTGAAAGTTTGAAACTTACCTTAGACGTTTCTGCTGAATAAGGCAGAGGAGACATTTGACAGTTTTCTAGTCCTTGTGTGCTAAGATATCATGGAATCAATCATTCTAGATGCTGTGTAAGATTCCATATAGGCTTCTCCGACGTATATCGTATAACGTTCATACCCTGATACCCATATTTTGTGCTAGTTGCAAAATGTGGGAAAAGGGTATGAACACTATTTGTTTCCTACAGATTTGTTGGGAAAGTAATTCCCACTTGAACAATAATTGTAAAAATCAATCATTGGAGTACAGTCGGTGACTAACGAGATGGCGAGTCTACAACAAAAAGAATAGAAAATTGGTGAATAATAATTGTATAATTATAATAATTGTCGGATACGATTTTAGTGCTTTGGGTGGCAATCATTAAAATTCATTTTTCCAAGTTCATATTGGGACAAATAAACTGTAGAGTGCTTTGTAAAAAAGCACTCGACAGTCTTTATTTGGATTTTTATATTTATTGCCTTTATTGGCCAAACCTATCGCAAAAAGTTGAGTTTTTCTTGAGTGAGAGGTGTACTGTTCACAGAACTACTAGTTTTTTTTATCGTCAAATTGAGTTTTAAATTCAATGTAGATATACCATTAACTTCTTGATTTTATAAATAGTCAATTAGTACCCGAGCGATTCAACTTGATTTATCAAGTTTATTTAGATTAGATTATACCTTTATCTCAAATCCTTGACCTCACTCAAAGTTGTAGTATGAAAACTATCAAGATAAATAATGACTATTAGTAAACTATTATTAAAAGTCATTGTGGTGATAAATTTATGTGCATTTCTTCGACCTGGCTTTCTTCTTCTGAGTACAATTAAACCATTAAATATATCATGATTAAATATCTAAAACCATCTTAAATGCAGTTAACAATCATTGGTTTTAATTATTACTCAATTAGATTCTGTTTCTAAAACTCTCTTTGTATAGTTTGAAACTGCATAAAGCAGCTTTGAAAATCGAGCTTCCAATAGGTGATCTATCAATATTTTTTCATAGTTTGTGGCACTATTTTTCCATTGTAAACAATGGTAAATGAAACTCAGCGAGTTCATTGGAGTTCATTGTGATAAAACAAAGAAACAAGATAGCTTGATGGAGAAGCTGCAATCATTCTTTTATTTCAGTTTCTATATTAATATATAATTTTATAGACATGTTGTATAGTCTATAGTTGTGATTTACATTCCAGTTTACAGGTACAGCATATAGAAGAATATAGACGGCAGTGGCGTAGCCAGGGGGGGCCCGGGCCCCCCCCCCCCGAAATTTCAAAAATAAAAAATTCTCAAATAACTAGTAGACAAGGACTTATTAAAGCCGAAGGGTTTCATCTGTTTCGTTGTATTATAACAAACAGATTACAGAAACTCTGTTTGCGTAATGGAATATAGCTACAGTTATGGTCAGATTAATGCATTTTTCAAATTTTTCCCCATATTTACTCATATAGAAACTTGTTAGGTGCTCAAATGGATAATTTCGATTTAAAATGAGCTACGAAATCGAATAAAACATGTTAGAAAACTGTGACTACCATAATTATTTATTTATTACATTAAATAAAATGCAATTCTCAAGTTTGAAGTGGATTAACTTTGTTAATTATTGATAAATCATCTTTTTGAATAAACTCATCTTGTAGAAAATTTAGTTTTGAAGTTAAAATTCAGTATAACCCACTAGCCTGAACGCACCCAAAGTTCATGAAATCGGGATTTTAAAAATGAAAACACACAAATAAATGCAAGTTCTATGCAAGCGTGTAAAATCAGTGTGCTATGATTAAAAAAAATTCCGATTTCATGAACTTTGGGTAGGGTGCGTTTTAGGCTAATGACATAAATTTTTGAAACTTATAATAATAATTAGTATTAATTTTGAGATTCAGTACATAAGTTAAGTATGATTAGTTCCAATTCAAGGGTTTTGACTCATAATAGTCACAGATATCGGTATATCAAACTTTATCATTTCAAACCTGGCCACCTAGGTTCTTGGGTAGTAATTTTTCAAAACTTTCTTTTGAACTTTAGAGCCTAACAAGTTGTCTAGATTTGCTTTTCACACCACTAAATTTAAAAAAAATCCGGACCCTCCTAAACCCCAGACCCCCCCTTGGTGAGCCCCCCCCCTCCCGAAATTTGATCCTGGCTAAGCCACTGCCCACACCCCCCCTTGGTGAGCCCCCCCCCCCCGAAATCTAATCCTGGCTACGCCACTGATAGACGCCACTGAACTTTTAAATTAATCGCCTTCAAGTGAAAAAGAATCAATTTATAATTTTTCGATTGAAGTTTTTAATCAAATTCAAAATTTTAGTGTGAATTATTCTTAATGTTTTGGACAGTATAGCATATTTGCCATTTGTGAAGAGAGCAATTTTTTACTTTTGAGTCTGTTGCATTTTCACATTCATTGTAATTTTGTTACAAAATAAATGAATAAATAAACAAGTTTTAAAGTAACTGACATTTTAAAAACTGACTTATTAATATACAGAAACAGAATTTGTTAATTTCGAACTCCAGAAAGTGGAATTTTTTTTGATTCCACTTTGAGGAAATTAATAAATTCTGTTTCTGAATAAATAAACCATTTATTGCTTTAATTGCCTAACAAAAAACATATTTTAAAACAAAAAAAAGAAACCGACTTCAGTGAAATGATAAAATACTCACGTACTAAAAAGTTTAAAATAAAGTATTAACTTTAAACTGAGAAAATTTTTAATTTCATACAAGTAATCTTTAGAAGTCGGCGCCAAATATTTTATAAAGAAATTCTATCTAATATCAAAACTAACACTGCATTTCAATTAAATATGTGATTTACACTCACTTTTACTGAAATACATTAATTAATTGATAAGAAATTCTATCTAATATCAAAACGAACACTGTATTTCAATTAAATGTGATCTACACTCACTTTTACTGAAATACAGTGTCAGTTTTGATATTAGATTGTTCAATTATTTCGTCATGGAAAACATCACAGAGTAATTCTGTTATATTTTAGAAGTTTATGGGAAATTTGGCGCCGACTTCAAAAGATTACTTGTATGAAATTTAAAATTTTCTCAGTTTAAAGTAAATAGCCTACTTTATTTTAAACTTTTTAGTACGTGAGTATTTTATCATTTCACTGAAGTCGGTTTCTTTTTTTGTTTTAAAATATGTTTTATTTTAAGCTTTTTAGTTGAATTTTCAAACTTTGAAAACATGATAAATTTCTTAGAGCCTACATTATTTAATATTTATCAAATTAGCAAGCCAATATAACATCCAAACTTAAGTAACTAAAAATCCACTTATAAGAAAATATAAACTAAGGAAAATTCTACAACGTTTTATTCAATGTGGAATATTGTATTTAGGAGAATTATAATAGCGAAAGGCTTCTTAAAAGTGAAATGGCTTTTGATTCATTTTGATGTGGTCCCTTTCAGAATATAGCCTACCTACACTGAAATAGTAGGCCTATATTACGTTACAAGTGTGGAAAATATTGTGCTTACTGAAAATATATGATAAGTAAACGCAGGAGATGAAGTTGAGTGCGGTATTATCATACGAGTATGGTAAACATCTTCCCAGACGAGTTATATACGATATTTTTTGTGCTATGATTGAAACTAAATAACCTTATTCCTATGACTCAATAACATCAACTAAATTATTTACAATTTTCATATGAACATATGGACAGAAATATTATATTCTTCTTATTCTCGATTCAAATTAAGTTCACGTGATTGGTCAAAACGGGACATTAAAGACTTCTTTCACACTGAACCAGCTTTGGGTAACCGATGTCGTTTACCCGGCATAATTGCATTGCATCATATGATTTCGAAAACCGTCTAGATGTAAAGCGCTCCATATGATACAATGATCAGCCTGGTAAACGACACCGGTTATCCGATTGGCGGTTATGTGTGGAACTATCCTATTCAAACTTGATTGAAATGAAGACATCGAAGAATGCTCCTTTTTGTTTAATATTGGGCTAAGTATTGGGCCGATCCTTGCGAAACTTGTATGGGACCACCGCTGAGCGATGCTCTTTCATTTAAAAAAAAATTCATCGAAATCGGTTCAGTATTGTTCGAATGATTGATGTACAAACATAAAAAAAAAAAAACAGGTCGAATATAGTAACCTTGTTGTTTTTGGAAGTCGGTTAAAAAATTATTACTTTTTGTTATCAAAAAATTAAAGCTTCTTCACATACTTATTAATGAGCACATAATACTGGTGTATTATTTATAACCTAAAAACAAAATAAAATACTTGAGACTCTCATTTTTTATAAATTTTAAAGGTAATCAGTGTTTCTTGAAATAATTTTGGTAAAATGCACATAGTTTGTAATCGTGGTATGGCTGTAAAAATGAAAATCGAAATCTCTTGAAAAGCGAAAATAATGGAATAATAATGTTGAATTCTTGCATTGAATTTTCAAAAATATAGGTCAAGAATAGGCTGAATGTGGCCAACCGCGTTATGGAACAGAAATAGGCTACACATTTCTAAAAATATCGTTCTCCTTCGAATTCTACGTGGACTTGAACGGTCGCTCGTGTAGAACGGGAAATTTTGATCGCTTCGATGAGTTTTCTTTCAGTTGGAGATTAGTGTGATAAGCATTGCAAAAAGCAAGTTCTTCATTCTAATATTCAAATGAGAAGGAATTGTATGAACGATCTATTCCTGAGTTTTACAGTCTTCCAGATTTCTCTATGGATGCAATGCATTGTAGACTTCCCCCAATATATTGTAAGCCTTACGGTAAGCAATATTTTTTCATAGACTATTTAACCACTTTGAACACGAAAAATCAATTGTTGACTATCAGTGTTCAATTTATAAATTACACCGTAGCAAATTGTTTGATTTTGATTGTTGCGATTCTTGAATAATATTTTATTTGAAAATATGTGATATTTAAAAATATATATTATGAATTTTATAAATTTTCCATTCTTTTACAACTACTTATTATTTGCTCTTTTTATATACATCGACTGGAGCTTTTTTCTTTTGTTCACGATATCACGATTTGGGCAAATTTGACGACGCGTTTTACAGTCGGAATCAATATTCTTTCCCTATTCCTTGCATTCATCATTATTCCACTTTACTCTGCAATTCGCCAACGTTCCTTCATATTTGAAGTTTCAACGGTTCCAATATTTGAGTTTTCTTAACCTGTGTTGAGTCAATTTTTATTCCGCTGAAGTGATTTCTAAATTATTGTATATTCTTCACTCTTCTGTGTGTAATGGAGAATTCATTATTTTTCAAAATATTTTTCTAGAATCATATAGCAACTCTTTATGGTTAACTAGAAGGATATAGCCTTTATTTTTTTGTATTCTTCTCTGTACCTCGTCGATTTAGGCAGATTTTACGGCAGGCTTCTTCCTCAAGATCGAGCTTGTTCTTTTAGAGTTGTTCCTAATTTTCTATTTATTTTAATTTTTTATACTGTGTAATTATTTAAATTGAATTGTATTATGCATCTTAATAGGGAATGAATGATTTAAAACAATATATATGAATAAAAGTTTAACAAGACGGCGTTCCACAACCTCTAGATAAAAATTGGGACTAATCAACAAAACTCAATTTAGATGTAACCAAAATACGAAAACCCTAATTTACTTCAGATTTCAGTTTGAAACTTCACACAAAATTTAAATAAGTCGTGTAGATTCTATAATGCGAAGATGATAATCATCATATTTATCATTTATAAATTCGTATATTTTAATTTTTTAAATATTTAAGTGAATTTTTAAAATTTAATTTAAACAAATTTAAATTTAATGCAGTTATGCTTTTTTAAGTTACAAAAGTGACTTAAAATGTGATCTAACTAGAAAATCACTTTAAAATAATAAAATAATTTGGTCTTAGCTTACGAAGTATAGAGCAGAATTTGTCATTTTAATGCATACATGATAAATTGAATAAAATTATTAAAAGATGGATGAAAACAAAGAAATGTTTCCTGATCATGATAACTGGGGAAGTGATAGCCGTGAGCCGTAGGAGGTATCTGTTCAATCAGAGATAAGCTACGTTCTCCTGGGCGCTCTTTGTAAGGGTGACCGATTGAATTGGCCAGCAAAAAAGACTCAGTTCTCTGCTGTAAAATCACTTCCCGGTGGTTCGGAACCCACCTAAAACTGTAGGTCCAGCTCATCACACTCCATCATCCAACTCAATACCCACGCACAGATCTCAGACCTATGAGGGCTTCATCCTCAAAATAAAAAACAGGGATTTGATAACATACAATAAATTGAATATCGAGTTGGTCTATATTTATGCTTGAAAGCATAAATCAGGAGTGGTATGATGAGATCCAATATTCTTTTTTAGACCACCGGTATTCAAACACATCGAACACAAAAAAAATCAATTATTAATTATTACTCAGTTACGCTTTGAAAAGCGGAAATTATCGTAGATTGGCATCATCTTTTCGTAATTGTTTGGAAGGTCATACTGAGAATGGCTTGCGTAGAATCAGTATACCGATGAAAAATAATTTGGCAAACATTGAATGACCTCAAACTCTTCCTCCCAGTGTCCATGTGCATTTCAGGCTTTTTCTTTATCTGCTCAATGGATTCATTTGGCATGATGTAGAAGACACTGCAGTAAGACTGCAGCTACGCATGCGTTTTCTGCCCTACGGTTTTACTGCAAGTTGATTTTTCCATTTGTAACTTATTTTTGGTTCTATTTAAATCCATAGTAGCCTACCGAAAAGTAAAGTTTTTAAAGCGTTGAATAAGAAACCATCAAATTAGAAACTTTTGTAGTAATAAAATCATAAATTTACATAATATGTAACACTGCTTTTCATGAAAGGGGGTGATGGAAAAAGGAAGTGTTCTCTCTGAAAGAAATGGATAATTAAATACGGTATACATTTGTCATAAAATTGTTCCTTTACACCGACAGGTCCCCTATTACAGGCCCAAGAGATCTCATTTTCAATAAACCACACAGACAAAATATGTTGAACAATACATAATGGGGATATAGGTATATGTCATAAGTGTAGCCCGGCGATCACAGAATAGGTACTATGTGGTTGCTTAAGTTGTCAAGGAGTATGGAAATATAATTTATTTTCCTGAAATAAATACAAATAATTTTTCAAAAATAAATTCTTCTTTTCTTCATGTCTGTACACTATATACTATACTAATATAGTATAATATTTTACTAATATAGTATAATATTATACTAATATAGTATAATATTATACTAGCCAAAAAGTAATATGAGCAGCAGACAGTAACTTACTAGCACAGACAACGGAGAGAACCACAGTAATTTGTCTATGGTAGTGTGCAATATGCACAATATGTGCACAAAGTGCAGTGATGCAGTGTTCAGGTCTATCTGAAAATTTCAATATTATGCTATATTGAGCCTCGTTCATATTGAGATGACGATTAGCTTTGATATGAGCACGTACTCAACTATTAAATCAAGATTAGTCAGTCACTCAAAACAATGGTCATTATTGTATTGAATTGGCACGGAAACAAGGAATGTAATAAAGTAATTTAATTGAAAAAATGATGTACATGAGTTTCAATGATCATTTAAAGATTATGCTAACGCTTGAAACACAAGGATTAAAAATGTACGAAGCTAATTTTCATGAAAGAAACTCTTAAACACAGTGGTAATAATCTTTAGTGGAGTTTTGTTTTTTAGTAAATCTGAATTTTCAGTGTTAACATACCTCAATGTTTGGACAATATAGCATATTCAAAATGTGTGAAGAAAGCAGAAAATGAACTTATATCAACTGATAAGTAATAATATTAGATTATATTATTATAATTAAAATGAAGTATTTTTTATGTTGGAAATGTGTACATAGCGTATTAAGTGTTGATGAAATTAAAGTATTTATTGAAAAACTATGTTACTAGGACTATGAAATCAAGAAATTCTAAGCTACTACTATAAAAACATTATAATGAACTAGACTAGTAAATCTTCCAGTAGAATATTTTCAATATCTTCTAGTAGATCGGCTTACATACAATCCAAATGACATGCAAGTGAATTACTTGTACTGTTGTACTGCAATGTTGCAGTGTTAGTTATCAAAACTATAGTGTACAACATTCCGGGTACATCCCTTCAGATTTTGTCTTGTAAATGAGGAACAACACATAAAATACATGGATTGCTAGTTTGAGTACTTTTGAGTTTTTTTAAATAATTTAAAACTTACATTTAAATATAGGTTAACCAATTGGTGAGGAACATGGATGAGGAAGAAGTTTTGCTTGATGTTAGTTCCACTCTTTTATTAATTCTAAGCATTCTACTTGTTTTTTCATCGTTAATCGCAACTGACACAACTGGAACAAATCAATCCTAATGTCGCACGCAGGAGGCTGTTGGAAGTAGCTTTTGAAAAGAATTATTTTGTGGAAAGGGCAGGGACACGCCCCACTCCTGCAATATATTCATTAATTTACTTCTATCATTTTTACAGTATCTAGACGTTTGAAAGAAGGCATTAAGATAATGATATCATACCTCTCTCTGGAATCCACAGTAGAATTAAAATTAATATTATAGGCGAGTGCATAATAATAAGAAAGATATGGGACAAATAATAGTTTTGAGATGAAACAAAATTGAATCCTGGTGGAAATAGTATAAATAAAGAGTGCAAATTTAGACTGTTGCTAAAAATTCTTTCTGCAAAATCTCTCACAAATCACGGAGGAGCAAGGCGAAAATATGAGTCTTTATAAATGAAAAAGTCTTTATTACTTTTAGTTTCCAAAAATGGTTACCAATAAAATTATATAAGGAATAATATTATTTTCATCTCAATTCAATAATTCTTTTCTCTATTCTCTCATATGCTCAAATATAATAACGCACAGGTCTCAGACCTATGTAGGCTTCATCCTTCTAAAAAAAAACTACCGTTATAGAATTCACTAATTGAGCAACGAGAAAAGAGTTTAATTCTCTTCTAATAATGCCCTTTTAAGAAAATTTCATGATTGATTTGACAGATTTTTAAAAGTCTAAAGGGACTTACCTTGAAAAATTTCAGCGACAGGCCTTTTTCCAAAATAGGCCTACTCCACTTTTCTCATAATATAATTGAAATTCTCTATATTCTCATAGTTTTTGCATTGCAAGGAAACGACAGGTTCTTTCTTTCCTCGTGCCTGATGTTTATTGATGTTATCGGAGTGTAATATTCGAATATTATAAAATGAGAATATCTATCAATAATTATTCATTGTCTTAAAACAATATGTTTTAAAGCTATGTACTGAAAATCTTTGGATACACAAATTTTGGCTCTACAGTAGCAGGGAAATATGATTTATAAATTTTTGTGAGTTATTTCGATCAAATAGTGAGTGACGTTTCTCATTTGATTGAATGAGTGAACCGTGAAGTTTCTCAATTATTGTGAGAAACATTTACATTTCTCAATTTATTTAGAAGTGAGTGAAATTTCTTATATAGTTAATAAGTGAGTGAACTGTGAAGTACACCGCGGATCGTTCCTTCATCTTTGATAGAAGCTGTTCGCCAATTTTTGTGAATGTTTTTCCTTTTTTTTGTGCCAGCAGCTTGTCTAGAAAGTTGTTGATCCTCTGGATGTTATCTGGAATTTTTTTGTGACAAGATGGGAGTGGAAAGAGGCCTGCAAGCTTGTTTGTTGATAGGGCGGGAAAGAAGGAGTTGTAGTTGTGGACGGCGGGCGCCAAGGGCCAAGGCTCCATGCGATTCAGGTGAATCGATCTGTCTGGCGACGAATTATTGAGCGAACGTCGGCCGCTGCCACTGTTATATATCTATATATACAGAATGTATATCTATATCTGTCTCTATCTCTATTCAACAGCCACCCAGCCATCAAACTGTAGCCGTCCATTCTTTCTTATCACTATCACCAAACGTCATTCATCCAATTTTGTGTAAAATTCATCAAATGTTTCTTTTTATCATTTATGATTAAGTCAATGATAGAGAAGAAGCGTTATATAGATATAGATGAACCGTATGGCCCACACCAAACAAAAGCTTGTTTTTAGATAAATATTGGACAAAATGTAAGCACTTCTAGAAAATTGAAATTGGGATCATCAATGGGCAGATCAAATGGTTAAAAGGTTGCGTCGCACTCAAATACCATTAAAACACCTGCCAACAAATGAAATTATAAAGAATAATGTCATTATTAGGTTTCCTTAGTATATTGCAGTTGAATTATATAAAAAATATTTAAGCAGTGGTTTGCAAAGCAGTTTTGAGCGGGTATGTCGCACTGAAAGGAAAATTCAAGACTCAAGACACTACCAAGTAAAAATCAAATTGAAACCCCTGTATTGCCAAAAGTATGAAATAATGTGTATAGGCCGCGCCAAATTATTACATAAATGAAAAAATAATCATAGATAAAATAAAATGTTTGAGCTTCATCGAACTAATATGATCGCTAATAGCTATTTTCCTACAGTGACCCGAAAAAATGCCTATTTTTGCACCAATTGTAGCACATAAAATAGTCTATTCCTGCACCAGTGCGGGAAAGTAAATTCCAGTGCGGGAAAGTACTTTTCCGCACTCCAAATTTGCAACCTAACAACACAAAATAGTGAGCATGTAATACACAGGTTCCCTATTCTGCATTCAAAAATAGGTTGGCTACTCTGCTTCAGCTGTGAAATAGTTGTTGTAGTTGTTGTTGATGAAATCGATTTGATTCGAAGATAGGTTATTTGAGGAATTTTCAGGTTATGTATGCCCTGTTTTGTTCTGTTTAAATTACTTTATACATTACTGTAGGAAAAATTTAATGTGTAATACGAGCGCCAAGTATTGTTTCTGCACTTGAGAAACTTTTTTCACTCGCCTTCGGCTCGTGAAAAAAACTGTTTCTCTCGATGCAGAAAAACGCTATTTTGCACTCTAGTTACACAAATAATATTTTTGCCTTCACTTTGAATGTTTGCTAATCCTAATACTGTTCTCTTTCTTTTTAGGTGGAATTATTACTTTCTACATTATTTTCTACGGTTGCCTAGCAGTATTTTTCGCCTTATGTATGAAGATTTGGATGGGTGCTATAGACGACAAATATCCCACGTGGCAACTCGAGGAGTCAATAATTGGAACAAATCCAGGTATTAATGCAACCTGTAAAATACAATAATTGAATGCAAAAGTATCAAAAATAAATAAATTCTTGTATTTCTTGTTCCATAAAGATCTGCGTTGTTAATATTTACCAAATTCGACAACTTGCAGTCAATTGACTGCAGTCAATGTGACTGATTGGCAAATTGACTGCAAGTCGTTGAATTTACAATAAAAAGTTAATATAAATAAATTTATATTGGATTTAGATTGAAAGGGCAAGAAAAATAACAAGAAAATTGCAACCTTCTTGCTTTTTCAAATAAAAGTGTTATTATACTAACATTTGATAATAATTGTTTGGAAATTTCCTTTGAAGGTGTCTCATATTATACTGTAGTTATTTTAGATGTGTAGATGTGATATTGTTAATTATTAAATTTACATGACTTCTGATGTATAGAAATTCAGTCACCATCAAAATCAAAATAAAGTGAAAAAGTTGCTTTAGCAGCTAAAGTGAAAAGGGGTGCAATCAGAGCGCTTATCTCTGACTTACTGCTACTCATGCGGATATGGGTTCTGTTCTTATTTCATCATAAAAACCTTTGCATGAAATATAAATTTGAGGTTCATCTTCAGTATAAAGTAATGTCCTCAATATTTAGAGGTATTCTAATACGTGAAATAGTAATATAAAACAATTCATGTATAATGTTAGAAATGTCCAGAAACAGAATTCGAATCATACTATAGCCTTGAAACGAAAAAGCGCCCATCTTAGTGGAAAGCGATGGTGGTCAAGGGTTTGCCATTTCGTTTTAGTATTATTATTATTATTATTCATATAATAATTATGCGCAATCAACCAAAAACAAGGAGAAAAGAACAGAATGAAGAGGAACTTAGAGCAGACGTGAACGAGTTAGGAAGAAGTAGAAGTATGAATAGAAAGAGGTGCCGTGTAATTATAATAATATTAAGCTTATAAAATTAACTCTGATATATGTGGCCAACTCATCAGGTCTATTTTCTCGTAAATGAACAAGCTCAGACTTGATTATAATTTAATTTATAATGTTGCATCAGTGTTCCCAAGATTTAATATTCTACAGGATAACGCTTTTCTTACTGTACTTGCTCTTGAGATGTATTTCAATTTTATTTATACTATATGTTGTTCTCGAATGAAAACCAAAAATATCAAAACTCAAAAAAGTTTTCTCCTTATACTGTATCTATAAAAAAATAAATACATTTTTATAACGAATAACAAAAACACAAGAAACACAAGTTAATAGTCTACAAGCAAGAGAGTTTTGAAAATTTTGATAAGTTGATTTAAATTTGATTTGTATATTGAAATATTTAAAATGTTGAAAAATCATAGGATATTACGGTATTTTTAGTCGGATGATGCCTACATTAGTCTGGAGACTTGTGCATAGGTAATGAGGTGAATGGGTGGATGATGAGAAACATCCATGGCTGAATGAGATTCGAACTCAAGACTGTTGGAAGCGATGTCAGCCAGAATATATTATCTAATCATAGACCAGAGCTCTAAACAACTACGCCACTAGAGTCGCCAAGGTAATACGATAGTAATCAAAACAAAAATCTTACCGAATCTCTATGAAAAAAAAGTCTAAATCTCCTTGTAGTACTTGACTACTCAGAGATTATGCATTGACCCGTCATTCCACAACTTGAAGTCAAATGTCATTGAATTCAAATGAATTATTACTTGTGAAGGAAATTATTCTTTTTACAGGAATGGGCTTCCGTCCTCTGCCATCAAGTGCTGATCAAGGATCTCTTATTTGGTATCAAGCAAAGAATAAAACAAATATTGATTCATGGGTTAATAATATCAACAAATTTTTAACAAGTAAGCCATTTTCAAAATATGTTTACAATTACTTTAAACGTAAGTATGTCATGTATAATATGTGTTTTTTATCAGGTTATAAAAAATAATATGCAATATAAATGCATACAGTAGATTTTAAAATTCACAAGGAAATTGCACCACTCAATACATCTTTTGGATGAAAAGTGTTCTGAATTTACAAGCTTTTACAAAAATTGGCAAGGTGTTACACGGAAGTGGTTGATTTTACTTGTACTCATATTAGGTCCTTGGTGAGCGTGGTGTGGTGTTCAAGTAATCGTGATGTTCAGTCACGACCGCTCAAGACTGCGCTTGGATGGGTGACCGTGCAATTTAATTGAAAGAATTCTTTATTTTCACAGTTTTTCTACCTGATGTTATGGGATCCTTTTTGATAGAACTAATTTTTTTTAAATTTCACTTTTTACAGTTTTTAATGTCATTTATATATGTAAAAAATGTTACATAACTAGTGAATCGACATATTTGAAAGAAAATATTACAAAGATAAAAAGCAATGTACATTAAAAAATAGCATTTTGATACATAATGAAACTTTTTCCACCCACTACTTTACCACTATGAGAAATGTATTTACATAAATGCCTATTTTCTAATGGTTTTTACTGACTTCATCGTAATCTTTTCTTGCAATGGAACATCCTACTAGCTCTTCTTGATCACTCATTCTCACTTAAAACAATCTACAAATTCAAAACCAAACATCTTGAGGATCATGACAGCTACAATCAGCTGGATACTACTCCACTAGAAATTAAACTCCTTCTAGACAAATGCTATCGACATGAAACTTTCTACACAAATATAGAAGAAAGTATGGCGGTTCATCTAAACACTTCTCCGGCTCTATAAACACAATTTATAGGCCCTTTTTCAGGAGAACGCCCCAATTTTAAAGTACACGAAGGCATACACCTCTTTAAAGCCAACAGCTGATTTTTTAATCAAATTTACCCGGCTTGTATTATTTAATCTAAAATAGTGTCCCGCGACGGCGACTGCAGTGGCTCTGTCACAATAAATTTTCGCTCCTGAAGATGACTAACTTAATTATTAGTCATGAATTGTTGAGCAATTAGTCATGAATTAGCCTGAACAATAAAAACAAACAAATTAATTAGAATTATATCTTACAATTTCGATCATAATATTACATTTATTTAAACATAGACCGAACCTTTTCCTTGCGTTCACCTAGATTTTTGCGATCACCTAGATTTTCAGTAGAATCGCAATCTCACATGTAATTTTCAATAAAAAGCCTGCAAATAGATAACTCTGCTATATTGAATATCTGCTACAATTACAAACAGTGTTGCTGATTGAAATCTATATAGCAAAACTTGAAAATGGAACCATTTACAAAATTTCTAACTATTTAGAAAAATTAAGAGATATATGTATTGTTTATTTAGAGATTTTTCGTTGGAAAAAATCTCAAACTATAATTACCGACAGTGTAATTTATAGTGTTTTAGTATAAAATGAGCACTCTTATTAAATGTAACGGAGTGGCCGTAGCCGAGTGGGTTAAGTGCTGGTTTGCTAGCCCAAAGGTCCCGGGTTCGATCCCAGTTCTGACCGAAAGTTTTTACCTCGGGCCACTCCCGTGTTTCGGAGGACACGTTAAACTGTCGGTCCCGGCCGCCTAAAAAACAGTCGTTAAGTCACGTCAGAGGCCCTGAACTTATTCAGGTGCGACCTGATAACTCTGACACCAGACCTGAGCCAGCCAGGTCACACGATATTATTTTTATATTAAATGTAACATGTTTGAAGCAGTGAAGAAAGTTTCTTTCTAATTTTGTTTCAGGATATAACAATACGGAAAAACTGCCTCAACAAGGTCAGAATCAGATTATATGCCATTATGACCGTCCACCGCAGCCTAATAAAGTCTGTGCTGTCGATATAAACAGCAAAGCATGGGGACCCTGCGTTGAAAAGGAAAATTACGGCTATAAAAATGCGAGCCCATGCATTTTTCTCAAATTGAACCGGGTAGGTACCTACTTGTTTAGTGAATCCTCTTCATAAATCAAAATCACTCTGCTAACTCTATCACATTGACATTAAACACAAGAGAAACCAATAATGTAGAAATTATTAATAAATGAGATCTTATTTTGGAATTTGGTGACCATGACGAACTGCGCGTTTCACTATTAATTTACGAGTAATTGAACAACTATGTAGTCAAAAATTTGAGTAGAAAATTGAAATATTTTACTCTTTGAGCAGATGGCCATTTCGGTGACTGATGTGACCGATGATGGACTCACGCGGTAATTATAAAAGTCGTTATGCAAGAGATTGAGAGATATTTCTCAACTAGAAAAAGCCAGGCTTTGCTCTGAAGTTGATTGAGGAAGTAATGGATACTAGTTATAACCTTTACTTTTATTTAAAACCCAATATTATAAATAAATAGATAAATTTTAGTAAATTTAAAATTAAAGTAACCAAAAATTACATGCGTTAAAATATTAACTACAAACTAAAAAACTACTCAGATATCTATCAAGAATAATAAGTAGATTAACCTACTCAACTATGGTAACCCTTGTACTAGAGTAGGTGTGAGTGTATATTATGGGTGTACTTATCATTACCTCGAACATTTTTCACTTTTTAAATATGTTCAATGTTGTTTTAGTCTGCTTTTTATATTAACCTCTAAAGTCTTGATTTTTAACAAACAGAAATATCCTAAATATTTGAAGATATTACTTTACTTTTATAACACTTTTTAAAATACTTTAAATACTTTTTTTAACATACCGTACTTTTAGACCCCTCACTTGAAAAGGGATAATTTTTTCAAAAAATCACATGAATTCATGTGAAATTTCGACTCAATTTTTATATTCTAATTGATTTTCATCAATAAAATTGGCAAAAAAGTCTTGAATAAGTTTAAACAAATTGACACATTATAGAAAGTAGGCTACCTCTTATATTAAATTTAACAGAGAATTACTATCCATTTTCAGCATCAGCCTGCTCTCAATAGCAATTATTGAAAAATCGTTTAATAAAAAACTTTCATATTTAAGAACGTTCATCTACTTTAGTCAAAGATTTCTTTTCAGAGGTTGGATTTAAAGAGTTTCCGAAATAAAACGCCTTTATACTTGAAATAAGGATGTCAGGAAGAGCAATCAATATGAAAAATAACTTAATAGGATCACCGTAAATCGGCAGCTTTGAGTCATTGCAAAACTGATAAATAAATTTCATCGTAATAATTAATTCGTAATTTAATTCATCAACATAAATTAATTGTCATAGATGAAGACAATATAAATCTATAGTTTTTGTTACATAATTATTACTGCACAAAGATTCTCATCAATGCTCATAATTTAAATTATTTTGAATTTGCCGGTTAATGTAGCCGAGAGCAGCGTCGACTGACAGGAAACCGACGAACTTCATGCGAAGTAGCAGAAAAAAATATCAAGCGAATATGAAGACGTGATTATTATGCAAATGAATGAAAATAGTAAATCGGTCAAATATATAGTGAAATAAATTGCAATAGAAGAAAGTAATGGAACGGAATATTATTATTAGATTTTAATAAACAGATGCTGCCGCATTGTAATAAAAAATAACATCAACAATGGCTTCTGTAGTAAAGCTTCTGTATACTCTGTGTAATTAAAAAAATTAAACGTAAAACCAATAATTAATTGGTAAATATAAGAGATGATGAATGTTCCTCTTAACGTTGTAACTGGATATTTCATTCGTTTCTCTGAATAAATATAAAAGGAAAGTTGAAGGCCTGAAAACTTTCAAGTTCAAATAGACACGTTATTATTATTTGATGTTTCCTTTTTATTTTAGAACTAGGCCTATTCTGATTTTATTGTCGAGTTTCTTTTTTCATAATAATGTCACTATTCTTGTGAAATCTCAATTTTTCATGTTTTTATAGTAAATGTTACAAAACCTTTTTTCTAGATATATGGTTGGGTACCTGAGTACTACAATGATACAAAGGATTTACCATCAGAAATGCCAGAATCGTTAGTTAACCATATCAAAAGTATAAATGACACCAATGAGGTAAGTCGTACTATATCAAGGTTATTTCAATGTCTCTCTAAATAAAATCTTTTTATTTTAAAATCACGTTGCATAAAGTTTATAAAATGATTCCTGGATTTCTTGTTCCATGATGAACTGCGTTGTTAATATTAACTTTTCATGTGAAATTTAACGACTTGCAGTCAAATATTTGACTGCAAGTCGTTGAATTTCACATGAAAAGTTAATTATAAAATGATTTGAGATTTCCGTCTTTGTGTATTAAATTTTTAGAACAATGATAAAACTAGGATCAAATTATAAATCATGTGAATTATTTTCAAGCATAGTTTCACAAAGTGGTAGGAAAAATGTTTTACCACCAGAAAATGCCTTGAAAATATTAGGAGACTATAATGGAATGGGGAATGTTGTATTGGCGCAATTAGTTAGGGTGTTATCTCTGATCGCACTTTGGCTGGCTACTTCTCCTGTGGCCACATGTTTGAATCTTGTTCAGTTTTGGATACTTTGAGTCATCATCCACCTCATTTACCCAAGCACAAGTCTCAGATTCAAGTGGACGTCATCCAACTAAAAAAATAAATAAAATAATCATTTGGACTGCTATATTTTCGGCTCTAAATTTAAAAAATTCAAATTTATTAACTTTTTGTCTATTGGACTGTTTTAGTGTTCCGTTCTTAAGCGAACTTCTAAATTGATATTCTTGAATTCAAAAGAATGGATAATTGTACTTAGAAGTGAAATGTCTAGTTAAACTTGGACATAACCTAGAATGTGAATTTTCAATTGGAAATTTGTGAAGAAAGCAGTTGTGAACAATAGCCTGTTGCATGTTTGCTCAAGTGTCATGCCTCTCTTCCACGTGCACCAGTGACGGGTCTACGGGTGGGGGGGGGGGGGCACTCGGGCTGAAGCCCCCCCAAAAACCTCCAACATTCTTTTGTAAGAATGTAAATTTTTTACCAATATAATCAGTTTGACGGTCCTAATTCCACTACTAAGTCTTCAATTGTATGATACCCGTTAACGTTTTAATACTGTATAATGTCTTAGATACATTTACATTCCCTGCTACCAATCAACACAAAGTGGTTTGATTTTTCTGCCTGCTCCGTTTATCTAGTTTCATTGAAACGATATGCGCACTAGCGAGGACGCGCACACAGTAACTAGCGATAAAGACAATGACGGTGTTGATTCTCGGTCCATCACTCAAAGTCTCCAAACAAAAATTCTGTGTCCCAATCATTATTGATTATTCATCTCTCGCCAGTAGAACTACTATGTAAAATAAGATGTACGATGTACTTGAAAATTAATCCTTTTCATGCTTTTAATCTGCCTTTTTATTAACTTTAACGTATTTCATTAGTAAATTAGTAAAGAAAATATCCTAAAAATCTTTGATGTGAAGTACACATAAAACAAGGTTAAGGCTGTGCGCAGGGTTTTTTGTCATAATTGTTTTTGGAAGTTCTTGTATTGAATTATTATTATAGCTTTGAAATGTTATCTATTGCTGTGAGGAAATTTTTTCTTCAATTATTTTGTGAAGTATTGCGCGCAGTTGATTTTTGTTTTTTGTTTTTGGAGGCAATTGATCTCACCTATGGGTAATTTTAAACTTTTGATGATTTTCTGTAATTGAGACACCTCGAGGAATAAAATTACATATTTTTTACTCTAATCAAGCAATTAGTTTTTTCAAAGAACATTTTTTTAAATCTGTAAAAAATTCAATTTTTCAAAAAATTATTTTGAAAAAAGTTGTTAGCTTGATATAAAAAATATGTCAGTGTATTCCTCAAGATGTCTTTTAGTTATGGAAAATTTATCAACATTTTAAAATCACTCAGGTGAGATCATTTGCTCCCAAAAACCAACAAAATTAAACTTTGAACCCCCATATTTCATAAAATAATTGAAGAAAAACGTTTTTAATAATATTCAATACAATAAACTTGAGAAAAAAAATTATGATCAAAAACCCTGCGCACAGCCTTAAACTACTGTTTTGATCGCGTCATTATATGAAAGTCCTTTCACAAAGAATTTTCCCCCGTTCAGAGACAACCCCTCCCCCAAATAAAATCCTAGATCCGCCACTGACGTGTAGTGTATTAATATTATAAAATAATGATTTCAGTTTTCCAAACAAATTTATAATTTTATACTTTATTCGACAATATAAAGTTATAAAATACTGACACTGTATTTCTGTTGTTATTTTATTCACTTTTGATAACAGACATTAATTTTTGTCTTCATACCTCAGGCTATGCCTGATTGTTGAGGCTGGATTAGCGGCCAGTATGAGTTCAACAAAATAATTGAGTAGAATAAATTATTATCAGAAAAATGGAGTGTCATTTTGAAATTAGATTGCTTAATTAGGCCTATTTTTTCATGGGAAACATCAAATACCATAAAATAAATTTTATTTAAATGCTTCTTTACAGCACATTTCAGAAACATCAATAATCGATGATAATCAGAGATGCAAAATTAAACAAGTACTGTGGGATGGTGTATGACACATTGGTGCAGCGAGAATTTCACTACTCCGCAGTTTGAGTTTGATTTCGTATCTATTAGATTATCATCTTCATCAACGAGAATTGATGCGCCATTGTGCAAGCACCCTCAGTTATTCATTAAACGTGTTCTACTATCAAATGCTGATATAAATTCCAGTATTATTGAACATACTCCAAAATTATTGGGCTATATTTCGCTACTGAATTTAAGCAGAATTTATTTAGACAATTTTACTTTTATATAGAAGTTCTGTATTCTATTTCTTTTCTAATAAATATATTATTATTTCTTATTTATAGAAAGTTATTATTGATTATTGAAATTTGCTTGCAGCTGAACACAATCTGGGTAAGCTGTTACGGTGAGGCACCGGCAGACAGAGAGAATCTGGGACCGATTCAGTATTATCCGCGGCAAGGATTCCCAGGCTTCTATTATCCTTACAAGAATGTCGAGGGGTACCTTAGTCCCTTAGTGGCAATTCATCTTCAGAGGCCAGCATGTAAGTGAATTATTATTATTATCATCCACTTTGTGCTTTAGTGTACAAGCTTCTCCAGACAAGAAATGCTGTGAACTGTTACATTGAACTGAATTTATTTCTTATTTTAGTTGACCAAACGAAGAGAGTTCTCTGTTTCAAGTCGACCGTTTTGTATTTGTCTGTCTGTCTGTAACGCATTTACGGCTAAACGCGCGGACCAAATTCAATGAAATTTTGCATTCCTTTAAGGAATCCCCAGCGATGTATGTGTAATGATTTTCGAAATTTGCTTGCATTTAAAGGATATTTAAAAGGAAAAAAGTAAGGCTCTTAGGCCTTCTTCAAAAGGAAACATATCATTTAAAAAAAAAAGAACTTCAATTGGAATCATATCGGGCCCCCTTATCCATCTGGTTGAGCCATCATATGAATATAGTTATCATTCATAAAAAATACATATTTGTTTGAGAGAAACAAATCATTTCTAATATTTCAATTAAGTATAATAAGTGAATTATACTTTGTGAATGACATACAAATTTAATTAATATTGTTTTATAAACACATTCATCAGAAATATAATTTCAGCAATCAACTGTCTCGCAAATAGCGCTGAAAATTGTGTTCTATTCTTTCTACATTGTTGAATTGTATTGAAAAAGTTGAGTTTTTTATTGTTGATGATGCCCACATGAGTCCGAGACTTGTGCGTGGGTAATGATGTGAATGATAACACATAGATGCCAGACGGTGGGGCAGGATTCGAACCCACGGCCGCTTAAGACGACAGAAAGCTGAAGTTTTTAAGATAATAGAATCTCAATGAAATTTCATTAACTATTAAAAAAACTCCATTGTTGCTTCAATTTCATTCTATAAAATTATACTTAATGATCTTGGAATGATCTAAGAAATAATACAACTGATTCTGGATTTCTCACCAACTCTATTGGGAAATAATGAAAAAAAAAGCATTGGCGCAGATCTAATTTGTTCTTAAAAAAGTGTTACTACTGTAATGTAGAAGTTATGCATACGCGTATTCAATGAATTCTCCAATACTGTGAGTTTAAAGATTGCTTGACTTCCTTTGCATGGTCCAGACGTTCCGAGATGTCTTCCATGTACAAATCTTTTCATTTTATGTATTCTGCTGATGAGGTAATGAAGTATGAGTATACAGTATTTATTATTATATTTGATGCCCTGAAGTATTATATAAGATTATTCATTGTTTATCAGTTTATGAAAAAATACTTACACATATTCCATTTAACATGTACGCCATACTGTCATTTTACTTATGATGTTGAAGATCCATCTTGTTTCCACTAATATGTAATCAAAATTTAAAAAACACCTTCAAGTGGAAATTAACTCACGTTATGGCGTGACGGCCGTTTCACTTTGTTGTCAAGAGCATCGTCAGACGACCCACAGTACACTGAGTGAAACGGCCGTCACGCCAAACGTGAGTTAATTTCCACTTGAAAGTGTTTTTAACGTTTTTATTCATTTTACTATTTTTGTTTAGTTCCAAAAGGAACATTATTGTTTTAATGGTGCCATAGGCCTATTATACTGTAAATTTCAAACAATCGCTTGATTAAATTCGAAACTTCAATATGCCATTCTGCTTTCCGATACACCATATTTCACGTTATTCTATTTTTATTAACAATATATTTTGTTTTATTTGCAGTGCATTCATTGATCAACATCGAGTGTCGCGCTTGGGCAAAGAACATCCTGTACAAAAGAAGTTTACACAACAGAGAAGGATCAGTCCATTTTGAATTGATGATTGATTAAAAGTGATCCATTTTGAATTGATGATTGATTAAAAGTGTGATCGTTAATATACAAGCAGAGTATTTTTCTCAATGATAAAGAGCTTCTAAATATTGAACCAAAACGACTTAATGTATTTTTTTGGTTTTGTTCAAGAAACATGATTATTGCATACACAATAATTACTGTTTTGTATCATACAATAATGATGTAATGTTGTTGAAACTAAGACTCCATAGTAGGAGATAGTATATAAAATGTTAGAAAATAAATTTGAGGTTTAATATTGTTATGTTTATGTAGACCATGGCTATAATAGGATAGATCTATAGAGATGAAGAACTATTACTGTTATTTATGTTTGGAAAAAGATTATAATATGATTATTTTTTCGTGAAAATTAGATTCTATCGTGTTTAAAAGAAATACATACAAACTTTCCAAAGGTTTTTGCTGTTTGAATTATGAGATTAGTTTCGTATTTCATAGAACTTTAGAAATGTTATGTTATTACTTTGTAGTGTAAAACTCAAATCAAATCAATCACCACATATAGTCTAGTAGTTACATTATGTTACATGAACATATTGTTACTATCATAGAATCACAATATTACTGTTACATGATAGAAATGTTTACTACTCATATTCTGGAAAACATAATTCTGCACTGCCCTAGAAATTGAAACAAAATAATGATTATATTGTGCCACCTTTTATAAGAAGGAATAATTCTACTTTTCAAACGAAGCTTTTAATTGAGGACCTGCGTGAAAAATAACTTTACTAGATTGGTATATTTATAATATTGTTGTATCAGTATCAGATTGGATCAAGGTAATGTATTATCTAAAACAATGATGATAGTGTTCTAATCTCATGCATAACTGTGATGCAATCTGTAAACATTATTTTTGACTTGTAATAGTCAAAAAACTTCAAGGAAATATGGACTTGATAAATCCTATTTTAGAAAAATCAAACTAATTTTTCTGATGAATCTATTGTGCAGCAATCAAGCTATTCAAAAACATATTTTGCGTAATTCACAATGTTGAACAAATTTATAGTAATAATGTTTTCAAAAACGATATGATATCAATAACGATATGAAAAAACCCCATATTACTTCATATTTTTGAAGACAGTAAAGCTGCGTTTACATTAGCGACAAAACATGCTTAGAAACAATGTTCTTCAAATCGAAAAATAACCACTCTCAAAAGTGTTTCTGAACAGTGTTCAGGAACAGAAATTCGATGTTTCTCAACATGTTCCTTGTTTCCGTAGAAAGCGGTAAGATCAAAGGGTGTTTAGAAACATTGTGGAATGTTTCCGAAACAAGACGTTTACATTTAGGAACATTGTTCCGAAACATGTCATCAGACGGCTCTTCAAGACTACAATAAAAATAAATAAAATGGCGTCCTTAAATGTTTTGAACATTATGTTGCTTAAATAAATTTCACGACTAGCAAAATCTTTATCAACAATGTTCCAAAAACATTGTTGAGAAACAATTGTTCCTTAAACAATGTTTAGTAAACGCAGCTTTAAGCTCTCTCAATGATGCAAGAACAATGTAAATTAAGAAGACAGCTGATATAAAGGCGAATTATACCTAGTTCTTTTTTCAAAGATTTGAGAGAATATTTTCTGTTATCAATTTTTGAATTATATTCAGGAATATTTTTGGTTGAAAAATATTTATTTTATAGTGTCAATTTGTAAAATGTAGGGAATCATAAATTATGATAGCTTTTTCCGAACCCAATTTTTCATCTTTGATTCGCATAGAAAAAATGTGTAATACATAATACGAAACAGTATACAGTCCATATTATAATAGAATACAATCATGCAACTTGTTTGGAATTAATAGAAGACAAAAAATGCATAGTAAATTTGTATGATATAGCCTAAATAAATAAAATATCATAAAGATGAACTCTGTTTCTCAAAGAGATCAATATACCAATTTGATTATTTTAATTTGGTTCTATCTGAAAGCAATTTGGAAATCGAATAAAGGAAGTTCGCTTTTCACTCTGAAAATGTATTTTTCTAATAGTGTAAGTGGTATAAAATAATCAATTAGGATATCAGTGAAAACTAAAATTTATGTATATCAGACAGTTCTAGAAACGTAGTTGCTTTCTTTGGGAGGTAACCAATTAACTTAAAACCGAGGGCAACGTCCTATTCCTCTTTGCTTTCATGTATTTAACGAAGCCTAAAAATTGAATTAATTTTTCTGTGATATGGGCTTCAGTCTATGAATAACACATCATATTTTTATTGGATTCCGGCTAAAAAAGGGTTTTTAGAAAACAGTTGCTAGATTCAAAAATTCCAGATCATTCATTTTTTGGGATGCAAAGTATCCAACATCAGAAGTTGATGTTCCGTGAGCAATTATATTCATATTATTATTGTAACTGTGATGGCACTATATTTTAGTTGTCGAAAGTGTACTTAAACAACTAGTCTTACTGTATTATTATGATAATGTTATTTTGTCAAGTTCAATGTCATGTTATGAATTTGTAGCAACGTAGCATACAATTATAGCCACACATATTTTTGTAAGAAATATTCGTTTTTGTAAAATATGCAAAAGTAAATGAGAAGAACAATTGATTTTGAAATTAAAATATTTGTAGGCCAAAAAATTGTTATTATTGTTAAGCCTTATTTTTATTTGAAGCGAAATTGTAAAAATCAGTGAATTATCAATCGAATTTCAAAATGATTTAGTCGCATATTGAGCAATGTATGTCTCACTGTATAACTCTTCTGCGGGTGGCAGTGTGCAACCGATGCATGGAGAGAGCCCATGCATATTTTGTAGACTGCCTGAGCCAACCACTGGCTTTGGTATCGTTACATTGAATGCTACTCGACGGCGAAGATTTACTATTTGATTGTAAAAGCATTGAATGTAATCGATGCTTAAATTGATAGACTTTACTAATTTCGAATTCCTTAAAGTGCTATTAATTTATACTGAAGACTTCCGCAATGGCGGATATTAAAAACAGCATTGAATAGCTGATGGAAATCCATGAATGCTATTGTACAAAAATATCAGTCACCACCGGGAATCGAACCGCGGACCTCTCAATTACCGGTCGGGCGTCTTAACCACTAGACAGACCTTCCTGCATAGCAGCACTCATTTTAAACTTGGCCATATCGGCTCGTATCTCACAAGTTAGTTTGAAGTGATTGACAATTGAATAAACAGACAAATATACATAAACAGAATTTACTAATAATTTCGAATTCCTTTGTGTTTCTGTATATTAAATTTGTCAGTTTGATAAATTGCCAGTTACTTCAAGCTAACTTAAATTAATGATGCTTGACAGTTCACTCGCCTCATCAGGCCAGTGTCAGCAGTCCAGCCTCATCATTGAATGAATCTGGAGTGTGTCTTGTTATTTGAAAACTCAAATGCATCTGCTCAATCACATAATATGAGACGAGTGCCTGAGTCCCTCTTTGTAAGAGTGAACGATTGGTTTGGAAAGCAAAAAGACTCGTGTTTTCTGAATAACTGTATGAAATAAAAGATTCCTGGATTTTTTCATTTCACATGAAAAGTTAATAAAATAAAATATATCTAATCAGAATATAATTTTTACTATTACTATACCTTCTGATATACCTTGACCATTTGCATGGAATGATTGAACGACAGAAAGTGGAGGAATTCAAGTATAAATCTCAATCAAAAGGTATGATTTTAATTGCTAACATAAATATAAAGACAAAATTTGATGCACATGCTAGCATTAATATAATTATTATACATTCAACATCAACATACATATATTAATCAATAAAAAGATATAACACAACAAAATAATACAAAATTTTCATAAAATATCTATGTAAAATACATACATATTTACACAAATACATACATAGTGTTTGAGGAACAGATCATGTATTTCTAGAACTGATTAATTATTATCGATTTTTCGATGATTTTATACATATGAGGTGTATAATGGCCAATTTACAATAAGAGAACTGGTGCTTATTTAAACTTATTTTCTTATTTTTAGCTGCATGATCAGTTTTTGAAGTATTATCTATTCCTCCTGAAACACCATATTATATCATATCATTATAAGACAATACTTTCTTCATTACTATATCAAAAAAGCACATAGAAATTTTATTCCACAATACAATGATTTTATCACAGTTGATTAATTTAAGTACAAAATTCACATTCACATTACATAATAAGAAATGAACATTAATACACTAGATGAATACTGGTACCACTCAAGGTTATTAAAAAAAGTTTGTTTTTATTAACCATGGGTACCACTATTAAAGTGGAAATACCAATAAATTGAATCACACTAAGCCATTTACCACCAGATTTGTTCTAGATTTTCAGAATTCTTTTGCTTCAATATAATAATAGTAATAACCAAGTAAGACTATTAATGATGTATGTGAAGTTTTTCTAGCCATTTGCGGTTGTGGGCAACTCTTTAGTCCATGCAACAATGTTTTGGACTAAAGAACGGATTATGCAAACGAGTACCTACACTATTATTGAAAGTGGCTAGCTAGCTAGTGGTAGCTAGAGGTAATAAAGTAAATATGATTTGAGTGAAAAGTAAAAGCTCAAACCCATTCATTTGCCTATATAATTTGTGGTGTGAGTGGATTGCTTGCACACTTTGCTCACTATAGACAACTAGATCTGTTTATAGAATTTTTTAAAATAACAAGTCGGTGAATTTTATCTGAAACCTACCTTCAGACTTTC
This sequence comes from Conomelus anceps, assembly GCA_948455865.1. NCBI lineage: Eukaryota > Metazoa > Arthropoda > Insecta > Hemiptera > Delphacidae > Conomelus > Conomelus anceps. The sequence continues at coordinate 24,902,634 of OX418218.1, read as the reverse complement.
CGAGATGTTCCAACAGGACTGCGAGAATATATGTTATGAATATTGTAGACTTATGCAATATTAGGATAAACCAATTAAATTTTCATTGAGCACTTTTTATTTTTACTCAATATAAACTCTTTCTAACATCGAACACAGATTTCAATTTCGTAAGATTTCAAATAAGACAAAAAGTCAAATAATCCAGAGGAGTACTGTATAGATCAGGAGAGAGAGACTTAAATCACATTATCCAGGTGTAATGTAATGAAGAGTTGTGGGCATAGAGTATAGTAGGATGTTTTTGCCAGTCCTGGGACAACCTTAACCTTTAACCCCCTATGAGATGTTTGCTGTAAACATAACCTAAAAATTCTCTTTAAATTAATCTTTCACACGGGTTGGGGTATTATACAGGGGGACTTTGAAAAAGTTATTAACATTTTTACTATTGTATTGCACTAAACAAGTAAAACGTACTAATCCAAAACTTGAATCTCTCATTATGTCTCACCTCTTACCTATCAAACCCATTTCCTTTAAAGCCTGACCCACTGGGTTCACTACAAAGTGATGGCAGCAGTTTGGATTTATTTTAAATGATTTAAATTAATCTTGTAAGAAATTGAGACCTAAATAAATTTTTTGACTTCCCATTTATTGTTTGAAAATTTTGTTGAATTATTGTTGAATCATGAAATGCATAAAAGTGAATTTCAGAAAATTTTTGGATTTAAAGTATAAGGATGATATAACTGAATTTTTTGAATTACTTATAGAATTATTAATGCTGCTTCAAGATGAAGTGTAAACGAATTGATTGAGAACTGTAAAATCTTTGAGAGATGTGTGCTGGACTGAGTAGTTTTTCTTGAATATTTTATTTTGTGTTTTGTTTTCTTTTGTGCCACATATTAATTGTTTTCTAATTGGTAAAATTAATTGAAATTATGTGTTGTTTGTGTCCATTGATTTATGGGCTTAATAAAATCGAAAACTATCAAACAAATAACAGATGAAAAAGTGGTAGAAGAGTGCTATTGACCCTTTGGTTCAAACCCCATGTCAAAAAACTCAGATTTGAATACCCAAAGTAGGGAATTATTTATGAAGATAGGAACTAGATTGGCAGAAATAATTGCACATTACAAACACAGAATTGAACTGTTACTTCCTCATTTGTTAGCAGCTCCTCCTAGTATACCAGTAAATAATTTAATTCCATTGTCCACAACTATGTTTGATAATGGGGCAACCATGAGAATCAATGTTAAAAAGAATAGTTAAGGGCAGTGGAGTGCTTTTCCTTCACCCTTGCATATGTCAGTATGGTCAGATCCTCCCATGTATCCAAAAGATTTGAGTAATACTTTGAGTACATTTCATAATGCAGTTGCCTACAAAAAAAGCAGGCATGATGCTAAGAATTTGTATCCCCTCAGTTTGGCTGAAGCAATTTATGATGTTCCAAAAACAAAAACCCCCAGGGTAGCAGCTGTAACCAATGTTGAATATATGAATATGGATGTAATGGAGTGAGATTATGAGAATAAAATTTTAATGCTTGATTAGTTAGTTTATTCAAGGCCTAGTGATGGACAAGACATAGACTTGAAATAGAAGTTTCTATTATTTTTGCATAGTATTAGGTTTTTTCTTTCTCAGGCTGCCTAGCATAGTTTTTTCTGAAAAGTTGCAGTTTTTTTCTTATGATGGGTGAGGTGAGGTAACTTTCCCAGGGTCTGGTATCGTTGTGCATCACCTGATCTGGAAAAGCTGCTGACTGATCCTTGACCCATCCCAATACGTGGTGCTCTCTAACATGCCGGCCCCAAGTCTTTCTCCACGTGTCAGAAGGGAGAGCATCGGGCCATGGGAAGAAAAAAAACTGTATTCAGATTCACTCTTGATCGATCATTCAAAGTGGTAACAAGTGCCAAAAAGTTTATTCTTAAATAATTTTTTTTTCTTAAAGTGTTGTGGGAATTGTAATGAGGGCCTAGACAAACGTCTGCAGGTGGTGTGCCTTTTGGGTGTTGACCCAAAAAGGAAAAGGACTAGTATCTGAGGACCTGGAGATGAGGTATCTACTGACAAGGATGTGCACCATTGGTGAGTCCCAAATAATATTTTGAACTTGTCTGGCTGGGGAAGATCGAACCTTGTAGGGACTTCCAATGTAGGGTTAGTGATATTTTAGGTATAAAATGGTAACATTGTTAATTATTAGAAATAGGTCAAGGGCTAGGCAAGTAGAGTTTGTTTAGTTTAGTTGATTGAATTTTGTTATGTTGATGAATTTCTTAGTATATAATATGGTGGCCAGAATCAGAGCCGCAATAAAGGAGTGTGTAGTGTTGAAATCTGATGTATTAATTTCATACCCAGCTTTCACAAATCAGACTAATGATGAAATTAGAATGTTAGGAAAATCACCGAATTTGAAGGTACTCTGTGGAGTTCAGAAGGGAGACACAATTGAATAATATTTCAATTAATCATATGGCCGACTGGAGCAGGACTTAAGCTCGCTACCATCCAGTTGTTAGCTCCAATGGTTACATAATTGGTGGCAGTGGTGGGATCTGGCTGCAAGAATGTCAGATAATTTGGAAGTTAGTGTAATGGTGTGAGTGTGTGTGTGTGAACTATTGAATGTTGTTGTTTGTTTTGTTAGATTAAGGATATCGTCTTAGTTTGGAGTCTGGGGCTGTAGCTGCCCGGCTCTCTGCTGTGCTCTCTCACTTCCCTCGTGCCATGCCTTCTCTGTCTTCACCAGCTCTCCTAATTCAAAGACCGGTGGCCAGTGCAGAGGTCACATTTTACTGCTTCCAGCCTAATTTTATAACTAGGTGAAGCAGTGTCCTTCACAAAACTGTTTCTCTAGTTTTGAAAGAAAGGCAGTCTAAAAGAGAATGCGATATTAAGCGGTCGGTCCTGCTCTTGCTCGGAGATATTTTGTGATGGTAACATGAACCAGTAAATCGGTATTTGATAATCGGATAATTCGGTAATCATGAACCAGTAAATCGTCAACCAGTAATCCAAATCGGTAATGTGAACCAGATTGGGCGGGGCACATGGGGATGAGAGATGAGGCAGGTGAATAATTATGAGATAGATGCTAGATATATGCAGGTAGACAGATAAATTATTGATTATTTGATGCTAATTAGATGAACATAGAGATATCGAATGATGAAAAGATTATTGACATAGATGAATAGAGATGTATATGAATAGACGCATAGAGATTAATATGAATATTATTATGGTTTACTAGTGATATGAAGAAATAGAGATATATGTAAGGTATTGATAAGATAATGTAGCCAAATGTTGTTTTCTGATAGCTAGAGAGGTTCAGATAGATATCTAGGTATGTAGAGATGAATATGATGATATGTTGTTTATTGTTTAGATAGTTGAGATTAGATTGAGCTTAGTGAGATAGTTGAGTTTACTGAGCTAGCTGAGTATAGATTGTATGAATAGTTTAGATAGTTATTATCAGGACAGATAGTTAGATAGTTAGATTTTCTTATGATGGTTGTTGATATGGCTATGATGATTATTGATTGTTAGATGACTTTTGCCATTTGTAGTTTAAAATAAAATAGAATTAAGAGAAACTAGAAAATAGAAGTATAATTAAGAGCATATTTGTTGTGTGAACTTGCTCCTGGAGAATATATTTCATTATTGTATATACTCCAATTCTGAGTACTCATTCCAACTCCCAACCTCTGGTTACATTAGTTTAAGAGAAAATTCGATAGGATTTGTGACAGAAGCGATTAGAATTTGGAGACGATTATTGGTGCATGATGTGGAGGGAGATTTTGTGGCTGAACTCTTGACTGAAAGGATTCAACTACTGATAGACATAATCGAAAACAATTGGAATTGGGATGATGAAAATCTGGTTTACCATCTGGTTATTATTATAGTAGACACAATTACATCTATGTAGAATTATTGTTACTTTTGTATGGCTGCCTAAGCAAGAATTAACTACTCTAGCTATTATACTTGGTCTATTGTACTTGGAGAATCGAGATGTTCTATTAGTAATCCAGTAATTTTGGAAACAGTCTGATGATTGTACTTCTTTCATAATTTATATTAAGATCAACTATGGTAATCGAACAAGAAGATCCAGCCCCCCCCCCCCTCATCAGAATCCCCCACCAACTGCAGGAAATTTGAACGAAATGGAGGAACTCTGAAGGCAGTTAGCCAAACTCAGGGCTAGAACCAAATGTGACAAACTGGAGAAAAACCAGTTGTGGGTTGAATTGCAGGGTTCAAGGGGCCAAACCACTCATCCAGTCACTACCTCCATGAGAAAAGATTTAGGGTTGTAATCATTGGTAAAAATATTCTCTGGTAAAGAGGGAAGTCAAAATGTCCATGAGTTTATTCAAAATTTGAAAATGATTGCCCAAGTAGGAAATTGGGAAGATAACGATATGAAATTAATTTGTAAAATAAAAACCACCAGGGCAGCTGCTACATGTCTGGACACTCACCCAAAAGTAGTCCGTCAACTAGCACACCTGATGTAACTTATGAAGAAGTAAAACAAGCATTGATTGAACCATTTATCAAAAAACTCCTGATATATACTACTACACTGCTCTGCAGTCAAATGCTCAGAGAAAGGGAGAGAGCAGTTCAACCTCCGCTGTTCTCCTTTGACATTAACAATAATTGTTTGAGTGTTGGTTAGTGTGTTGAGTGTTGAACTGGCACAAGAATGAGTACAAAGAAGTAAAAGTGCATAAAAATACATGAGAAAATTAAAATAATAAATGCAGTGAAAAGTGGTGAAAAACGTAAAAAGGACATAGCCAATGAGTTTGGTATAACGGCAAGCACATTGTCTACTATTCTTAAACAAGAGGATCTGATTAGGCAGCAGATGGTGACAGGTAATCTAGATCATAGGAGGGTATGAAAATCCAAATTAAATAATTATTATAGTCAAAAAAATAAATTAAAACTCACAGTTGAAATAAATCAAAGTTCACTGGAATTCATATCAATAAATTCCGCTCAAATCTAATCACTTCAACACACCTGGAGAACACTAACAAAAATCTACAATACTATTGCCTTTCAATATTCACCACTTGGTCCTCAACATCGGTCATAGATTTTTGTTGAAGGTGTTTATTGAAGAACACTACAAAATAAGTGGCATGTATTTATGTATATAATCATAATTTTTAGCAGATCAGGTAAGTAACAGGTAGAAAAAGGCAAGGCCAGAACCAAGTATATTTAGAGGTGCGAAGGTGGTGGAGTGCGGCATGGGAGTGCACTCCAACTAGTACCCCTACAAGAATGATTTATGACCAACCTTCAGCCAGGTAGAATGTGCTCCACCTTCATAGAATCGCTCAAGTTAGCTAGCTATTCATTCTACAGTTCATTATTATTCATCATCTTGCAGCTGGGGAAACACCACTTCTCTTTGTGAATCTACTATCTTCTACAAGATTGTTCAACTTGTTCCTGTGAGAGTGGCTCCTCTACTCTTCCTCTTCTTCTACTAATTTCTTCTTCTGGAAGCATCTCTCTTCTCCCTATGAGATCATCTCATTCTTTCTCATCTTCACCTTCTTTGTGCTGTGAAGGCATCACTCTTCTTCTCCTTGCTGTACAACGTTTTTCCACATCACACCAAAGTGAGTTAGTGAACTTTTTCAACTTTCCGATTCATAACTTTGCTAAATCATAATGACTGTTCTTTTTGAAAAATAACAAGTGAAGCTTATATGCCTGAGAGAGGAACAGATAGTTCAGCCAGATATGATCCTAAAAGCCCGATTGCTAGAGTTATTGATCCTGGATGTATGCAAATAATATTTTTAGATATAAAAGTTAACTGTCCTGATGGGACATTTGGAAAAATTTATACAAGATCAGGAATGGCATTACATCATCAAGTGATAGTTTTAGGAGGAGTCATCGATCCAGATTATGAGGGAAATGTTGGAGTAATGCTTCATAATCTTGGGAAAGATAATTTTCAGATTGAAAAAGATGATAGAATAGCACAACTTGTTTTTCATAAATTCTACTCTAATTCCAATGACTGTAATGTTATAAGACTTAAACGTGGGAATTGTGGTTTTGGCTCAACCAATAAAAAATGTCAATGTTTATTGGAGTGAAATAATATTGGAAAAAACCATAGTAGCTAAACAACTCACAATTTTCATTCTATTTCATTGTTTCTATGTATAGCCTACATGTAAGATATTGGTGAGTATCTGAAATGAATGAGCAGTTATATTATATTTTTATAATACACTTGTTAGTCAGACTGAGTTCAAACTGATCATTGTTCTCAATCTCTTGTTTCAAATATAATTTCTTGTAGAATTTTTGTTAGTTAGACCAAGTTAAAATGGATTATTGTTCTCAAGTTACAATTTTTTTATAATGTATAACTTAAGTATCTTGCTTTTTTCTTATAGATGGAGTTTGTTTCTATCATCACCATTTTTCAAATGATTACAGCCCAAGGTTTGAATACTGTTAATTTATGGGAGAAATTCATCTAATATGTGGATGAGAGTACTAAAAATAGTAAAAACTTACATAATATTGTTGTAGACCTAGAAAAACTTTCAACTTAATGAAGGATGGATTTGAGTCTTGTTTTGTCAGTCAAAATTCTCTTTTGAAAGCATTTGAAAAGAAATTAGATTTTGAAGAAATTGAAGAATATATTAAAGGATTCCATGATAGAAAATTGAAATTGATCATAAATATGCAAAAGAAGGAGCAGATGTGATAATTAAATTAGCAGAAGAATTTCTTTCTGAACAAGAAAGTGAAATTCAAGTTATAAGAGATGACAAGAGTGTATCATGAAGTATGAAAAAGAAATGAAAAGAAGAACTGGAGAAAACAGTAAAATGACATCATTTTGGCAGAGCATAGACATATTGAAAAAAAATTGTATAAACTTAAAATTCTAATGTAGATATTATACCATACTATAACACTGTTCAAAATGAATAAGATAAGTTGGAGGATTGATTGAACCAGGATCAACCAATCAACTGATTGAACAGAATCATAGGTTTTTAGCAATAAAAACTGATTTTATGTGTGTGATAACACACAGTAGATTGACTTATTGAAAATACTGCCTTTACATGTCCACTTCCAATTCGCATAATAAATTCAAATGGATCACAGGAAGAGATGATAGAGGAATTTAAACTCAAACAATCTGATAAAAAAAAAATAATAAAACTACATTTCTTTAAGGAAAGCTAATTGATCAGAAGATAATACAGTTCTATCTCATAACCACTCTTTTCAAAATGTTCTAGAGATATCCACAAACATTATTCTTATTGATATAAATAGCACCAACTCCCAAACACTTTTTTTAAGATGTCCTAGGAACCTCCATAGCATTCTCATAAATATCAATAGTACTATCCCCAGACACTCTTTTTAAGATGTCCTAGGAGCCCCTATAGTATTTTCATTCAGGAGCATGGTTGGTTTGGGAGAAGGTTGCTTTGAAACAAGGTTGGTTTAAATGCAAGTACTCCAAAAAGGAGTTGAAAAACCCCCTTTTAAACTGACAATAAAATGAAACGAAACCCCAAATAAAATGAGTAGAATAGAATCATATTGCAACCATCAACAGTTTGGACTAGTGTTCGAATATTAATCATTCCTATGTAATTTTGGGTTAATACTCACAAAACCAGAACTTGTTTCAATTGTAATAAGGTAGGATACCTTGCTAAAAATTGTAGGGCACCTAAAAAGAACAAACAACCTGAAACTACCTCTAATTGGCATAAACCTACCTCTAATTGGTATGATGATGACAAAAATAAAGGATCAGAAATAACTAAAAATGTAAGATTTTCTAAACCCAATTCAAATTTGAATACCATGGAATGCTATAAATGCCATAAAAAAGGACATATTTCAAGGAACAGTAAACAGGTTTTTCTGACAAGTTCGACCATGGACTCCTGGTAGTCAAACAAGATAAGTCATACCCTGAATTAGTACCCCACCTGGAAGTTAAAATGTTTAATGAAGATGCTAAAGATTTGGTAGTTACTGCACAACTTGATGAAGATGAACAAAAATTATTAGTAGACACAGGAGCATCAATTTCTTTGATAAAATGGAATTTTAAGAATAATAATTTATACAGGTCTAATTTAAGGGCACAGGGTATAACAGGCAGTCCTCTTGTTATGAAAGGATATCACAACATGATTTTAAAAATATGTAAAACTGAGAAAAGTCCATGTAATTTCTATGATGTAGAAAATTTCCAAATACCATATGATGTAATTCTAGGCTTAGACAATTTAGTGAAATTGCAAGCCATTATTTATTTAGACCCTCCCAAAATTCTTTGTATAGGCAAAGAATGTATTTGGCTTATAACCTATGTTTCTAAAATTAGTTTCCCAGAAAATCCTTTGCATGTCCTGATCAACAATTCATTGGAGTTGTTAAAGGAACTTAGTTTAGAAGAGGATAACACAAGACCTGTGTGTCTTGTAAGGGAGCTTAGGTTAAAACCAAGAAGTCAAATTGTGATAAAAGGAAAAATTAAATTTCAGAAAAAGTCTGGCCAGGTCAACACAGAATTTGATAAAGTAAAACAGGTCAACACAGAACTTAATAGATTAACACTGTATGACCTGACTGTTGTGATGCAATTAGCATAGCTAAACGGGTGCAAAGCTCATTTGGGTTGTCCCAATACACATAATTCCTATCAGAAGATGAATTTCTAATGAAATTCCAAACACCGGAGCCAACTTTAGCAGATGTTTTTCGACTGCTTCTGTTTGAAGAATATGAGGGAAATAGACGTTGAATTATTTTTGATTTGAAACCGGTTGATCGTTTAACAAAGCCAGACGCATTTAGATGTGATCCTGTCTCTTCTAGAATTTTCTTATAATTCCGCAGGTCTTGTATTTTATAATTCTCAAATACTGGTCTCTGACTAAATAAAAGCTCCAACAGTCCACGAGTAATCTTGTATTTGTTTGATTTTATGTAAATATAAGAGTTATCAAAATGTACACTTATTTTATCACCCATAAAATATGTGTTTAGCTGATCATCATATCCAATCCCATATGGTACATTTTTTCCTTTTCTATGAAAATTGTCCAGATAGGTATTTAAGAGTAGTTCGTTTGCTTTTGGTTTAACAGTAAATGATTTTGACAGTCTCTGTTCTACAGATAAATCTTTTTCATCTTCAGCTGTTAACGACTCCTCCTCCTCTACCTCCTCTTCCTCCTCCTCGTCTTCTTCATACTCTTCCTCCTCTTCATCCTCAGGTTCTCTTTTAACTTCACGCTTTATTTCGTTTAAAACATCTTCATGTTTTAGCGATGAGCTCTTGATATCTTTTATAGGATTAATTAATGGACGAAATGTTCGTTCCAATTCTTGTTCAGATTGAACCGCATCACCAATCAACTGTTTATGTTTTGCAATAATAGATTTACGTAGACGATCCTTTATAGTTGGCTCATTTCATATTCTGTACATATTGTGATTACTATTATTCCACACTTGTGCACACATATCTCTAAATTTATTAAATGTCATATCAGTGCTAACAAAATCACGATGTACCAACTTTAGATTGCATTCATCTTGTCGGAATAGAACAATCAAGTTGCAATTGTCTCTAACATGATGCTTAGCAGTGGAGGCATAAGTTTGTATAAGGTAGCATGTATCAATATTTCTGTGACCTACCATAGTGAAATAATTTCTAATTTGACTGTGTGCATCGCAAGCTATATCGTCAAATATTATTAGGGTGTTGAATTCTACATTATTAGGGTGAGGTATATCGTCAATTTGACTGCTACACTGAAAAGTTATGCATGGAATCTTTCTAAATACTCTTTCTAAAAACTTGTACTTTGGCTGATACAAAGACTTGCTAAAAATGTACAAATGTGCAAATCTAAATCCATTTTCAGAGAAAATTAAATTGAATAGTAGATTTGTTTTACCGCTGGCTGATGGACCTGCAATAATCATTCGAATATTGTTTGGAAACAATTGTCCATGTTTACTACGTACTTGATTCGATCTAGTAACAATAATTTTATCATAATTCACAATCGGAAAGCTGTCGCCATGATGTTGCTTCAATGCTGTCATAATTTACAATGATAATGTTTGCTTTAAATCAGAAATAAAAGCCTTTTTTCAGTTGTACACAATCTATTTTAATTTAGCACGTAATGCACATTCATACACAATTTCATCAAAATCATGCAATTTTAAAAACCTAACTCTATTAAAAATAATTTCCAATTTCTCTTTGAACTCACATTCTTTAAGTTTTTTCCTTATATAATTATGTGACATAGCTATTATTGAACAGGTGCAGGTGTCTACAACATCGCGAGCCGATGGTGAAGCTGATGCACACATTGAAAAATGACCTTGTTTCTTTGTTAAATATTCCTCCATACTTAATTCTCCACGTAAAGACGATAACAGTTCAATATGTCTCGTTATAATGCTGTCCATACAGCAATGTGATGGTGTAGTACAAAACATCTTGAATGATCTGTGAATATTTTTTTTTTTTTTTTTTTTTTTTTTTTGAGGATGAAGCCCACATAGGTCTGAGACCTGTGCGTGGGTAATGAGTTGGATGATGGTGATTTATGAGTTGGACCTACAGTTTTAGGTGGGTTCCGAACCACCGGGAAGTGATTTTCAGCAGAGAACAGTGTCTTTTTTGCTGGCCAATCTAATCGGTCACCGTTACAGCAGGACCTACGAGAACGCAGCTTATCTATCTGATTGAACAGATACCTGCTACCTACGGCTCGCGGCTATCACTTCCCTAATTATTGAACATATTACTTTAGCCCAGCTTCAATTGCACATTGAAGAATAATTTCATTGAAGTTGCAAAATTTAACTAGTCTTGGCTTTAAAAATAGCTTTTGCAGAGGTACATGAAAATGTGAGTTGACATGTAAATCCTTCATTAAATGCACATTGATGTATAGTATTTCACAAATGCAAATCGATGACGGTGATGATTGTAGTATTCTTCCCTTCAACCTCCTGCAACAGGAAAGATGTCTTCCGCGTTTGATGTTATTCACATACTCCAATCGTCTAACTTTTCGTCGAATTTTTTTCAGAAAATAAACTTGTATTCTCGCTAACGTATCCATTGTTCTTCGTATAGTCTATCTGCTGCTCCTTCAGTATAGAAAGTGCTATTTCACCACTTCATTTGATTTTATCCATGAAGAAAACTTTTCTGGAAAACCTAACGAAAATGTATCCGTTTTTGCGCTTCAACACTTTCTCAACTAAATACACCTTTCGCTCATTCTCATCCAATTTGGTTTTTTTCAGTTCCTGCTCGTAAAATGTTCCTAAAATAACTTCACCATTGAGATCGTGTATTCTATAAACAACTGGATTTGAAGGAATTACACTATGTATTACAAATATTTCCGTTGACCAATTAATTTCATATGATTTATCAAATAGATGCCTGAATTTTGATATTCTTACATAATCACCAATTTTAAAGCGAGGTTTTCTCACTTTGACCGGTGCATTCTTATTTAATTCGGCAAGTATTTTCTTTTCATGTTCTAGCCTGACTTCACTCGGTTTCATTCTAATTGTTCTATGAACAGAGTTGTTATATTCGTTCACAATTTTTGGTAACTGTTTCAACCATTTATAGCTGCCTTGAGCGGTGAACATGCGCCATAACTTTTCCTTTAGAGTACGATTGAACCGCTCTATTATAGCACCCTTTATTTGTGAGTATACATGATAGTGATTGATTTTAAATTGTTTCATTAGTAGCTGAACATCTTTGTTGAAAAATTCACGTCCCTGATCAGTTTGGAAATTTGATATCCTATGCTTTTTAAATATTGCCTCCAATGCTCTGCTAACCTCTCTACCCGATTTACTTTTTAATGGTTTCACAAAGGCAAATTTAGAAAAACAATCAATAACTGTTAATAAGTATTTATATCCTGAATTAAATCTCGAATATGGAATCATTTCAACTAGATCAGCTAGCATTAAATCATGTAATCCTTTCAACTCAACTCGTCGTCTAGCAAAGTTTTTCCTAACTGGCCCATGAAGCTCATAAGATAATTTAGCGCGAACTTTCATGTTGCTATGCAGTCAAAGTGTATTCAACTACTAAACACTGTGTTGTGTAACATTACTACAACAGTAAGAATGATCAAGTTGTACATTTTCAAGTGAATTTTTAATTTCTTTATCGACTTCTCTTTCCCTAGATTTCATCTCTTGTTCAATCAAATAATTCCCCCACGCCAGTGTTTTGACACCATCTTCACAAACATAGCGTTTGTCATCGTATGGTGATAAAACAAGTTTACCACTATTAATTTGAAAAACATTATGCTGATAGCTTCTGATTGAGTATGATGATGAATATTTCAATCGTTGATCAAATAAACATTCTTTATACATTGAAAATTCCAATTGTGAATTTATTATGGATTTGGGTACACCTTTTGCCACATGTTTAGCCTCAGATTGATTAGTGATAGCAGAAATGTATTCAAAACTATACATTTTTGGACGGAGTCCAACAAAAGCGGTTGCAATTTGTCCAGATAATTCATCTTTAAACTTTCCAATTTTGCATGAATTTTGTACACTGTAACATGGGTGATTTTTAGGATAGTTTGATGTGTCAAATAAATCAATATTTGCTTTTATATCTGCATACACATCTTGCGTTTCAATTTTATAAAGCAGCGAGTCTGTATCAGACATAAGAAGTTTTATCTTGTTGTGTGGATAGATTTTTAGAATTGAATTGTAGTGAAAGTTGAACATTAGTAACTTTGATAATTCAAGAACTGTAAATCCAACAAAAATGGGACGATTGAGCAATACTTCAGGTTTTTTCAGAGATATTCCTACAACTTCATCATTGAAAATTATCCACCGTTTGAGATTAGGTTTGGAAACTAATTTATCTAGTTTTTTAGATGAAGTTACTAGTTGAAAGTCTATTCTTGATCTTTGTGATTCTAAACACTTACCAAAAATACTGTTATTGATTAATTTGAACAAATCTTTTTCAAAATCATTCTGAGCATTTTTTCTTAATTCTGTATTAAAATCAATATAGCTTTTGAGCCAAGCTGATTGACTGAAGCTGACTATGCGATGAACTTTTTCAAGAACCATACCTAGACTCAAATAAAGCTTGAGGTTCCTATAGTGAATTATATAGTTTTTACGATCGCATAATGTAGCTAACAGTTTTGCTTGCACAGTTTGTTTATTGTTTGGTGCTGTTTGATATTTTGAAAGAGAGTGTCTTGGCGGACATTGCTTCATTGGAGCAAGGGGGAAATCATTATGCAATTCATGCAACTGATCAGGATAAGTGAGATCTACTTCTAATATATACCCAATTTCAGATTCATCATCAATTTGTTGAATTTTCAATTTCCTCTACTGATAACCATCTAAAATTAGCGAATGGGAGGGGGAGACTCATACTGTATCCATACAGGTTGTTTGCATCAATATATAATATGAACGATGTTGGCTGATCTGGGTTATATAATTCACCCATGTATGAGTTGTTTGCCTCTGCATATCTATGTGGTATAACACTTAGCCCTCCTCTAACTCCTGATTCTATAAAGAGGTGAAGATCAATATCTGTTATCAATTCAATTTCAATTTTTGTCATATACAACATAGCATTCCATGAGTAGTGTGGGAGTGAATAAAAGTGGCATGGATCAAGATTGTATTTATTCATGAATGTTGATCGAAGCTCTTCAAAAAACATCAGCTAATAAAAGAACGTCTGTAGTTAAATATAGATCATGATATTCACCCATGTTTTTAATGTTACAATTGCTCCACACATTTTGTGCATGACAATATTCTTCACAGCTTATTGTCTTATTTGATAGGGTACTGAAAAATGATTCGATTGGGGGTAGACTAGTTTCATTAAATTTTTAAAAGTTATACATATATTCATATGGATACACCCCTTCCCGATTAACAGTTTGCGCTGTACTGGGCTAGAATACCATGTACACATTCGTCTAAATTTGCATACTGAATTAGTGGATCCTAACAGATTCTTAACTAACTTATTGAGCGATGAGCTCATAAATTGTAAGCTGTCTAAGAATCTGAGTGGTCCAATGCTAATTGAGAGAAACGTTTCACTAGTGTTGGCTATGCAATGGATATTATCATATTTTGCAAGTGCCTGAACAATAAAATGTGAATCATACCCATGAAAATTGTGAAAAAAGCATGGTATAAAATCTGGTCGTTTTGAATTCAAATTACATGATATGTGCGCAGCACCAATAAATTTTCCATTTGAATGAGAATGGTGTCTAACACGTTGCTCATTGAATTTAAATACAAATCCGCATAGACAGCATAAAGTTGCTGTTTTAAATTCATAAACTTGAGCTTGATTCATATCTTCCATTGGCACTGATATTGTTATTTCTTCTTTCAATTTGCTTGCAATATCTGTTAGTTCTCTGAGGAATTTTTCAATAATTTTTTCATTCATGTATTGAGCATGATATGTAACTGGTCCATGGAATATGTCACCATTCTCATCCAAAATGACATAGGAGTAGCCACATGCAATGTGGGTACCAGTTTTTCTAGTATAACTCTTTCCAATCTTATCACCTTGTTTTGAACTATCATCATCATCATCAAGAGGAACAATAAAACTTTCAAAGTCTGCATAAATCACATAGGGCAGTTTGAGTGTATAGCTATAGTTACAAAATTTTAAAATTTCCTCTTGCTCTACTCCTTTTTGTGGAAGTCTAGTTCTTTGTTCACCATACTTGCTACACATTACTATGTGTTTCTCTAAATTGACTTTACCATTGCGGATTGAATCTGATGTGAAACGGTGGAAGCAGTATGGACAAACATGTGATTGGCGTTTAGATTTTGAACATTTTGATAGCAATTGTGATAGGCCATTCTTTCCATTTTTAGTATTAACTAGTGTATAGTGAAATTTAGCAGATTTATCGTTTGTGGATAAGAGCAACAATGTGATTTGATGTTGCCTGTGTCTATGTACTGTTGTTTTGAATGGGTACAGAATGTCGCATTCACCATCATATGCTATCACAGTTATTGCTATTGTTGGGTTCAATTTCTCAAACAATTTGATCTCATTAGTGGTTACAGGGAATTTCAATCCTTTTATTTCTACAGTATTAATAAGCTGTTTCAAATCGGAAATTCTATTATTATGTTGAGTATTGAAGTAGGCTAGCACAGACCAAAGAAAACACTTATCATCATGCAAATTTTGAACATTAATTATTACTTTTTTGTTTGCAAGTTTTAAAGGAGTTTCAATGTAAGTTGAATTTGCACCATATATCGGCCGATATCTTATTAAATTTATATCTACATGTAAAACTTTTTCAATAACCCATCCACTCCCATATCGAACAAACTTTTCTAATGAATTAACAATTTTATGTCTTGCCTCATTGTACTGTTCATCTAACTGATCACAGTTTTCTTGAAGATTTATAATATTACGTGATGCACTATGAAATGTTACATTTGTGCTTGTTTGCTGCTGCTGATCTTGATCTAAAATAGTGATTTTTCTGAGAGTAACAGTTATTGCAATATACCATCGTATGTTACCATAGAACTTTGCAGATTCAATGGTGAGAAAGTGTAGAATGCTATCTTTGAATATGTTAAGTAGAAGATTTATGTCAACTTGATTGGATGAGAATGTCCATCTTGATCTTATTGCGCTATTACTAATTGCACGTGTCACAACAGATTCTATTTCCATCACAATTGATACTAATGTTATCACCTTTGAAGATAACTCACCACGTTTCTTTCCAGATGAACAACACAAACTTCACAGGAATAATCCACATCAGATGTTGCGAATCGAGGACACTGCTGATAAAACTGGAAGTTTTTCAGACGAGAGGTCCTCGTGTTCCTCCTCTTATATGGAATACAATAATATGTGCTGATTGCGGATCTACAGTGAGCGAATTTATGCTGTTTGACACGAGGGTGATGACAATAGTAAATCTTCGTAACACTGATGTGCCATAGGAAATTATTTTGTTTATATAGATGATAAAAAATAAAAAAAACTTTATTTCAATATGTTTTCCTCATCAATTAACCTTGTCATTTATACAAGACTTAACAATACATTCAGCCTTGACATTTGATGTGTATGGGTGTGATGCAGTTTGGAATAAACTTTATTTCAATATGTTTTCCTCATCAATTAACCTTGACATCTCTACAAGACTTGTCATACACATTCACCCTTGACATTTGGATGTGTGGTGCAGTTAATTATATACATAATAAAAAATAAAAAAAACTTTATTTCAATATGTTTTCCTCATCAATTAACCTTGTCATTTATACAAGACTTAACAATACATTCAGCCTTGACATTTGATGTGTATGGGTGTGATGCAGTTTGGAATAAACTTTATTTCAATATGTTTTCCTCATCAATTAACCTTTACATCTCTACAAGACTTGTCATACACATTCACCCTTGACATTTGGATGTGTGGTGCAGTTAATATGTTTTCCTCATCAATTAATTTTGTTATTTCTACAACACATATCCTGCACATTGACCTTGATATTTAGCTGTGTATGGGTGTGGTCAATATCTTTTCCTTATCAATTGAACTTTACATTTTACAATACCTATCATACACATTCAGCCTTGGCATTTGGATGTGTATGGGTGTGGTGTAGTTAATATGTTTTCCTCATCAATTAACTTTGTCATTTCTACAAGACATATCCTACACATTGACTTTGATATTAATTGAACTTTACATTTTACAATACCTATCATACACATTCAGCCTTGGCATTTGGATGTGTATGGGTGTGGTGCAGTTAATATGTTTTCCTCATCAATTAACTTTGTCATTTCTACAAGACATATCCTACACATTGACTTTGATATTTAGCTGTGTAAGGGTGTGGTCAATATGTTTTACTTATGAATTAAACTTGACATTTTGACAATACCTATCATGCACATTCAGCCTTGATGGGAGAGTATGGGTGTGGTGCAGTTGATTAGTAGTATATAAGATGTTACAATCAAACATAGTTCATCAGTTGTGATTTTCAGTTGTGACTGTTACATTGTACAATGTCATCATCACCATCATCAGCTACATTGCCATCATCGGCAACATCACCATTTTCAGTGGATGATTTCAATAAGCAGCAGGTGAGCCAGTATAGGACTGTACCAGTGAGAGAGTTGGTTGACAATGTGCTGTACAAAGTTTTGTTGGCAAAATTTGTCAACACACAATATGGAAAGCGAGTGATTCTACGATTGCAGGGTAGTGATATTTTTGAGGTTTTTTTACCAAAACGGTACAATGAGGTTATTAGAGAAGACAATTTGGAGAGCTTCAACAAGGCTGGCTACCTGGTGAGTTTCAAAACTATTGGGAAGTATACTGATGTGGTGTTGGCTACTGCTACTTAAGCACCACCCCCTCATGGATTAGGTCTAAATATGATATAGAATATAGATGAATCTATAAACTATAGTGTTATATCTATAGTTTATATTTTAATTCTAATTTTTTATTATATTGGGAGATAACATGTAAAAAAAGCAACCCATATTCATACAACATGGATAATTCATTATGAAATTAGCATTCATAATGTTCAATCCTATTGTGGGAGAGGAAACCGAATATTCTTTATCAAATGATATGTTGATTTGGTAATGGTGATTTGCATGTTTCAACATGTCTGTGGAAGCAGAAAAGGTTGGTGATAGTCTTGCATGGAATTAGTTCACCTGGTGTATTGAAGGTGTAAAGGTGTATGTAGCTAATATGACAGATAAACCATGTGTTACATGTCTAGTTGTAGACAAGGATAGAATTCTCAATAATCTTATAACAATAGTCAATTGCTTGATTGTGCTATTACCACTGCTGATTTGCTGGATTGGAGTTTTAACTGTATGTCTAATTGTGGAGCATAGAATGTCATTAGATGATGAACATTTCAACAAAAGTATCTATGTATATCATAGGAATGTTAGTGAGGAGCACAATGTGGTGAATAGTGTTGTTGATGATGATAATGAGTCAATCAAGTTTTCAACTCATCTTGGTAACATGGAAAAAATTAAGAATGGAAGTCTGTTTTATCTAAAGGGATGTATAGATTCTGAACTCAATTACAAAACATTGCCATTATTTAACAGTCAAATTGAAAAGTGGTACACATCATTAATGATAGCAAATGACAATGTTTGCAATTTCTATAATAATTATCAGATATTAACCAATTGTACTAGTCATACAGCAATTGACCATGTAAACTTTCTTATAAATAAAACAGTTTGCCTCTGTGTATAATTAATAGTTCTTTCCACTATGTACTCAGTTCTTGATTGACTGTCTCAGTGAAAGGATGGTTAATGGGAAAAAGAAAAGTGGACGTGGTATTTTATCTTCTGTAGGAAATATTGTTGGAAGTGTTTTAAACAAGGGAATACATTATCTTCCTTTTGAGGCTCATTTACCTGGTGGGTACGAATTCTGTGGACCAGGGACAAAGTTGACAAAGAGATTAGCAAGAGGAGATCAAGGTATTAATGCACTTGACCGTGCATGTAAAGTTCATGATATTGCATATTCAAATTCATCAGATAACAAGACACGAAGTATAGCTGATTGACAACTTGCAAATTCTGCTTGGGAAGTTGTCAAAGACCCAACAAGTCCACTATCTGAGAAGGCAGCTGCTTATCTTGTAACAAATCTTATTAAAGCAAAATCTGTATTTGGAGGAGGAATGCGACGGGGGCGGCGACGGCAGCAGCGAAAGCGGAAAGCTGATAGAAATAGTTCTGCAAACAGTATTCGTCAGAGAGCAATTAGAAAACTAGCAAAACATATTAGTGGTAGAGGGTACTATCTGAGACCATATCCAGATTTTTATGGTAGTGGGGTCGGTGGAGTACGATTATTGACTCCACCCAATTCACAAGACAGTGCAAGAAAGAGGAGGAAGAAGAAAAGGAAACGTCATTGTGCTAAGAAAAAGTTGAAATGAATCTCAATAAAGCATTATCCAATCATGATTTAGAGAAATGGGCTAGATCATTGAATATTCCTTTGAGAGGAATATTCATGTTAGATACACTCCCTAGGAAACTACACAAAAATGAAATGGCAATTGTCAACTTGGATAGTTCTAGTGGTCAAGGTACTCACTGGGTGGCATATAATAAAGTAGGTAGGAATGTGTATTATTTTGATCCAATTGGTGACATGCAACCACTACTACAATTGACACATTATTGGCAAACTGAGGATGTTCAAATCTATTATAATTATGATGCTGTACAGAGACCAGATACAAACATATGTGGTCACCTCTGTCTATTATTTCTACTTACTCAAATGTAAGGGGTAACATTGTTAGATGGATGGTAGAGTATGTTTTTCACAACAGTTAGGCTCAAATAATTTTGGGTTTCAGTTACATCATGTCTGTAGACAGGTTTGGATGTGTTTCACGTGGTAAACATATTATTGATAGTGAAAAAGAAATAGATGAACTTAAGAAAACAATTTTGACTAGATCTAATTTTGATAAAGAAAAAGCAGCTTTAGTCTCAACTGAATATCTTAATTCAAGTTTGAAAATAATTACTGAAGAAGCAAAGGGGCAAAGAGAAAAACTGCTCAGTAAAGAAGACTTCAATAAAGAGGAAAAAGATAATTTACTGAGTAAAACAGAGTTTGAAAATGAGAGAAAAACTTCTCAGTAAAGAAGACTTCAATAAAGCTAAGAAAGATAATTTACTAAGTAGAACAGAGTTTATAAATGAGAGAGAAAAGCTTCTCAGTAAAGAAGACTTCAATAAAGCTAAGAAAGATAATTTACTAAGTACTGTAGAACAGAGTTTAAAAATGAGAAAGCCGGATTTGTATCATTTGAGAATCTTAACACAAGTATAAAATTATTAGAAAGCCTTTTAATTGATTATGTACATAATAGTCAGGATTTCAAGAACCATTTAAATGATATAATGTATCATTATGCATATCATTTGATAGGAAAGTGTCTAATAGCTATGAGAACTTTCAACTGGGAGGAATTGGAAAGTCGTGGGCTTACACTAGAACATTGTGTTGATGAGTTTTTTCGTAAGATCAATATGTCAGAGCCAGAGGTTAAATATGATGGTAACCAGTTTCCAACACCAGAGCAACAACGGTTAATAAATCGTTATAAGAACTACTCATAAAAAGATTTTTTAGTAGTAACAGTGCACTTTTCACTAGATAAAATGTGAATTGGTTAACTGTTCCCTCACACTTAAATATTGACAAATTACAGTAATGTTGCACTGACACTATTTGATAGGAAGCACCAGTGGACTAGGGCTAGTTCCTTAGAGGAATCGGTGACACCACTATAAAAAAAGTGGCCAGAGGCTTGTACTGCATAGATAATTTATATGTTGAATTTGTTGTGTCAAATTTGTATAAGAATTATCTTACAGTTGGAGAGGAAACCAAGCCACTATATTTTGTGCAAGTTGATGGTAGCATAGCAGCGATTTCAATGCTATGTGAGTCAGCTGATGCAGCTTCATAGGGTTAAGCAGTAGGTTGAGTCAGTTTGGTTTTAGGTTAGGTTGACCAGCTTGGTTAGCTGTAGGTTGCACCAGTTTGGTTTTAGGTTAAGTTGGACCAGATTATGTTGCTCATCTTGGTAGTGTCACATTTTAGGTTGAGCCAGCTTGTTTGAGCCAGCTGTTCCTCTCACCCCCAGCTAGGTTCTAGGGGGATGGGTCCCTTGACTCCTCCCTGACTCCACCCACAAGAGGTTGAGTCAACTTGGTTAGCCTTGGATGACCAACTTGGTTAGCTGTAGGTTGAGCCAGTTTGGTTTTAGGTTAACCCTTAGTTACTACAAGTGGTCTCTCAGACCACGAGGGAATTTTAAACCTACAGAATTCTTCAATTGGCAATCCTGATTCTTTCTCCCTCCAGCTACCTTCCTGTCTTCTACCGCTCTGTTTAGTGGACAGTAAGTCACCATTGAGCTCAGTGACCTTGGCGTGCTATTTCCGAATCGTGGTCTGAGAGACGCTTTGTAGTTACTAGGTTAGTTTTGCCGTGGTCTCCAAGACGTATTGTAGTGAATGTGTTACTTTTGTTGCATTACCCGAGTTGTTTTATAGTTTCATCATGTGCTTATTTCCAATTATTTTTCATTCAGTTATAGTATTGTATTATTGTAGAGACATATTGTAGTGAATGTAGAGACATATTATTGTAATTTCACATCTCCATGATGGACCCGGAACCTCAAACTTCTCGTGGAAAACGAAAGAGGAGCCAACCTACAGCTAGTGACCAGAAAGCCTTGAACCCTGCTGAACTAGAAGACTTATTGTTTGATATTTTAGACGAGGACATTGACAAGGAGGACATAGATGACAGTGACCAAGACCTGGACTACATAGAAGAGAGTGAACATGCATCAGAATCCGAGCAAAGTGACTCAGAAAATAATGAACTGGCAGCTAACACCGGTACTTCAGCTGACAATGACGACAATTTATTGGCGAGTGACATTCAAACCGACAATGAAAACGTGCAGCGAGGAAGACAACAGTACTATTATGGTCGCAGAACAAAAGAGATGATGAAAAAAAATGTTCCAGCATTTCGGTGGAAAAAAGACCACCCTAACCAAGCAGTGCGAACTCGACAAGAAAACATTATAACCCAATTGCCTGGTTTGAAGACTTATGCAACTCATCTTGGAAACAACCCTCAAGTGATAGATGTGTGGAAACTACTTTTCACAGACAATATTCTAGAGGAGATATTGACATGGACCAACAAAAAAATAGCATCTGTAAGACCATGCTACAAAAACCCAACTTCGTACATACATGATGTTGACTCTACTGAATTGAATGGCTTCATTGGTTTACTCATCTACAGCGCAGTGTTCAAATCTGGAAATGAGTCAGTGAATAATCTGTTTGCCACTGACGGAACAGGCAGAGAACTTTTCCGATGCACTATGACAAAAGAGAGGTTTCTATTTCTTTTACATGTCCTCAGATTTGACAACCCAGATGACAGAGATGATAGAAAAAAAGATATGAAAGAGGCTGCAATTTCGAAAATATTTTATAAATTCATTGAGAACAGCCAGCTTTGCTACACTGTGGGTGCATCTTGTTGTGTAGATGAAATGCTGGTTCCCTTCAGAGGAAGATGCTCTTTCAAGATGTACCTTCCAAACAAACCGGCAAAATATGGTTTGAAAATTCAATGCCTGACAGATGCAAAAACAAAGTACCTCTACAGTGCCTATATATATACTGGAAAAGGGAGTGATGGTAGGGGCCTATCAGAACAAGATCAAAAACGACTACTGAAACCTACTCAAGCTGTAATTCGTCTGACTGCACCAATAGAAAATTCACATAGGAACATCACTGCTGATAATTGGTACAGCTCCATAGAGCTTGTTGAAGAGTTACGTAGGAAAGGCATGACATATGTAGGAACATTGAAAAAAAATAAAACAGAAATACCACCATCTTTCCTTCCCAACAGACGCAGAGAGGAGAACGAGGCATTGTATGGTTATACTGAAAATATAACTCTTCTATCTTATGTACCAAAAAAATCAAAGGCTGTCATTTTGGTGTCTTCAATGCATCATGGCCCTAGCACAGACGAGACCATCAACAAACCTGAAATAATTGCAGAGTACAACAGAACAAAAGGAGGTGTTGACACGGTCGACCAGATGTGTTCTAATTACTCATCACAACGGCGGTCATGAAGGTGGCCAATGGCAATTTTTTTTGCACTGATAAATATATCGGCTGGTGTCAATGCATTTATCCTGTACAATGCATACAAAGAGACTCCTGATACTAACAGATTGGAGTTCATGAAAAGTCTAGCTAAATCACTTGTATCTCCATTGCTGCAGAGAAGACTGGATAGAGGACATCACATAAATGAGGAGATGAAACTCACCATCAAGCGTATACTGCAAATCCAGAATCCACCCCCAGAACTGCAAGTAGAGATTTTCGAAAATAGAAAAGTTTGCTACACATGCCCACCTCGCCTGAGAAGGAAAACTAAATATCCTTGCTGCATTTGCAAAAAGCCTATCTGCTTGTCATGTGCGGGGAAAATTTGTGTGAAGTGCAAAGCAGATAGGGACCAGTAGAAACTCCATCAATATGTGTGTGTATGTGCTTTTCTTATCACTAATGACTAAATAATCATTTATCAATTATAATATTATGTTTTCACAATATTATTTCAGAATTATCAGTTAATAAATCATTATAAAAATAAAAGCCTATTATTTTTCCTCTGTAAAACCAAGAAAATGTTATGCAGAGTTTGAAGTTAAAAAATAAGGTTGTATAAAGAGAAATCAAGTCCACTATATTTTTTTCTTATTACTTACATATATTTTTATCATTTTCAAATCATAGTAGAACAAAAATTCAAAAGATAAAATTAAAAAATTTTTTTTTTTTCTAGATCATACAATTTTGAAGGTGATTCAATTATTTTTTTTTTTAATGAAAAAATCAATTAATTGAGTAGGCCAAGTGTTATCATTATTTGAATAGAGTGGCTGAATGCATACTTTGGTTCAGAATCATTATACTGGGAAAACTTGAGTATTTTATGAATTTTCAAAAAAGTGGTCTCTGAGACCACTTGTAGTAGTTGTGTGCATATTACACTTTGTAGTAACTAAGGGTTAAGTTGATTAGGTTGGTCATCTTGGTTGTGTCAGCTGTTGCCTCACTGGGAGGTTGACCTTTTGTCAGCTGGCCAACTTGGTTGTTGAGCCAGCTTGGTTGAGCCAGCTGTTCCTCTCACCCCCCCAGGGGGGGATAGGCTAGTGGGGGTCCCTTGGCTCCTCCCTGACTCCACCCATGGGAGGGGTCCACCCCCCTTGGCTCCTCCCACCGACTTCACCCACTGGGGGTGGGGGTGGGATGGGTCATCCCCCTCCCCCTCCCCCACCAACCCCCCCCCTCAACACCCCTTTCACCCATCCCACCGCCCACCCAGGGGATGGTGGGGGGAGAGGGGAGGGGTGTCACGTGACCTTGTGACATCATGGGCGCCATATTTGAGCCAAAACACACACTTCCCCACTACTGATGACTACTTGACAAATCCTCCACTGGAAGCCTACATTCCTGAGCTGGAGGCATCACTGCAGGAAGCAGTGTGCCAGGAGGCAGCACCAGCCCCAGCACCAGCCCCAGCTCCAGCACCAGCCACAGCATCAGCTCCAGCACCAGAACCAGCTCCGGCCCCTCCAGTCAACTTATTGAACTGTGCATCGGAGGAGGAGTTGGACATTCTGCACTTGGTGCAGGCTCGCTTGCAGGTGCACCGGGTGGGATGGAGAATGGAGGATGAGTGTTGGGATGCTGATGCCGACATGTCGTTTGCAAGCTGTGGGAGGTGTGCAAACCATCATGTGAATAGGGTGCTCCTCCCATGCTTCCACATGATGTGCGATAGATGCACAGAAACGGCCATCACTTGCGATAGCTGCGATGAACCCATACAATGGGTTCTTTGCACAAATCTATAAGATGTAGCGAAGAAGTTGCTAACTCATCCATGCAGCAAAGAAGTTGCTACCTCCATTCTTGCGAAGAAGTCGCCACCTTGACTCCACCCCTGCGAAGAAGTCGCCACCTCCACCCTCCACCCTGCGAAGAAGTCACTCTATTTTAACATATCTAATTTGTTGCATCTTTTTTCCAGATGAGTAGCAGCCCTAGCCCCCTCCGCAAGATCGCAATGTCAGCTAGCATTGATGCTGTATATCGGGGTGCAGATTTCAGCATTCTACCACAGACTCTACGTGAAGAATTCCTACTCCTTTTCAATCATTTTGATATGCATCCAATACTACCCAAAGCCATGAAATTTTTCACATTTTGCAAATGTATGGACCTCATTGATCTAATTGCGCTAATTCAAGCTGAAATTTTAGCAGGAGTGACTTCAGTGAAGTCGTGAGCTATGTATTTGGAGATAGTCTACCACTTTTCACTGTAACCCACAATCTCTACAAGAAGCAGCATGTGTCAACATGTCTTGATAGGCGAGCACGGTCAGCATTAAATGATATAGTGGAATGTCGATGCAGTGAGATATATGATATAGTAGCACACATGTGGCATTTAGCTTATGTACAGGATGGATATATTCTTCATACTCTAGGACTGCAAGGACCTGATGAGGATGATGAGCATATTGTAGGGCTAGGTAGATTAATGAGAAAAATAGGAAACTGTGAAGAAATTGACATATATTCAGAGGATGGAAGTGTCAGCTATATCACTACCAGCAGTGATGAATTCTTAGAAGAAGAAGATTATTAATCTGTTCACTCTTTTTTACAGGAATCCCAGATCACTCTATGAGCTTGCAAGGAAAGCTTCAGTAGAAGCTCTATACCTTGGTGCCGATATGGACACACTGCCACATCCTATACGCCATGATATCATACACTGTAAGGAGCTGTTCATGGAGACTACTCCAAGACTTTTTAGGACATTGTACATTGTTTGCAAGCGCATGGATTTCACTGATATAATCTCATTGTTCAAAGCTGAAAACCTCACTGGCGATGACATTGGTGAAGTGATCTTACACATAGTCACATGGTGGCCACTTCATGGTTACATCAGTGATGATTTCAAGAAGTATCATTTACCCTCATGTTTAAAAAGGCGGACACAAGCACCATTGAATGTAAAGCCTGATTGCAGGTGTTTGGAGATATACGATATGTTAGGTCACATGATGCGGTTGGGAATGGCAGAAGATTGTTACCTTCAGATGCATATTGGACTTTCTGAGTCCATGAGGTGGGAAACGATTGAGTCTGCCCTAAAGAGATATGCAGTTGAGGTCTGCTATAATGTTACACATGAGATGTTCGAAGATTAATTCATGTATTGTTTTGCAGAATGAACAGTCAACAGCGTGCTGATGCCATCACAATCAGAGAGGACTTGGAGTATGTCTGCAACCTCTTGAAAACCATGTCATTACCAGTCAGCTCGTACCATCAAGCATTGCATAATGCTAGAAAAATTGGGCATGGACCAAACCGCGGTCACGGTTTCTATCTACCTGTCAGAAGTTTACATATTCCCCCATGTACATATACATACAATCCAGTTAAGCAGGGTGAGGTGTGGAACTGTAAATGTATATTACTAACATTTAGATTGATGCATTTGGACAATTTCATTGTGAATAGTTGGCCCAACGAACCTCAAGTTTTCAGAGATCATAAATGGTGGACAGGGCTGCTACCATTGGACAGAGGTCAGGATATCAATGATCTTCTCATTGACATAGGAGATGTATACTGCATTCAACCATCAAATATGCCACCACCGCCTTACACTGAGGAGGAGGAGGAGGAAGCAAACTGTGGACCCTCAACACTAGCAGCTCTCTTGGAGTGTTGGGAATAATCTATGCTATTGCTTTATTGCAGATGAATGCCTTTGCACAAGAAATGATCAATAGCACCGCCACAGCTCAAGCTCCAAACACTGCAGAAGCCGTCCTCAGCAAGCCGCGAGGAGCTCTCAACAATACTGTGCTGGAATTCTACAATTCAATTATAAGCCATAAGCCCAGTCCCAACTACATATCGATGAAGGATCTGACACCAGGAATGAAGTATCAAATGTTGTCAGCGGAGTCAACATTGACTAAATTTGGGACAAAAGTCAGCGTAAACATCATGCTGGACAACGCAGTCACCAATGTTATACTACCAGACGCATATAGTCGGCTCACATTGAAAACTGTGGAAAACGGTCCTTTAGATTTGACCACATTCAAAATGAGTGTCACTCCTGTAGGCAATACATTTATAGTGAACATGTTTATTGACTAATAAATGCTTTTTTATTCTGCAATTGTGAGTTTTTTCTTCCATTCCCCAATACCTTTAGTCTATAAGATGATGCACATGAGGTGAACACTTGCACTAGTGCACTCACTAGATAACTCACTAGTGCACTCACTAGTGCAAGTGTTCATATAGGTAAGAAATTGCCTTACATTGCTTTCAACAAAGGCAGTTTCAACAAAAAAGAGAGGGTAGAGAGAGAGAGTTCCACTTCCATCACTGACTCCACCCACTGGCCTTGATATACCAGTTTTAACTAGTATGTCACTGCTGCTGCATTCCAATGCTATCTATGCAGGAAAAAACATGTCTGTGCTAGAAGTGGAACTCTTGCTCTCTCTCCCTATGAGTATACTAAGGAGAGTAGGTGAATGAGAACCAGTTGTATGACATTACAAGTTTATTCTAAGCATTATGAAATAAAATATAAAGATGAGTGAACAGTTCACCCTGACAATAGTCTGTGGTTGGAGTTTATGTCTCTTCAATCACACTGCATACACCATCAACTGTATCCAAGCCTCTAGAGCAATGACGTTGAACTGTTGTAAAGATAGAGATGAGAAAAGCTTCTGAGCAGCCATCTGCAATGCGGAACCTCCTTACATGCTGATCTTCCATACTGCGAGAGAAGCCGGCAAATACTATTTCATTACTGCCAATTGCACTTAGCACCTTGCTGCCATACTCGAATTGACACCAGTACTTTTGAAGAGTATCAGGAAGGTTGATGACAATCTTGACATCCTTGTATCGCCAGTCTTGCACTTGTCCAAGATCCACCAATGTGTACCAGGTCCTTTGCTGTCATCCAGGTTGATGATGCCACACTCCCTTCTCAGTGGTCCCTCAGCAGGTAGAGCATCTCACATAAACACTCCTCGAAATTTCTTCAGCTTCAAACAGCATGCATACTTGTAGAGGTCTGCATCGGTCAGTGCTCGGTCTGGTAGAGCAATCATCTTCTGCCGCCGCATCGACGGCAATGAGCCCCGTTTCCCGTCTTTTGACGTCTCAGGTACAGACCTCGACCCTTGGTTGATGCTGCTGTTCTCCTCCTCTTGGTTCCAGTCCTCCTCCTCTTCCTCTTGGGTCCAGTTCTCCTTTTAGCTCCTCCACCAAACTTTGCCTTAGCTTTCATGATGTTGGTCACTGCTAGTGCTGCGGCCTTTTCCAAAACACCTGCGTCCGATGATTTCACTCGACTCCAAGCCTGTTCAGCCAAGATCCGGTCTGCTGCTGCTCTGCTAGCAGTATCACTACTCCTTGAGTATGCAATGTCGTGCTGCTTACAAGCTTGGTCGAGTCCGTTGACACCTGGATCGCCTCTTGCCAATCGCTTCTCAAGCTTTGTACCTGGTCCACAGTACTGGTAGCCGGGCAGATGAAGTTCTATGGGCAGTACGTCTATTGCCTTGTTGACTATTGCACCTGCAGCGTCTGTGATTGCAGAAAGTACTCCTCTTCCTTTGTACCTCTTCCTCTCTCTAGGGCAGCAGCCATCTAATGTTGATCAGCAGCTTGGTCATCCGGTTTTATACCCTCATGGATTCCCAAAGCCTGTAGCACTTTTTCTCTCAACTGCTCTCTACTCAAAGTTTGGTTTTCAGCTGACCAAATAATGTCCATCATGGTAGTGAAACACTTTTTAACTACAGCTTTTGAATGCTCATCCAACCTTTTTTCCAAATACTTTTTGTTGACTCCATCTCCATCTTGGATTGGATCATTAACATCCATGAGGACTGCATTGTTCAAGCTTACAAAAATCTGCGATGTTTCAGTGTCCTGAGTCTTTGGCAGCCAATCCCATAGCATATTCTGGCACACTTTTAGGTTAACAGCATCCTTTTCATTGTGTGGGCTGCCAACATTGAACATTGATCACTCTTCTTCCTCGGGCATTGATATTACTGAGGACGTCCATTATTCTTCTATCACTGCTTGATGACATTACTTGAATGGTATGCACATGCTCAAGTTTACACGTTTTATCAGGCTAGAGTGCAGTGCTGCCAACTATGTAACCACCTTCCACCAACTCTTCCAGAATTGAATTAATTTCATTCTCATGTCCAGTGTTGCCAACTGCTTTGGACTGATCCAACAGTCTCAGTCTGTCCACCAACTCATTGGGATCATCATAGTAGATGTACTCAATCCCGCTGTCAACCACCAAATTGAATGGCGCCTTGAGTCCTCGTCCAGCAATCGAAGTATCTGAAGATGATGATGCATCACCATGTTTCACTTCTCGAAGCTTCTTGATTACAGTCTTGTATTTGGGATTGTTATAGTTCACAATTTTTCCATATGCACGATAGCCTGCCCTGTACACATTGGTTAGGCTCAACACACTCTTGTAGACCTTCTCATCACTTTTTTTCATCTTTCTGAAGTCGGGATGTTTCTTGAAAATCAGCTCGCATATTCCAGGTGTGACATTGAACATTTTCTCTTCATTTTCATTGTTTGGATTGCTCAGTATAATCTTGTCTCCATTTGGTCCAAAGGTTAGCAGCTTGTTACTGAGAAATGAGCTATTATTCTCTACTCTTGGTCCAAACTTTCTATCACTGTTACCATCTCTGTTGTCCATCGATGCTTTAACATATTCTCCTACAGCTGTTCCAGCCAGTTCAGATTGGGCAAAGCATTCATCGATTTCCTCCTGGGTGGTATTCATCAACACATCCTCCTCCTCCTCCTCCTCATTGATGGATGAGTCCTCCTCCTCCTCCTCCTCCAATTGACTTTTACCTTTCTACCTTTCCACAATTTCCGTCCCACTCCTGATATGCTTGCTGCAGGTATTTCAGCTGTTCCAACTGTCTCCAAGGTTTGCTCTTCTTCTTCTTCTACAATAGGTGATGCAGTAGGCCTCTCCCATTGTGGCTTATGTTTTTTCACAGCACCCAACTTGAATGGGTATGGTGAGCCAGGTGTAATTGGTGGTGTAGGAGGTACCATATGAGTTGATAGTGTACGTGCAAATGGACGTGTCACTGCTGCTGGTGCAGGTGTTGGTGGTGGTGCTGCTGCTGCTGCTGCTGGGACACCTCACTCCATGATAACATCTGAAATATTCTGGAGTGGTTCAATAATCGGTTTCAAACTTTTGATATGCTTCTCCTCAGTCAATGATCTGCCCAAAGTGATTTCCTTATGCTTCCTCTTGATGTTGCGTCGTAGCTGAGCAATCTCCATGATGGTTGGAGCAATGTCCTCCACAGTCTGCTTCCTTTTCCACTGCTGCTTCACGTCCATCTCGATCGGTGTTCACTGACTGAATGAGCCTTTTCAGCTTATGCTTTAGCTGAAAAAGTGTCAAGACCGTTTCTGTAATGTCCACTATTCTTGCCTGAGGCACTATCGATAACAAGGAATGCAAGTGCAGACGAAGACCACACATCATCGCACATACTTTTGAATGCATCAAATGTCATGTCGGCTCCCACATGATCTCTGTACAAATGTTTCATATTGAGCTCATCCTGTTTGAATACAATCAGAAAATTGGAGTTGTCACGTATCAATTGTTTTGGTATGCGACTGTAGGTCTGTGCCAAATAAAACACATCAATGTTGCTGTGCTGTCCAGTGGTGAAGCAGCATCTGATGCCTTCCTGCTGCTCACAGATCACATCATCAAAAATGATTATTGAATTGGCAGGCAATTCGTGTGGTGCAGGTATCTCTTCACAGGTGTCACACTTGATGTAGTTCATTTTAGGTCCTAGTCCTTCCATCACAGTGCGCAAGAACTCGTATTTCGGTTGGAATGCTGTCTTGGAGAACAGATAGATGTTTGAGAAGCATATACCATTTGGATCAAAAAGCATGTTGAACATTACATTAGTTTTACCACAACCTGATGGTCCACATATGATACATCTCAGGTGGTGAGGGAACAAAGGTCCATGCCGCTTCTTAATGTTCATTTCCAGTCCAAGTCCACAACCACTTGCCACACGATCAAAGTCGATTATATTGAACTTGTGTCGACGTTGCACTACCTGTTTCATTACACCAAATCTGCTCTATCAATCCAAGAGTCGTGACTGCTATCGTATCCTTTCCAGCACACCAACAGTTTATTACCTCTCCTCTTCAACACTTTTACAATTTCAAACATGTCTGGCACTTTAGTTTTGACAATCTCTTCTGCATAGAATCCCCCTTGCACAGGTTGTCCTCCACTGTCTTCCAGCTCATACGTCACAGGTACAGTAGGTCTCACACGTGTGACAGTGAACAGTTCATTTGTCCAATTGGGCAGGTAACCCTTGTTGAACATGGTTTTATACTTGCTTATACGCACCTTATCACCTGGTTCAATTGATTGACCAGGCCCAGGATAAAACCTGTTTCGCACCTTGTTCTGCAAACTCTTATGATATTCCTCGCGCCGTTCTCTCAGTCTGCTCAAGAGTATAGTTTCATGCTTTTTCTTAACATTGGCTGGACACATGCCTATTGTACGATGTATCCTCTCATTGTATTCCTTCACCAGCAAGTCAAGGATGTCTGTACACTTGTAGGATCCTCTCTCAGTGAACTTGATCCACATTAACCGTTTCAGAGTCCTGTTGAAACGTTCCACTATCGATGCCTTCTTATCTGAATACATTGAATAGTGATTGACATCATATTGTTTCACAAGTCTTGAAAACTTTGCATTGAACCACTCTTTGCCATCATCCGTTTGAAGGTTTTTCATTGGATGCCATTCGAATATAGGATGCATTGCCTTGACCACTTCCTCGGATGTCTTTGTCTTTATCGGTAACGCATATGCATACTTGCTGAGACAGTTTATAACTGTGATGATGTATTTGTAACCTTTGTTCTGCTTTGAGTATGGTATCATTTCAACAAGGTCAGCCTGATAGAGGTCATCAAGACCTTTCACTGTAACCATCCTCATCGGAAAATTCCGACAAGCTGGCATGTGCAGTTCACGTGCTATCACAGTCTTCTCCATACTGATGCCCATCAAGTGAACATGTGACTTTATATAGTTGTTTTTCACAGCACATGATGTGCGTCATACTCTGTTATCATTCCAACACTTTTGACATTGAAGGATGTGTGTTAGCATGACCTTTTTGAACCTGATTGCTAACACATTCGAGTTAATTGGCATTTAAAATGATGTGCATCAGCATAATCTTTTTTGAAGCTGATTGCTAACACAATCGACTCAATTGTCATTGAAAAGGGTGTGCGTCATCATGACCTTCCCTGCTATCATTCCCATTGTGCAACACTTTTTACATTTGCTTCAGCTAACCTTTCTCTCATGCTTTCCTAGAAAAATCACTTTATCATTCAGCCTGCATTGTTTGTCAATTGCTATCACCTTAACCTTTTTGAACTTGTTTACTGAGACATGATGTTTTTGAAATCTCACTTTAGTATATATACTGCCCAAAAATTCAATCAAATTCAGTCTTCACATCAGAGTTATAGAGAGAGAGTTTGTATGCGAAAAGTGATCTCAGTGTTCTCTCAGTGTTCAACCAGACGGAATGGATCCAACCCAGCAGTTATCTGCAATAGTGGACAAGGCGTTAGCTGCATTCAAAGAGGAGCTCCTCAGGCAGTTGCAAACTCCACCTAGGACCGCCAATACCAGCACTGTCACTGTTGCTGCTCAAGATGTCACTGCTGGTCATGATGTCATTGCTGCTGCTGCTGCTGCTCAAGACACTGCTACCAACAAAATTGCTGCCGGCTCCTCCACCACGGCAGTATCACCTCCCAGCAGTGGTATGCAGGTGATAATTGAGGAGCTGCTTTCCACATGGGAATCCATTCCTAACTTGGAAACGGCTGTCTTATTATTACGCAGGGAAAATATTGCTGGACTTTGCGCACCCAGATGCGATATTAAACAAGTGCTGTATGAACTTTGAATTGGTTAAAAAATTGTATATTCCCAAATAAACATGTTTCTGATAATCTTTCATCTTTTCATTTTCTACCTCCTACACTGGTGTGCAGCTCTAGCACTTGTCTCAGCCTCACATGGACTGATGCAAATAGAAAATCGTCTTGCACATAGACATGTTTTTTCCTGCATAGCTGTGACATCGAATTGGAACAGGGCAGTGGCAGCAGCATCCTCAGCCCATTATACCTCCACATCATGCCCCACACATTCCAAACGTGGCATGGTGGGGCAGCATTGGCCGTCCATCGCATCGTGAGCTGGAACTCCAGCGTAGAATTCTTATCAGTGCAATGGATATGTATGCCCCGCTGCCACCATACAGCCCCAATTATGTGGGGGCTGATGAAATTGTGGCACGGTTAATGAGGCATCGCCGCTTTAGGACGATGCATGGGCTGCTGAAATTGGAGCTGGCAGCCTACAGTTATGAGGCGATAAACAAGCAGCTGGCCATTGCTTGGGGGGTAATTATGAAATCCATTGGTCTGTTGAAGGCGGCTGCTTCACTAGAAATTTCCAACCCTGAACTTAGCCCAATAGAGTTGAGATACTCAGTTATTGGGCCGAGAAAATTGGAAAATGTCATCAAAAACAAAAGGGTAATCGATGAAGAAACGGCTGTCTTATTATTACGCAGGGAAAATATTGCTGGACTTTGTGCACCCAGATGCGATATTGAACAAGTGCTATATGAACTTCAAATTGGTTAAAAAATTGTATATATCTCAAATAAACATGTTTCTGATAATCTTTCTTTTTTCATTTTCTACCTCCTACACTGGTGTGCAGCTCTAGCACTTGTCTCAGCCTCACATGGACTGATGCAAATAGAAAATAGTCTTGCACATAGACATGTTTTTTCCTGCATAGCTGTGACATCGAATTGGAACAGGGCAGTGGCAGCAGCATCCTCAGCCCATTATACCTCCACATCATGCCCCACACATTCCAAACGTGGCATGGTGGGGCAGCATTGGCCGTCCATCGCATCGTGAGCTGGAACTCCAGCGTAGAATTCTTATCAGTGCAATGGATATGTATGCCCCGCTGCCACCATACAGCCCCAATTATGTGGGGGCTGATGAAATTGTGGCACGGTTAATGAGGCATCGCCGCTTTAGGACGCTGCATGGGCTGCTGAAATTGGAGCTGGCGGCCTACAGTTATGAGGCGATAAACAAGCAGCTGGCCATTGCTTGGGGGGTAATTATGAAATCGATCGGTCTGTTGAAGGCGGCTGCTTCACTAGAAATTTCCAACCCTGAACTTAGCCCAATAGAGTTGAGATACTCAGTTATTGGGCCGAGAAAATTGGAAAATGTCATCAAAAACAAAAGGGTAATCGATGAAGAAACGGCTGTCTTATTATTACGCAGGGAAAATATTGCTGGACTTTGTGCACCCAGATGCGATATTGAACAAGTGCTATATGAACTTCAAATTGGTTAAAAAATTGTATATATCTCAAATAAACATGTTTCTGATAATCTTTCATCTTTTCATTTTCTACCTCCTACACTGGTGTGCAGCTCTAGCACTTGTCTCAGCCTCACATGGACTGATGCAAATAGAAAATCGTCTTGCACATAGACATGTTTTTTCCTGCATAGCTGTGACATCGAATTGGAACAGGGCAGTGGCAGCAGCATCCTCAGCCCATTATACCTCCACATCATGCCCCACACATTCCAAACGTGGCATGGTGGGGCAGCATTGGCCGTCCATCGCATCGTGAGCTGGAACTCCAGCGTAGAATTCTTATCAGTGCAATGGATATGTATGCCCCGCTGCCACCATACAGCCCCAATTATGTGGGGGCTGATGAAATTGTGGCACGGTTAATGAGGCATCGCCGCTTTAGGACGCTGCATGGGCTGCTGAAATTGGAGCTGGCGGCCTACAGTTATGAGGCGATAAACAAGCAGCTGGCCATTGCTTGGGGGGTAATTATGAAATCGATCGGTCTGTTGAAGGCGGCTGCTTCACTAGAAATTTCCAACCCTGAACTTAGCCCAATAGAGTTGAGATACTCAGTTATTGGGCCGAGAAAATTGGAAAATGTCATCAAAAACAAAAGGGTAATCGATGAAGAAACGGCTGTCTTATTATTACGCAGGGAAAATATTGCTGGACTTTGTGCACCCAGATGCGATATTGAACAAGTGCTATATGAACTTCAAATTGGTTAAAAAATTGTATATATCTCAAATAAACATGTTTCTGATAATCTTTCATCTTTTCATTTTCTATCTCCTACACTGGTGTGCAGCTCTAGCACTTGTCTCAGCCTCACATGGACTGATGCAAATAGAAAATCGTCTTGCACATAGACATGTTTTTTCCTGCATAGCTGTGACATCGAATTGGAACAGGGCAGTGGCAGCAGCATCCTCAGCCCATTATACCTCCACATCATGCCCCACACATTCCAAACGTGGCATGGTGGGGCAGCATTGGCCGTCCATCGCATCGTGAGCTGGAACTCCAGCGTAGAATTCTTATCAGTGCAATGGATATGTATGCCCTGCTGCCACCATACAGCCCCAATTATGTGGGGGCTGATGAAATTGTGGCACGGTTAATGAGGCATCGCCGCTTTAGGACGCTGCTTGGGCTGCTGAAATTGGAGCTGGCAGCCTACAGTTATGAGGCGATAAACAAGCAGCTGGCCATTGCTTGGGGGGTAATTATGAAATCCATCGGTCTGTTGAAGGCGGCTGCTTCACTAGAAATTTCCAACCCTGAACTTAGCCCAATAGAGTTGAGATACTCAGTTATTGGGCCGAGAAAATTGGAAAATGTCATCAAAAACAAAAGGGTAATCGATGAAGAAACGGCTGTCTTATTATTACGCAGGGAAAATATTGCTGGACTTTGTGCACCCAGATGCGATATTGAACAAGTGCTATATGAACTTCAAATTGGTTAAAAAATTGTATATATCTCAAATAAACATGTTTCTGATAATCTTTCATCTTTTCATTTTCTACCTCCTACACTGGTGTGCAGCTCTAGCACTTGTCTCAGCCTCACATGGACTGATGCAAATAGAAAATCGTCTTGCACATAGACATGTTTTTTCCTGCATAGCTGTGACATCGAATTGGAACAGGGCAGTGGCAGCAGCATCCTCAGCCCATTATACCTCCACATCATGCCCCACACATTCCAAACGTGGCATGGTGGGGCAGCATTGGCCGTCCATCGCATCGTGAGCTGGAACTCCAGCGTAGAATTCTTATCAGTGCAATGGATATGTATGCCCCGCTGCCACCATACAGCCCCAATTATGTGGGGGCTGATGAAATTGTGGCACGGTTAATGAGGCATCGCCGCTTTAGGACGCTGCATGGGCTGCTGAAATTGGAGCTGGCGGCCTACAGTTATGAGGCGATAAACAAGCAGCTGGCCATTGCTTGGGGGGTAATTATGAAATCGATCGGTCTGTTGAAGGCGGCTGCTTCACTAGAAATTTCCAACCCTGAACTTAGCCCAATAGAGTTGAGATACTCAGTTATTGGGCCGAGAAAATTGGAAAATGTCATCAAAAACAAAAGGGTAATCGATGAAGAAACGGCTGTCTTATTATTACGCAGGGAAAATATTGCTGGACTTTGTGCACCCAGATGCGATATTGAACAAGTGCTATATGAACTTCAAATTGGTTAAAAAATTGTATATATCTCAAATAAACATGTTTCTGATAATCTTTCATCTTTTCATTTTCTATCTCCTACACTGGTGTGCAGCTCTAGCACTTGTCTCAGCCTCACATGGACTGATGCAAATAGAAAATCGTCTTGCACATAGACATGTTTTTTCCTGCATAGCTGTGACATCGAATTGGAACAGGGCAGTGGCAGCAGCATCCTCAGCCCATTATACCTCCACATCATGCCCCACACATTCCAAACGTGGCATGGTGGGGCAGCATTGGCCATCCATCGCATCGTGAGCTGGAACTCCAGCGTAGATTTCTTATCAGTGCAATGGATATGTATGCCCCGCTGCCACCATACAGCCCCAATTATGTGGGGGCTGATGAAATTGTGGCACGGTTAATGAGGCATCGCCGCTTTAGGACGCTGCTTGGGCTGCTGAAATTGGAGCTGGCAGCCTACAGTTATGAGGCGATAAACAAGCAGCTGGCCATTGCTTGGGGGGTAATTATGAAATCCATCGGTCTGTTGAAGGCGGCTGCTTCACTAGAAATTTCCAACCCTGAACTTAGCCCAATAGAGTTGAGATACTCAGTTATTGGGCCGAGAAAATTGGAAAATGTCATCAAAAACAAAAGGGTAATCGATGAAGAAACGGCTGTCTTATTATTACGCAGGGAAAATATTGCTGGACTTTGTGCACCCAGATGCGATATTGAACAAGTGCTATATGAACTTCAAATTGGTTAAAAAATTGTATATATCTCAAATAAACATGTTTCTGATAATCTTTCATCTTTTCATTTTCTACCTCCTACACTGGTGTGCAGCTCTAGCACTTGTCTCAGCCTCACATGGACTGATGCAAATAGAAAATCGTCTTGCACATAGACATGTTTTTTCCTGCATAGCTGTGACATCGAATTGGAACAGGGCAGTGGCAGCAGCATCCTCAGCCCATTATACTTCCACATCATGCCCCACACATTCCAAACGTGGCATGGTGGGGCAGCATTGGCCGTCCATCACATCGTGAGCTGGAACTCCAGCGTAGAATTCTTATCAGTGCAATGGATATGTATGCCCCACTGCCACCATACAGCCCCAATTATGTGGGGGCTGATGAAATTGTGGCACGGTTAATGAGGCATCGCCGCTTTAGGACGCTGCATGGGCTGCTGAAATTGGAGCTGGCGGCCTACAGTTATGAGGCGATAAACAAGCAGCTGGCCATTGCTTGGGGGGTAATTATGAAATCGATCGGTCTGTTGAAGGCGGCTGCTTCACTAGAAATTTCCAACCCTGAACTTAGCCCAATAGAGTTGAGATACTCAGTTATTGGGCCGAGAAAATTGGAAAATGTCATCAAAAACAAAAGGGTAATCGATGAAGAAACGGCTGTCTTATTATTACGCAGGGAAAATATTGCTGGACTTTGTGCACCCAGATGCGATATTGAGCAGGTAATGTATGAACTTCGAATTAGTTAAAAATTGTTTATTCCCAAATAAACATGTTTCTGATAATCTTTCATCTTTTCATTTTCTATCTCCTACACTGGTGTGCAGCTCCAGCACTTGTCTCAGCCTCACATGGACTGATGCAAATAGAAAATCATCTTGCACATAGACATGTTTTTTCCTGCATAGTACTCACTCCTGATAATATTTTTTAATTATTATTCATTTCTCAATAATATGAAGTAAGAGTGTCAGTCAACTTTGTTTGGTTAGATAGTTAGTATAGCTATTGTATGGGTGAATTTAATACTGTTAAATAGTGCAACGTGTATATAATAATAATAATATGTTTGTTTGGCAAATGATCTGAGAATGCTCCCGTCCTGATTCTTGATGTTATAGTAAGAAAGATAACTAGCAGCTGACTGATTAGTGAGGGTGATATTTTCAGTACGGTACCGGTAGCCTAATATTTGAGCTTATTACTTTTGATACTTTGGTTTATCACTATTCTTATTGGGGGAACGGAAAGAAGGAGAGGAAAGTACACTGCTACTGTTTGTGAAATAAGATTATCTGGTTGAATTGTTTAGGAGCTACCAACTCTGGCTGACAGCTTTGGCTATGCCTAAGGAATTTTTGATTTTATATATAGTTTCAAACTATTTAAGTGCATTGAATGAATTGTTTTGTATTGTTTTTGTAATTGTTGTATGAAGAGAGCAATAAATTCTTTATCTTTATCTATCTATCTACCGTTTTTCATCAGCCTTACTGAGTGCTTTCTTCTTCTGAATGGTGGTCATGATTCTATGTTTCCTGGTACAGAACATCACCTGATCTCTATAGATGTCCTTTTAACCATAGAGACAGTCAATATAGTCCTGAAAGACTATGTACCGCTCTGCATCAGGATGACTTTTTGGAAGCTCCTGTCCAAGAATTGGCCATCTCACTCCCTTTGCCTTCTTGATAAGGCCGCTCTTCAGTTGTGTCTCATCTGTAACATAGCATCTGCAAGCATACAGCTTGGAGCGCAGGCTGACATACTCATAGGGGGCTCGAGCTGCATATTCATCCTTGAATTTCCCCAGTACCATATTGTTTGTCTCAGAGTAGCATGGGTGGTTGGCGGGGTACTCTGATGTGTCGAATACGTTTCTCAACTTGTCTATATTCATGATATCCATATACATATCTTCAGTTTGGACATTGTAGAACAAGCTGTCAGTGTCCTGGTATAACAGTTTGAGTCGGTTTCCATAAATAGGTTTCATCACATCGTAGTGAAACTCATACATTAGAATTTTACTCACATCAAGTACAGTCAGTCCAATATATATCGGCTTGTCCAATACAACCTTGTCTTGATGGAGTGTCACAGCGCATATGTTGTCACCAAATATGATGTGATCTTTGAATGTTGGACATGCCACCAGTCTCTTCAACCTCCTCTCACAATTGACCAGCTCCATGTTCATCCAGTTCTTAACATTTTCCATTGTTTTTCCAAAGACTGCATTATTCATTAGCTTGAAGAAATTCTTTTCAAATTTGTTCACTGATTTCTGATGTAGTTGTGTGTTGAGTTGAATGTATGGGGCCAAAAGGTCTTCTTGCTGGAATGAAATTCCATGGTGAACTTTGACAATTTTCAGTCCATGATTCACAGCCTGTTTCAGGAGTCTATAATGACATACATACTCCTTGCGGTTCTGCAGCATTGTCATTAGCCTCACATATCCTGACTTGGGAGTCTTCTGGAAGAAAGGGGAAGTCGTTGTGATCATCCTGTAGCTCTTGTGGATACTCGACGTCAACTTCTAGGATGTATCCCATTCGCTGATTGTCTGGGATTCTATCTATGTAAGCAGCCACCTCCTCCAGTTCTTCTTGGCACATCCACCTAAATTTTCGGCAAGGTAGTGGGTTGCTCATAGCCCATCCATAAAGATTGTTGGCATCTGTGTACAGCAAGTAGGATATTGGTTTCTCTGGATCCAGTGGTGCACCTGTGTATTTGTTGTTGGCAATCGAATGGTGGTGGACACATGTGGTTATTCCTCCTCGGATGCCTCTTTCAACAAACATGTACATATCGTAATCGCTGAGAAGTTCCAATTCCACCTGTGTGTATTTCAGCATGGCATCAAATGAGAATCCTGGTGCAGTGAAGTAGTTGGCACAGTCAAGATTACAGTTTTTTATGCACATGTCCCTGAAACTTTCAAACACATCAGCCAAGAGTAGAACATCTGTCTTTAGGTAAAGGTCACTGTAGTCCCCTAGTGTTCTACATCCAAAATGTTGCCAGACCAGTTGTGCATGGGCGTAGTCCTCATCACTGATTCCACGATCTGTCAGCTTGCTGAAGAATGCTTCCTTTGGTGGTAGGGAAGTTTCTTCCAGTTTCTCCCATGAATCACAATAATCATAAGGGAATACTCCTTTACATGTCACAAGATCGAGTCTTGTCTTGAAATGTTTAGTGGTATGTTTCAGCACATTTGGAATGTCCATGTCATTATGTGCAGACTTGCGCAAATTTGATACCAATGTATCCAAACTGTCTGGTGTGAATCTGAATGTATCTATGAATCTCAGGTGGAGTCGATTGGAATTATGTTTAGTGAAACTGATGTACTTTTCAGATGTGTGTGGAATGACTTTGATCCTATTCTTGTCGGCCCCAAGTTGAGGAATGAGCAGATGTGTATCATAGTTGGATGAATTGTGCAGAAAAACTGGAATGAAGGTCTGGCGCTGTCTTTCCAGATTGCATGGATTGCACAGTGCATTTCTATAGAAACCAGTCATATGACAATAATCATACACTTTGTCTCTTCCAAACTTTTTACCACAAGCTTCACAGTGTGTAGCTGCATCATGTGCAGCTTTTTGTTGATCGGTGAGTGGCATCATTCTAATACCCAACATGTCCATGGTATCAGCAATAATTTTTGCATAGTGGCTGAGCTGACTCATGAAGTGTTCGGCTGCATTGGGACCTCTGTAGACAATCGGTTCTTGAGGTATGTAACTGCTCAAAGTCAGCCATGAAGGAAATTGCGTCTCATCTCTCACAAAGTACATGCAATAGCTCATTGTATCACTTTTGTCTGCTTCCCAATCCATCTCTCTGGAGCTTCCCCCTCCACATCACCCTCTTCTAGGGCAGGTGTCTCCAGCAGACACTCAAAGTCTGCATACACTACAAGTGGCAGTCTGAACTTCCTCAAATGCTTCTTAAACTTCAATGTTGGCGGTTTTCCATCTTTCAGCTGTGGCATGATCATCCTAGCAGTCTTGTTGTTGGCACAATACTTCTCATGTTCTGCCATCCTTTGCTCACCATCTCTACTGAGAGTGTAGTGGGTGAAGCATCATCTGCAGATAATTATACAATGCTCATGTTTTGTCAGCTGGGAACTCAGAAGTCTCTCAAAATCTTTGATCAAGCAGTAGTGGGTGTTGATTTGTATATCCTTGTTTGCATCTTCAGCATCCTGCAGCAAATCGTTAGTCTGTGCACCATCATCTTCAACAGCCTCACCCAGTAGCAGAAGATCAAAGTGCTCGATCTTCATGGTATCGGTGACTCGTCTGGGGAAGATGTTATTATCAGAGTCGACTGCATACACGTTGACAGAGACTGTAGGGTTATCCTACTCAAACCTATCGATCTGGTTTATAGTTGTCGGGAAAGTGATGCCTTTAAAGTTGTATTTCTCTTGAAGATTGAAGTATTGGTGGTTGACTCTTTGGGGATCTTTTCCTTGGACATGCTTAGCGAGGATCACCCACATGAAACATTGTTGGTCCTTGTTCCTTGGATTGATGATGGCTTTCCTTGCAGCTAGCTTGGGCGGGGTAATGATGTATGAAGAGCCTCTAAGAGGAATATGTTTGCTGATCCTTATGAGTAGTCCATCAATCTGTAGCAGTGTCCATCCACTGGATTTCCCCTCGAACATAGCCTCCTCTTCCAGCATCTTCTGGCAAGCCATCTCCACCTGATGAGGTGAACACTGCATAGTTTGGTGTTTTGAAAGTGATGTCCTGCACCTCCTTGTTGTTTGGATCAAGGAAGCACTTGTGATAAGTTTCCTCCAGCACCAAATTGAATTTGATTGCACCATGCTCCTGGATTTCTGCTGTCAGGGCGCTGTTGATCTTCTCCTCCAAGTTGTCGAGGAAGGACTGGAAATCCTTTTGAGGGCTTGTAGAACACTGGTTGTTGAAGAACAGGGTTCGAAGATTGTTGTTGAACACCTCCTCCAGCACAACGAAGTCGTCACACTTTTCCTGAGTCTGCTGGCAGCGTCTTCTCTTGTTAAGGGACATGGTAAGCTGGAATGAAACATTATGCATTAGACAAAATAAAATTGTAAGATAGTTGCAGGTTTCCTGGAATGAAACAATATGCATTAGAAGATAGTTTCCTCAAAAATATGCATTAACAAATTTCAAGTTGCCCGAACACTATGCATTAGCAGTTGTAAGTGGAAAAGCATTTATAAGTGCAAGCATTAGGATGCATTAATTGCAAAGAGTACTTACTTTGAAAGTTGATCAAGCTGGAGCACAAGACTGGAGCACGAGACTGGAGCACAAGAAGCACAAGACTGGAGCACAAGAAGCTGGAGCACGAGCACAGTAGTTGGCTGTCTGGTGTGAGAGAGCAGTGTATGATAACTCCAACAGAACACCTAGCTTATATACTCTAGCCAATAACCCCCACCGCCCAACCCTCGACCACCACCCCCACCCCCACCCGTAGCCTAAACAGGTGACAGTTTCCCACCTTTTTTTTTTCAATTTTTTTTTTAATTTCTTTTTTTTAATTTTTTTTTCAAAGTCAGGTCAAGGTCAAGGTTGCGCCAGCTCCGTGCGCCAAAACCGGCCTTTTGTAACTACTGTAACATGCTTTAAATGTGAGAAGAAAGGACACTTTTCTAAAGTGTGTAAATCTGCTAGAATTTCTGAAGGAAAAACGCAGAGACTAAACACATCCTATTTAGCAACTACCAATATGCTACCATCCCTTTCTAGTTCAGTTGTAAATATCACTGTTAACGATGTAAAAGCAGAAGCTCTAGTCGATACCGGAAGCTCAGGAAGTTTTATTAATGAAAATTTCGCTGCATCACAAATAAGAAAATGTGTTGTAGCACGTGTTTGTGTATTTGAAGAAACCTATCAGCACATTTCACTAATGGTATTACCTGAACTATGTACTGACATAATCATCGGTCATGACATATTAAGAAAACATTCTTCCATCACCATTTCGTTTGGTGGAAGCAAAGCACCGCTAAGCATTTGCAACTTGATACAAGCCAAAATCGAACCCGTTTCATTATTTGGTAATCTATCACCTGAAATAAAACCTATAGCAACAAAATCAAGATGAATTAGTAATGACGATTCAGCATTCATAAATAAAAGTGTCGACAATCTATTATTGGAAGGAATTATTGATAATATAACAGTAATATAACATATGATAATTGGTTTACATCTGTATCCCTTGCAAAGAGACTATGTGAAGATAAAAAATAACCATTATTGCCACTTTACACATGTTGCATGAAATGCCACCTAATTTCCTCCCTGATCCAGACAGAGAAGTAAAGAGTAGCCTGTTTGGTTTCCAAAAGCACTGTACCCTAGTGTCCTATGTGCCTAAGAAAAGGAAAGTGGTTTTAATGATTTCTTCTATGCATGATAGTGCTGCCATTGATACAGAAAAAGGGGACGAAAAGAAACCTGTTATCATAACATCTTACAATGAAACCAAGTATGGAGTGGATATACTAGACAAAATGTGATGTCAGTATGATGCAAGTCGAAACTCTTGTAGATGGCCTCTGACACTTTTTTCCACATATTGAATGTGGCAGGAGTAAATGCTTTGACAATCTACAAGGCAAACCAAGGCAATGTTTTTGTGTCCAGATTAGATTTCTTGAAAAGACTGTTATTTGAGCTGATGAGGCCTCATAAGGAGCACCATATCAGCCTTGACACAATACCAAAACAAATTAGGACCAGAGGAAGACTTATGTTGAATCTTGATCACGGAGGAGCAGGCCAAACTCAACAGCTACAGCAACCTTCACAAACTGGCTAAAAGCATCTCTCTTCTCCCTGTGAGATCATCTCATTCTTTCTCATCTTCACCTTCTTTGTGCTGTGAAGGCATCACTCTTCTTCTCCTTGCTGTACAACGTTTTTCCAC
This sequence comes from Conomelus anceps, assembly GCA_948455865.1. Classification (NCBI taxonomy): domain Eukaryota; kingdom Metazoa; phylum Arthropoda; class Insecta; order Hemiptera; family Delphacidae; genus Conomelus; species Conomelus anceps. The sequence continues at coordinate 24,858,207 of OX418218.1, read as the reverse complement.
ATCACACCAAAGTGAGTTAGTGAACTTTTTCAACTTTCCGATTCATAACTTTGCTAAATCATAATGACTGTTCTTTTTGAAAAATAACAAGTGAAGCTTATATGCCTGAGAGAGGAACAGATAGTTCAGCCAGATATGATCCTAAAAGTCCAATTGCTAGAGTTATTGATCCTGGATGTATGCAAATAATATTTTTAGATTTAAAAGTTAACTGTCCTGATGGGACATTTGGAAAAATTTATACAAGATCAGGAATGGCATTACATCATCAAGTGATAGTTTTAGGAGGAGTCATCGATCCAGATTATGAGGGAAATGTTGGAGTAATGCTTCATAATCTTGGGAAAGATAATTTTCAGATTGAAAAAGATGATAGAATAGCACAACTTGTTTCTCATAAATTCTACTCTAATTCCAATGACTGTAATGTTATAAGACTTAAACATGGGAATTGTGGTTTTGGCTCAACCAATGAAAAATGTCAATGTTTATTGGAGTGAAATAATATTGGAGAAAACCATAGAGGTAAAGGTGGGATTATGAGCCCTGTAGGTATTATGAGCCCCCCATATATCTGGTCATACAGTGCACGCAATCTAGTGAGGATGTATGGAAACACTTTAACTAGTTCCTCCATAGGCCACCAGACTGGTCTAGTTCAGTTGATGGCGATATCTCGTGAACTACACATCTGTTTGTAATTCCATCAATTTGGAACCTTTGGAAGGTATGTTTTAGCTCTTATTTATGATTACTATTCAACTGAATTCACTGTAATGGGCTATATCATCTGACAGAGTAGGTTTTAAGCTTTGATTCTAAGTGGTTAACAAATGATTAAGACTGTAACAAAGAGAGGTTATAGTTGACAGAAATCCAATAAGGCATGTCTGTAATTCGAGCCCCCTTCTGTGTCTGGTATATGAGCCTCAAATTTTGAGGGGCTCATATTACATACACTACATCTTTTGTTCCTAATTTTATTTTTTCAGATGCCACGAAAAGTTCTAGACAAGACACATGAACCTAAAAGGAAAAAATGGAACACAGATGATATGATCATGGCTATCAAGGCAATCAGGAAAAAAGAAATGGGGTTAAAAAAGGCTGCCAAGACATTTTCAGTGCCAAGACCAACGCTTCAGAGACTTGCTCGGAGTAACAAATCACCTGAAGAGGCAGCAGCCACTCGTCTGGGGAGGAAAACAATATTGGGAGATAAGCTGGAGAAAGAACTTGTTCAATATCTGCTCCAAATGGAGAGCAAGTTCTATGGCCTGACCAGGCAAGATGTTCGCCGAATAGCATTTCAACTTTGTGAAAGAAATGGGATAAAAACCCCATTCTCCTCTGAGGGATTGGCTGGACGGGCATGGTTTGATCACTTTATGAGGCGACACAAGGATGTTCTATCAATTTTAAAACCATCTGCAACATCGTTTTCTCGGGCCAATGGTTTCAATAAGGAGGCAGTGAACAATTTTTTTTCTATCTTAGAAGCTGAGTACAATAAAAACAAATATCCGGCAGATAGGGTCTTCAATGTTGACGAAACTGGGATTTCTGTTGTCCAGAGCAAAATTCCAAGAGAGATTGGCTTACGGGGAAAGAGGCAAGTGGGGGCTCTAAGCTCTGCTGAGAGAGGATCTCTTGTTACTGTCATATGTTGCATGAGTGCAGGGGGTACTTTTATTCCACCCATGTTGATTTTTCCGCGTAAGAATATGACAGATCTTCTTATGAAAGGTGCTCCACCAGGAGCAATTGGTAGGTGCCATCCATCTGGATGGATTCAATCAAACTTATTTACCGACTGGCTACGTCATTTCATTGATAAGACCAAGCCCACAAAAGTTGATCCTGTCCTTCTCATCCTAGATGGGCACAACACTCACACAAAAAACATAGATGTTGTGAACCTTGCTAGGGACAACTTCATATCAATTGTGAGTTTGCCCCCACACACGTCACATAAACTACAACCACTGGACAAGTCATTCCTGGGGCCTCTCAAACACCACTACAGTGAACAAATACGGCAGTTTATTCGACACAGTGAAAAACATGTGGGACCTTATGACATTGCAGGGCTTCTAGGACAAGCATACCTTGCTTGTCAGACAGGTTCCATAGCTGTGAATGGATTCAAAACGACTGGACTGTATCCATGCAACAGAAATATATTCACTGATGCAGACTTTGCACCATCATCTGAAGAGACACTCAATATGGAAACTCTACTACAAGCTAGGAAGAGGAAGTCAACACAGCCTGGAATGGTAGGTCTTCACAACTTTCAACAGGTTTTCACACGCTTATTTTAGCTAGTGGAAACGTTACAAAATATTAGTAGGGAAACTTCCTCAAATATTTTCTATCGTATCTTGAACCTACCTCTCGCTATGGGTGATTCTGAACCTAACCCAGAACCTAAGCAACCGACCATCAAGAAGCAGCCCTATCGGGGAAAAGCTTCCACAGCCAAGCATGAAGAGCAATTCCGTCTTCAGTCAGGTGCAAAAGTCATGGCAGCAAACGATGCTAAAATCGATGCACGCCTATTTTCTCATTTAACTTCCATTTCTTCAAAATTAAAATCTTATTCTCATGACCTGCAACCTCTCTCGGCCACCATTTCACAAACCACACGTGGTTTAGGCTTCAACTCTTCTATTGCGTACAGTCTACTCAATTCTCGTAGACCAATAGTTGGATTTTCTGTTCACCAACTGTACCGCACAACTCTGGCTTACCACCAGTACCAAGTGATGAAAGCTACTGCTTATGGAGTACGCTACCGGCCGTCTGCACCACATAAAGATATCGTCGCGGAACCTTTTCCATCTTTCAACTTAATAGTTGAAGCGCACACCCGTACATTCAATGGGGTTGTTGCTGCATTGTCAGCCTTTGGCAACTGCGATATCAATGGTGAAACACATCTTGGCTACCTGCCACCGCCACAAACATCATATTTTGTACAAGGCGCGCCATCATCATCATCGGCCTCAACAATCAGAGGAGGACGTCGATGACCCAGAGATCATCCAAAGCCTGAATGAAAACAGCCTACCCCAGACCATCGCCCATCAACAACCCAGCACATCCACCTCATATCAACCATCTGCTGAAGACCTAGCTCTCGCAGGTCCATCCAGTGCTCCACCAACAGTGAAACCAACAGAAATATGGCCTGTTCCTAAACCTAAAAAGAAGATTTCAAATCATCAAATCATCAGCTACGTAACTGCGCTCTTAGCCAGTCTCCCACCCATTAAACACCGTTGGCGTTGTAAAGGGATGCCCGGACGTTGGTTTCGCATGCAAGCATGGCGGCAAACGGCTATGCCATTGGGCAAGTAAACAGAGCAGGGGAGTTGGGGTAATGGCGATGGTACAGGCAAGCCTTGGAATTTTCCGATGACGTCAATGAATTTAATAATACGTTGTTATTTATTCGAAAGTGGAACACTTGAAGTTGAAGAGCACTCGAGGCATAAATTAATTGAACACCTGCGGCACTTCAAATACAATAACAATCCACTTATAGATTAGAAACCTAATTCTAAATAGTGCACTTTCCTTATTGAACAATCAGTTGCTTTCGAGTGATGAACATAGACGGTTACGATAGCGGCAGTATAACTTATAGCAGTGGAGACGATATTATTCGTTCACTTCAGTTAGTAGAAGCTATTGGCAATAATACCTATAATAATTGTGTTAGTCAATTATATTGTACAGAAACAATTCCGTATAACTTTGATAGTGAGAATAATAATAGTATTACAAACATTCAACATTCAGTTAGACGATTATTGGATGCCAACTACGTTAGAGAACAGTTAATTAATATGTCAGATAGTGATCTGGACACTGCAACACAAGACGTTGTTGCAGTTGACGAGTACCTCAACAAGCCTTCCAATTCCGATTGCGAAGAACTACCGCCTACACAAGAACAACAGCCTCCACAATCGCCTATTCCATCAACGTCAAAATGCAATTTGAAAAAGAAGTTGGCAACGAAGCGGAAGACAACCTATTCTACTACGAAGACAGATTCACAGGCGGTATCTGCTGGACCATCGAAGAAGCCGAAAAACATGCAGAAGAAGATTTCCTTCACACCTTCAGCCAAGAATACGATGACAACGAAGCCTTTCTTGGAGAAGTTGATGCACTCATGGAGAACCTTGTTTCAATTAGTGAGTGTAACACTCCATCCATTGCTAGTGGTGGACATTGTGGATCCTTTGATTGTTTGGGTGAACGACCGGAAACCGACGAATTCATTGGAGGTGAGTCAAGTGAAATCGATACAACAACTAATTATATTGATAGAGAGATCGGTAGAGAGAACATACCATGGCACGCAATCTTTACTAGCCTTAGCCAATACAAACCCCGATCGAGATTGGTCCATGATACAGTTCGGTACTTATCTGGCGACCAATATCAAGAATTTCTTAGAAAGTTTCATACAATTGGAAGAGACGCGCAATTATATACGAGATCTGACCAAAAGTGCAGGTTTGTCATTGTCGCACACCATCACGACAACTCCTCAGGAGTCAGTGGGCACTTCCATATTATCCACGACTGTCAGTGGGCCTCTCGCAAATGCACCTGTGCCCGGCACAAGTGGTATAAGAGATATAACTTTTTTCGACGACCTTGTAGAGCAGACCAGCTCACAATCGAAGACTGGGTCAATCTCATCAAATATTTATGTGAAGGGGAAAGGGCAGTTCAATACATACTCGTCGGAGAGACTGAGTGGGAACACCCTGGTAGATTTACGTGTATACCCAGTATGGGAGATAGCCAACATTCCGCCTCAAGAATGGTGGAGGCACTCCTATTACAGAGCGAAAGTGCTTGTGGATCGGGAGGATCCTTTGATTTCAAACCTTCAAAAGCTGCACTTGTGACATCATCTCCCTACAAAAATGCCCTATTGGAAGCAGAAGAGAAAAAGAAAGCAACTGAGGCTAAAAAAACAGAATCAGCAAGAAGAAAAGAGGAAAAAATCCAGTCTACTAGATCTACAAAGAAAAAACCCACTGTCAAGTCGGCTGTGAATCAGAAACTTTTTGAGTCCTCAGATGAATCAGACTGCTCTGTGGGCTCCGGAGAGTCAGTGTTTGAATTGCCTGTGGGTGTCGATAAACCTGGAGATGAAAATACATCATGCATCTTCTGTGATGGATCTTACTCTGCTGATTGTCAAGGAGAAATGTGGATACAGTGCCTGATGTGTGAGATGTGGGCGCACATTGAGTGTTCTGGGGCTGAAAAAGATGCATATATCTGTGACTTTTGTAAATAATTTTTGATTTTTCAATTTGATTTTGATTTTTTCGATTTTTCAATTTGTGATTTTTGATTTTTTGACTTTTGATTTTTCAATTTGTTTTACTTTTTTACATTTTTGATAAATAAATGCAATTTTTCAGTAAGACAATTGTATGACTAACATTTTCAACTCTTATTATGTATATATTGGAGGGGCTCATAATACCAGCACAGAAGAATTTTTCTAGAAATGACATGTTTTGATTCAAAAATATATATTTTACATCATGCTCATTCTATTGATACCAGCTTATTCAAATTAACTTACTAAATGTCCTAGATGAAGTTCAGCATGAAAAATTAAGTAAGAATGGACAAATGAAAATTTTATGAACAAAAAACAAAATGGGGGCTCATAATCCCACCTTTACCTCTAGTAGCTAAACAACTCACAACTTTCATTCTATTTCATTGTTTCTATGTATAGCCTACATGTAAGATATTGGTGAGTATCTGAAATGAATGAACAGTTATATTATATTTTTATAATACACTTGTTAGTCAGACTGAGTTCAAACTGATCATTGTTCTCAATCTCTTGTTTCAAATATAATTTCTTGTAGAGTTTTTGTTAGTTAGACCAAGTTAAAATGAATTATTGTTCTCAAGTTACAATTTTTTTTATAATGTATAACTTAAGTATCTTGCTTTTTTCTTATAGATGGAGTTCATTTCTATCATCACCATTTTTCAAATGATTACATCCCAAGGTTTGAATACTGTTAATTTATGGGAGAAATTCATCTAATATGTGGATGAGAGTACTAAAAATAGTAAAAACTTACATAATATTGTTGTAGACCTAGAAAAACTTTCAAATTAATGAAGGATGGATTTGAGTCTTGTTTTGTCAGTCAAAATTCTCTTTTGAAAGCATTTGAAAAGAAATTAGATTTTGAAGAAATTGAAGAATATATTAAAGGATTCCATGATAGAAAATTGAAATTGATCATAAATATGCAAAAGAAGGAGCAGATGTGATAATTAAATTAGCAGAAGAATTTCTTTCTGAACAAGAAAGTGAAATTCAAGTTATAAGAGATGACAAGAGTGTATCATGAAGTATGAAAAAGAAATGAAAAGAAGAACTGGAGAAAACAGTAAAATGACATCATTTTGGCAGAGCATAGACATATTGAAAAAAAATTGTATAAACTTAAAATTCTAATGTAGATATTATACCATACTATAACACTGTTCAAAATGAATAAGATAAGTTGGAGGATTGATTGAACCAGGATCAACCAATCAACTGATTGAACAGAATCATAGGTTTTTAGCAATAAAAACTGATTTTATGTGTGTGATAACACACAGTAGATTGACTTATTGATAAGACTGCCTTTACATGTCCACTTCCAATTCACATAATAAATTCAAATGGATCACAGGAAGAGATGATAGAGGAATTTAAACTCAAACAATCTGATAAAAAAAAAAATAATAATAAAACTACATTTCTTTAAGGAAAGCTAATTGATCAGAAGATAATACAGTTCTATCTCATAACCACTCTTTTCAAAATGTTCTAGAGATATCCACAAACATTATTCTTATTGATATAAATAGCACCAACTCCCAAACACTTTTTTTAAGATGTCCAAGGTACCTGCAATAGAAGAATATAACTGTACAATTCATACCACAGGAAAGCCCACCTACTCCATAGCATTCTCATAAATATCAATAGTACTATCCCCAGACACTCTTTTTAAGATGTCCTAGGAGCCCCTATAGTATTTTCATTCAAGAGCATGGTTGGTTTGGGAGAAGGTTGCTTTGAAACAAGGTTGGTTTAAATGCAAGTACTCCAAAAAGGAGTTGAAAAACCCCCTTTTAAACTGACAATAAAATGAAACGAAACCTCAAATAAAATGAGTAGAATAGAAACCATATTGCAACCATCAACAGTTTGGACTAGTGTTTGAATATGAATCATTCCTATGTAGTTTTTGGGTTAATACTCACAAAACCAGAACTTGTTTCAATTGTAATGATATATGAAAAGATCAGCTGTACAACTGATATGTAAAATATTGTCTGACTAATAGAAATAACAAACTATGTATTCATTCACGTAAATATAGCCTTACATTAGACAACTAATTAAGGTCTTTTTTTTCAATTTATTTACGTGAATCTCTAGAACATATTGTAATGTCTAGAGCTAGAAAGAAGCATCAAGACGACTATGAGAAACAAGACTCTCAAAAGGAAAATATGAATATGCAAAACGTACTAAAACCATCAAAGCTCGCAATTAGCCCAAGTGACTCAGAATCGCAGAAAGAATGGAAGCATTGGTATAAAACTCTGGAAAATTTCTTCATTTCAACACAAGTGAAAGGTAATGAGAAGCTTTTTGTATTAACCAATTTTGTCTCTCCCTCAATATTCGAACTCATTTCTGAATGCAAAACATATGAGGAAGCCATCACTATATTGAAAGCTATTTTGGATAAGAAGCAAAACGAAGTCTATACTAGGTACCGATTAGCCAATAGAAAGCAAGAAATTAATGAAACTATTGACCAATACTTCCTAGAATTATAAAAGCTCAGTTTAAAATGTAATTTCGAAAGCGTATCGTCAGCTGAGAACAAAGAAACTCATATACTAGATAGCTTTATCTCTGGTATAACCTCAACATCAATTAGACAACGTCTTTTAGAAAACTCCACTCTTTCACTGCAAAATGCATTAGAGCAAGCTCAAATACTAGAATCAGCACAAATGAATGCTCAAGAATATTAAAACGATGAAAACATTAAAGTCAATGTCAATTCTGTCGTACAAAATAAGGAAACAGCACATGAAGAAAACTTAGCCATCATTTCAGCACAAAAGAAATGCTATTTTTGCGGAAATAACATACATTCTAGAAATGAGTGCCCTGCTAAAAATGTAACATGCTTTAAATGTGAGAAGAAAGGACACTTTTCTAAAGTGTGTAAATCTGCTAGAATTTCCGAAGGAAAAACGCAGAGACTAAACACATCCTATTTAGCAACTACCAGTATGTTACCATCCCTTTCTAGTTCAGTTGTAAATATCACTGTTAACGATGTAAAAGCAGAAGCTCTAGTCAATACCGGAAGCTCAGGAAGTTTTATTAATGAAAATTTCACTGCACAAAATAAATTTCCATTTTATTCGTGTAAAGGCAAAATTATATTAGCCTCTAATAATCAAACATCACAAATAAGAAAATGTGTTGTAGCACGTGTTTGTGTATTTGAAGAAACCTATCAGCACATTTCACTAATGGTATTACCTGAACTTTGTACTGACATAATCATCGGTCATGACATATTAAGAAAACATTCTTCCATCACCATTTCGTTTGGTGGAAGCAAAGCACCGCTAAGCATTTGCAACTTGATACAAGCCAAAATCGAACCCGTTTCATTATTTGGTAATCTATCACCTGAAATAAAACCTATAGCAACAAAATCAAGATGAATTAGTAATGATGATTCAGCATTCATAAATAAAAGTGTCGACAATCTATTATTGGAAGGAATTATTGAACCCAGCCATTCACCATGGAGAGCACAAGCATTTGTCGTTAATGATGGTAGACATAAAAAAAGAATGGTAATCGATTATTCTCAAACCATTAATAAATTCACATTCCTGGACACATATCCACTTCCAAATATTGATGAATTGATCAATAAAGTATCTAGTTATTCATTTTTCAGCACTATTGACCTTAAAAGTGCCTATCATCAGATTCCCATACAAGAAGAGGATAAACCATACACAGCATTTGAAGCAAAAGGAAAGTTATATCAGTTCTGTAGAATTCCATTCGGTGTAACAAATGGAGTAGCTTGCTTTCAAAGAGTTATAGATCAATTAATTGACCTCAAAGACCTACATGACACTTTCACTTTTCTAGATGATGTTATAATATGCGGTAAAGATAAGGAAGAACATGATCTAAATTTACAAAAATTCATGAAGTTAGCTGAAAAGTATTCCTTAACTGTCAACAAAGAAAAATGCAAATTCTCAGAAACCTCAATGACATATTTAGGATATTTAATCAAAAATATTGCTATCAAACCTGATCCAGATCGTATAAAACCCTTGATGGAATTCAGTATTCCAACAAATACTGCTTAATTGAAACGATTAATTTGAATGTTTGTGCATTATTCAAAGTATATCAGGAACTTTTCAAAACTTATTCACCCACTGGTTCACTGCAACAAATTTCCATTAAGTAAAGAATTGATTGAAAATATTGGCAAACTCAAATCTGAAATTGCATCAACTGCTCTCAAGCACATAGACAACTCTTCAATGCTCACAATAGAAACGGATGCCTCTGCTGTTTCTATTTCAGGTATCTTATCTCAAGAAGGAAGACCTGTTGCCTTTTTCTCCCAGACCTTATCACCTTCCGAAAGAAGACATTCCTCAGTGGAAAAAGAAGCTATAATAGAGTTAATAAGAAAATGGCATCATTTCCTTATATCCAGAAGTTTCAACTTGTTAACCGATCAAAGAAGTGTAGCTTTCATGTTCAGCTCATCTCAGACAAGTAAAATCAAAAACGAAAAAATAATGAGGTGGCGTTTAGAGTTATCACAATACAAGTACAATATAATTTATAGGAAAGAAAAAGATAACATTCCAGCAGAAACCTTGTCCAGAGTATGTGCAGTTGTAAACTGCAGGAAAGATAATGAATTGTTAATCAAGTATCATAATGATTAGTGCCACCCAGGAGTAACTCACCTCTATCACTGGGTAAGGAGCAAGAACTTACCATATTCAGTAGAAGATGTCAAAAATGTATGCAATCGCTGCTCAATTTGCTTAGAGCTAGAACCACGTTTCTATAAATTCAAAGGACAGTTGATCAAATCTAGAAGACCATTTGAGAGAATTAGTATTGATTTCAAAGGACCACTTCCTTCAAAAACAAGAAATAAGTACATTCTCACCATCGTAGATGAGTATTCACGATTTCCATTCGCCTTCCCATGTGCCAATATCAATTCCACTACAGTCATAAAACACCTTTCATCTTTATTTGCTCTTTTTGGTCTTCCTTGTTTTGTTCATTCTGATAGAGGAAGTTCATTTGTTTCATCAGATGTGAGAAACTTTTTGACAATGAAAGGAGTAACTATGAGTAATTCCAGCCCATACAATCCAAGAGGTAATGGTCAAGTTGAAAAATATAACCACATTATATGGAATACAATCAATCTAGCTCTCAGAACTTGTAACCTACCTCTATCCAACTGGGAAGACGTTTTACAGGATTCACTTCATTCCGTACAATCACTTCTTAGCACAACAACCAACACAACTCCACATGAGAGAATGTTTCTTCATCCACGTCGCTCAACCTATGGATCATCACTTCCATCGTAACTCTCATCACATGGACCTGTTTGGTTGAAAAAGTTTGTTTGAAGCAGTAATTACGATCCAAAAGTTGAAGAGGTACAATTAATAGAAGCGTACCCAGAATATGCCAGCATAAAGCATCAAGATGGAAGAGAAAGAGCCATTTATTTACGTCATCTAGCTCCCAAATCACTCTCTTCCAATAATATTGAAGAATATGATTCTGGGGGGGGAAGATTGATATTGTTAAAATTGATCACTCGTGTTTACACAGCTGGTTGCAGCCCGTATTCCACCATGCTGTCATCAGAAAGGTATGTTAGCTTGTCCTCTCACATTTTCCTTGGGAAGCAGGCCATCTCTGATTTGTATTATTACAAAAGACAGTTCATTGGTGGCGCCTCTGTCTTTGTTGAAGCTGAAGTGCCTCTTGAATTTGACCATTACGTCATTCTTGTTGTGAGATATGATCCGCAGTTGAAAAACGGAACTCTCACTACGATAATGTCCACCATTTTCAGTCTCACCGTCGGAATCTGGAGAATTTCTCCGCCTTTATTGCACCCGATATTCCCTCCGGATTTGTAATTAATACATGTTCGTCTGAGGCAATCACTTCCGATTGGGTGTCGAGGAACTTCCATGCATCGAGAATGTTCTCTCGAGTGATGTTTCCCGCAAAGGACAAAACTCTTGATCGTCTCCTGCAACTTGCTGGGAAAGTGATTTCACCTGGAGACTTTGCCAAAAAACTGTTAGATCATCATTATGCTTACATCCTACCAGATTGAAATGTTTTTACCTTCATTGATTTCTTTATTTGGCTCGATTCTATCGGCCATGGAATCGTCAATGCCAACCTAATAAGAGCTATTCTCCTTGACACTCTTCCTTCACTTTGTGCCTATAATGGTATGGTCAATCTCGAAAACGTTGTTTGTCCAATGTGCCCCTTTCTTTCGAATGTCAGTTTTAATGCTCACTTTAAGATCGGAGACTGATACTTCCAGGGTACTGTAATTAGTGGGAAGGAAGGTGACCATGTCCATGATGTTGATTCTTGGAAGGCGGCTGAAAAGTGAATACCTGGCGTCATCATGGATGTGGGACACACTGTCCAGGTACGGTGCGCCGCTAATCAGCGGCATCTGTTGAAGCATGACAGAGTACTAATGTGGTCGCATAGAGTATATCGACATTTCATATTTCACTCTGCTATTCCACACGAATCCGAAGTTAATAACCTTGCTATGCTTATTATTTTCGTTGCTAGTGACATGGATGAGTTGGAGCCTTTCCAACATCTTGTAGCGAGAATTCTGATGGGAAAGGGGATTTCCAGACTTCCCCCTTTTGCCACAGAGGACTTGCCGCATGAATGCATGGAAATCTTTGGCACCTTCATCTCCTCTGTCCACACGGCGTACAAATTGATTTCTCACAAAATTTTAGTCTTTTGTTTTTCTCTCATGGCTGATTTTCTCTCATGGCTGATTTTCTCTCATGGCTGATTTTCTCTCAAAAATGGTTTGGGAGAAGGTTGCTTTGAAACAAGGTTGGTTTAAATGCAAGTACTCCAAAAAGGAGTTGAAAAACCCCCTTTTAAACTGACAATAAAATGAAACGAAACCTCAAATAAAATGAGTAGAATAGAAACCATATTGCTACCATCAACAGTTTGGACTAGTGTTTGAATATGAATCATTCCTATGTAGTTTTTGGGTTAATACTCACAAAACCAGAACTTGTTTCAATTGTAATAAGGTAGGACACCTTGCTAAAAATTGTAGGGCACCTAAAAAGAACAAACAACCTGAAACTACCCCTAATTTGCATAAACCTACCTCTAATTGGTATGATAATGACAAAAATAAAGGATCAGAAATAACTAAAAATGTAAGATTTTCTAAACCCAATTGAATACCATGGAATGCTATAAATGCCATAAAAAAGGACATATTTCAAGGAACAGTAAACAGGATTTTCTGACAAGTTCGACCATGGACTCCTGGTAGTCAAACAAGATAAGTCATACCCTGAATTAGTACCCCACCTGGAAGTTAAAATGTTTAATGAAGATGCTAAAGATTTGGTAGTTACTGCACAACTTGATGGAGATGAACAAATCTTTGATAAAATGGAATTTTAAGAATAATAATTTATACAGGTCTAATTTAAGGGCACAGGGTATAACAGGCAGTCCTCTTGTTATGAAAGGATATCACAACATGATTTTAAAAATATGTAAAACTGAGAAAAGTCCATGTAATTTCTATGATGTAGAAAATTTCCAAATACCATATGATGTAATTCTAGGCTTAGACAACTTAGTGAAATTGCAAGCCATTATTTATTTAGACCCTCCCAAAATTCTTTGTATAGGCAAAGAATGTATTTGGCTTATAACCTATGTTTCTAAAATTAGTTTCCCAGAGAATCCTTTGTATGTCCTGATCAACAATTCATTGGAGTTGTTAAAGGAACTTAGTTTAGAAGAGGATAACACAAGACCTGTGTGTCTTGTAAGGGAGCTTAGATTAAAACCAAGAAGTCAAATTGTGATAAAAGGAAAAATTAAATTTCAGAAAAAGTCTGGCCAGGTCAACACAGAATTTGATAAAGTAAAACAGGTCAACACAGAACTTAATAGATTAACACTCCAGTGCTTGCAAGGAGCACAATCGTACTCCAGGTATTCTGATACTTCTGCTGTGAAAAGTTGGCAGCACTGATGACATTCAGTGGTCATATACCTTCCCATCAACTCTCTATTCATGTGTTAGTCTATCAGTTGTTGTCTTAGAGTGAGTGTGTGCCATTTGACAATCGATTTCTTCTAGTATTGCATTCTTGGAGCACAAGTGTGCTCCACACAACTACTGCATTGACAGTTTAAACTTTTTTGTGTTTTTGTTTTTTCTGAGTATTTTCATTCCCTGTGTGATAAATGTATACTTAAAGACTTCTTTATTTATTGGAATAAATAATGGGTGATTGTTTACTACTCAACAAACATGAGCAGTTGCGCTGATGGTTATCTGAAGCTGAGGATGACAATGAAAGTATTCTTGGTGTTGAAGATGAAGTGGAAGTTGACCACATTGAAATTGCCAACTTTGGATGCACAGAAGAGGGTAGTGACCAAGAGATGGAATTGGATGATACAGCACATGCAAGGGAAGAAATTGCTGAGACTGAACATTCACCATCTCCATCTTTAAACTCTGAATTTTATTTGGGAAAGGATAGAACTACAAGATGGTACCTTGATCCTCAAGTACCTTGTATGTCCCAGACCCCCAGACACAATATCATTCCACTATTTCACTGACCGACCAGGACCACAAGGTAATGCCAGAAATGTCCAATCACCTGCAATGGCATTTCAGTGTATAATAGACAATGACATGGTTTTGAAGATTGTAGAATATACAAACATATATATTGAGAAAGTTAGGGTGAATTTTCAGAGAGATAGAGATGCTAGGCACACTGATGTTTCTGAGATTAAAGCATTGATAGGACTGTTGTTACTTGCAGGTGCATTGGAAGTGGGTAGAAGAAATGTGCTTGATATGTGGGACATGACTTGTGGTACAGGAGTTGAATCAGCATATGCTAAAATGAGTATGAACCGATTCAGATTTCTTGTACGTTGTCTCTGATTTGACAATATTTATAGCTGAGATGAACAAAAAACTGATGACAAATTAGCTGCATTTCAGGAAATTTTTGAAAACTTTGTATTGAATTGTAAGAGCTCATACAAACCAACAGATTATTTGACCATTGATGAACAGCTAGTGGGTTTTAGAGGTAAATGCCCTTTTAGGGTGTATATGCCAAGTACACCCGCAAAATATGGAATTAAAGTGTTTGCTCTTGTCTCCACCTTGAGCTTTTATCCCACTAATCTCAAATTATATGTAGGGAAACAGCCAGATGGACCTTTCACAAAAAACAATAGCACTGAAGATTTGGTTTTGCAGCTGGTGGAACCTATTGCCAGGTCAAACAGTAATATAACATATGATAATTGGTTTACATCTGTATCCCTCGCAAAGAGACTATGTGAAGAGAAAAAATAACCATTATTGCCACTTTACACATGTTGCATGAAATGCCACCTAATTTCCTCCCTGATCCAGACAGAGAAGTAAAGAGTAGCCTGTTTGGTTTCCAAAAGCACTGTACCCTAGTGTCCTATGAGCCTAAGAAAAGGAAAGTGGTTGTAATGATTTCTTCTATGCATGATAGTGCTGCCATTGATACAGTAAAAGGGGATGAAAAGAAACCTGTTATTATAACATCTTACAATGAAACCAAGTATGGAGTGGATATACTAGACAAAATGTGTTGTCAGTATGATGCAATTCGAAACTCTTGTAGATGGCCTGTGACACTTTTTTCCACATACTGAATGTGGCAGGAGTAAATGCTTTGACAATCTACAAGGCAAACCAAGGCAATGTCTTTGTGTCCAGATTGGAATTCTCGAAAAGACTGTCATTTGAGCTGATGAGGCCTCATAAGGAGCACCATATCAGACTTGACACAATACCAAAACAAATTAGGACCAGAGGAAGACTTTTGTTGAATCTTGATCAAGGAGGAGCAGGCCAAACTCAACAGCTACCGCAACCTCCACAACTGCTGCAACACAGATGTTACCTGTGTGGCAGGGTGTGAAACAAGACAACAAGAAAATCATGTATCGAGCATAATAAATAAGTTTGTTTGGATCACCTGAGAAGTGTTTGCACCAAGTGTTTGGAATGAGGAAAGTTTCATTTTCTCATCATTTGAGAGGATTTCATTTTTTGACATTTGAGAACATTCCATTATTTAACATTTGAGAACATTTAATTTTTTTAAATTTGTGTAGTAACAATACAATTATTTGTTATTATCTCATAATTTGAAACTTTCAATGACATAATAATTTTCAATGTATTCTTATTTTATTTTTTTATTGAGTTTAAGAACAATAAAAATTAATTTAATCAATGTATATTGTTTTATCCCAACTAAAAATGGAATTAACAACATTAAATGACTATTCAATATCAAAATAGTCATGAAAATAGAGTGGAGCATGATTGTGCTCCATGCAATCACTCTTGTTAGAGTAATCGATGCAAGCAATGGAGTGTTAAAACCAGTCAAAGTGAAACTTTAAAGTAGATTCGGTCCAAACAAAAAGTGGTACCAGTACAGTGGATTCTGTACTAGGTTGTGACAAAAATCAGCAGGAGTCTGATAGAACAGTAACACTTAGGAGTATGGTAAAGCCTACCCTAACAGATGGACATCAACAGGAGTTTGATGATAGTTTTTCTGCAGAGAAAGAAAAAGAAAATGTTACTGAAATGTTTAAGAGTATGGTAAAGCCTACCTTAACAGTCAAGCGTCAACTGGAGTTTGATGAGAGTTTTCCCACTGTGAGAGTGGTGGAAAACAAAGTAGACAATTCTGATATGTCCCTCTTACCAAACACTCCTTGCTGCTTAGACAGTGAAGATTGTAAGAAGGAATATCATGAGGAAATTAGTGAACCATTTATGGATAAATTAAGTTCATCACAAAGTATTGTAATTGAACCTCAATGATATTGGTACAAATGGAATATTAGCAGCCCAAATATTGAGCCCCGTACAATTCAATGAAAGTGGAAAATCTGCCACTGTGTTTATTAAAATTTCTAATTATGCTAATGTGGAATTGAAAATTTCTAAAATTACATGTGTAGGATTATGTGAAACAGATTTTGAGATATTAACAGATAATAATGGTTTAGATGAAAGTAAATGTCATTAGAATTAATCTGATTGACCATATTTGTTCCAGTGATCAACAACATTTTCAATCATGAGGAGAGGCTGCTTCACCACAAACTTTCAACCTCAGAACAAGGTTCTGACAGCAATATGAATGTAAAGCGGCTACAAGCTTTGTAACAGTGGATCATACAAGCATCATCAGGTGTTTCCATCAGCCAGCTGGTGCAAGAGGTGGCAGCCATGGCACAGAATAGAGAAGAAGCAGAAGGGATACTCTCATAAAATCAGTCAGCTAGTTGTCAGTGTGCATGTGCAAAATCCTCCATCTTGAGAAACAGTATTCAGCTTGTTTTGCTGGTATCTTTAGCATTGCCAGAAGTGTGTTTTCAGGAACAATTTGCTTTTGATCAGTTGATTAATCATAAATTGAACATTTAAAGATAATATCTTGTACATATTATTAACAATAACGATTAACCCTTACTCTTTCAAGTGTTGGTTAATTACTTTTTTTAAATTATGAGCAAGAAAAGAGGAGGACGTTGGTGCTTGGCACCCAATTGCACCCTGAATTGAATACGAATTCAGACATAAGCTTTTTTCTTTCAACTATTTTCAGCATTCAAGCAATGCAAATTGTGCTGAGGATTTTGACATACTGCTGTCAAAAATGGTTGATGAAAGAGATTTTTTGACAAATTTGTCTAAAAATATGGAAGAAAATTCAGTGCATAATATTTTGGTAAACTGTTCAGATTATAGGGTAGATTTTCCAAATCAAAACACTCTCCATTATGTTTGTGGGTATCAAATAAAAAAATGTCTAGGTATCCATAAGTGTGACCTCTGCACCAAATATTCTGAAGAAGGAGCAAATACCTTTGATTTGTCTTCAATATTTAGCCATTTCAAAGCATTCAGCAACAACAAGGGCAATTTATATGGAAATTTGAAAACTCCAGACATAGAGTTTGTTGACTTTGTAGGAGTACTTGAAAAAACATTCCTTTCAAATGTTTCATGGCTCGCACTTGAAAAAAATGTAGGAGTAAAATTATTAGCACTCATGGAAAAGGTTCCATACAGTCATCCTTGTGAGAATTTCCCAAAGACTTACCTTCTGAAACTTTTCATAAGGATGAGACTGTTCTATTTTCTAAAATTTGTAAATCAAGATTTGAAATGTAGAATGAAAGAAAATAGGAACAAATTCATTAAAATCAACCATTTGTAATAGTTTTGTTTTGTTGTTTTGATTGACTTAATTGATTCAAGATTTTTGTAAGCTAGTACTTTTCTAGATTTCTGTATGTTAGTATGTTATTTTAGAATTCTGTATGTTAGTTTTTCATTTATTGTACAGAAGCCTAACATTTGCCTACAGCTTGCTGTAATCGACAAATGATATTTCCAAGCTTGAAAAAGCTATTTCATTGTGTTTTTGAAGCCCAAGTATCACTTTATATTGTTTTTGACACATTTATTGATATTTTACTATGGTATTGCTCCTTTTGTCAATCTTTCTTTTAGTATGAAAATTGTCAATACTGCTCGATGTTTTTTTTAGCCTTTGTCTTTTGAATAATATATGCAATAATTGTTTCATGTTAGTTTTTAAGAATAGAATAGAATTTTTTTCATGACATATTTATATGAAATACATGTAATTCGTCAGTTTTTTGACACCACAGAAAGTCACAATATTACAAAACCAATTACATCAGTACAAAATTAATATTCTAGAAAAGGTACAATGATTATTGGTAGGTGATCTGAATTTATTCATAGCAACCAAACATGAAAAACAAAATATGAGATCTAAGTTGGTCATGTAACTTAATTATATAGTTTAAAAAAAAGAAGAAAGATATAAAGTTTCTTTTCTATTGCTGATGAGTGGCATTTGCCTACAGTTTGCTGCAAACAACAAATGATATTTCCAAGCTTGTAAAAGCTATTTCATTGTGTCATACTTGTTTTTAAAGTCTAAGTATCACTTTATTGATCTTGAAACATTTATTGATACCTTGCTTCGGCATTGCTCCTTTTTCACTCTTTTTTTTTAGTACAGAAATTATCAATACTGCTTGATGTTTTTTAACCTTTATCTTTTGAATAATGTGTGGACTGACAATTATATTTTGCTATTAAACATACTCATAGATTATTTACTTTAAGCATCATATTATATTTAAATTCCAATAATGAGATCCTGTATCTCTTTCATGTTCAATGCCTTTCTCATGGCTAAATTAATTTTTTGTATCAAATTCACATTATTTCACACTGATTGGTATGTGCAAACTTTATAGTATTCACATTTTATGCAATTATAATTTTTTCAAAGCATCAATTTGAATCTTTTACTTCACATCAATATGAACACTCATTCAAATGCAATCTCAAAACCCAACCCCTTCACAGTTCATTTTTATGTTTCATTGAATGTTATCTGGTCTATATTGCACCTTTCAATAAATCGTAATCATTGATCTCTAATTATGAGTTATGCAAAGCTTAATGACTTTCAGTCAATTTTAATATTGTGAATAAATAATATTTCTACTCACTCAGGTCAAACGTTTTCGAGTCATGGAGACTCATCTTCAAAATAGAATTATTATTTATTCACAATTAAAATTGACTGTGTCATTAAATTTACAATAAAAAGTCAAGATTAACAACACAGATCGTTATGGGAAAAAAGGAATCCATGAATTTATGAAACACTTTATCAGAAGCTGGGCCTGTGTCAACTTATATAATGATTATATAAAACTGCTAAAAACCAGGGATTTTTTCTTTCTACTATCGTTTTTCTTATGTTGGACGTTTGTTTACCAAAAACGACTGGAAAATGTCAACAGGTAGGCCTACTGATACTTTATTGCTAAAAATTAGTCTCATTACTTGTGTGTATGTGGCTGAGTGTGACTTAGACATTTTAACACTAACATATCTTAGTTTATTACTTCCTGAATGGAAAAAATTCTGGTCTGAGAAACCGGATGAGTTGAATCGATGAAAATTCCTGATAGCCTACGGTTACAATAATTCCTAACAATAAGGTTACTGAATCACTGTTCCTTTTTTCTCTTCATTTTCACTACACTAACAAAGTGTATTTAAGCGCCTAGCTGTTCCATGCATTGCAGACGTTCTACAAGAGTGAGAAATGATAAGGATTATCTTAGTCTAAAGAATCAGAACTAATTTGAAACTAATATGAATAAATTTGAAGGAGTCTGCTGACAATTGACAATCTAACAGCGTAACAACGATCTTGACTTGATCAACACATATTAAAGTAGTGTTAGCTTGAGCAGGCTCTTAATATAATGTTTTTGAGATTATGTTATTGAGCAAATGAGGAATGCAATTTTTTAGTGTGTGAGTAAATATTTTTCCTCACATTCAACTACAGTTTATATAGAAACTTATTGCAAAAGTAACCATTAGTTTTCTTCTGCATTTTATAGAAGAGTATACTCTATACTCCACTGTGATTTGAAAGACATGCCACTTCGCCGCTATTTACTATCTTTAATGGCAGAGTTTTGGCATATGGTGAAATACGGAGATTGGCTGTGAGTTTCCCTTCTGCTTCTTCTCTATTCTGTTGCCATGGAAAGCAATACCTACCAGTATGAAACAGCAACATCAATCAATACTATGTCTGTCATACTGCCTTTATTCATGATATTTCTTGTTTTCAGTTGTGTGGTGGTTGGAGCTACTACCCACTATTTGATTTGATTTGATTAAATTGAGGTTATGTATGTTGGCTGTGTTATTTTTGTGGATGACTGCTTTTTAGCTCGGCGAAGTGATTCAGGTTGGGGAGGCTTAATTGTCTTATGTTCAAAAAGTATAGACGATAACGTGTATAATAATATTAATGATTACATATCTGGTACTCGTTTAGAAAGGTTAATTTGTGGCCTCAAAGCTTCTGGACTTAAATCTGAAAGAAAGAAGTATGTATCATACATTGAAGGAATTAATAAAGGCGTATTGATTGTTTATAATTTGAATTCTCCAAATGATAAGAAAATTACTCCACATGAAGTTTTAAATTTGATTAATATTACTCCTCTTGAGGTTAATGTTACCGTTCGCAAAATAGATGACTTGGATCCTAATTCATATGATGACCAAAAAATTCAAAGCGTAATTAATATAGTTAACCATGGTGGATCTGAAATAAATGGTCAGGTGGTTAGTGTCGATTCTCCACATTATAACTTTTTCCATCCTGTTACTTTGGTAGCCCCCAAAGTTATTAAAAGTCAGGTTGCTGGCCTAGTGGAAAACGCACAATTAAAGTTATCTGGTGTAAGTACTGATTTGGAAGAAGCTCTAGATTTAAATTCTAATAAAGGACAATCTATAAGTCTTAGAGGCAGGAAAGCTAAAAGTAGAAGATAGAAAATGAACATGTATATCGGGTTGATTAATATTTTATCACTATTGCTGTGTTCCAGTGTTGTAAGAGTTCGATGTAACTATAACAGAATAGTATCACAACCTTATACCTTTATGACCTCGGACCTTGTCACCATGTATGATGGAGAAGTGAGCGCCCCAGCAACTATTGATCTATCCACTGAAGCCCAGTTCTGTGATAAAACTGTAGCTATGACTGCGTTGGACTATTTATCTAATGCGTCTCCAAGGATCGTTCCCAATTCCAAGAGTGTGGTTCCACGTCGGGTTAAGAGAGTGGTGCCTTTAATTGCCATAGCTGCGGTCGGGGCGGCAGCCGCTGGCGTGGGGATGGTAGCCTCAATATGGAACAGTTACTCCATTAAGGATTTGCAGGCTCAAATAGATGAAATGCGAAATCGCAATGTAGAATTGGCCACCATAATAGCTAACCATGCCTCTAAGTCTGATGATTACATCGCTTATATTGGGGTGAAACTGAATGATACTATGATACTATCATAAAATCTGGGACAAGAGAGGATGGCTTCATCATTCCACCCAACTTTCTGGTTAGCAATGGAGCACAAAAATCAGCACCATCAGTAGGGGAAAGTGCTGTTTCTGTTACAGTTTTTCTCTCCACCTTTTCTAACCTAACAAGATCCCCTCAACCAAACCTAACCTAACCCAATATAGGTAAGCCCAAGCCAATTCTGTGTAACCTATTAGATCCCAAAAATTTTCACTCCCTCAGGATCTAGCACTCCCAGAAAAATATGAACATTTTAACCATTCAAGATAGGACAAATTCAATTGTATCTTCTTATTCAGCTCACCAAGGCAATTCAAATTCATGTATTAAACATCATTTCCCAATCAGGGGGAGCCCAGGCTATAAGGGGCCCAGAATGGAAATATATTTTTTCAAGAAATGGCCTATGCCCAGACTGAAATATATATATTTTTTTTTTTCAAAAAAAAATAAAACTGAAACACTGAAGGAAGAAAGAATGAATGGCTAAATATTGTCAGGTCAATGTTTTTTGTTTACTTTATCAATTTGCAGATAGCTTTATATTAATGAAGGAATTCAGAAGCAGGATGTTGTGACTTCTGGAATGGAGACATAGCAAGGACAAAACACTCTTCAAACAAACTTATCTAGACTGTTATAAATCATGATGACTATGTCTCCACAGTGCAAATATTAGAGGAAATTAATATTATTTTCCCATCAAATTCCTCAATGTATATTAATTAGCATATACAAAGTATTGGAAAGTGGGGGTTGTGTTGTAAGCAAAGACAATACTTTTCTTCATACAGTATTTTGAATTTAGTCTCTTTTGAATCATCCAGTTAGATGCATGTAGGCCTACATGTGTCCAGTAAATTGGCCTAGAGTAAACCGCATGTATATTAACTGAGTTTGTGATCATGAGTTTTATTAATTGGAGTGCAATTTTTTTTTATTTCTATTCTATTTTTCAACATGCTGCATTTATGGTATTGTGATGTTGTATGGTCATGCTCCAGTTATTTCTATTTTTTATCGACTAATATATTTTAAAACAATGCTCAGAAAGAATATTTATACCCTTGATATATCGGGTAAATTACATGGTTATTGTATAAGTATATAAATAATAGAGTTTTTGTTCAATTGTGTCAGTTCTCCCAACACAGTTGAATTTTTTTCTTATAATAGGATCAAGTACTGTATAAGTAGTTCACGTTTTCTCTCTTCTGCCTCTTAAGAATGACAGTGGAGATTGTAAGAAAGAATATCATGAGGAAATTAGTGAACCACTTATGGATAAATTAAGTTCATCACAAAGTGTTGTAATTGAACCCATTGATATTGGTATAAATGGAATATTAGCAGCCCTAACATTGAGCCCCATACAATTCAATGAAAGAGGTAAATCTGCCACTGTGTTTATTAAAATTTTTAATTATGCTAATGTAGAATTGAATTTCTAAAAATACATATGTAGGATTATGTGAAACAGATTTTGAGATATTAACAAATAATGATGGTTTAGATGAAAGTAAATGTCATTAGAATTAAACTGATTGACCATATTTGTTCCAGTGATCAACAACATTTTCAACCATGAGGAGAGGCTGCTTCACCACAAATTTTCAACTTGAGAACAAGGTTCTGACAACAATATGAATGTGAAGCGGCTACAAGCTTTGCAACAGCAGATCATCCAAACATCATCAGGTGTTTCCATCAGCCAGCTGGTGCAAGAGGTCAGGGAGTTCAAAGAGTTTTACATTGTGTTAGTTTTGTATCAAAACTTTGATACAGTTTAAGACGTTTG
Organism: Conomelus anceps; assembly: GCA_948455865.1. Taxonomy (NCBI): domain Eukaryota; kingdom Metazoa; phylum Arthropoda; class Insecta; order Hemiptera; family Delphacidae; genus Conomelus; species Conomelus anceps. Next base: position 24,834,941 of record OX418218.1, on the reverse strand, counting down.
TATCACATATTGTGCTTATGGCCACATCACTAGTGACCTTGACAGACACATTGCACAATCTTGAGAAATGTTACATCAGCCAACCAACAACTTCCAACAACTGTTTGCACTGTCTCATGTCTCATTCATATGAAAAAAGTGGTACCATAAACACCTTACACCTCAAGAATGAATTAGCCTACATGTACAATTACACTTTTCTTATTCTTCTTAATGAGCTATTAAACATTATCAGCTTCATGAATAAAGGTATGTATCTCTAAAAAATGTTATTCTTTATGTCTGTAGAAAGAAACAAGAGCATCTGGATTTATGCAGTTGACCTATTAAATAACACTTTTAGGGATTTGAAATAAATAAATTCTGTTGCTAAATATTTCTCAGTTTGTTAAATTGTTTTTAACTTCAAACTAACTTTCTGAGATAGATACAAACCAATATGGTCATATAAAATGAGATTATAATACTGTAGTTTCAATTCCTAGCAGTGACTGATATTTTTGTACAGTAGCTATTCAATGCTGTTATCAATATCCACCATTTCAAAAGTCTTCAGTATAATTTAAATGATTTTTCAGTTTTATTTTATCAATTTAAACAAGTTGACTAAAAAGTTAGAATTCATAATTACTTTTCTTTCAATGATATTTTGCAATGAATAATGAGAAGGTTAGTTTATTGAATAATAATAAGTGTAAGGGCTTTTAATGACCTTTTATTAAACTGTGTGATGGTGATCTAACTGTTTTCAAGTGCATTCCGAATCATTGGTGAGTTTATGGATTGCTCAGCTAACACTCCTTCTATTCACTTTAAACAGAAATTTGGTTTTCTTTTTCAGTTTATATCAACATTGCTGTATTGTCATTGCAGCTTTAGATGGAATGATTTTGAAGGTGTACCCACTGATGTTTTGTCTACAAATTTTGTCACCTTTGTTTACTAAACCATCACTCCCCAGTGAAACTCATAGCACATGAATTAATGACAACAAGAAACCTGATTCAATTCGAAACTTTGAAACACAGACAAATCCACCATGTGATAATAGCTTAACTCCCAGTCTCAATTATTGGTAAAAATTACAAGTAATGAACCTCATGGATTAAAAGCACTAATGCCTACAGTTGATACAATGAAGTGGAAGAAACAAGTGTGGTGTCCAGGGTAGTTTCATATTTGATTTATTAAAAGTAGAATTATTAGAATTATAAGATATTAGATTATTGTAATAACATGACTCTGACATATCAAGTGAAAGTATTAAGCAAAAGTGTTGCATCCTCAATCAGCACCTTCCCAGTGCTACCAACCAGCACCTTCCCAGCGCCACCGACCAGCATAATCCCAACAAGCATACAACCTTATAAGGGAGGCTGATGTGGCGGCAGCTCAGTGTGGTGGTGGAGATAACTGGGAGGAGGAGAAGGAGTGGGGCCCACTTCCATGTGAGCTCAACCTGCAACAACATATGGAAGAGGATGCACCCCCTCCATATATGGAGATTGCACCTCCTCCATATATGGAGATTGAAGACACACCTCCTCCATATATGGAGATTGAAGACGCACCTCCAACATATATGGAGATTGAAGATGCTGCACCTCCACCTCCCCCACGTATGGAGATTGAAGATGCTGCACCTCCAGCTGTGGTGGAGGATCTACCTCCAGCTGCTTAAAATTCCCCAGTTTCCAGCTGTGCAATGGTGTGGTGAACCATCAGCACACTGCTTAAAATTCCCCAGTTTCCAGCTGTGCAATGGTGTGGTGAACCATCAGCATGCTGCTTAAAATTCCCCAGTTTCCAGCTGTGCGATGGTGTGGTGAACCATCAGCATGCTGCTTAAAATTCCCCAGTTTCCAGCTGTGTGATGGTGTGGTGAACCATCAGCATGCTGCTTAAAATTCCCCACTTTCCAGCTGTATGATGGTGAATCAACAGCATAATGCCTAGCAATACTTCCAAATAAGCATTCCAACAGTGTAATATCATGATCTATCATTGATTGCAGATGGCAGACGCTTACAATGCTGATGATGTATACCAGCCAAAACCTCTCTATCTACTGGCAAAGGTGGTATTCATCGAGGCACTATATCTGGGTGACGAACTGAGCAAGCTACCACGCAGTCTACAAGAAGATATATTACTGTTCAATACTCAATATCATCATGGGGTAACCCACCAGCATAGAGACATGCTGGTAGCCATATGCAAGCATATGGACTTCAAGGATCTCATCATGCTTTGTCAGACCAAAGACCTCACCCTCAATGACCTTGGGATAGCACTTGCTTACCACCACAGACTTATCTTTCAACCTCTGATATTACATAGATCCAAGCCTAGTGGACATCATCATCTTCCAACATGTCTGGAAAGGCTTCAGTACATGCCTATTGGCACACTACATCAGTGTCGATGTGCAGAGATTATGAGTTTAGCAATACACATGCATAGGTGTGAATGTGTGGAGGATGAACATCTACTCAAAAATTAAGGAGTTAACAATCTAGCAATGAAGACTAATTCAAGGTTGTTCAAGACAGTCCAAACATTGGTTATGTGATGGACCAATATGCAGCTTATGAAAATAGATGTGTTAGATGCTTATGTCATTAATCATAATACCTTGTCCTTTTCAGAGAGAGAGAGTGATGGAGTCAGATGGAAATCGGGAGATTATAACAGAGATCAGACTCATAATGGAAGATGTCTGCAATCTGGTGACCAAAATGAAGCTGCCACTGTCATCATATCAGCATGCATTGAGGATTGCACATCTATCATACAATGATATATTTCTTGAGTTTACAAGCTACCTCCCATCAAGAGCCCTCCACCTACCACCATGTACTTTCAACAGTATACCACTAATGGATGGAGAAATATGGGCCTGCAAATGTCTGACACTATCATTTTCATTGAGGACTACAGTAGAAGAAATAGAGGGTGTCCTTCCATTACTTCAAACCTATAATGATTGTGTGTATAAGTTCGACTGGTATAGTGGTCTAGTACCAGGTATACGATATGTACTGACCGAGCATCATTGCTGGACAATATTGGAATTGTATACTGTGCACCACCACCTGAGAGAGTTGAGATATACCATCACCAATTGCATTGCTTCGAATAGCCACCAATAATGCATTCAAAACTAATAATTGCTCAATTCAATTACAGATGTCATCCACCACTACAGCTGCTGATGCCATCTTCAACGCAATCGGAGCACAAAAACCTCTTATTTTCGCATCCATGAAAGATCTCCAACAAGGCCAGAAATATCAGATGATAAATGAGCAGAGAATAACTACACAGTACAGGTAAAAGGTAGCAGTCACATTGGATTCTGAGAACAATCATATATGTGTCATACTACCGGATCTATACAGCAGGACCACCCTAGAACTTATCCCAGATGGAGAAATTGTCAACATGGCAATGTACAAATTCAAGAGTCACCCTGCTGGGAGAATGCATAGGATTCAAATGTTTAAAGAATAGTAAATATCCACTCTCTCTCTCTCTCTCTCTCTCTCTCTCTCTCTCTCTCTCTCTCTCTCTCTCTCTCTGTACTATCCCTCTCTGTATAATGCTAACACTAAAAATCAGCTTTCTCTATCATGCTTGAAAAAAAACTTGCTACATCTGCAACTGTATTACATAATCACTGACCTTGACATTCTAGCTTCATTGGTATGACGTCCTTCCAATGCAGGAAAAAACATATAATTGCACAATGCAACTGCATTATGTAATCACTGACCTTGACATTCTGGCGCCATTTCAATGCAGGAAAAAACACATCTGTGTGCAACATTATGCAACAAGTTTATGGATACTATCTGTATAATGCAAACAAGAAAAATGCGGGAGTGTAGTCGACCTTGGGTGGGGACCTGGTTCTAGAGTTTATTTGCATCAAAGCACATTATATCACATCCTGGCTTTAATCCATGAATATTAGCTAATCCTACTCATGACTGTGATAGGTCAAATTCTATTCTGGCGAAAATTCTTACTGACTTGCCTGCATATTAATAGTATGCTAGTAGTTAAGCCTAGACCAACTGATGAAATGGTTGATATTTATCTACCAATAGACACTAAAGATGTGGCACCTGCTAATGTATTATCTAGTGAATGTGAAGGATTGCTTGTGTATGCTCCTCCTGGCTATGGAAAGTCTATTCTCCAAAGAGAGCTGCCAAGAATACACACTCAGATTAGTGATATGGAAAGGAGATTGGAACAGCTGTTACTCCAAAAATGACACAATTGTGCTTTATGAAGGAAAGGAATAGCTGATGTGTTGTTCCATTCTATTGAGGACAATTCAGAGAATGCAATCTTGTCAGTCTCAAGTCAGGCCAAATTGTTTGCATTCTGCCTACAGGGACAGGGGACATACTGTGGAATCATCATTAGAAAAACTGATCATCCTCAATTATATGTGAATGATGTCAATGTGTCTGCTTAAAGATTTCCAGAGAACCCAGGGTGGAAAACTCAAAACTTAGATCTCACAATTTTCACCAACAGCAGATTCCATTACATGGAAAGACACTTCAAAGAAAACCTTGAAGTGCTGAACACAATTGTAAACATCCATATGCTTCACAAGATCTTCGGCTTTAGCTGGAAACTACTTTGAGCTTTCTTTGAAGCTCTCACTCATGCATTTGTGCTGAATAAACCAGACCCTGTTGACCATGATGATGGCTCCCCAACAAAGTATTCAAATTCTTGGAGGCAGCATCTTGTTAGAAAACTGGACAAGAGACTGTACCATGCAGCACTGGAAGAAACCAGGGAGATGGTACCTTTGTGACCTATACCAGTTGCCTTGCCTCACTTGCTTCAGCCACAGATCAAGAAGATGATCAGGTAGAGTCCCAGGAATCATCCAGGGCTTCTGAACCTTTATATGCAGTCAACCCTTACCTCCTGTAACACTGATCATCCTCTTGATTCGTATTGAACAAATTTTGGTGCTCTTTGTACCCAAGCTTGCCAGAATTTCTTACAATTGTAAGCACCCAAACTCTCACATCTGGGCTATCTCAGCTAATGAAGTACGTGAATGCCCTCCTTCTGCTCCAATCAAGAAAACAATTCAGATGAACGTCCAAGTAATCCAGCAAGGTTTCTATGGCAAAGTGTTTGTCCGATCATGCTTCATCAAGAGAATCCTAATAATATCACAATGTGACAAGTTTGTGGACTACAACATATTGCATACTGAGAAATGCTACTAAAAAGACAGAATCTTTAAAGTCTTTTGACTTTGGCCTACATCAATCCAGACTCTTTCACTTACACATTCACACATTCTGCTGGATACACTGCTCTTGTACAATGGGATGTCATGTACCTCATTGAATGCATTGCAGTAGCCATGGAACCTAGAACAGTCCCTGACCATTGCTACACAGAAATTCCCATCACTTATGATTTGCAATCTATGTTTATGACTACCCAAAACCATCTCACCATGACAGTAGGAAACCAAATAGAATTTAGCTCGATTTTCCCTATGATGACTCAAATGTCTGAAGCCTGGTTCACTCTGTACCCTGAGAAACAAATGGCATATGAACCCAATGTTCATGCCCTAAAGGAGATCAAGTATCAATATGAAGATATTGGGGCAACAAATTTGGGCATCTATTCTCCTCAACAAATCTCAAATTTTCAGAAGAACCTCCATCTTTTAGCTGAACAGTCCATGATCTCTAATAACATTGCGATCGGATATCATGGACAGCCAATATAGATGACAAATTTTAAGATCACCAAATTGATTGATGGAATCAAAGAAATGCTTCTCTTCTTACTGGGCAAAAGCATTTAGAGTTGGAAGAGTGGTTGAAGAATAGATTGCTTTCATCATTGGTGTAATCGCTATTGCTTGTCTTCTGGTCAGGATCATCAACACAATTGTAAATATCCATATGCTTCACCAGATCTTCGGTTTTAGCTGGAAACTACTTGGAGCTTTCTTTGAAGCTCTCACTCATGCATTTGTGCTGCATAAACCAAACCCTGTTGACCCTGATGATGGCTCCCCACCAAAGTATTCAAATTCTTGGAGGCAGCATCTTGTTAGAAAACTGGACAAGAGACTGTACCATGCAGCATTGGAAGAAGCCAGGGAGATGATACCTTTGTGGCCTGTACCAGTTGCCTTGCCTCACTTGCTTCAGTCATAGGTGCCGGTTCAAGAAGATGATCAGATAGAGTCCCAGGAATCATCCAGGGTTTCTAAACCTTTACATGCAGTCAACCCTTACCTCCTGAAATGCTGATCATCCTCTTGATTCATATTGAACAAATTTTGGTGCTCCTTGTACCCGAGCTTGCCAGAATTTCTTAGAGTTTTTAGTCTTTTCTATTATTATCACCTCAGCAAATGCTTCTAATTTATATAATGCACCTTTTATATACTCTTTTATCATTACTATTAGTATTAAATAGTGAAGTGGAATGTAAAATAGTGAATAGCTTAGAGAAATTTGTTAAAAATGGTAGTGGGTGGACAATTGATTCAATTAATTTTCTTGATTTGAACATTTGTAGATATAGACAAATTCAGGGCTCTGGATCTTCTATTCCACCTCTGACAAAACTTATAAAAAAATTGTGATTGTGAATATAAGAAATGATGATAAGCATTTTGTTTGGTCAACATTAGCTTACTTCAACAAAGCAAAAAAAACCATGTTACCAATTTAAAAAAAAAACTTGATAAAATTAATATAGAAAACTTGAAATTTCCATTACAAGTAGTAGATATTCTAAAATTTGAAAATCAAATCCACAAATATCAGTTAATGTTTTGGGGTATGAAGAGGGGGATTAGATTCTACCCAATATATGCCACAAAGTTTAGAGATAGGTAACATGTGATAAACTTATCATTATTAACTAGCAATGAGGGTGGGTTAGAAATCAAGCATTATGCATTACTAAAAAATGTATCATGATTATTATCACATCTAACCAATTACAAAAATGCAGTGGAGATTTGTCCCTATTGTTTTCATTGATATTAGGGTGTGAATTCTAAACAAAATTTAGATAAACACCTAGAAATGTGCTCAAAATATAGTATTCAATGCATTGAAATGCCAAAGAAAGGAGAGGTTTTGAAATTTTAAATCTCAAATTTAAGAGCATGGTGAAGAATTAAAAAAGGTAATATTGAAAGAAGGTCCAATGAAAATTGCAAAAGAAATTCAAAACTTTGGTTACACACTGTGGGTTCCCTTCACAATATATGCAGATTTTGAGTGCATAATTGATGAGAATGAAGAACATATTCCCTGTGGCTATGGCTATATAGTAATGAATGAAATGGGGGAAATTCATTATGGACCAAGAGTTGTAAGAGGAAGTTTGCAAGAACATAAATTCTTGTCAGAGTTAGAAGAGCATTTTAAAGAATTAAAAAAGGTAATATTGAAAGGAGTTCCAATGAAAATTGTGAAAGAACAGCAAGAACTATTCAGTAGAGCAAGTGTGTGTTGTTTGTGTGAGAAGAGTCTAGAATAGGGTAGTCTTCCTCTTCCTCCTCCTCCTCCTCTTTCATCAAATAATTGTTGTTGCTGTTGTTTCAATGATTTGGTAGTGGGTTTATATTGTTTCTGTAAATTTTCTTCTTCACTAATTACATCATATGACAATTCTCAATTTTTTTGACATATAGTCACACAGCTGTTTTATATTATTGTTGACAGCAGTCAATTCTTTTAGGTCATTCTTGAGTATCATTTTTATAATAAGATAAATTTATCAAACCCAACCCTGTATCTTCAATTATCTTGTGCATAATCTTTGTTTATAACTAGAAAATTATTATTATTATTATTATTCCATACTTGAGCACACATTTCACTGAATTCATCCCTACTCAATCTGGATGTACATGATCATGATATATGTGTTGTAAATTACGATTACTGTAAACTGGGGCTACTTTGGCCCTTGTGGGGTTACTTTGGCCCATTGTTAGAAAACAGATGTATTTTCGTGTAAAGTTAATAAGTGAGAATGAAAAGTCAAATTAAAACTTTTTTCCAAGAAAACTTTAATTTAGGGTAATTAAGTGGATTTAGAACTTTTTATGATGTTGTAGTGGCTGCACTGGAGCTTTAGTAATCACAGTGCAACAATACCACATTTTCCACTCTACAAACTTTTTGATTCTACAGTCTACAGTGAAGAATTGAAATAGCAAGTAAGTATCAAAATAGTATCTTTATATACTTCTATCAGAATGTGACATTAAGTTTTTGTCTGTTTTGATTAAAAAAGATGTAATACATGTTTTTACAGAACATAACCTAAAATTCTATTTCTTGGGGTTACTTTGGCCCAAGGCTTATTTGGGCCAAAGTAACCCCTGGATTGGTTTGGAGTGATTTCCTTGAAGTGCAATAACTAAAATCCAGTTTTTCAACTTTTTATCATTATATTCACTCCAAATATTTTTCTTTCATGTTGTATTTTCCATCTGAAAATTAGCAATATTATTTTGTACCTGGCATCTGTTTCAAAATTAATTCCTTTGTGATTTTTTTCAGATAACAGAGGCTATCATGACCAGAACTTATAAAAGAAAGGTAGGATCTAGAAATTATGTCAACTATACCCAAGAGACAGTGCAAGCATGTTTGAATGACATTTGTTCTGGTTTGAGAACACAGCGCAGTGCAGCTGATCATTATGGTATTCCTCAGAGTACAATAAAAAACAAGTTGAAAGAGATGTTCCCTAAAGACCCTGGCCTTCCTACTACATTCACCAGGGAAGAAGAATGCTCATCTGTTGTCCACATTCAAAAGCTAGCAGAATTTTGATTCCCAATCACTGATCAAGACCTCATGGTTCCCAATCACTGATCAAGACCTCAGATACACAATTAAATCCTATCTCAACAGGCAAGGGCGCACTGTGCAACATTTCAAGAATAACTTGCCAGGGCCAGATTGGGCTACTTCTTTCCAAAAACGTCATCCAGAGCTGAGTGTTCGACCAGCAACAAACATCAAGAGAGTACAAGCAGCTGTTGATGAAGTTATTCTCAATGATTATTTTAACAATTTGGACATGGTATTAAAAGAAGTTCCAGATGAAAATATTTGGAACTATGATGAGACTAACCTATGAGATGAACAGGAGTTAAAAAAGTGATTTGCAAAGAGGGCAGAAATATGTAGAATGCATTATGGAGTCAACAAAATCATGCACTTCAATCATGTTTTGTGGCAATGGAAGTGGAGAAATGTTGCCTCCATATATATAGTCTACAAGGCAGAGAACATGTGGTCAACATGGACTGAAGGTGGGCCTTAGGGCTGCCGTTACAATAGAACCAAAAGTGGTTGGTTTGATATGGGAACATTTGAAGACTGGTTTTTAACAACCCTTTTGCCACAACTTAAAAAACAAACAGGGACCAAAGTCATCATAGGAGATAAATTGAGCTCCCATATCAACGTAGCAGTGTTGAAACTCTGTTCACAAAATGATGTTAATTTTGTATGTTTGCCACCAAATTCGACACATCTTACACAGCCACTAGATGTTGCATATTATGGCCCCATGAAGAAAGAATGGCGGAAAATTCTGAGTCAATGGAAGGAAAAGAATAAGACATTGACTAATTTACCAAAAGATATGTTTCCTAAACTTTTGAAACAACTTGTTGATTTATTGTACAATGAAAGAAAAAGCAACATGATTGCAGGCTTTAAGAAAACAGGTATCATCCCTCTGGATAGAAATGAAGTTCTAGGCCACTTGCCTCAGAAAGCTATCAGCACACCCCAGAAAAAAATAATAGGAGATAGTTTTCTTGATAACTTGGTTCAAATGAGGGACAGCTCTATCAAAGAAGGGCCTAAAAAGAAACATAAGAAACTGTTTGTGGTGGCAGGAAAAAGCATCACTGCAGAAGAACTGGGGGAAAGCTCAGGTGGACCAGTGGCAGCATCTAGTACTCCTAAAAGAAAACTTAAATGTGTGAAGGGAAGTGGAAATCTGGGTTCTGAGTCTGAGGAGTCTACTGGTTCATACAGTATTCATGATGATAGTTGCTCTGATGATGGTTCCTTCTTTAACATACCAGAGGACCCAGATGACTCTGAAGACATGGCTGGTCAAACCACAGCATTTGAGGAACCAAAGGAAAATAAATTTACAGAAGGTGATTTTGTAATTGTTACATATGGAGATAAGTTCTACCCAGGATTGATAGTGAAAATGCCAAATGAAGGAGAATTAGGCCCAACAGTTGATTGCATGGTTCAAACAAAAAAGTCATGGAGATGGCCTGAGAAGAAAGATGTGTTGCTGTATGAATGGTCTGCCATCACAAAGAAAATCTACCCACCTAAGCTGATTAGAAGAGGATATTTCAGTGTTCCAGAAATGAATCATTATGATAATAATTAACTGAATGAATTGTATTTCATTGACAAATTTTTTATGATTTATTAGAATATTTTAATTTTTACTTCAAAAACTCTCTTTTGTGCTACTATATTCAGTTTTTTTTATCTATGTGAGTTTAATTACAATCAAATGACCTTACATTAGGGGCTACTTTGTCCACACACAAGAAACACAGTGGAATAAAATGAGAAAAAGTGACTGGGTCAAAGTAACCCAAAGCCAGGGTAACTTTGGCCCAAAATTTAAAAAATTCTTAGCGTGAATAATTAGCTTCTGAAAATATTGAGTAGCACATTATTTGATTAACAAAAACCTACAGATATAAGAAAAAATTATTTGATAGGTATATCAACAACATTCATTATTTTAATGGCCTTTGTTTTTGGAAAAAGTAAAAATGTGGGCCAAAGTAGCCCCGGTTTATGGCCTGTTTGAATATAACAATGAAATTACTGCTGTCTCTGATTAATTTTTTGGGAATACTAGAGTATGTCTGACAATAATGTAGAAACTATCAATGTTATTGTAACTACCCATACTGAAATAGTCTCGAATATTCTGTTGTTCTTCCATACAAATATCGAAAATCATAACTGAATTGGGATGTACATCATTTGGGTGTGGGATCTCTTCATTATGTTTGTACAAATTGAATCAAACCACAGGTACCTGACTCATAATTTCCTTGAGAAGTTGATACTTGTCTTGCTGGTGAGATTTGGTGAATACATATAAATGTGAAAATTTAACACCATTCTCTGCAAATAATAAATTAAAAATGGTGTTGGTTTTTTCAACATTGGATGGTCCACACACAATGCATCTTACACTATTTGGTAAAAGCACACTGTGTCTCATTTGTTGCTCATTTAAATACTTGCCAAAGTTAATCAGAGGCAGTTTTGATCTATGCTGTTTCAGCTTCATTTTTTAATACAGAGACAATATATTGTTTCAAACAACACTATTATTATCAATCCATGAATTGTATTTCAAATCAAAGCCCAACCATTTCACATACAATTTATTACCTTTCTTCTTTAGCACTCTCAATAAGATACATATCAGGATACTTGGTTTTCTTCATCTCATACTCATATAATGCACCCTTAATAATTGTATTGTTGTCATCTTTGAGATGATAGGTGAAGGGAATACTTGGTAGTATATTGTGTACAGTGAAAATCTCATTTGTATAGTTTGGTAGGTATCATTTATCAAATATTCTCTTGTAACGAGTAATTCAAACCCTATCACCGATTTTATACTTTGGTTTTGTAACATTATGCTTGAGGGAACAAAGGGTGGCTTTATCAATATTCATCAATATACTTTTCATTTCCAGTATTCACCTCACTTGGTTTCATGCTAGTAGTTTGATGAATGGTGTATTGTATTTGCCTAAGAGTTCTGGAAGTAGGTTCAACCATTTATAATTTCCCTGTACAGAGAACTCACAAAAGAAGTGTTCTTTCAGGGTTCTTTTGAAATGTTCACAGATTGCTTTCTTATTACTGAAAGTAGTATAGTGATTGATATTGCACATTTTAAAAAGTTTTTGAACAGGTGCATTGTAGAATTATTTACCAGTATCAGTTTGAAAAGTCTTTATCCTATTCTCTTCAAGTATTGGTTTCAATGCATTTGCAACTTCATTACCAGTTTTACTTTTCAATGGTATTGCAAACGCAAATTTACTAAAACAGTTTATTACTGTCAGTATGAATTCAAAGTTTCTATTGATAGTACTGTAATTTGACATGTCAATAAGATCGGCCTGGTACAGATCTGTTAAGACTTTTGATTACAGTATGACATGTGGGGAAAATTGTGTTTAACTCTTATATCTAATTCTTGTGAAAGCCCCTATCTTGTCTTCATCTTATTTTTATATCATTAATCATCATTGGAAATTTGATTTGAGGGTTGAGTAAGGTTAGAGAAGTGTGGAATTATCTCCTTACTTTAATGAAAAATAAGACGAAATTATCCTTACTTTAACCTTGCGGTATAGTTCATAATTTTACAGGAGTGCTTAACAGGTTAGCTTCTGTGAGAATGAAAATTTTGGGGATCTAAAATGTTAGGTTTAGTCAACTTGGACATACCTAGCTTATGTCAGGTTAAAATTTGGTTGGGGGCCTCTTTGGGTTGGAAAAGAGCATGGAAGAAAAACATGTAAGCATGGGAAAAAATTTCATTATTTTTTTTCTAATTAATTATCATCGGAAATTTGTATTTGATACATGAATTTGGGGTGCCTTGAAAAGCTGAACAAGATAGCACCATTCAATTTATGGTTTGAGCCATATCAGGTTAGTTCTGATAAAATCATTAAGGTTAACGTGGTTGTCAAAAAGAGTTCTGTGTAAGCAGGATTTTATGCAAAAATATTATACAACAATGTTGTTAAAATGATAGCATTCTTGCCAAATTAAAAGTCCTCTGCAATACAATAAGGTTACTAGGTCATTCAATGCTCAGAATTGATGAAGTTTCTTTCATAAATGAAAAAAATATTAATAAATAAATGAAATATTGAAAATCACCTGTTTAAAATGTATTTTAGTTAGACATCTTTGAAATGCAAAGAATTAAAATTGCTCAATCGGCCATGTATGCATTTACAGAGTGTTTTTCATAGAGTTGCTAATACTGTACTTCGTGGGCATGTTGTACACACCAAAATAATGAGAAAAACTTCATATAAACAAAAGTATGGTAATGCTCCAGTATTTTTTCAATATTGATTCTGCATATACAAGATATTTCAGAAAGAAAGTGTTAGCTTCTTGGGCTTGTTATAATAATCAAGATAATGAAGTCCTTATAAACATTGGTCCAGAAATGCCTTGTTACAGAATTGCAGATGGCTGAAGTTAGCAGCAATCCTTATCAGTTTATTCAACATAAACTTGTAGTGTTTTCATTTTACTTGTGAATTGGTCCGGTTTTATAAGAAAAACACAGAGAAATAAAATAAACCCACTTAAAAATACTTTTTACAATTATACAGGAACTAAAAAACATGTTTTTTCACTTTTCAGGTTTGAAGTGAGTTTACTTATCAACCTGCAGTTTTTTCTGACAAAACTTACAGAAAATTTAATTCTGAATTTTACCTTGAGGGGTTAAAAACCTTATATATTTTTTCATGATTTTTAACTTCCATGAATATAGGAATTTTTGGGATCTGATAGATTAAACTGAATAAATTTGGACTTGCCTACATTAGGTTAGGTTAGGTTTGGATGGGTTAGGTTAGATTAAGGTTGGAGGAGAAGTTGAATGAAATTGGCCCCAAACCCTTATTTACCCCCTACTATAGTAAACCATTTTTTTTTAAACCAGTAACCCAAAAATAGATCATTGTATTTTTATTTGAAAATCCCTATCTAGATCTAGAATATTTAAAAATAGCTCAGGCAGGAAAAATTTAAGAGTTAAACTGAAACAAATAAAAATTCTCTACCTAGTCAAACCAATAAAGCAACATTAAAAGCCAACAGTACGAACGATTTTCAATTTTTTATACAATCAATTTTATAAAGTATATAAATTTATTATGGTTGAACATTGTTTGGAGGAAGAATAGGGTGTTTTTTGGAGGTATAGAACTTCAGATTGCTGCCAGTGGGTTGTTCAACAGGTTTTATTCAGAATTAAATTTTCTGTAAGTTTTGTCAGAAAAAACTGCAGGTTGATAAGTAAACTCACTTCAAACCTGAAAAGTAAAAAACATGTTTTTTAGTTCCTGTATAAATTGTAAAAAGTATTTTTAACTGGGTTTATTTTATTTCTCAGCATTTTTCTTATAAAACCAGACCAATTCACAAGTAAAATGAAAACACTACAAGTTTATGTTGAATAAACTGATAAGGATTGCTGCTAACTTCAGTCGTCTGCAATTCTGTAACAAGGCATTTCTGGACCAATGTTTATAAGGACTTCATTATCTTGATTATTATACCAAGCCCAAGAAGCTAACACTTTCTGAAATATCTTGTATATGCAGAATGAATATTGAAAAAATACTGGAGCATTACCATACTTTTGTTTATATGAAGTTTTTCTCATTATTTTGGTGTGTACAACATGCCCACAAAGTACAGTATTTGCAACTCTATGAAAAACACTCTGTAAATGTGTACATGGCCAATCGAGCAATTTTAATTCTTTGCCTTTCAAAGATGTCTAACTAAAATACATTTTAAACAGTTGATTTTCAATATTTCATTTATTTATTAATATTATTTTCATTTATGAAAGAAACTTCATCAGTTCTGAGCATTGAATGACCTAGTAGCCTTACTGTATTGCAGAGGACTTTTAATTTGGCAAGAATGCTATCATTTTAACAACATTGTTGTATAATATTTTCGCATAAAATCCTGCTTACACAGAACTCTTTATGACAACCACGTTAACCTTAATGATTTTATCAGAACTAACCTGATATGGCTTATCAGTAAGGGGATGTTAGCAGCGATTTTGTCAAACTCTTCAATAACATCAGCCTTTTAAATTATTTTTTCTCTTTTTACATTATCAGAATTTTCAATGGAAAACTCCACTAAAAACAATTAATTTTAAAATATTTTCTGAGTCTGTCAGAGGCCATATCAGCCTTAGCTGTCATGGGCCGGATCGATCACACTGGGGGGCCGGATTTGGCCCACAGGCCATAGTTTGGAGACCCCTGCATTAGAGAATTGTACATTAAAAATTGTTAATCTTCTGCACTTCACTCTGTATTCCAATAAACATTCTTTAAAACCCTATTGCTACTGCATTCCACAGCTGGTATTTAAAATCACATTATGCAAGCTTCAATGGTTTTGCATTGATACTTGAGAGGTTTGAAAAGTAAAAAACCCTTTTAAATATTTATAGAACAACAAATGGTCATGAATTTAAGCTATCATGTCAGTTAAATAAATTGAATAAAAGCTACTTAAATTAGGAAAGCTATTTAAATTAATTTCCTATTTAATAGGAAATTAATTCTTCATGTAAAAGAATCAATTTTTCATTGCATACAATTTGTGAATGCTCGACAGAAGTCTGGCAACAGGATAAAAACCTTCGAAGATAATAAATTCTTACAAAATTTAGACTATTGCTGAGGTTCTTCATTGATCATTATATAAATGGCCAGGGCAAGATTTCATTGAACACCTTACATATAAAATAAAATAAGACAGAAAGGTTAGAGATGATATATGAATAGCATTACTTATATAATTATCTGTACCGGAGGTTTTGTCATGAAGTTGGCGATGCGAATTTTTTGCTACTTATCAACCTTTGAGATTCATTAGTCTGTATCTGCGTGATGGATTGTGTCTTTGGCCGGAGCATGAAGTTCAAGTTATAGGCTGTATTCACTGCATAGTACACATTCGCATTTGGTGGTAAAATCATTTCTGAAAGAAGTATACATTAGTTTGACATTGAAAATGATACGGAACGATCTAGATTGAAAACTAAAATACTTTATTATCTTTTTAATGCCAGCTGTCTTATTGACTTCATGTCATTTATGTCAGCCATCAGCCAGCAACTTGAAGCCCAGAATAGTAATCATAAAAATTAAGTCATTTGTCTAGTTGTTCAGAATAAAAAAACACGTAACAGCTTGAAACAGCAAATTAAGTGATAGTCTCAATATTCAAGCACATGGTACTGCTAGTCACAATATTATGCAGCTGCAATTAAGTTTGGAATAATATTCTACATTATGTAATCTACATAAAACTGGTCAAGATGCTAGGCTGTACTGTACCTGAATAAGCTAAGGTCCTCTGACAACTCACATTAAAGGAGCGTTTTCCCTAGCGAAATGACAGTGATATTTTCTAATTCATGCTGCAAGCGATCTGTGCAAGCATAGTATGCATCTTCAAGATGATATAAATTATGGATACAAATTATACTGTAACGTCATTAGGGAAACGCATTTCAAGAGTTGAGTTTCTTCTTTCTCAATCACCCAATATTTCATTTGGGTTTGAGGTGTATGTGGTTTACACGTCCTTCAAGATGTATTGTGACTTTTTCTATTTCAGAAGATCTTGTATCTTATATGGCATATGGACTAATTTTTTCGATATCCATTTTGATTATTACTAATATTTTAGATTTTTATAGACAGAAATCTAAGCTTTAAATACTTTAATGTTGCATCCATAAATAAATTAAACTTTCAATCAATTGATGCAAATATATTTAGAAAAAATTACTTTGAAAGCGTCAAATTAGAATTTATAGAAAAAAGTGAAACTTTATTAATTTGTCAACTCACCCTTGTCGGGAAGAACTTGAGCCAGAGTGAAATTGTCGGGATTTCCTTCTAGTCCCAATTTGAGCATTGCATTACGGATGACTTGTGGTGTTCTTTCATTATTACTAAGCATAATACTTTTATATAAAACAATACCTGAAAAAAGAAAAACTTGAAAACATCTTTCAACAATAATTAATAAACTAAAATCTAAATTCAATCTAACCATTCAATATTTTTTTCATGAACAGAATAAGCTCTATGCGCAAGAGCAGATAGCCAGTAATGTCTTGTTATAGACCCTTTCTTGTTGATCAATGATTGGATGTACTTATTTTCGTACTAGTAAAAAAATTCAACTGATAAACTAAATGAAAAGATCAACAGGTATATGCATTAAGAAATATAATATATATTATATAAACAATCTAGAAGAAACTGGACTTTCAACGTTTTCTAAAATAATATTCTCTTATACACACGCTGTGATACGAAATATCCAATTATTACACAATTATCGGTTGATAGAACAATTTGAGTATGACAACCTGTCATATTCAGTCAAAAATCATTGTCATTTTTAAATTATTGTCATATTATTGTATTCATTCAACCTGTTATTGTTATCTGTTCCAGACGACTTCCTTTTTCATTCCGAAACGCCGTCATCCTGAATGACATTGCTGTTTTTGCTCCTCAGGCCAAGTATAACCCTTTCTTCCGTGCCGTCCTACCTCCTCTCATGTTCACTAAAATCAACTTACTGCTATAGTCATTATAGGAAAAATATTTCAGTTTGTTGAATGTTCAAATTTTCAAATAAAACTGAATAAGCAAAATTTATGTAATATTTCATTTATAAGGGCTCAAAAGCAAAGTTGAGTACAAATTATTAGAAATTCAATATTGAATAAAACATTTACCATCTGTTTCTACAGAATCAGTCTCATAAGTAACTTTGATTATATAGAAGTCAGGAGTAAAGTGAGCTGGACTTCTTGTGACAGTGCTGCTATTTCCAGCCGACATGCTGCTCGTGTTGTTGCTGCTGCTTACAGACACATCCAGCGATGAGCTGCTAGACGATGACGACATTTGCGATGGTGATGCCTACAGAAATATGCATAACATTACACTTGCATTAAAACCCCAGTTCATAATGCTACATTACTTATCAAAACTACCTATAGATTCAAATTTAAATATTTAGATTAAAAAAATTGGAACTTGAAATGAAATTCTATGAGAGTTTTTGCTATTGTTATTGATTATAAAACTTTTTATTTAATATAAAACTTTTCTAGTATATATTAAATTTCAATTATAACCTAAGCCACCAAAAATTACACATTATTTAAAATGCAAAACAAGATTTGGCCTCTTTGAACATGTATACCATTATTTGAATGCAAACATTTTGGAAGCAGGTGTTGCTTCTTGTCCTCTCTATTGTGAACGAGTATTATACCCGGCGGTCTTGCCCGGGAATCCAGTTTTTTCTGGTAAATAACTGATGGTAGCGGTCACATAATTAAATTGACTTGAATTTCTTATCAAATTCATTAGATCCTTCAATTTTATTCTTTTTTAATCCAATTAAGTTTTGATTAAAGTAATTAAATTCCATGTTTATAACTGATTCATATAAATAATATTGGTAGGCAAAATAATTTCCAAAAATCCCCGTTCAAGCCCAAACGAATATTACGAGTATTTATTATTGTATAAAAAAGCTATGTATTTATTTATTATGCTAATTAGAATGGAAATTATAGTTTCTCTTCCACTACAGAACAGTATACAGATCAAACTATGAGAAAAAATTAAAAAAATAATTTCAACCAAATTAGTTTTGAAAATAGGAAAACTATTTGTTGGGGTTATTTTTGTGAGCAAAACTTTTTTTCAAGTTCTCCAGCATGATGATCAGCTGCGCTACGCACTGCGCTATAATGCCCTATGGAAACATTATGGTGCTTTGAAACTGTGGAAGACAATAATAGTTATGACTATAATAAGATCCAACAATATGATGTGGAATTTTGAAGTTTAAAACATTAATTTTGAAAATTCTGAAAGGAAAATAAAAAACCGAGCTTCGAGGTGCACTGAATCGAGTTTCGAGGAAGCTGTGTGCAAAATTTAGTATTACAAATCGTTGCCGTTTTTGTGAAATGCATCAGACAAAAACACACATACACAGACACACCTCTTCCCGCTCTTATTATAAATAGATGACATTGAAGATGGCGTAACTGCTGAAACTAGTAACTTATTCTTATAATAAATGTAGTCACAACATCGAGTATTATCTTTGAAATTTAGCAACAATTCAGACATAGTGTGAACCTCCAGTATTGATCAATGAAAGAATATTGTAGCTATTAGTTGACTTATGTGAAGCTTAATCGCGTTTTAACAAAGAGACTAGTGAGATTCTCCAATTATTAATTCAGGTCAGAAAAAACTGATCGTTACTCTTTGTTCTAGTGAAAGTTACATCAGACGAAAAAAATTAAGTTTACTATTACAGTATAATGTTGATTATAATATTACTCACTTTTCTATCAAGAGAATCATGAGGAGAAGACGGAGAACTGTCGATACTAAGATCACAATAAAATTGGCTACTGGAGCTGCTTGAAGTACTAGTTATAGAATCGTTTTTCCTATGTCCTAACCTGCAATAACAATAAATTAAAAACATTAAGAATAGGAATAAGAAAGATAAATAACAATCATGTAATACATTTGGTTACATAGGTGCAAACAGTTCTCATTTCACGTCACATTTGGTTGAGGTGGTACATAATCGTTATACCAACCAAGCTCTCATTATCCTTCATAAAAATCTTAGAGCCGTTTTCATTAACTGGTTGTGAGGATATTATTTAACTTACGTGAAAATGGTCTTACTACAGTTTTATAATATGATTAGCTAAAAAAAAAATGAAATGTACAATCTTATGAGCAAAAAAGAATGATGAATAATAACAGATTTCATGAGACACGTCTTCTAGTATTGATGACCGTTTGAACGAATATAGTTACTTATGTCTCCAAACGAAATACAAATATCGATTAAAATGTAGATACTAATGAGTGGCTCAAGCATCATATTTTTAAAAACATTCATCTCGGATCATGTGCTCAATCCTATTTCTAGATTTCATTACTAACTTATTTAGAAGTTGGTAACACCAACGTAACAAGTTACATTGAACACTTCTTTTTGAGCAAATTTATTAACCTTGGAGACTCTTTCATCCACTGGTTGTCAGGTTATCAATGAAATAATTAACTCACCAATAATCATTGCACATCAATGTCTTACACTATTTGGACCCTAGCTTATACAAGTCGGCTTGCATGTGGTAGTTCATATATATGACCTTCTCAAGGAAATAAATATTCCAGTTGGTAAACTATAAGCCAGAAAAATTATAAAATACAGATATTTAATGCGGTAAATATTACAATTTTAATTGAATCACACAAATGATTTGCCAACAATAAATGAAATAATGCGAAAATAAATTTTCATTAAAAATAAATTATTATTTATTACTCACGCTGGACGTTTTTTATATTTATTTGTGGAGGTTGTTGTACTAGAAATAATAGAGGAAGGTAGAGGAACACCATGGGGTTCAATGTGACACGAGAGTTGGTAAGCTTCACGATCATCTAATGTTAATATGGAGTCAAACCAACGGTCGAAAGAGTAGTCTTCATGAATACTATATGCGTTAGCAGCACCTTGTAGTAGTTTTATCTAAAAACAAAATCAAGAAAAATGTAACAGTTAATTGGTTTGACTGCGAGTCATGGAAAGTTGGAATTTACTAGATTAAAATTATTTTATAAAAAATAACAAAAACAAATGAAGTTACAAGCTTGATATTCGACATTATATTCGAATCGAACTATCTACTACATTCAAGAAAAGTTTAACATAGTTTCTTTACATAAATTCTTAATCAAAATAGGTCCTATAGAAACAGTCTACAGCTATAGAAAAATATAAGGCCTATATTACGACCATACATTTCAATAGTGTAAATCAGGGGTTCTCAAACTGAAAATTTATGGGCAGGTTAATGAAAAATTAAACAATTTTTATTCCACAAGTTAGTTTTAAGTAACTGACAATTAAAATAACTGACAAATATACAAAAACAGAATTTATTAATTTCGAAACCAATAAATTTTTATTTCTTTCCGTTTCGTAATCACGCAAGGTTATATTTTATTAATGGAATCTTATTGAATACTTGTGCAGTCGAGTAACTTGAAGCCAAAACGTGCAATAGGTTTGTCTCACTCGTCGAAATAGTGGGCTTTGCTTGGCTGCAGTGCAGGCTGCGGGGGCATTGAGGGGCTATGTAAAAAGAAGCAGTTCATTAATTTTTTGTAATACGTTTCAAAATATATTTCCAAATTTATTGTGTTTTTGATGGAAAAAGTGTTTTTAATTTAACCGGCTTCCCCCCCCCCCATCCCCCTCTAAGAGGAAAGCAACATTTTAATTTTTCATTAAGGGGTACTTCTTAGAATATATTGAGAACCCTTGGTGTTAATAGTAAATGAATGTGTGTCATTATTTACAAAACAAAAAAATGCGATACGTTTTTCCAAGAAAAACAAAGAAAAATAAATTTGCAAAACAAACCATCTATTTATTGATTCAAATTCAACTCATCAAATCAATTTATTGGGCCGTAAAAACAATGCATGAATATAGGCAAATGTGTTATTTTACTGGTTAGTTTATTTAACTACAACACTATTAAAAATAATAACTTCATTTAGCTTACCTGAGCTAATACTTCAAATTCTTTTCTCCGTTTATCAAAGTTTATTAATCCATCATAGAGAGTATCTGGAATGGCTGTATCTATCATTGTCAAGTCAGTCAAGAAAGTACCAAGGTAAGGAATAGTACCATGACTTATACTCTGTAATAGATGAAAATAAAAACACTTTGAAACAACAATTAATTATAGACTCGGTAATCGTTAGGACTCAGTAACAAAAGAATGAGTGATGCATGAGAGATGAGTGATATCAATTCAAGATAATATTGACCGAGATCAGTAGAGTTAAACGATTCTCTATTAAAAGTTCATTACGAAACGTTCAACTTCTTTTTTCATATATTATTGGACTATAAGGAATATGTTTATGACACCTTTCGAAAGTTATATAAAGTTTTCATGAATCTATCAAGAATTATAAAGTGATATTCACAATAATCTATAGAAATTTGATATAATTATTTTCATATTAACTAATTCTTTACCCTGTCCAATAATTTTCAAATGATCTCACTGTATAAATTTCGCCATAATTTAATATGAATTTGAAGGAAAAAAACTGTTTCAATTTCTAGATTGCATTTATGTACGCAAAGGCGATTCCGACTTTTCACTCTTCACTTCTCCACAGTACGTTTTGGTTCAAAAAGCGTATTCAGCAAATGAGAAGTGAGGTAGATTGCATAAGAACAACTTATTCTATTGTGCCTTATCTGTTCATCACGTTGTCCGAAGATCAGGATGCTGGTTTATGTAATAAATAATACAATTATTTATTATAAAGAAACCAATGATATAATTCTATACTACAATATCAAAATAAGAGTGAGTTGAAAAAAAATAAAGGCAAAATAAAATTGAGTAGAATAAAAAATGCTCACCCCACTATTGTGTGCTTGTTTCTGTATAATCTTTTGCAGTTGTCGATCATTCTCGCCGACGGTGTCTGCAAATTTGGCAGTGCCTTCTCGCATTAGCAGTTCCCGCTGTGCCCATTGGTTATTATCTTCACTGAATATCCTAGCTAACTCTTCAAATAACTCTATCTGCAAAGAAAAATAAAATAAGAAGACTGAAATCAAATTAACCATGCTATATTAAGCATTACAATTACAAGAAAAAACAAATGTTTCCATTTTTTTTCAGAAGTAAAATTAATTTGACATTGACAAGGCTTAAGCCTATTGAAGCAAAACTTAATTATAACAAAAGTTGCAAAAATCTTATTGCTGAAGATAAACAAAAAAAAGAAAAAAGTAATAATAATGTTAGTAAGAAGAAAACTAAAAATATAATGAAAAGAGAGAAGAAAAGAAAAAAGAGTGACAAGAGGTGATGAAGAACTTAGCGATGATGATACAATTCATGTACATGGTAAATTTGTCACAAAGTTTGTTCCCTTAGTAAATGAAGATATAAGAGGGATTTAAATGAATGAATTGATGGAGCTGAGACAATATGAAATGGCAATGAATTCCACAAACGTGATGCAACTAGGAATGATTTATTGAACATATCAGTTCTCAATTTCAACTATCGCAGACGACGGAAAAAAGGTGTCATATGGTCGTCTCTTCGGGCAACAAAAATAAAACGGATTGAATAGTTGAAGGCCTTTTGTAGTTTCAAATTGAGGTTTTCAGGCAGGTCATTAGAAACAACAGAACAATTAATATAGTCAAATACTGGCAGTATCAGAGCACAGGGTGAATCTTAGAGAAATATAGATTCTTAGGAAGAATCGGTCTTAGCCTTTTCAACTTAATGAAAGAAACATGGATAGAAATATTGAATAGAAGAATAGAATTACCCAAGAATTTTCTCATAGGAAGGGGTGGAATGTCATCTCATAAGTAAGAAAAGTAGTTGTGGGTAACAATCAATTGAAAATAATATTTTTATTTGATTTTTTCTTGAAATACCGTAAGTCAGGAAAGACACCGCAACACTTTTGAAATGAATAATGCACTTTAAAGAAAATAAGCAGGTTTTATTTGAAAAATAAAAGCGTAAAGTTAACTGTGATATGTTTAAAATTGGATTTCCTTACAGAATAAGAATTGTAGAGTAAATTTCTAAGGTTCTGTAATTATAATTTAACATCTTATGAGTGCAAATGTTCAAAGATTGTGCATAAGGAAGAAAGGGAACAGTTCTCCAGAGATATTGCAAAATAATTGAAACAATTATGTCAGAGATTGAAAATATGGTTTCAAGATGAAAGAATGAGAGTACCAAAGTACTTGACTTTCTCACAAAACACGTTATAAATAGCCTAGAGATCATCATAAAACTGAAGAGCAAAGATTTTGAATAATATTATATATTTTCAACTAAAATATACACAAAACATTGATCTTCACAGAAGTATCAACCTACCTTATCTCTAGGTAAAGCTTGCCATGTTTTCTGTAACCTATAAACAGGATTTGACTGTAAGCCAGAGATTATGGCTTTCAGGGAAGAGAAGTTTTTCAGTACTCGAAGTTCCTGTAAAAAAGAAGAATAGATTATAGCAAAAGACCTCCTGACAATAAATTAATATTATGCAATTCAATTTCTTAAGTAAAAAGTTTTAGTTTTTACTATAAGTACATTATAATAGTAAATTTCTAGCAGGAATAAGCCAAAGAAAACAATTAACTTGCAACTATTATGACGATTTATTTCAAATGTGGTTATAGGTAGTACAGATATTTGGATACAGTACTGATGTGATAAGTTAGAATGGATGAAAATGGCAAGTAAATATACAATAAAGTAAGAATGAGTACAGAAGAATTATTATTGCAATTATGATTCAAAATATGTTTCATTGTTAAACTATAATTATTATTAATTGTTGGGTAAATATAGATAAACGAGCCGCCAAGGAAGTAAAGCATCACGAAATAACCTATTAACTGCAGAAAAAATAGTTTTATTTAAAAATGTAAATGGGCTGTATCCTGTATATGACCACCTATAGCTCAAAATTAACTTCAGTTGAAATTTGATTAAAAAACGTTTCACAATCAGGATTATTTTTTTTAAATAATTATATTTATTATATAGACAGAATATTAATAAAAACTTCTTTGGAATTGGTTTTACGACTAAATAGCCATTCTGAAGTCAACCTTCAACCAAGACGAGACATTTTTAATGCGATAACCAGGATTACGTCAATTTAAAGCATTAATAAATGTGGAGAGCGACTCACTAAAAGCACGTAAACCTTGGAACACGCCTCTCAATGCACACAAAAGCAGATGGACGCATGCAGACGGTAGAGAAATCGCTCTCCATGTCATCAAATGTGCCAACGGTTACAGAAATTCGTCTGCATATGTCCGCATGCGGACGTTTCAGAATCACTTTGAATGCCACTTTTTCAACATCTACTCACAGACATTTTGTACCAAACTCCCGTTTCTGGCCGGTCCCGCTAGAGGCACTAGGGGTTGCTCAAAAGAGGGTTAAAATAAAGTATACTGGAAGTGTATAATATATTGTTATTGTTATTAATTTAACCTAATATGAGATTAATGAAATTTTCTAACAATAGGCCTACTATTAAAGCATTTTTTTATGGATAAACATTTCCGAAATACTAAAAATAAAGTTATTTGATAATCTGGCAATGTTTTGACGAGCAGTGGAGCCGGGCAGATCCTGACCCAAATTATCAGCGTATGTCTGCGGCAGTGCGCATAGACGAAATGCACCCTACATGATTGTGTCCTTTTGCGTGCACCTGTCTGATCTGTGTTCGATGACTTTAGGTCTTTTTTTAATAATTCAAATAGAATGCTGCCTCACCTGAGCTACATCAATCCAAGTAGATATGACAATGGCTCGTTCAGATGGCCTGGCATCCGGATCCATGAGAACGGTGCTTATAACCCTGAGTGAAACAGCATTGAATTGGTTAACAGTTGCCAGTACAGTTGCTGCTTCTTGGCTGCGGCTCTTGTCTCTTCTGGACCAAATACCACCCAGGCACTGATGTGGTACAACTTTCTTGAACAGCTCCTGAAAAACATCATCATTTTATGAAACATATTTCTAGTCACTTCATTTAACAAACTCTCAGAATATGCTGTTTATTGTATCACCAATGGTTCAGTGTAGCTATGCTAACTAGTGTAGATTTTTGGCTCAGAAATTTAAAAATGCTAAATTATATTGATCTTTTTTGGGCTGTGATGGTGTTTTGTTGAAAGTAAAATAAAAATTAATATCCTTTTTCTGAAAAATACTCGTGAGTTATTGAGCTTCAAGGTGAAATTTTTAGTGAAACAGACCTAACCTGAGATTTCGATTCTAATTTCAAATTTTGTGAAAAGCAGTTTTGGGCAATAGCCTGTTGTATTCAAAATGATTGTATGATAGTTAAATGAATAAATGTATGAATATCCTAAGTTGTGATTTCCTACACTTTTGAATTCATTTTACATTCTAGGAGGTGCTTGGCAATGTTGCAGTGTACACTACAGTCATTGAGATAAAAAAAATAAAGGAAAATATTATTTAAATTGTTTTGAGTAAACTGAAATATAGAAACCATGTTTTGTAATGAGCTTCACAGTGTTATTTTAGTGATCAAGAAAGGGTGAAAACCGTCGAAACCCGTCAAAACCGTCAAGTGAACAATAACTGATTGATGAAGAAATATTACATGAAATTCCTTGTCTGAGTTGAGCCAAATCCTAAGGCCACTAGCAATGTGATGCCAATCATGGATTTGACATCTTTCACTAGGAATTTCACTGATTAATAATGTAGTAGATGTTACAAGGAATAATATTATATATAGTAGAATCATAATAGTATGGTTCAAGATAACAGTATTTTGAAGATTACAGAACATATACAGTGGAATATTGAACAGATAAATATGATACCAATTCATATATTTACTAAATCACTATTTTAATTAATCGGAACATTAAAATCCGATTTTTCCTTGCTGATGATTACACAAGAGTTGTAGATGATGGACCTTCAATTTTAGGTGGTTTCCTGACCACTGGGTAAGTAATAGTAAAACAGAAAGCAGACGTCTAGCTGCCAGTCACTTACCTGAACGCAGTCCCGAACGCTCTGACATCGCAGTCACCGAGCGGCCTTTCACTCCCCAAAGAAAATACAAACCAATCAGTACATATTCTCTCATGTATTCGTAATATTTTTCGAAGATATTATCCCAGCGATTTTGATAAATGCACATATGCAATTAGTAATGAAGAGTCAAGAGTCAAGAGTTGAGAGAAGATAATACGTTTTTCAATTTGTAAAGTGGAATAACAAGTACATTGAGAAATATATGTTTTGTTTTTACCATGTCCATGCGAGTCAGCTGTTCCGCAAAGTGCCTCTCAGGTACATCAGGAAAATTATATGGAACATTATGAGAGCCATTTAGCTGATTACAAAGAGCTTCAGCAGGGAACAATGAACAGTTATCTGGAAAATAGATTTAATTATCAAACTTATTTACTACCTTATTGCCTGATTGAAATAACTAAAATACGCCTATAAGGAAAATAAATTAAAATATCAAATTTAGCTACTTCTTTATTTACCCAACTGAAATATCTAAATTATCCTATATGAGCAGTTAGGAGAGCCTCCTACGCAATAACTGTTACAATAGCTGCCCGTCTGCTTCCATTGATTTAGTTTGTTCGTGTTTGCCACTCTATGATCGGAACAGTCGTTGCAACGGAATAAATATTCCTGGTGTCGAGAATTTTCAGGTCACATCTGAATATGTTTAGGGCCTCTAACGTGAAATAACGACTCTTTTCAGACAGTCGGGACCGACAGGCTTAACGAGTCCTCCGCAAGACTGGAGTGGTCACGAAAAAACATTTTGGTCAGAACTGGGATCGAGTCCGAAACCTCTGGGTTAGCGCACCGGCTCTTAACCCACTCGGCTACGGCCACTCTTTTGTTGCAAAGGAATTATACAGATGATCTCACAATAAATGAGATAGTATTAACTGAACTGAAAAAATACTAGGAGCATTGAGATTGTAGTTTTATAAAGTGATTTTACGGTCATTGTTTGATTAATCTCTACAGATATCTTTAAATTTCACATCATGGGATAGAATCACATAAGAAATGTTATTCATTTTCTTCAATTCATATAAACTAAAGCTGGAACTCTCTTTTCAACTGTAATGTAATATTTGATTAAAACTCATAGCTACAGTCCGTTGCATTTGATTATCCAAACAAATAGTATTCAAAAATACAATTTTTATTTCAATTTAAAAATTATTCAATTCTAGCCTACTTGTTTATTGTTCTTCTTTGTTACTTTCTAGATGTTCGCGGTTTTTGTTCTTGATTTGATTCTTGAGGAGCTTGTTGCTCCTCCCACCAGTGGGCGTGACTTGTTATGGCCTTCAGCCAATCACAACCAGTCAATGAAGGTCAGCCTATCCCTTAGTCAATAGTATCATTCCGTGTTTAGTATATATTAAACTACTCTGTACTTTACTTTTAGTTTGTTTGAGATTGATAATGGTATAACAACCGAAACTAGTATCTCACTATTTTTAATAAATGTGGTTGTGACAACTTCGTCTTATTATTCATTCAAAAATACAATTTAGAAGAATATTTTTCAAAATTCTAGAAACATAAAAATAGATCATTATTTTGAATTTTATATTGTCAAGCTGATTAAAACGGAACATTTTGTTTGATGATTGGTAATTGATATGAATTCCACCTGATAAGTTGCCGAAAATCACTTGAAAATTGAGAAAATTTGTTTGGGTAAAGTAGAGCATATTCAACACAGATCGGAAACAATGGAATTTTATAATGTCAAAAATACTAGTTCTTAAATGGCAACCAATTATGAGAATAATAAAAATGACAGAACGCATATTTATAGGAATAAATATAACTCGTAGAATAACTATCTACATTCCAAATGTGAAGAATACTCACCAAACATTTGATCGTCACGTGTGAACCTATCGAGCTTATGTTTCACTTTTAGCAGCAGCTCAGAGTCAGGTAGATGCGTTTGGGCAAAGTAGAGCAGCTGGTAAAGCGTTGTGTGCAGAGGAGGATCTCGAAAGTCTTCAGGATAGGAATCTAACCACACATGCAGTGCCAAGACTAGAGTTCTGAAATAAAGTTGGAGTAAATTTATAAAAAACATATTTTTGTTTCAATTAAAAATATTACATTTATTTCTGAGAGAAATGCATTAAATTTGAACTAGCCAAAGTTATTCGAATTTTCTGTTGTTTATGGCAAATATATATTGAAAAACCTTCAAGGTACACCTTCAAGAGAAGTTGATTAGTTTAGCAGGATTTCTGGCTTACATTAAAGCAATTGAAAAATTAAGATGGTTATCAGTAGATGTAAATTTTGTTGTCTCTGAAGTTTGGCCAACAATTGACTTCTATGTTTACTGACTAGCACAAACTCATTCATGATCAGTAGTTATGAAATTTGCGCATACAAAATTTGTTTTGAAATAAGATAAACTCTCTTGAAAGAGAATCAGTAGATATTCTTAAAATTGTTTCTCCAAACAAATAATGTACATTTGAAGTCTCAAAATTATCTAGCAATACAGAATAAAAATAATGCTATGAAAAGCCAGGAAGAGAGTTATCAGTTGTGTCAATAACTACTTCCGCTGAAGCAATAATTGGCATGTTTTGTTTACTCCCCCTGTTCTCCCCTCAACTTGCAATCCATCCAGAATGTCCTTATTAAACTCTTATCTGTGTACATAGAATTTTATAGAAAATTGATGAACCTTCTGGTGTTAACTGGAATGTCACGAAAACATATATCAAATTTCGTTGACATAACAAGTGGCAGTGTGACAGTTCCCATTTCCGTTCATACAAACCGTATTACCAGTGAGCGCTAATACAGACTGTGTTATACGAACGTTTAGTGTGAAAGTGATAACGTAGTATATAGTGACAGATTATTATTCAGGCTTCTTTAACCGTTTATACATTGACTCGTAAGTATTTCAACTGTTATGTTTTAAACGATTCTTTCTGAATTATTGAATAGTTATTTGGTAAAGATTTTATTGGCTTTATAACAGTTAGTGATTAATTTTGGAACAGTAACAAAGCAAATTCATTATTAGCTGAAAGTTTATTGATTTATCTGTTTTGTGTGACATAACTGATTAGTGCGATTTGTAAGTAATTTGTGTGAATAAAGTGCAAGTGTTAATTGAAAGTGTTGCCAGCATTATTTTAGAGATAGAACCCATAACAATAATGAAAAAGTGAAAAGGTCCAAAAGATAGCACAGAAGTAACACCACTTAGTTAATTAAGTTCAATGTAATTAGAACAAACTACTTTAATTTCTGTTAAACACCACTTTTATGATGCCATAAGGGGACAAAAGTAGTTAAACTTGCACGATAAGCTTTTAAAAAATTGGATTATTTCATATTCATAGTTTGTAGCTGGAAGGAAATTCAGGACTTTGAAAAGCAATTTTTTAAACTAAAATGAAATCATCTTACGGGGCCAATCATAGAATCAAGAAAACTCTTTCTGGTGGTGTGGAAAGTAATATTTTAATTTACTTAGACAGTAAAATTATTAAAATTAAAATACGTATTCATATACTTTACAAATATCAAATAATTATTCCTCATGACATCAATACCAGAGAGAGTAATGAATAAAACATTATTTTCAATTTTTCCCTGTCGCATCATGAATTATTGTTTTACTCATGAATTTCCTTATTGCAGATATAACAAACAATTAGTTACAAAAATAATTACAAGCAATCATTTCCTATGAATTATTTTTTTCAATACAAAGATTTATATTGGTAATAGGAGACGCTAATTATTGATATATGTTTATAAATAGACTAGAATACCAATAATTTATCAAAGTAAATGAGAATCACAATTGGGAATGATGCTAAAGTAAAAGATTCTTTAATATCAGTGTACAAATTGAATTTAGCTGTATGAATAAAATGCTTCAATGCATGATAATGCTCCGTATGTTCCCTGTGATACTAATTTGGAAAAATGATAGAAAATAAATCAATTGAATACAGTAATTGAATTTAATTTATATTATATGTGAGATAAAGAATACATCAATGAAAAATTACGTACTTTGTCAAGATGGTCGATATAACTTTGCACAAAAGAGTAAGAACATAAGAGCAAACATGGCGTTCGATTGTACGCTGAGAAAAGCCATGAAGTGATTCTTACATTTAAGCGCTAGCCACGTCCCAGTCAAGAGCTAAACTTTAGTCAAATTCAGTCAACTTTATAAAATGGAAGGGATAGAAAACTGTTCGATTCGATTGTTTAAATTCTCAAATTTAGATGAAAGTGCAACTTCAGCAAACCCGTTTTTAAAACACTGTTCATTTGTTTAAATAATATTTTACAATCATCATTTTCAGACCAAAATTTCAAGTAAAAATAAAATACTATCTCCAATTTTGGGTTATCTTAGGGTTAATTGTAATTTGATAATAACCAGTTTATTAGATAAGCAATGAAAAAATGGCCTAATTAGAAAGTTTTAATATGTGAGCTCTTTTCTAACAAGCGTTTTAAATGTACAATTTGTATTCAGCAAAATTCAATTTTCTAAATGTTCATATCGGTTGCAACCTAGCTCTATTGTAAGAAAAAATAGTTGAAGGGTACAAAATAAAATGCCAATGTAAATTGTCAGCAGTATAATTTATAAGACAAATATGACATCAACTCACTTTCTATGTTGTTCAGTTACAGACTCAGGGAGATCCAATTCATTGTTGGCAAGTTGTTCATATCTGAAAAAAATTATTTTATTAGATGACAATAATTTCTAAAAAGAATAGTTATTTGTGTAACTTGTGCGCAAAGTAGCTCATTGCAGCACGAGTTACACATTCAACTTTTCCTACAGTTGGCAAACCTGGAGTGCGACAAAGTAAAATGAGTACGGCAAAGTAAAATAGTGCAGGAATACGTAATATAATGTGTACAAAGAAAGCTGCTTTGTTCGGCTGTAGGAAAAATTATTTTTAATAACGCTGAAATGAAAATCTATATCTATATAATCGAAATACCACTGACTGACTCACTCATTCATCACAGTTTCTCAGGAACCACTCGACCAAAAACGATAAAATTTGGTACACGTATTCAGTAGGGGGACTAGACGCGTGCTAAGAAAGGGTTTCAAAATTTACCCCAAAATGGGCCCAAAATTGAAGATTTTTGAAAATTTAGATGACAACAATTTCTAGAGAACCATAAGGTCAAATCAGATAAAATTTGGTATTCATGTTAAGTATCGGCCTTAGATGTACCTTGGAAAAAAGTTTCAAAATTAGCCCCAAAATCGACGATTTTTGAAAAGTTTGGTGATAAACAGCCAAATATTTTGAAATTTGCACTTAACAGATGTCATCAACCTGGCATAATAACATTTCATCATACCCAGTCATATGTTTCCCACATATTGCAAGGCTCCGACTGTATGGTAGCCTACATGCAAAGTGCAAAGTCTTTTGCTGTTCAAAGACAGTGTAAATAACGCTGCTAAGGGGTCTGCCATATGATTAAAAACGGTTGACTTCTATCAGCTGTTCCTTTAAGCTGTTTGGCTGGCAAGTTCAGTAGGTTAGGTCTATTAATGAATAATAATTTGTTTCAAACAAAGCAAACTTATCCCGAGCTACCAAAATAATTTCAATAGCTAAAAGCCAACGTTTATGAAAAGTAAAAAAGTAGCCGAGCTGCCTGTTAGGTCAAGTACAATAATTTTTAATATTAGTACAATATTGCTCGGTACAACTTTGCTGGAGCCGATTAATCGCGCATGCATATTATGCATTTCGACTCCCTTCCGCATAGTGTATAGTCGTATTCTCGGGGTCGTATTTTTTTTTTTTTTTGTAGATTACGTCTTGGAGACTCCAGTTAAGGAGTATAAGACAAGTCAAATCAACAATATTATACACTATATTACATAATTACTTCAATTAGTTGAGGTGAGGCTTAATTTTGATGTGAAAGGAACTCTTGTACACTATAAAAAGCTTTATCAACTAAATATTTCTTCAATTGTTTTTTAAATATTTCTATATTTTCAAGACTCTTCAAAAACTGCGGTAGCTTGTTGTAGAATTTCCTACCAATATAACTAGGTTTTTGTTTTAATAAGCTACTATTGTGACTCACCAAGTGATAATCTCCTCGGCTTCTTGTATTATAATCATGTACATCAAGATTTTGGTTAATATCATTCGTTTTTACATATAAAGTAGCTTCATACACATATAAGCAGGGTACAGTTAGGAGACCAATTCTCTTGAACAACGGCCTACATCACATATGGGCAACCCCCGGCCCGCGGGCCGGATGTGGCCCGCCACAGGTTTTGATGTGGCCCGCGAAAGAATTTTGGAATTTTTGCTATTCAGAGCCAAAAACGTCTAGTATTTGCTAGAAGTGGAAAAAGTTTTCGCTAACATAAATTTTGTTCCACTAATAAGCCTACTTGTTTTATAATTACACTATACTTTGAGTTTTAATTTTTGTTTTTGAGTTCAAATGTGAACTATTGAGAATGGAAGTATCGGTTTTCAAATTGATATCGAACTTGATACCCAAAATAATCGATGTTTACTTTGTCCTGCCAGTGCCACCTATCGACACTAGGTGGCAGTGGCACTGTGGCCTTTGAGGTTATGTCAGTAATTGTTCATGATTCAGTCACCACGTGGTTTTTTTCAAAGTCGTTGTTTTGTGTGGAAAGTTTTCTGTTTTGTGTGGAAAGTTGTTCTTCGAAATAATTTTGTTGTGTAGGCCTAAGTAAGATGTCTACGGCGAAAAAACGAAAAGTGGACTTGGACTGTCGCAATTTCCAAGAAAGATGGACTCATGAATATTTTTTTATTATGCGAATGGAGAAACCAATCTGCTTGCTCTGCAATGAGTCCATTACTGTTTTGAAAGAATATAATATGAAAAGACATTATTCTAGTAAACACAGCAATCAACACAGTATTCCGGGTCAATTACGAAAAGACAAAATTCAAAAACTTATCTGCAACCTTGATAAACAGCAACAAATTTTCAGTAAACAGAGAACACAATTGGACAATTCTGTGAAAGCTAGCTTTTTAGTAAATTCAAAAATAGCTAAGTCATCAAAACCATTTACTGAAGGAGAATTTGTAAAAGAGTGTTTGTTGGAAATTTCTGATGTTCTATGTCCCGAGAAGAGGAAAGATTTTGAGAAATTGAGCTTATCTAGGCGTACTGTTGTTCGACGTATAGGTATGATGGCTGATGATATTGAAAAAACATTATCTGATCGCGTAACTGAATTTCAAGCATTCTCAATTGCCTTGGATGAAAGCACCGACTTGTCTGATACAGCACAACTAGCTATTTTTATACGGGGTGTTGACAATCAATTCAATGTTACTGAGGAATTGCTAGCTTTACAACCTCTGAAAGGGACTACTAGAGGAGAAGATATTTTTCGTGAGGTGAAAGGTGCTATTGAAAAATATAGCTTGCAGTGGAGCAAATTAGTTGGAGTGTGCACAGACGGAGCTCCTTCTATGGTCGGTTCAAGAAAAGGTTTTATCGGAATTTTGAAAGAAAAAGCAACTGAGTTGAATGTGAAAAAAGACAGTCTAATAATTTTACATTGCATTATCCACCAACAAAACTTGTGTTCAAAGTCCATCCGAATGCAGAACGTAATGGACGTGGTAATTAAGACTATCAATTTTATACGATCCCGTGCGCTCAATCATCGCCAGTTCAAAGAATTTTTGGATGAGCTTTCTGCGGAAAATGATGACGTGACTTATTATTGTGAAGTGAGGTGGATAAGCAAAGGCAAAATGCTGAAGCGATTCTACAGTCTTAGACAGGAAATAGCCCTTTTCATGGAAATGAAAGAAAACCCATTGCCTGAACTCAGTAACCAGAAATGGCTATGCGATTTAGCCTTCCTGGTTGATATCACAGGACATCTAAACGACTTGAATATTAAACTTCAAACACAAAAACAACTGATCAACGTTATGTACAGCCATCTGAAAGCCTTTCAAAATAAACTTCGCCTGTGGGAAACACAAATGCGATCAGGAAACTGTTGTCATTTCTCAAATTTGAGCAATCATGTGAATATTGATTACATTCAATACGCTGATGAACTGAAATTACTGCATGAACAATTTCTTAATAGATTCTCGGACTTTGAAAATATGGATGATTATTTCAACATTTTTACAAATCCAATAAAATGTGATGTGGAAAAGGCTCCAACAAACCTGCAAATGGAGTTGATAGAACTCCAAGAAGACACTCATTTAAAATTAAAATTTGACGACTTGGAAATAAGTGAATTCTACAAAATTTACCTTTCAGAGGAAAAATACCCTCACCTGCGGACATTTGCGAGAGAAATGATTTGTGCGTTTGGTAGTACCTACAAATGTGAACAGTTCTTCTCTATTATGAAGTATAATAAATCACAATATCGAACCAGGCTAACAGATGACAATTTGGAGAACACTTTGCGTCTGTGTATTAGTGGAATTGATCCGAACATTGATAATCTTGTTTCCCAAATTCAAAATCAAGCTTCACATTGAATAAATATCGTAAGTAAAATGATTATGCATTTTATTCATTGTTTTTGTAGTCACCAATCGTAGACCAATAACTCACATCCAATCCAGCTTAAAGCATTGACTGGTAAATTTATTTAAAATTTTATTGTCATGAAACATCGACTCATAAATTTTATGATTGTTGTTTTATGGTCGAAATCATGTTGATGCGCCTTTTTTCTCCATCTTCATTTAAAAAAAATTCAAGATGATATCATATACAATATACATGTAAGATAGTTGAAAATATGTGCCAGTATATACTAAGCATCAGCCATCATGTAATAAAATAAACTATTACTATTTTGTGTGTGGCCCGCAGCTTCATTGATGTACTTGAGTTTGGCCCGCAATGCTCCAAAGGTTGCCCACCCCTGGCCTACATGAATCTAATCTATTTACTCTTTCTATACACCTAACCGCTTTCTTTTGGATCTTAAACACCCTATCAAGATTTTGTTTTGATGAATTACCCCATACTAAGATAGCATACCTAATATGTGACAGTAAGAGCCCATGGTAAGCTGTAAAAAGTAACTTTTTGTCATTCAATCTAGCGAGCTGTCGCAGGACAAATACCCCAGATGAAATTTTACTACATATTTTCTCAATGTATAGAGTCCAGGTCAATCGTCTATCCAACGTAACTCCTAGAAATGCAATTTTTTCTTCCTGGTCTAATTGATTATCGTTTACAAACACGTTTATAGCCCTATCTTCATTTAAATTATGTTTGTTTTTTAATTGAAGGTATTGGCATTTTTTACTATTTATAGTTAATTTCAACTGATTTAAAAATTGGACAATGGACTGCACACCTATATGGGCACTTATTTCTGAATTATCTAGAATGGAATTGCTGAAAATGAGTGATGTATCATCAGCAAATAAGAGGGCTCTACCACTAATTAATTCTTTAGGTAAACGGTTGACATATAACAAAAAAAGCAATGGACCTAGTATTCACCCCTGAGGCACTCCAGCTTGCACCTCTAATTTATTAGATTTATTCTTTACTATACTATTTCCAACTACTGTAGTTAGTTCTACACATTGTTTTCTCCCAATAAGATATGATTCAAACCATTTCAGTTCAACCCCATTTACACCTACATTTTGCAGTATTTCCAATAAAGTTCTAAGATTAACACAGTCAAATGCCTTTGACAGATCTAAGAAGATTGCAGTAGCTTTATCACCTGAATCTATTATATCTATTAGTTTTTCAACTAGAGAAACTATGGCTGTTTTTGTTGATCTCCCTTTCTGGAAGCCATGTTGTTCATCACAGATAAAGTTAGCTTCTTGAAGGTGCAGAAGTAACCTATTTAGAACTACTCTTTCAAAAATTTTACTTATTACATTTAAAATACTAATGGGCCTATAGTTTTCTACCTTTTCTCTATCACCACTTTTGAAGATTGGCAAGATCTTCCCCTCTTTTAAGTTATCTGGAAAAACACCTTGTTCTAATGAATGATTGATCAGATGAATCAAAGGGTCTAACAATTGATCTTTACATTCTTTCAGAATTTTACTGGATACCCCATCCATTCCTACAGTTTTTTTATTATTTAAACTATCAATGATATTTGACAACTCGTCTTGGCATACTGGGTGGAATTTTAATTCGTTCTGAATCCCCTCAGTATTCCTCTTGTTTGCATCACTAATACCTGTATTGATAGATTTTTGAAGATCCTTAGCAACCAGTTGATAATATCTGTTAAAGAAATTACAAATGTCTACACTATCATCAATATATTTGTTATTTTCGTTAATTATTCTGGGGACACTAGTATAAGCATCTACATGAGCTACTTGCCTATTTTTGTTTATTACATCCCACACTGCTGTGTTAAAGTACACACTATTATTCAAAATTTCAGCTGTTTTCTTACATTTCGCTCTTTTCACTTCTCTTGTATAATTTTTCTTTAGAGCTTTGTAATTATCTTCACTTAACATATTTCTAGATAGTTTGAATTCATCATATGCATCTTTAACCCTATTTCTTTCTGCAAGGATATCATCAGTTATCCACTCTTCGATCTTGTCTAATTTGTTCTTTACAGGGACTTTTTTAACTGGACAACTCATAGTAATATGAAACCTTAAAATATTAATGAAACTATCATATTTGTCATTTGAACTATTGCTATTGTAAACCCTACTCCAGTTTTCTTGTAGCAGATTCTGCTTCAAACAATCGATATTCCCCTGTTCACATTGTTGAATTTCTTTCATTACTCTACTCTTTTTAATTGATTTATGACCTTGCAACCCCACCTCTAAGATTTGATAGTCATGATCAGATAGTTCTGAGCCGCCTAATCTTGTTTTAGAGTAATCTATAATAGTAAGGATGTTATCAATTATTGTTTGTGATGTTCTTGTGACTCTGGTATATTCATGAACTTTTATTTCCAAGTTATTCATGCATATAATATCCTTTAAATCTTCTGTCATTTTATTCTGTGTTGCAAAGTCTGTATTGAAATCTCCCGCTACAATAACGTTTGTAAAACGAGTAGTAGTAATCTCTAAAAGCCTATTGAATAGTTCACAAAAATTGTTCCATTCCCCATTTGGTGACCTGTAAATACCTAACACCGCTACTTCGAAATTATTGTCGGTTTTTACTCTCAAACCAGTAACTTCTAAATCCATTTCCACAGCAAATTTCTCTACATATTCTAGATTAAATGTTTGCATATTCTTAGCATTTTTAGTGAAGATAGCTACTCCCCCACTTCGATGAGATGTCCTGCAATACGACGTTTTCAATGAATAGTTTGGAATATTAAGTTGTGACAATTCATCTTCTTTTAAACCATGCTCTGTGAAAATAGCTATATCAGGAGTCTCTTCTTTAAAAAATACTTCGATTCTATCTATTTTGTTACGAATGTATTGAATATTCTGATGGAACACAGTGAGTACCGGTACTTCCCTATCATCTCTTATTACTTTATCGTTGCTTTTGCATATTGAAGTAGATTTACTTAATCTCTTAGAATCTTGAGAGCCTATCAGATTGCTACAAGAGTTCCTTCCACTAATGCTATCCTGATTTTTTGATCGATTAACGTCTTTTAATACAATTGAAGGTATGAATTTATCATCTGAAACTAGTTTCCCTTCCCGGTTTTGAGCCACTTTACTAAAAAAGGTTCGTTAGATGATTGTTTAGGAGAATTATTGACAGTAGATTGCAAACGACTTTCAATCAGCTCTGCCAGCCTATTACAAAATATTACTTTGCCAGATTGATTTAGATGTAGACCATGATTAGTGAAGTTTTGTTTTTTCAGCCTTTCATTTAGAAAACAAATCCCCAACTGCTTAGAATTCTTATTTTTTAGGCTGTTGATTGTATTATGAATTGATTTATTTGTTGACTTAATGGCTTCATTTAGCTCTGGCCTATCAAACCTATACGGAATTGTACTTATTATTACATTAGTTTTTTGGCTGAGTGGCACAATCTCTTTAATTTTTTCATTTATTTCAGGAAGATGTTTTAGATTAGGTTCATTTATATTGTTTGAGCCACCCAGTACTATTAGAAAATCGTTTTTTCCAAAATCTTTAGTTTGTTCCTGTGCTGACTCTACGATAGCGTTTATAGGGGCACTTGGTTTGAAAAAGCTCTGAACTTCATACTTATTTTTTAATCTTTTATTTAGTAGGTCACTACAGTCTCGTTCATGACTGGATGTCAAGAGCAGTACTCTACCTTTCCTATCGTTATTTGCCCTTACTTTAGTTTTGGTTGCTGTTTGCAAAACCTGACTATACGTTTTTGTTTGACCATTTCTATTAATTTTTTCCCCATTTGATTTAGGTTCTACTTTTTTTGTATTGATCAGAGGTTCAGATCTTACATTAGCCAAGTTTATTTTTGATTTTAATATTTCGATTTCCTCTGACATAGACCTACATTGACTCGTGAGATTTAGTATTTCAGTTCTATGGTCTTCCTGCTGCAATTTTATAATAACTTCCAGAGATTTTATGTGATCCACCAACCCTATTCGTTCTTCCTCAGAATTTTTTAATGATGTTTCTAATTTTGTTTTCAATTCGGTGTGATCACTCAATAGTTTAGCAACCTTTTCTTCTACATCTACAGTAGCTTTAAGAGCTGTTGGAGATTTTTTTGTTAATAATTGCTGAGATCGCGTAGCTACCTGAGTTTTAGTTAAACAATTAGATTTAGATGCCTTGTTTGGACTCATTTTCCTAGCTAAAAATTGTTTTCAATTGATTTT
The DNA here is from genome assembly GCA_948455865.1 of Conomelus anceps. NCBI lineage: Eukaryota > Metazoa > Arthropoda > Insecta > Hemiptera > Delphacidae > Conomelus > Conomelus anceps. The sequence continues at coordinate 24,795,442 of OX418218.1, read as the reverse complement.
AGTTAAATGTTTAATGAAATATTACTTAATTTATTACAATTGTCAACTTGAAACTATTTAATTACAAGAAAATTTATCAATATCGGTACACCTAACCTCGAAAATTGAATTTGACTTTTTATTTAAATACTTTAACTTATATTAGACAAGTTAATGATGCAAATTATTAAGATATTATAAATACTAATAATAATAAACAAAAATACTACTTATCCGTTCGAATTAATACTCTATGCTTCAAAATTCGCAGAGCCTGTTCTGACAACGTATGCACAGTACCACTGCTACCTCGATTATTTATGAACGTTACTTAAACCCACACTTAGCTTGAATGAAAGAGTTACTTACATAAGTGTTTCTTATACTGAAAGTGTCACTTGAGAAAAATCCGTATTTATAAACGTTACTTAACTTTCGTCAGCTGTTTCTTACTGAAGAGCGATTCCGAAAGTGTCACTTGAAATGACGTCACCAACAATTAAGACGTCACGCGCAGCAGCCAATAGGAACGCGTTATTAGCATTTCGTTCAATGTAAACAACAAATTCAAAACATATTCCGGGTTATCTCTTTTGTGATTGTTATCGGCAATGGGCTAAATTATTGAAAAACGCAGACTCTTCTCATCGAAAGAGAAGAAATTTCTCAAACAATTGGTCCTGCAATATTTCGACGTTATTGTAAGTAAAAGGACAGATGGATCTAATAACAAAAAAAGAATGAAATATGGACGCGAATTGAACAACAGTTTTGGCGATCATAGCCAGGTAAGCTTTGTTATTCTTACATATTTCTAAGGTTACATTAATTCATAATTATTAATTCGAAAGGTTTACTAGTATGTTATTATCAAGAAGCGATATCATAAAACCATTGATAGCGATACAGTCGCATTGTCAAATGTGGGTACATCCAAACAAAACAGGATTAAGCGTTAGGTTAGTTTTAAGGCTGTAACTTACTTTCTCAGATGCGGCTCTGCATTGCGTATTTCAATGATGATAATGAATGTGAAACATACATTCAACTTAGACAATGACCTATACGAATTGAGCACATAAATCTACAGCAGCAGAACAGAATAACAGGATCATTTGAATTTGTCTTTCATTTTTCATATATTTTTTAAATAGGTGACTGACTAGAAATGAATGTTACAAAAGTTGAAGATTATACAAATTGCAAGAATCCATTATTGGAATAATTCCCAGTTGAAACCAATTCAGTAGGTACCATTCTAGTTTGATGTTCTAAATAAGTTCTTCAGTTTTTCTATATAATTACCGTATAATTGAGAAATTTCCATTAGAATAAATCTTATTGAACTGATTAGTTACAATACTTATGACTTAGAAAGCTAATTAGCCTGATTGCTAGTAAACTAGGAGATAGGAAGCGTTGAAATTGTTATACATATATAATAAACACCTAATATTTCTGAATACCTTGAAAATTGATTCGAATTCAAATGCTCATTCAAACACTACTGTCCTAATTTGATGCCGCGTTTACACGTTGCCAATAGCTGAAGCAAGTCCACTGGTGCCAGTCAACTGTCCTGTCCAGTTCATTCAGATTAGAACTTGAAACAATTGTAGTTCTACTTGACATTAATTCTAAAATGTAGTATGATTGCAAAAAAAAAATACTCTTCCATACATTCATACATTATTTTATGATTATTTTAAAAAATGTTTAAATTACAGTAACAATAATTTACATTTATTATTGACACCTTTCATTATTTGATTTCAGAAGAGGTATAGCAGTCAACACAGTGCACAAAAAAAGAAAGCAAACCGATATTTTTAGAGATGAGTTTGAGATGGAAAAGTCAGAAAAAGCTTTCCTTGTTTTAATTGCCCACAAAGATAGAAAATGGGAGCTTGAATTACAAATTATACAAAAACAATTGAAGTCATTTTTTATAAATAATTCCGTATTCCTTATTAATAAATTTATTTAAAATTTATTTTATTATAAAATTTATTTCAATAAATTATTTTTGCCCTTATGTTTTCTCAGTGTTCTATATAATGTGATACCTATTCTTAAACTATAAACTGTACCGGTCCGTTGAGTGAGGATTCAAGTAAGCTATCTCCCTCACTTGACTAAGTATGGTTTTCGCGTAAGAATTGAAAGTGACACTTTGCTCGAAAGTGTCACTTTCGATCAAGTGTGATTCATAAATACGAATTTCACTCAAGTGTGGCTTTTCAAGTGTAACTTTCGGAAAGTAACCCTCAAGTAACGTTCATAAATACGGCCCTCGACGTTGCTGTCTCTTTCTCCTATGAAGAATGCTCATTGTAGTTGCATATTCCGTTTCATTGTAGTTGTGAAATTAATGAACCATAGATTAACGATTTTGAAAATTTAGGTGATTATAATTTCTCAAGAACCACAAGGCCAAAAAAGTTCAAATTTTCAGCTGAGGTGCTAAACACGTGAAAAATAGGGTTACATGATTCATCTCAAAATTTATGATTTTTGGAATTCAGTTGATCACAATTTCTCAAGAACCTCAAGGCCACATGGAGTGAAATAATATGATATAATGTATATGTTTGATCAAGACCCTAGATGCATACTAAGTAATGGTATCAAAATTCTCCCCAAAATCACCTATTTCTGTAAATTTATCTAATCACAATGGAAATTAGTTGGACCCCCCGGGGGTCCAGGGGGCGGAGCCCCCTGGCTAGACGGTTAAGGCGAGCGAAGCGAGTCTGCCGGCTAGTAATATATATTTCTTCCAACAGTTACCAAACAGAGCTTTTATTCGTGCACTCATTACACACAAACAGCTGATTTATGCATTATTTTACTTTGTCGCAATCCAGCTGACTTTGCCGAGCTCATTTAACTTTGTCGCACTCCAGGTGTGACAACTGTAGAAAAATATTTAATTTGTAAATAGTGCTCTAAGTATCTTTTCTACACTCGAGAAACTATGCCACACTCGCCTGAGGCCTGAGACTTGTGTGTAATTCATTTCTCTCATGCAACATAGTAATAATAATAATAATAATATCGTGTGACCTGGCTGGCTCAGGTCTGGTGTCAGAGTTATCAGGTCGCACCTGAATAAGTTCAGGGCCTCTGATGTGACTTAACGACTATTTTTTAGGCAGCCGGGACCGACAGCTTAACGTGTCCTCCGAAACACGGAAGTGGCCCGAGGTAAAAACTTTCGGTCAGAACTGGGATCGAACCCGGGACCTTTGGGCTAGCAAACCAACCCCCACTCGGCTACGGCCACTCCATAGTGCTTGCTACTTTGCACACAAATTACGCAAATAAACATTTTCGAAACGATTTGGGACTCTTTGGGAATAGTGCTGATTTTTCACGAAACGGAAAAAATAAAACCTTTCGTGTTGTTAACGAAAATACCATCGCTGCCTTCAATCAGGCTTTGAGTCGCGAGTCTTGGAAATCTGTTTATGATAGTAACGACGTCGAACAGATGTTCAATAACTTTATTTCAATATACATTAAACATCTTAATGACTCAGTCCCAAAGAGATCAGTAAAAAATTCAAAAGATAAGTTGTCATGGGTTACTCAAGGTATAAAAGTTTCAGCAAACAGATTAAAAACCTTGAATTTGTTGCAAAAAAATGATTCCAAACGGGGTTCGTTGATTTCTATTACAACAAAAAAAGGATTGGCTTATTTTAGCTTGGAGTTGTACATTAAGACTTATAAAAGTATTTATAAAAAGGTATTACAATGTGCTAAAAAATTAGCAGCAAACAACTTTATTAATAATTCCTCAAATAAGACAAAAGCCGTTTGGAGACTAGTCAAATCTGAATCAGGTAGAGTCTCGAATTGTTTATCAGAAATCCGCATCTCTGACAAGTTTGGAACGATAAAGACTGGTAGAAGTGCCGCTAATTTACTTAATAATCATTACATAAACATTCCCTCTCAAATATTCCATACAATGACAGAAAACACAGTTGATAAATACAAAAATATTTTGAAAGATAGCGCCTCATACAGACATGGTTCTTATCATGCAACTTTGAACAATTTCGATTTATTGGAATGTCAAGATCTCCATATGTTAATCAATTTCATGAAAAATAAAAAATCATATGATTCATATGGAATATCTAACGATTTAGTGAAAAAATCAGCTCTGCCAATAATTTTAGAGCCCTTGACATGCATTTTCAATGCCTCATTAAGAAGTGGAATAGTACCTTCAAAGTTGAAATTGGGAAAGGTCACGCCGATCTATAAGAAAGGTGATAGAGAAATTCCCGATAACTACAGACCAGTGAATAATCCGCCAGTTTTCTCAAAATTATTAGAATATGTTGTTTTGGTCAGACTGAGAGTCCACTTGAGAAAGACTGGAATTTTATCACACCAACAGTTTGGATTTAGACCTGGCCTATCCACCGCCGATGCATTGTTCAGTTACATGGATGGTGTACTATCATCTGTGGACAAAGGGTTTAGGGTGTGCGGTTTAATTGCCGATTTGTCGAAGGCTTTTGATTTGGTCAACATAGAAATACTGATGAATAAATTAAGATTCTATGGCTTGGAGGACTCGGTGTTCGATTGGTTCACTTCTTATTTTGAAGAGAGGTATCAAAGTGTGGAATTAGTATCTCATCAACAGGTCTATCATTCTGATTGGTTAATGACACGATCTGGTGTTCCTCAAGGATCGGTTTTAGGCCCCGTTTTGTTCATTTTATACATAAATGATTTGCCTTCTTATCTCGACCCCGCCGAATGTATTTTGTATGCTGACGATATTAGTGTTATGGTGAGGGCTGAAAATCAATCTAGAATGGAGTCAGAATGTAAAGTAGCCCTAAAAAAACTCGACGATTGGCTTTGCGCGAACATGCTTACTCTTAATTATAACAAAACTAAAGAAATAGCCTTCAGATCAGCTAAAGGAACAAATCTTGAAGTACAACGTCACACAATTGAATGTGTAGAGGATATTAAAATACTTGGCATAGTGATTGATAGCAAACTCTCTTGGAAACCTCAAGTTGATTATCTAAAAAAGAAATTAAACTCAGCAGTGTTTGTGCTCAGAAGCGTGAGAGCTATATTGACTCTCCATAACTTGAAAGAAGTTTACTTTGCCTTGTTTCATTCACTAATAACGTATGGAGTACCTTTTTGGGGAAATTCTACCGATATGATTCACATTTTCAGGTTGCAGAAATGGGCTATACGAGTGATGGTAGGGGAGTCAATACGAACAAGTTGTCGCCCATATTTTAAACAGTTGCAGATTCTCCCTCTGCCTAGCCTCTTCATTTTTGAAAGTATTCGCCTTATTAAAAAAAAGAAAATAGCTTAATTAGAGGATCTATGATTCACACATACGAAACAAGGCAAAGAGACCAAATAAGAGATTACAGCCATAGAACAACACTTTACGCTAAGGGCGTCAAGAGCTTAAGAATTCATCTTTTTAATATCTTACCTGCCCGTATCCGAACACTTCCAATTAGTAAATTTAAGAATGAGCTGAAAAAAGAATTACAAGAATTTTGTTTTTACTCCGTTCCGGAGTATATTAGTCACTATGCCAACACAAATCATACATGACGATTTTACAATTATAATGATTTTAATTTACACTTCATATAAATTTTTTATCTCATATGATAGCAGGACTTCTTTTAGTAGAACTTAAAATCTTAGACAAATCCAGATACCCCTTCTATAGGAGGTCAGTGGACGCTGCCATATCTAAATAAAAAAAAAAAAAAAGATTAAAAGGTTTTAAATACAAACTTCAATTTAAAGCCACAAGAAATTGTTTTGATTAGGCAAAGTAGTAGACTGTACTGTAGTTTTTCTACTGTATTTAATCAATATTGGAGCATTATCAATTTTCAAGACATCATTTGCACTGGTAATGACCCTCGAAAAGAATATACTGTGAGCTCAAATAATGTGCTAGGATATTTTTATGAAACTAAGAAACTGCAAGTAAAAAGGAGCAATTTGGAATATTCAAATCAATTGATAAACACCGGCCAAGTAAGTCACTAAACAAAATATTTTCATTTAAACTCTTATTTTCCTCTATAATTGATTAAAAAAATAATGAAATAGTGATTTGATACGCAGTTAAAACCCGATAAACTATGTTCCCTCAGAGATGGAAAAATCTAATCGGATAAGATCCTGCCAATAATTATCGGGTAGAATATTTTGATTACAATAATAAATTATCAGATCCAGTTATTTCCATCCTTTTCAAACCCTACCACAATGGATAGAATTCCAATGAAAGCTAATGTGGGTAGAAAAATCATGATAAGATTAAACGAAATTCTAGATGCCAAATACATTGTATGGAAATTCAGCCGAGTAAATTGAATTATTTTATGCACTCCTACTTGCAGACAATTTTTTTTCATTAATTTAGCAAGTAGCATTTTTATTTTGACAAAGTAACAGTAAGTAACTCAACTTAAATTTTAATTTACCATATTGTAATTAAAACTGGCCAACTTTATAATCTTGACTTATCATGTTGTAGCTTTGTCTAAATAAAAAACAATTTGAATTTATGGCCTGGCAAATCTTTTGCTTACTGAATTGTTGTTCATTTTGCGTTAACTTAAGATATGCTGCTTTATTAATTTCCTGTTCTACATTATGTCTTCATACTCTTTTATCTTGTGCTCATTCAAGCTGATCTATCAAGCCAAAAAATTTCCAAACAATTTGGATATTTGTACATTGATAGTTAGATTTTTGTATTTGGATTGTTGGTGTTAGCAATGGACAAAAACGATCATTCTGTTTGATTATAAAATTCATGCGAAATAGATAATAGAAATGTGAAATTGAGTTTAATAACATGTATGACACTAAATCTTGAATAAAATTCTTGAATTTTGTCTAAATATAGACCTGTTTTTAGCAGTTGTTCAAGGTTTAAGGCTCTTTAGAATTTAATGCTGTTCAGATGCTTCAAGTTCAAGCCTGCTCAGTTACTTTGAGTTTAAGGCTTTTAATCCTTGGCAGAGAGTATTAAATCATACTTTAGAACAGGTACTAAGAGAAAGAGAGTATCATAAGCGACATTGTTACACATTATCCATTATCCCTTACAGTCGGGTGAAAATTAATTTGAATATTTCAAAAACTACAAATTTCAGTCTCAAACTACGTTAAACTTTTTGTTTATAGGAATAGTGAGTTAATCGAAACAAGTTAGCCTACCATAACAAATGTTCTCAGAAATGTACCAATGATTGTGATTACCATCACTTAGTGATTTCCATTGTGCCTAACGCTTTAAACTGAACCAGTATTAGATACGTTTTCCAAGACTTACCTATCTAAAAGTAAAGTTAAAACTTGAGATGGAGTGGAAAAGGTGCGATAAGTGGCTAGGAACACATTAATGTAGGTCGATTCCAGCTCTCCATCATCGGTGGCAAGACACTCGACAAGTTTGGCCAAAGTACCCGCTTTGACAAATCTCACACGGACTGTCTCCCACTCCAAGTGAGATATCTCATCTTCAGAATCCTGCAATGCAAAATAAAATTCTTTAGAACTTAGTTCATTGAAATATTATGCTTAGAAAGTTGGAGACAATAGAAGTAGAAACAGCTCTATTGTAGGCTACATTAAATATTATTGAATAATATAAAGACAATACATGTAGAATCATTTTTTCCTGCAGTTACCCAACAAAGTGGCTATTTATGCACTCATTATAGAACGAAAAAAACTGATTCCTACACTATTTTACTGTGCCGCAATCCAGCTGACTTTGCCACACTTATTTTACTTTGTCGCACTCCAGGTGTGCCAACTGTAGGAAAAATTTAAAGTGTAACTCGTGCTGAAAGTATCTTTGCTGCACTTGAGAAACTTTCCGCACTCACACACTCGTGCGTAGTAGCAAGAGCTACTTTGCGCACTAGTTACACAAATAACTATTATTGCACAGTATATATTCGAATTATTACTTCGAACATATTGAAGTGATGAAGATATTAATGGGATAGACCAGTGGTTCCCAAAGTGGTCCATGTGGACCCCCTTGGGGTCCATGTCTGTGAAAAATGAAATTGGGGGTCCATTATATGTTAATGGGGGTCCACAATAGCGAATATCTTTGGATCGGGGCGTGGTATATCATAAGTACAGTACCTATGTACAATCAAAAATCAAAACTGACACTGTATTTCTATTTAAATTATGATTTTTACTCATTTATTCTGGAGATACTGCATTTCACTTCAAAAGAGAAGCTTCATCAGCCTAGAAGTAAAATGCATCCCTCTAATATCTCCAGTACGGTATACTTGAATAATAATCATAATTTAAATTGAAATACAGTGTCAGTTTTGATATTAGATTGTTCATCAGGTACTTCGTCATGGAAAACATCACAGAGTACATATGTAGACTACTTGCATAATACTGTTATACGTACATGCAAGCAAGCACTATATCTGTATCTCTTCTAATAATAACGCTTTCTATGAAAACATTTTTAAATCTCAGAGAAATCAAACTTAGTTTTCTTATATTTGAAAATTATAAGCCTTCACTGGCAGATCACTAAACAGCTCAGGTTCACAAGATATATATTTCCGTTTTTAGATGTATTATTATGAGCAAGAAAAGCCCCATATCTTTCAATTATCTTTTTATTATATTTTAAAAATATTAATATTTACTGGTAGGTCACTAAACAAGTCAGGTACTAAATATTTCAAGCTATTTTTAGCAATATTGTTATAAGCAAAACAAAAGTAGCCTCATATATATTTTAAAGTTATAAACAAAAGGAGCCTCGTATTTATATTTGAATGATATTTTATCATATTTAAAAAATAACATTTATTGGTAGGTCACTCAACAACTTAGGTAGGTACCAAATTATTGAAGTTATTTCAGGTTTATCATTATGAGCAAAAGGAGCCTAATATCTTTAAATTATCAAACCATACCGACTTTCTTTAATATTCTAGCAGGTTCTTGCTTCTTCAATTAATTGTTCAAATTTATTTTGATGGAAAACAAAATCTCTGCACAATAACTTACATTTATTTCGAAAATAAATTCTAGTTATGGTATTAATGCTTAATTTTCATTTTTCACGTTTACAAGAATTTCTAATAAGGTCTAATAAGTTTCCTTTTATTACTCTACGTATTTGATAATTTTAAATCAAGCTAGAATCCTAGTATTCTATTCAATTTTAATAAATTTGTTCTGGTCTTTTGGCTTTTTGGAATCAATTTTTAATATTCTTTCTAGAACACTCCATTACTGTATCTGTATCATCCGTTTGTCACAAATTTGATGCAAAATTCTACAAAAATGTGAATTATATTCATATTGGTTTTTTCCACCTCCTCTCCCCAATTCTCTCTCTTATCACATTTCACTAACAATGAGTGTTGTGTGCAATTACTACAGAGGACACAATGTTGTTTAATAAAATACCAGCCGTTACACTTCTTGAGTTTTATTAATACTATTTCACTATAACCAAAATCATACTTTTTGATTATTGCAATTCAAATTCGACTACATTACAAAAATTTACTAAGTTTATGTGTTTTTTTAATGTTTTCTGCACCACAATTGAGAATTTGAATCTCTTACTGTCAACAGTAGAAGACCTACTTCAACTGATAGTTAAAACTCCTGGGCGCTCTTTGTAAGGGTGACCGATTGAATTGGCCTGCAAAAAAAAGACTGTTCTCTGCTGTTAAATCACTTCCCCGGTGGTTCGGAACCAACCTAAAACACTAGGTCCAACTAATCAATCACCATCATCCAATTCATTACCCACGCACAGGTCTCTGACCTATGTAGGCTTCATCCTCCGAAAAAAAAGAAATAATGACATTTATGCAGGGGGTCCACCGAAAACCAAAAATCATGGCAAGGGGTCCATGAGGCAAAACATTTTGGGAACTACTGGGATAGACCGATAGAGGGTACATTCTACCAACTACTAAGGATGTTTTAAAGGAGGTAGAAGAAGAATGTCAATAGAAATTACTGACATAGAGATACAGGATGATTTTGGACACGAATGGAGACCGGTAGATAGAAAGATAGAAATAAGTCAAGTTATGAGGATCAATCATGAGGAAATACTGAACTTCCTAGCATTTAGTGCATATTGAGGGAGTAAACAATTTCAAGCAGGAATTCTGTCTATTTCTCTCCAGGATATGTTGTGAGAAATTACTTTTCCTTGCATTTCGATAGGATTTCTCAACACAGCTTAGTATTGAATGCTTATGAGCATTTATTTATTGCATGTCGCAGGTCACAGAAGTGGAGCGAAACGAAAAGTAAACCAAGCACTTTCAAAATGAAGTAATTTTTGTTATGGGTAAATATTTAATCTGATTTTTGCATGAATGATTGCCCAAATATATTTGTTGTATTCAATTTCTTTTACATAGATGCAATGGAAATGCATGTATGTAATAAACAAAATGCACATAATAGTAAATTATTGATTATATTCGCATTTCGATTTTTTTTAGTTAGCTACATATTGATAGCAAATGAGACTTATTGAGTCTCATAGTTTCAAGCGCAGATACTGTAATAATGTATCACTGTTGCATCTATGTAAGAAAAAGTATTCACCAAGATTAATCATTTGTTGTTAATAATCTTACAAAACTGAAATAACACCAACATTTTTAATCTTGATTTCTTGATCAATTTGGATTATATGAATTTGTTGACTGATTTGTAATTTCTAATACTCACAGACGAAATACTTTTAGTAGGACGGTGATAGCGAACTTTCTTCAGATAGACAGTGAATACTGCTCCATCAGTGCGCTCTTCACCCCAGAGTCTCCAAGTCGGTTGCTGCAACACAAATGCAACAAAATTAATATTTTTCTAACCTATGCTTTAAATTATTTTAAAGTAAAAAAGAAATAATATGTTGATTTATTTCTTCTCAAATATATATATATCCTTCTATTACAAATTGATTAGAACATTGGAAAATTATATAAAAATTGAAGAACTGCTAATTAGTTTCTCAGAAAAATTAATTCTAGGAAAATATTTAATGTTTCTATTCGAGTTTGTTTGTGCCTTCAATGTTGTGATTAAATAGAAAAACGGCAATTATTCTTGAAGTTTTTTTTTACATAAATTCAAGTGTAAAAACATTGAATTGATAATGCAGTTGTTATACAGACTATTGACTTTAATATATTTGACAAATGATACTTAAATGACTGAATTGTTCAAAAATTGATTGATTGAAATCTACCTTCTTTTTCATTTATTTATTCGTGGCCTTCATTATACTGAATATTTTGTCCAGCAAACTTAATATTTTCACTCAATGTTCAAAGATGACTAGAATAAATAAGAATGTAAGTCTGCATGATAAATCTGTATTCAACATTCTAAATTTGCAAGCCATACAATAATTGACGGTTACAGGTAGTATATTTGAATAGCTAATTGATAGCCTTATTGGGCATTAACAAATATGATTATAATATACAGTTCAAGTAGAGTACTTTCTCCTTCGAGCAAATATGCCAATCTCAAATCCACTTTCTTGATTCTCTCTCTTAATATGCGAGTTGAAAAGTAATTTTGACAAGCTATCTCCTTCTAATTCCTCCTGTATAGGTTCTCTGCTTCCATGACTTTCTGGTTTTTTACTCTAATCATAGCAATTTAATATTGATTCTTTAATTATTATCAATCTTTCGTTAAATTTTCAATTTAGATTCTTAGAAATTTTCAACTCTTGGATTTCTTGTTCCATAACGATCTGCGTTGTTAATATTAACTTTTTGTTGTAAATTTAACGACTTGCAGTCATTTTTATATTGTGAATATATAATAAATGTACTCACAGTCGGCCAAAAGTTTTCGAGGTATTGAATCTCCTATTTCCGAGGAGATTCAATACCTCGAAAACTTTCGGCTTAATGTGAGTATATTTATTATATATTCACAATATAAAACTGACTGCAAGTCGTTAAATTTACAACAAAAAGTTAAAATTTTCAACATTAAACATCCAACCCTATTCCTTCCAAAAAAAAAAAAAATGTCACGCATACAATAATCAATATAATACAGTTATTGAATCGTATAATTGTCTATAGTTGAAGTAATACAATACTTGGACTTTGAAAAATAAAATATTGTAATTATATAAACTAGTTTACTAATATTAATAATATGCTAATATTCTACTTGATATTTATAAGATATTAGTTAATAATAAATACGGTATTGTTAAATTTTGATTAATTGTAGATATATTGATATAGATACTTGAGTGACTGATCTGTTTGAAAATAATAGCAAAAACGCACTTCACAGCGCAGTAGCTACTGTATAGCACAATAACTTGTTAGATTAAGTATTATTTCAGCTTGAAAGAATTGTAAAACGAGCTGCACTTATATTATTCAACCAGAAGTTGGTGTGAGAAATAATGTATAGTAACTAGAGAAAAAAGCAGGTCGCGCTGTCTGTGGGAAACATTGTTCTCGCTCAGACAGAATACAATGCTGGGAACTACTGTACACGATAATTAAAACACGCTTGTTAATAAAAGTACAGAAAGAATCGCACACTCAAAGAAATACTAACAGTTGGATATTCAGCCACAACCCAACAAAAGATTCAAGATATGGAAATACATTAGTCTATAGTTCACTTTTTATGACTTGAAGAAGACTTGGCTGTAAAATTCTTTACAATCTGTGATGTTACCCTTGACGAAATACTTGATGAACAATCTAATATCAGAACTGAAAATGTATTTCTATTTAAATTATGATTTTTACTCAACTTATACTGGAGGTACTGGAGAGATGGATTTCACTTCTAAAGAGAAGCTTCATCAGAAGTAAATGCCTCCCCCCAATACCTACAGTATAAGCGAGTATAATTTTAATAGAATAGAGTGTCAGTTTTAATATTAGATCATTCTTTACAATTTCAATTCATGTGCCAAACTTCAATGATCACAATAATCATTGTTACCATTCACAAAGTATTTCTATTGAAAAATGTTTAGTTGTAAATGTCACTACTAATTAGTACTCTGACTAATGAACAGTTTGGATTTAACCTGATTTACGGAAGGATACTAATAAATTAAACATTGGAAATTCTAGGTGTTGATCAAATTTTCAACACTGGAAGTTATAGTTTCAGTTTTAGTTATTTGAGTGTGTGCATTTGCTCATAATATTTTGCAGTTTTTTTGGTTGACAACTATAAAATTTGCATTAAGAAATAAACGACTAAATTTCATCACCCTAAAATTTTCCTTTACTTTGCCATTTTTTTTTAATATTTTGTAAAACACAGGCTCTTTAAGCAGTAATCTTCCATTTTTCGGAGAGAATTTTTTTCATTTTTATTGCTGATGATGCCCACATGAGTCGGAGACTTACGCGTGGGTAATGAGGTAACACACAGATGCCAGACGGAGGAGTGGGATTCGAACCCACGACCGCTGAAACGACAGCAAGTTTTAGTTGTGACGCCTCAACAAACTGCTCTAAAAGTTTGCCTAGAGTTTGATTTTATGAGTTAAATTTCTCGCCTTGTTTGATGAGAAACGATTTGATTACTGAACCGCATATTGAACTTTTTTAATGGTGCTGAAGCAAGCCATCCGTTATTTTTTTACTACTATTATTATTTTGACTACTACTGAACACTATTTAGTTCTCTATAAAAATATAACCTGCACAGAAGTGACGTTATCAAAGAAATAGCGAATGGCAAAAGTAGTGCACAGTTTTCTAAAACTGACAATATCAGAAGAGGAAGGAAGAGAATATTCTATGAGGGGTTGAATATTACAGCTGTTGAAAGTTTCAAAAACCGTGGAACAGAGTTTTAACAGTAAATTGGCATCAAAAGAGTATTTTTTAGAGAGAAAAAAAATTTATAACAATTTTCAATTACTAGAAGCCGCGTGCACAGCCTTTGGTTGAGAACGTGTTCAAAATAAAGCTTAACCCGAAGTTTGTCAAAGCTTCAAAGCATAGCTGAACCAGCCGACAGCCGACATGGTCAGAGGTAAAGCCGCTGTCACTGTTGAAATTTCCCCTAAATAGATCTCAATTTACGAAACATGTAAGTTGCATTTTGAGCTCTCGACTACTACACAAAACATAGTCGACCCACTTATCAAAATAGCACGATCAATAATTCCACTCTTCTATTCATCTTCATTTGTACGGTAAAATCCAACAAAGACCCGGCATGATCAGTACGACCTTCCAGTCAATGCAGCAATTGAGTCAACTTTGTCATCATCATTATCATCGTCAGAGATGCAGGTCTTGCTGCAAACTCTCATGTGATGTAACACCCCAACTATCACGAATCCATTACCGGGTACGTTAAAAAGTAGCTACACAACTAATTAATTTCCTGCAGTCTACATGCCGTGACGATTCAATTTAGTTACATAAAAAAAGGGATTAGGGATTAGTCAGCTGACTCATGTACAGTACAATTTAGATTTGAATCTACACGTGCTTTACTTACTAAAAAATAAATAAAGTACTGTAGTTTTCATATAACTTGGCAGCAGTTAGGTTCAGATCTAGCAGGTCTTTCCATCTTCTACACGCTGCCAAGTTATATGAATAAAAGGTAAAGGTGTAAAAGGTTATTACTAATCTTTATATAAAATAGGCGAACATGTTTTTTTGTGATGACAACTCCTCCGTGGTTTCTCGACCGATTTTGTTCGTTCACGTCTCATTTGAAAGATCTCATCGAGTGGATGTTTCATAAGGTCTTACATTTTGAAAAAAGTCATCGTGGACATGAGGAATGGACGATCAAAGTTTCAATTTTTGCCATTGCTTTAACATAGGGATCGGTGAGCTGAAAATTTTCACATTTCAACTTATGATTTGATGATCAGCTGTTTTGAAACAAAAAGTTTATTTTTCATTGTTCATTCAGAGAGAGAGGGTGGGAGGATAGGATAAAGAGGAAGAGAGAGAGAAAAGAAGAAAGAGGAGAAGATGAAGAAGAAGGAGAAGTCGGAGAAGAAGTAGAAGAAGAAGAAGGAAAAGAAGAAGAAGATGAAAAAGAGGAAGAAGAAGAAGAAGAAGAAAAAGAAGAGGAAGAAGAAGAAGGAGAAGAAGAAAAAGAAGAAGTGGAAGAAGCAGAAGAAAAAGAAGAGGAAGAAGAAAAAGAAAAAGAGGGAGAAAAAGAATAAGAAGAAAAAGAAGAGGAAGAAGAAGAAGAAGAAAAAGAAGAAGAAGAAGGAGAAAAACAAGAAGAAGAAGAAGAAAAAGAAGAAGAGGGAGAAAAAGAAGAGGAAGAAAAAGAATAAGAATAAAAAGAAGAGGAAAAAGAAGAAGGAGAAAAAGAAGAAGAAAAAGAAGAGGAAGAAGAAGAAGAATTTAAAAAAATCTACATTTGGAATGTATTTTACAAAGTTTAATAAAGTCGCACATTCGTGCGACCCGGGATAACCTAGTTTATTGAAAACTGCATAATAAATCAATTGCCTATCTCAACATTAAAAAAATTATAGCTCCCTACACAGTAGCAATTATTTTTATATAGTCTATGCATTATTGTTGCATATTGTTATAACAGTAGCCTACTAATATGATGTCAGGGGTTAAATAGTCCAGTCAAATTAGACAAATGTTCAAAAATTGTGTTCTTCCAAGTATGGGGGTAAACATGACTAATGTCGTTCCATGTAAAATTTCAAATAATAGGTCGTATTCCACATGCGATACATGAAACTGGTCTGCCTTGAGCTATCCCTCGTTAGGGTGCAATGCTTAATTCAATAGTTTAGGCGAGGGGTTAGAATAAACGCCCCTTCTACCCCTCCTACTAATATTGACAAATAAATGGGTTGACAAGGAGTGGTTCTGAATATTAAAGGAAGTGTTAAAATGTGAATTTGGTCTATTTATTTAAATAAATCTTCTATTGTCTGGCATGTTATGAAGGGACGGATTCAAAGATCCAGAAGATTCAAAGATCCTCACACGTCAACCGAAGCTTATTGTGTAAAATTATCTTAAGATAGAAACTGCAAAACTTCAATAAATTGTCTGGCATACAACAAGCTTATAGTAGGTACCCCCCAACCACACCTCTCCCTCTCCAACTATTTTTTTTTTTTTTTTGGAGGATGAAGCCCACATAGGTCTGAGACCTGTGCGTGGGTAATGAGTTGGATGATTGTGATTGATGAGTTGGACCTACAGTTTTAGGTGGGTTCCGAACCACCGGGAAGTGATTTTACAGCAGAGAACAGTGTCTTTTTTGCTGGCCAATCTAATCGGTCACCGTTACGAACAGGACCTACGAGAACGCAGCTTATCTCTCTGATTGAACAGATACCTGCTACGGCTCGCGGCTATCACTTCAAAATTTAATCACCATTGAGATTTCATCTTCAAAAAACGGTATGATATGGTTGTTTAAATTCCTAAACTTTGAACTAAACTATAATGAGTAACATTCAAGGTGGAATAGCTCTGAAATAACAATCATTCTGTGCCATAATGTGATATACTAAATTAATTTATGAAGCCGTAACGCGGTAAAGTGGTTGGATCTACAAAAAAAATGCATTATATCATTTTTGTTGATAATTTTGTCATCTTTAACTGATTGTCAGCGTTATCGTTGCTGATTTATAAGTAAAACACTGTAAAATTGTACCTTTCCCAACCCATGGGTACTTTTAGTATGTTATTACCAAAGATTAGGGGAAGCGATTGGCGAAAAACCCATTTCTCTCAATTGCTTCTCTCGATGGCCATATTTTTGTCTAATTTGACTGGGATAGATAAATGTTGGATTAGTCAGCCCACTCACGTACAATACTACATTTAAGATTTCAATCCACAATTGCTTTCCTAACTAAGAAATAAATATTTGAAAGTTACCAATACATTAACAACTCTATATTTAAACAATTGCCTAGATCAATGTGGAAACGATTGGAAATTACAGCTTCCAACACAGTGTGGCAGTTGCTATAATTTCTATTAGTTGTTAAATAGTATATTCATCGTTAAATATTGGTATATCAGTAACCCGAAAATAAGTTGTAATATTAATATACCATACAGTACACTACAGTACAATACAAATAATTCTAACTAGTTTCATAATAGATAGTTCACATGGATATCAAGAAGCATGAAATTGCAACAATTGGTTGAAGCAATATTTTAAAAGATTTAAAAATATAAACATAGAAATTCTAGATCTCTCGAAAACAATTTTCAAGTCTTTACTAGTTCTTGAAATGGTAATTTTTGATTGCTCAAGAGTTTCTAACTTTTAGTTCCCTAGTTTGGGAGAGGATAAGCAGCATTCATGCATTACAGCTATTTAAAAAGCTATTTATTTGTAAATCAAGTCGAACAGCCAGACATAAGTGATGGTATTTAGTAGGCATAGCGATCACTATTGTATCATTGCCTCGTGAAGTCAAGAGATATAGTCAGAGAACAATGCTTCGAAAACCTGAATAACGCCCATATTTTTTTTTAACATTGAACAATTTCAATGCCAGAGCATAAAGATGTACAGGAGCGCTATCCTTGCCCAAAATTCAAGGTCATAGGTTTCTGGCTTGAATGTGAGCTGTATGGAAAATTTGTGAATAATTACCATAAGCATAGCAAGAAAATCTGTAATTACCTAAGAGAATACTGAAGTGGTAAATTAGTTGAAAAATTATAATGATTTTTTTTTCTGAGGATGAAGCTCACATAGGTCTGAGACCTGTGCGTGGGTAATGAGTTGGATGATGGTGATTGATGAGTTGGACCTACAGTTTTAGGTGGGTTCCGAAGCACCGGGAAGTGATTTTACAGCAGAAAACAATGTATTTTTTGCTGGCCAATCTAATCGGTCACCGTTACAAACAGGACCAACGAGAACACAGCTTATCTCTATCTGATTGAACAGATACCTGCTACGGCTCGCGGCTATCACTTAATCAAGATTATATCTTTTATATTTATAATTAATTTTTAATATTTTTCTTTTAATTTTTGTGTCCATTAAAAAATCAACATAGAAGATGAAAGATGAAATATTCAAGTATGTTCCAGAATTCGGTCATTTATTTGGCAAAGTGATAACGATGGGTTTTATACTTTAATAATACTGTATCAATATTTTGATGCCATATTATGCTTTGGTAAGTTTATTATGCATCGCCCATGAAATAACAATTATTGTAGCACAGGTGATTTATGCACTAGATCACACTCCTTGGTAACTAAATGAGAGGATAAATTATTTATTAACGAAACCATCGGAAGACCAAGGTACCATACTCAACAGGAAGACAAACTTTTAAAGAATAATTAGGGTCGTATTTACGTTTCTTTAGCCTCTCTTGACTCGAGGGACTCTTGAAATAAAATGTATTTTAATAACCATTTCAAAAGTCTCTCGAGTCAAGCTGAACTGAAGGAACGTTTATAAATACGGGCATTGGATTTCCCTCCAACTTGTAATGATGGAACAAATTGGACTTCCAGAGAAGAATAAAATAATAAAATGAAGGATTATGTCCACTGATAAGGAAAAATTATTATAAGCCTCTAGGAAAGTAGATCTGTTAATAATTGAGCCAGTGCTTTTTGAAGAGTCCGCCTTTGTTCAAACATCATTCAAACTCGGCCGCCAGCTACTTGAAGAGTCTCACATGGTCACACTTTCATTATTTGAGAGACACGTCATTTAACCAGGTTAATAGGTTGAGTGCTGATCGTCAATAGTGGCACCATTGGGAAGGCTAGTGACCTTTAACAAAGTTAATAAAGTAATGGACTCCAATAATTAAAACACTCAAACTTGAACCCACCCGGTTATTTCGTCACTGGACCCTTCTGAGCAGTGCTTAATAAGTTGGATAAGTCAATAATAACATGCCCGCATGTTACCATTAAAAGGCTCAATGGTTGTATTTTAAAAAGAAGGAAATTACATACTTCATAATTCAGAATTTATTAATGGTGAGTACACTGTACAGTACATAAAAAATATAGCACATCACACCATCATCTAAGGACTATCCACCATCACTTACAGTACTGTTACAAAAGTAGAACTACTTACAACAAAGAAAAGCTGCTCCAAATAACCACACATAAAGTTTCTTATATTGTTTTTTTCTTATTCAGAGGTACAGACATTAAAACTATAAAATTTGTGGATGAGGAACGGTACGATAGTTGAACTAAAACTATACCAACTCATCAATCACCATCATCCAACACATTACCTACGCACAGGTCTCAGACCTATGCGGGCTTCATCCTCCAATATATAAATTTTCCATATTGAACATGGATGAAATAGGAAGATATTTCCCTAGGTGGATAATCTGAGTGACATCTGTAACTTTTATAAACAAGCATTTCAATCTCCACAGAAATAAGAAAAACGAAAAAATACAGGAAATTAAAAATATATCATTGGGAATGATATAGTTTGTTAAATATAGAACTAAAATCAGACTAAATTGTACCGAAGAAATAAGTAATACAAATTAAAATAATAAATGGCTACAATGCTGAAATGAAAGCAGGTATGTGTTCAATCAAATAGAGATAAGCTGCGTTCTCCTGGGCACTCTTTGTAAGGGTGACCGATTAGATTGGCCAGGAAAAAAGACATTGTACTCTGCTGTAAAATCACTTCCCGGTGGTTCGGAACCCACCTAAAGCTGTAGGTCCAGCTCATCAATCACAATCATCCGACCCATTACCCACGCACAGGTCTCAGACCTATGTGGGCTTCATCCTCCAAAAAAAATTCCAAGTTGATTTGAAACTGTTTACGTATGTCTGATAAGCAGACTTTCTTCTAGGAACTGAAACCTTCTTCCTATTTTTCTACTTACAACTACTACGGAAGTGGTTGACCTAGTGTCACACTTGAATTCTCCAATGAGAGTCAACAAGACAAAATCAAATAAGGTGTGTAGACAAGACGGCGAAGCATGAAATAGGAAGATAATACTATCTTTAAAAGAATTAGGGCTGTAATGAATAAAATTTGTTACAATAAGTGCTTGAAACAATACATAATGAGTTTGTAAGTCAATATTATTTCAACTTATTCTGCTTAATTATCTGTATTTCCGATTCCATTGAAATAAGAACTCTTATCTACAGGCCTACAAACATGAATAACTGATGAAACTATGCCAAACATAAGTTGAAGATCCTTCACTTGAGTTGAAGACAGTGGCGTACCGATAATGGAGCGAGTGGAGCAGTCGCTCCAGGGCGCAAGGCTCTGAGGGGCGCACCGTTCTTGAGAGAAAATTACCTTTTACTTACAAAAAAATGTATTACTATAATGAAGGCCAAAAGGTTAAAATGCAACACAATTTTAAAAAACCGTATGTAAACATCGCTGCGCATGACTAAAAGGAAAATTCATGTCAAATTCAAAATAAATCGGTTCATGCGTTCAGCCGTAAATGCGTTACAACTAGACAGAATGCAAAACGGTCGAGTCAAAAGTAGCAAATAGTCGAAAGTAGCAAAGCCAAAACAATTTAAATTGGGTGGCAAAAGGTATAACAAATTCAAGTAATTGAATAAAGACTTTGAATTTATTCTGAAAAAATAAATCCACAAAAAGTTCAATGGTTTTTATATTAAGAACAGGACTGAAATACTTCACTTTTGAATCCTATTTCCAAAATATAAAAAAAATTTCATATGGATGACTTGCAAAATGCGAAAAAATAACTGCAAATAAATTTATAGAAAAGTGAAAAAATCCAAAACAAGCTGTTTGGAAATTGATAAAAGCAGAATCTGGTCTGGCGAAAAATCATCCTTGGAGATTCGCATCTCTAACAAATACGGCATAGTTAGAGTCGGAAAAAAAGCCGCTGGTTCATTAAATTACCACTATATTAATATCAGCCCAATTCGGGTGGTTGAGTGTAAGACTGATTTTTTTTTTTGGGGGGGGGGGGGCGTCGTTAGACACTTCCGCTCCAGGGCGCTTAAAACCTCGGTACGCCACTGGTTGAAGATAATAGACTCCAATTGAATGGCGAAACAAATTAGCAGCAAGACTACAAACTACAAGGGAATAACCTACAACCTGAGAAAACACAAACTAACAGACACAAGTGAATTTTAGGGGTATATTTGAAACAAACCAAGGAGCAACAAAGCAGAAAAGAATGATTTCATCTCTAGTTTATATCAGTGATTTGGTCTTGACCTAATTCTCTTGATGTGCTCAATTTTTTTATCAGGCGCTACAACTGATTTTATTTTACTTATGTCATTGAAATTTTACACTAGAACAACTCTAATGTAGTTCACCAAATAGTAAACCTCTCATTGATGATTGATCCTAACCAATGATCCTACCACTATTACTGACCAGTTATCACAACAAACACCAATAGAGCTGTGTGTTGATATGTTTAGTAATGATTGATGTTTAATAATGTAATGATCTGCCAATTCGAGTTTTTAAATTATTCAATGAGTTTGCTTTTAGAAAGTTTCCTGCAATCACAAATTGGTTTTAAGCCAAGACAATGAGGAATTAACTAATAATAATACAACGAATACATCGATTTAAATTCTTTTGAGAATTATGATTAATGGAAACATCACTATTATGAAAAACATAATATCAAAACTATCTTTTCCGCTTCTTCCCACTTTTAAATCCATAAGATTTGGCGATTCTTGAATAAAAAATTATTTTCCATCACAAAGCAATAAGGAAAAGAATACATTTCAACATGGTGTTGTGGAAAGAGAATCAATTTTTTTAAATTGAAGTTTCCAAATTCGCGTCACACTGACGTAGTTGTCATGAATGTGAAATAGCATCAACTCATTCACGTGAAACGAAGTTTCATAGCAAGAAACACGATTCTAAATAAACAGGTAATTTAAACGATTTAGAGAACTAGAAATGATTTAGAAACAGAGGACACTATTACAAAATTATCCAATACATAAATAGGCCTATATTGTCTATAGTTCACGATCAGGCCCGCCGGGAGGGGGGCCAGCGGGGGCATTGCCCAGGGGCCCGGGCCGGGCCTGGTCTGAAATGTAGTATGTAGTTATAACGTTATAATATAATAGAGAATATTGCTGAACGTACTTTTTCAATAATTTCACAATCCATGTTTGTATTTTAAATAAAATATTTTTAACGTCTTCTCAAGATTTATTGATGATAATTGTTACAAAAGTTTTAAGGCTTACTGCGTACGCTGTGAGGCACATCAGCTTAAATAACAAATATCTTTTGAAAAAGAAAAGAAAACAAAAGTCCTATATGGCCTTAAAAATGTATTTAAAATCTGAGATGGTGTGATAAGTACTATTAATAAGTTTAAGAACATCAACCGCCGCGCCGGCACCGTTGCTTTTGGGGGGGGGGGGGGGAGTGGAGTGGGCCCGCGGCAACGATTGCCCAGGGGCCCGAGATTTCTCTCTGCGGGCCTGTCCACGATCGATATAATAAAAGATACAATAAATATATACATCATTTCTTGATGATACACCGTACACGAAAGGTAAAACATTATTTTAATAATTAAGGGTAGGAAGACTACTTTCAATGAGAATGTACCAGCTAACACATAAGACCAATGTGCGTGTTCGCTGGAATGTACATATACATACGTATTCGCTGGATGTTCACATAATCAATGACGATGTTATCATTTTCAAATTAGAATGTGTAGAATGTGGATGTTTTAGTTCTAGCGTGATTCAGAATGATAGAACTGATAGATTCAAAAACTTCATCAAACGAATTACTTTTTAATAGAATTTTTCAAAAGCACAGAATTTATAAATGAAAAGTAGAAAACTTTCAATAATAGAACTGAGTTATTGGAAATATGGAAGAAGGTTCCAAGTTCTAAGTCGGACCATTTTACAAGTTGGTAGAGAGAAACTTTTTTCTGAGTCACTTCATACGAAAGAGGAATTCCTTCATGACTCACTCCGCCCTGAAAAAATGTTTGAGTGATTTCCCCCTTCTGTAGTACTACTGATCTACTTAAACCCTCAGTTTTACATCATCTTGCTTCAAGTGCACCACCCATCACTAGAAAATTACTTCACTGTGTACAGTGACCGTTGTTGGGCACAAAAAATAGATTCATTATCTAAACCCGAGCTGTGGCAATAATGTTCTACATGATAAGCAAACGATGTGTGTGTGTATGTGTGTGTGTGTGTCCATGAAACATCCATGAAATGGAATATTCTGCTTTGAATCAAATGAAATGCGGGCGAATTCAAAGAACAGATTGTAATTAATACAGTACTATAAAAAAAGGAGGAAATGGCTAGATAATAAAACAGGAAATTCCAAGCTACTGCAGTTAATCATTTTTGCTGGTTTAGATTACTGCTATCAAAAAGATAGTACAACCAAAAACACAGTGCCTCAATAGAAGGAGCAGGTGGAGAAGGGATGAAAAGTGAGGAGGTGGGGAAGGGACAAATTGTGATGTGGTGGTGGTGGTAGTGGAGGAGGTGATGAGGAAGAGGATTTGATAGAAGGAGCAGAATAATCTTCTGCCTTTCGAATTGTGATATCAATAATGGAATTACGTAAGAGATGGAAGTAATGAACATTAACTTTAATTTTACTAGCATGTTTCCTGAGACATGAGGATAGAATTATTCAATATAAGCTTCACAAAAGATTCAAGATTTGTACAATTCAAGCTGGTATATAATTAAGGATATGAAAGGATAAACAAAAATTCTAGACCAAATAATACAGTATTTGGTTGATGAACGTGGGAGTGAGATCATACTAGATTACTAC
This sequence comes from Conomelus anceps, assembly GCA_948455865.1. Lineage (NCBI taxonomy): Eukaryota > Metazoa > Arthropoda > Insecta > Hemiptera > Delphacidae > Conomelus > Conomelus anceps. The sequence goes on along the minus strand of OX418218.1, from coordinate 24,771,574 downwards.
TGTACTCGACTAGTTCACTAACATGTACATTATTACAAGCGAAGGGTTACACTTTAACAAGTGCGCATGTTGAATATCATCAAAAAACCTGGAGCCAGACTTGATTACATTGAATAACCCAATATCCTATCAAATCGATGCAGCTATTCAGTGAGCAGTTGTAAGAAATTAGCAAGTACAGATCAAAGATAAGAAGTAATTGTATTTGATAGATAAAGAATCTCTTAGATTCAAGAAATTTCTTATTGGTCTTTCTTGTGTGATATAACTTATTAGTATGTGTTGTAAGTAAATAAAGTTCGAGTATAATTTCAAGTGTTGCCAGCATAATTTTTTTTAGTGATAGAACCTTCAACAATTGGTATCAGAAGTGGGATTTTTTTCTCGAGTTTAATTAAAAATGGCTGGCAAAATTACATTGTGTGATTAGACAGTGGCCGATCTGAAACGTGAATTAGAGGACAGTGGTCTGGAAACATCTGGAAAGAAGTCAATTCTACAAGACCGGCGGCTTTGTGAGGCGTTATTGGGAGAAGACGACCCAGATACCCATCTCTTTAATTTCATCAATTCAGGATATGTGGGAGAATATGACATCCTTGGAGGAAAAACTACAGGAGAATTTCATATCCATGAAGGACGAACAATAGGTGAATATTCAGAAAAATGTGGCATCCATAGAGAGCAAATTACAAGAAAATCTCACTTCATTACAAGAAGAAAAGGTCAAAGGACTTGTTGATTCTGTACATGAAGAAGTCATCATATGACACATTGTGGACTTGCTTGGTTCAAATGAGGGATAGGATGCATTAACTAGTGAGGAAGCTTAGTATACCATGGTTTGGAAGTGGATATGATGGCCTGGACTGAACAATTGTGAAGCCTATGTTGGAGGAGATGTTCAAATCCACTGGTACCCAGGTTACCATTTGCATCTACAACCCTTGGAGGATCAACAAGGAGCCAGCCAATAACTAGGGCAGACCCTAACCACCCTAAGTGCTTTTGTTCTAGGACAGAACAATCTTTTGAGGTGGGTGATAGGAAACACAAGAAAGAATAAAACATTATTCTAAGCTACTAATTATATCAACAGTGCTTCTGGTTATGCTGATAACATCTCCCTCACTCTTCCACCAGTTAAGTGTCAAGAATGGACGAATCTTTGTCCAAACTCCACCATTTTAGGTAATTGCATCATTTAGATTGACATCACTGAAGCTTATATCATTCAGATCATACAAATATCATTGCACATAATTTCTAGCATTATAAAAGTATAACCTAAGTATACTATACTATCTATGTGATGTTTAAAACTTTGTTTTCAACTACTCATATGAAAAATTTGTAAATTTACATGAATAAAGAAAGATAATCTAATAATCTAACCCCCATCTCTTCCTCTCTACTCTCATATGCCAAATGTTCATCTGGAATGTTCAAGCATTTCTATAAGCTCACGAACTAAGAACAAGAACTGATGTTATCTGTGTAAATAGAAACATTGAGAAGCTTCTGGAAATGGAGTTTTTGAGAACAAACAAACTTATAAAAACGGTGGTGCATTCAGCAGGAAATGCAGTTGTTATTTGAACGTTTAATATTATAAAAGACATAGTGACAGTTTGTTGTGACCATATAGATAGACAAAACAGTGCTATTATCATATCACCATGATAAGCTTGTGGTGATTTATTTTTAACAATAGACATTCTTCTTCATGGCAGAATACACAATACCAATTGTGATTGATAAAAGTGTGGCAGACCATTGTGCCTCGTAAGTGTTTAGTTAAGTCACTGAACAGTTTATTGGACAGTTATTTATTAAATTATTGATTGGCCTACTGACAGTTATTAGTAGATTAGTAACAGTAAATTAGTTACAGTAAATTAGTTTTTGTACAGTGATTTAGTAAATTCATTATTAGTTGAACGTTATCGAACTGTTTGTTTCTTATTGGCATTTTTTATGATATAACAGGTTATTTGTGACCATATAGATAGACAAAACAGTGCTATTATCATATCACCATGATAAGCTTGTGGTGATTTATTTTTAACAATAGACATTCTTCTTCATGGCAGAATACACAATACCAATTGTGATTGATAAAAGTGTGGCAGACCATTGTGCCTCGTAAGTGTTTAGTTAAGTCACTGAACAGTTTATTGGACAGTTATTTATTAAATTATTGATTGGCCTACTGACAGTTATTAGTAGATTAGTAACAGTAAATTAGTTACAGTAAATTAGTTTTTGTACAGTGATTTAGTAAATTCATTATTAGTTGAACGTTATCGAACTGTTTGTTTCTTATTGGCATTTTTTATGATATAACAGGTTAATGCATGTCGTAAAGAAATTTGTGTACATAAAGTTTGAGTATAATTTCAAGTGTTGCCAGCATTATTTTAGTGATAGAACCCGTAAGACTATCAAATCGATGTAGCTATTCAGTGAGCAATTGTAAGAAATTACCACAGAGCAAAGATAGAAAGAAGTACTTGTATTAGATAGATGAAGAATATTCTTAGATGATTACTACTTAATGTTCAGATAATTTGGATTTCAATGGAAATATGCATTTTAAAGTGCGTAATCAACATAATTATCATATCACCAATATGCTACGAATTAAATTGTTCATTTCAGAAAGTTCCATGAAAATATCGGTATTGGTAGATTTGAAAATACAATATTTTAAAAAATAACTAAATCAATGTAAAGGAATTAACCAATACAAAAATGAAAGGATGTCTGCTCGAGAAAACTGTTATGTTAAGCAAATTTATCAGTTTAACTGGGAATTAGTACTAACAAGAATGAACTAAAAGATAATATTATTCTCTTTCATCTTTTCTCTATCCTACGGAAACGTCAGGAAAATTTTAACTATAGCATAATTATTACGATCTTCAATGTTTTAATATTTATTTTTGTCTCTACAGTCTACTAATATATATTTTAGATAATTTACATGAATCGTTAAAAAGATATCAGAATTTTAGACGAAAAATTTGAGAAAATTACAAAATCAACCTATCTTGGATAGAAGTGAAATTTTATTCCTGGATTTCTTTGTTCCATGACGAACTGCGTTGTTAATATTAACTTTTCATGTGAAATTTAACGACATGCAGTCAAATTTTTATTTGACTGCATGTCGTTAAATTTCACATGAAAAGTTAATAGTGAAATTTTAGTTGCAATGAGAGGTAGAAATGAGTCAGAGGGTACTCGTTCCCCATTCTTTTCAGTACAGGTATCACACTTGGTTGAACTAATTAATTGCCCACAACTGTTACTTGGTAGCTCTAGTTGCTCTTGGTTACTCTTGAAAATAGCCAAGTTCTAAAGATGCTCTAGCATAATATATTTTCGGTCTAATTTTTAAATGTGATGAAATTTTCAAGAGAAGATTGTTTCATACATAAATATCACACGATATCAAACCCAGCAATGCATCACTCGTCTTTTTACTAAATATTATCTGGCAAAAAGTAGTATAGGTATATATACAGAGCCTTACTATACAGAGTCAATGCAGTCGCAGTCGCGCGCCACAAATTCAGGCTAAATCACACCAGCCTGGTAAATTTATTGAAAAATCAGATAATTGCTTTAAAATGTGTTTGCCTTCATGTACATAGAAATTGTTGAGCTCGGTCACTCGTTCAGCTAGTGTAATTTAGCCTTAAAAGTGGCATGCGACCACAACTGCCGTGGCTCTGTATAATAAGGCTCTAACTCTTTACTATACACTAAACCAAGTAATATTTTTATTGGCTGACAGTTATATACCATACGATATATATATACCAAGTAATATAGGTGACTGTATATAAGAAAAAACGAATAGATAACTGAGGAGTGGTATGAAATCTTTCATAGAACTGACCTATCGTATAAAAAATATTCATGGAATTTTTACTGTTTTATGTGAAAATTTATTATTTTTTATAATATTACTTACTGAAACAAGATTTTAATATTTTGTTCGCAATAGTTTAATAACAATATTTTTATAGCCTAATACAATTTGAATGTGTGTTATTGGTAGATGTATACTGGTATTTATCATTATAGATGAGCATTGATTTTTAATTAACAACTAGTTGCATATAAATCCGTTCTATTCATCTGCTAGTATTGATTGCATTATTGCTGCCAGAGATGACTGTTTGCTATTTCAATTCTGTAAGCGATTTTTTGATGTATGGGAATGATCGCAGTTCAGTCTATAAATATTCATATGAGAGAAAGGTGATGATACTAATGAAGCTATATTGAGCTGTTCGGCATTCAATCAAGTGCGAACGAACTGTCAACTAGCAGTCAACATTGCACTCGCTAACGAGAGCAGAGAAAGCCGTCAAATACAAAAGAGAGCTTCGCACATGAACGAGCACATACGTGGGAACGATCAAAAGCAACAATATAAAAGCTGCAATCGTATTGCTATTTAATGATTAAACTCATCAATAAGTCCCGGCGTGGGCGCTACTGACCAATGGGGAAGTGCAGTTGCTTTGTGAGCAATAGTTATTTTTTAAGTTGGCCAAAGTTACATATTTCGACTGAAATTATGTTTTACACCATACAATATAATCTATAAAGCAATGAATTTCAATCTCTATTGGTAGGTCTAACTCTACTTTGCAATTGTACAATACTGATTTTAATTTCTTGGATTTCTTGTTCCATAATGATCTGCGTTGTTAATATTAACTTATTTTTGTAAATTTAAAGACTTGCAGTTGCGAATGAGTTATTGATACTTGATATATTTTCAACATTCCACTCTATTGTAAAAAAATATACTACTATAAGAATAATTAAATCTACATTTTAAAATTCTATCTCCATTTTCTGTGGGTCAAAATACATTTCATTTTATTTGTGTCTAGCATACGATAAAATTGAATGAATCTGAAAATACTTGATTAAAACTATTTTCCCCAATTCTAGAGTTAGGTCCGATCACAGAACTTCACTAACTTACATTACCGAAATCTATGGCAGAGCAGAAGCCAAATTCTTTTGTTCATTTTATTAAATGGTAATTTTATTCATTAACAGTCAATTTTATTTGTTTTGTTTTTGTTTAATTTGAACTTGTTTCTATTAACTTTTAATTTCATTCAATGTTTTTGAAACTACTATTTATATACTAGTGCTTCAGTCTTCCAATGATGACACAAGCTCTCTACTCACTATTTTCTTACACTTCGTCACTCAACTATTTTGTTTTTCTATGTATTATTTATACAACTAAACTTACAATAAAAGGTCAGATTAACAAGGAAAAGGATTGGCCAGAAGATTACTGGGGAAAGCAATTTTCAATCTTTGTCTGTAAGAGCCAAAATTAAGACAAGTGTAACAACACAATTCAGCCTACAAAACAATTGCTCATACTTAAATATTAAACATTTTTAATTGCACCTGGAACATGGGATTCACTAATATGCCAAGCAAAGCTTCAGTAATATTAAACAAGACTCAGAACAATGCGTTGGACAAAATGCTTTTCGATTTATAGTAGACGCTGATCTATATGGATACTTGAGAGTGAACCTATTGCTAAAAAGATCCAAAGATTTCAGCTGCCACGTACAGAATAGCTTCGCCAACACAACAGCGTTGAGTCAACTAGCTACTGGGAACAGAAGATTAGTGCGTAGGATGAGGAAGAAATCACTTGATTTAGAAATGTAGCGGTTTAGTGGGAAGCACTTGAAGAAGCTAGAATAAGTGAGTTTAGGCGATGTAGTGCATACTGAAAAGTTTGCTTTGAAATACAGTAGTTGTAAAATAAATTAATATCAAGTATAATACAAAATGAAAGAGAAAATATGTTGACGAAGAATGATCAAAAGTGTTTCAGGGTTTCTTCGACAGAGTGGACTATGTCATAATTATTATTAGTAATGCTAATGCACAAACAAGAGGCAACAACTATGATGTTTACCTACTTTTTTGTACTAGGTACTTTCTGAATCCCTTGAGATTAAATTATAATCAAAAATATTCTTGAAATAGGAGTAACTTACTACAGTCTACAGTGGGGATGAACAATGGTTTGTTGGAAGTGTATTCAAGGTGTATGTTTGAATCCAGAAAAGGTTGCAAGACTAAATTCCAGTAACTATTTGTATCCATTTCTATTTTATGTATCCATTTCCGTTCTTCCTCTTATTCATTTTTTCCACTATCATTCCTTTTCTTGCATTATCATTCTTTCTTCGAATTTCAAATGTAGCCATGAGGTACGGTGGGCTTGTAGTCTCGCCCTCTTCGTGAGTGTTTTATGTTCCTTAAAAAAAATTCTGAATTTCATGGTACACAACTTTTGATTTCCAGCCAATTAATTTTTGATGATTCTGATTCTAATAGTTTCAATTCATTTACTTTACTATAGGCTATTATGTTCTTATCACGTTTTATTTTTATTTTATTTAATGCACTTCATTTGGCAAACTCTTTTATTAACTAGTGGTTTCAAATGAGAAATGCGATGATTTTTAAGCTGATTTTGAGGAATTAATTATTCTTTTCATGTCTACTCTAGTCATTTCAACTGTCGTCAAATTTCACGGTGATTGATTAAATTTCAACTGACAAGCTCTCTTTACAGAGCTATCATTATCTATTTTATATACTAGCTAGATATCATTTATAGTTTGACATACCGATAGTTTAGATTTTAGCCTACCAAGTGATGCCAGACAATCCGAAAAAAGACAACATACCTGTGAACAAAAACAGAAACCGTATGAATAACAGTAATGCTATAATGTAGCCAAACAATTAAATTCGCACACTGAACAAAGAAAAATGATGATGATGGAGTTGATGATGATGATAATATTCATCTCCAAAGATAAAAGTTTTAATATTAGCTCCCACACCAGTTTGCAAGATCTCAATAAACTAAAGCAATCTTAAAGAAATAGAAATGCAAGTGGTTGAATTAATAAAACTTGACTATTAAGAATGAAACTAATAGATAACAAGTGACGTGCATTACCTCAGAAAGTTATGCAGATTAAATTTTACGTACGCTAAAATGTACATTTTATTTTTCAAGAATAACGCAGTAACAGTCTACCATAAACATAAAATGTGGTAACCATAAACATAGGAGCTGAACACATTACAACTTTGCTATAAACTAGTCAACAGACTATGCACACTAGAATCACCGGTTAATAATACATTATGTGGGAAGAATAAATTATTGATGGGAAATAAAGTTTTCCATAAATGATAACTGATTCATCCAATTTAAATAAATAGGAAATTTGAATATTGTGATAAGTTTTGGTACATTTTAGTGGTCATAAATTGACTAGTGGTTAAAATTCATATAAAGTCAATGTTCCCCCCCCCCCCCCTTTTCACTAATCGCTATAATACAACGTAAACTGCGGTGTTCGGGTATTCCACAACTTGAAATTATGTGAATTCCAAGTTGAATTACATGAGATAATTACATTCCTGCAAGCTGGCAACACAAAGTGAAGAGTAAGAAGGTATCAGTTTGTTTAGAAGTTCACACTTTCACTTAAAACTTCTATCACCAAGATGTGTAGGAATGTCTATGTGAAAACAAAATTTCTCAAGAAATGTTCTATTCTAATAGCATTGAAGGATGCTAATTTTAGTATTTTGTTTGAAATTATGTAATTATATAATTCAAAGAGTATTGATAAAGTCGTGAGAAGCTGATGAAATAGAAACTTTCATCGATTCCAAATGCAAACCAATAAAAGCTAGTTTAGTCCCTGAATTGCTTAGAAGGTCAACTAGCTCATTTCTACTGTATTACGTTATAAAAGTTGTTCTTCGTATACGAGTATACTTTTCATATTTAAAGTGGATCCTAGAAATCACCTGTTGATAAACCATTGGAATTTAATTTCTAGGCTCTTAATGAATAATTATTACAGAATATTATACTGAGAATAAAATTACTTCTTTTATTATACCCTGAACTGAATAAGATAATCCTGTAGGCCCACTGATAATCTAGAAATCTGACCCATAGCTTCATATTACCGATAAATTGTATCAGAACTACCTACGATACAAGAACAAATTCCACAATGAAACTAAATAGCCTAATTCTAAACCTGATGCTACAACTACTTGTTAATATGGGCAATGAGAATCGCATGTAAGCTACTAATGAAATTTTCAATATATATTTGATGTATTCAAAATATTGAGTCTCTTCACGCTACAGAATACATTAGATCTATGATAATTATTGAGAATCAGACACAATTATCCAAATCAGTCATAGACAATTTTCATAAATTTCTACTATCGTTCTCATGTAGACCTATTGATTTGGATGGATGAAGACAAATAATAGTTATTTATGTATTAAGAGCGTGAAGCGCGACTTTATCGCTCGAGCCAAAACATTTACTGCGCGACGCACAGCGGAGCGCAGTAATTTTGCGAGAGCGATAAAGAAGCTTCACGCGCGAATTGCATACAATATTTTCCCTAAAACTGCAGTTCTGGATTCCAACACAATAAAAGCTTGTAGTTTGTAACATCACAGACCATGCGCGGATTTGGTTAGCGTTCGTCATTTTTGAGGTTATGTGAATTTCACAGATTCCGTGATCCACCAATGAGAAGACATCAAAATCAAAACAAAAGCGTAAAGAAAACAGCTGGCGAGCGTAAAGTACTTTACCGCTTGCGGAGCAGTAAAGAGGTATTTTACAATTAGTTTTCAGTACGTAATGAGCTACTTTACGAGCAGTTGTAGGAAAATAATATTTTGTACTTTCTAAGAGATCAAAACATTTCAGTTTATTGACAAATACCATTGGCATACTAACAAAAAGTAATAACTAGATTAGAATTAGTCACGTTGGTGAAAACTGCTAATTTACTTTGAAATAGTTTTCGCTCTAAAAACTAACACATAGATAACGTCATTTTTACTTCATCCATTATGAAAAACGCTTCCTGGACGAGTCTTGAACTGAGCCTTCAAAAACATAGAAATTAGCCTTGGAAAAACCAAGACCTTGAATCAAACTTTCCTTATCGCGTTCAGCTGTTGTTTGTTCTAAAATTGCTCAAAAATATTGTATTATAGAACTGCTCTCATGTTATCCTTATTCGCTTGTAAAGAAAATCTATTTGATTTCAAATTATAATATTATAATTTATTATCAATAACTCTTATTATATTAGCAATACAAAAAACATTAAAATACAGTTCCTTTTCAATAACTTTGACATAGAAGAGATTGGAACACATAATTTTTCAAATAATCCTAGTTCTTGGCCAATTCTTGTCTGGCATTGAATGCTATCTGCAAAACTGCAATGGATTCACATCTTAGCTGCTATCTCTAAATACTATCCCAAAAATGTATTATTTGAGGAAAAGGATAAAGGTCCAAAGCATAAAATTGATTCAAAGAATCATCCATTGTGAGAAGATAAAAAGTCTATCAATCAATACCTGTAATACAATTGTTGAAATATTTTGTACTGTACAGGCTATTTGAAAAGGGTAATAAATTCATTATTATTATTATTATTATTATTATTATTATTATTATTATATACGTTCAGCGTACAGTGATTATCGTATTTAACGGTGAAACTTATAACTACATCTCTGATACAATCAAAATATCAAATCCCACCTTCAAGTTGAGGAATGCATCTACAGTAGGCTAATTATTGAAGGACAGGTTCTTTTAATTATATAATTTGCAATTTTTGAGTTGAACTTTTGAATATTTCAATACAGCATATTTTAATGAGTCAACTACAATGTTACGCAAAGCAACTTAAAATAGTCCAATTAATCACAATTCGAGCTAGTTCAAATTCTATTTTTAAATTCACATGTAACAGTCGGTTAGATAACAGATTTTTCAAGGTTCGCGTTCAAGGTCTGAAGGAAGTGACAGTTCTAGAATCTAGATAATGAGCTGTTGCACATTATTTTCATTCCCGTCAGTTGATAACACAACAAATTAAGTGTTGCAAATAGTACACAATTTAATGAGTTGACTTTCCCAATATTATTCGAACAATATACTGGAAACACAAAGGTAGACCACAGGTAGTCAGATATTAATATGCAAATTATGAGGACCGAGGGAGCGACAACTCTCCAGGTGTTCCTGAGAGCCCAGTCTTGAAGAAACCCAATACGGTCACACAAATTTAAAAAAAAGCCAGATAACTACCAGAACGACCATTTTCTTTCAAAAGTCGATAGCGTCTCATCCTCAGGTAATCAGTAGGTCCAGATTCTTAACCATTAAAAAAAACTCAGTTCATCAGAACAGTCTAGATTCTTCAGAAGGCTTTCTGTTATTTTCCGCCGTGTACTTCGAATCAATTTTGTCCTATTGCATGGAACACCATAAGCAAATGTTTCATCTCCTCCTAATATCGAAACAAAATTTTTTCTTCCAGTTTTCCATGTTCAGCAGTTTTTTTACGTTACGGTTTCCATAGTTTTGGTAATTAGAGAAGATAAAACGTTCTCTGGACTTTGCAATAAAGTACATGAATATGAACATACAATCAAACAATACTTTTAAAATATGCACTTTTCAGTAGCTCTATTTTTAAATTCGTAGCCTGCTACTCTATATAACATGACATACCAAAATTATCACTGGAATAAATTATTTTTTTTTTAGGATGAAACCCACAACGTCTCAGACATGGGTAATGAATTGAATGATGGTGATTGATGAGTTGGATCTCCAGTTTTGGGTGTGTTCCGAACCACCGGGAATCGATTTCACAACAGAGAGCGGAGTATTGTTTTTGCTGGCCAATTCAATCGGCCACCCTTACAAAGAGAGTCCAGGAGGTCGTAGCTTATCTCTATCTGATTGAACAGATACCTGCTAAGGCTCACGTCTATCATCACTTCCCTAAGGGACAGACTATTATGAACAAATAGATAAATTCAGCTTCACTATTCAATACATCTAGCTCTACAATTTATTCTATAGTAGGCGGGAATTCAAAACTTGCACTTTCTGCGTGCAAATGATAAGACAATGATCTGTCTTCACAAGAAACAATTTGAGACGGCGGACATGAGCAGGGACAGGGACCTGTGACTGGAATATAATTTCATAACCTGAAGTGTGACAAAACATTTCGCAGGTATATTTTGTAGTCTCACTCTGGATGGGAGCGGGTAGTATATGATTGGATAGAGATAACATGAGAAAAATGGAAACTAAAACATCATAATATGAAGAATGTCATATTAGAACGTCAAATGAAGAATCGATTGTGTACCTATATTTTATGAGACTATAATGTTACCATACTTAAATAATTGTATATCTTTGTTTTCTATACAATTTAACTGTACGCTCAGTGAGGAAAATAATCGCAACCTACCTCACCCTCGTTTGCGTAGTAGGCTCTTTCGACCAGAACATGAGGTCTGAGAATTCACCTATAGTCTAAATCAGCTGTACTATACATACATATACATAACAAATTCAACTTTGTAGGCTATGCATTTCAATGCGATCATGAGTTGTACTTCATGTATAAATAATTTTGTGTGAGCGCAAAAATAGATATATTCTTCTACTACCCACCTTGACATACCAAGTGGACATAGAGTTGGGCTGCAATGCAGCTCCAGTGCATGGACAGTGAAATAGAAATCCGCGGAAGCTGCCCGAAGGGGTCGGAGTGGAGGATCTGTGCTGGTTGCCGCGGTCGCCTGGAACCGCCAGATCAACCTCGGGTGTCGCTTTCGGATGGATGTAGCTGGTCCACAACATTTTAGACGTTCTTTGCACGGCAAAACAACGAAGCTCAAGCAAGCAACCATGATTGGCTGGTCGCGCTACTATTGCAGCCGAAAATGCAAACAGAACAATTGTCAACAGATAAACGCGATCCCATTCTTCTCTAGAGCACAAGCGATGATCACAATCAAGTAGCAAGTTTCAAATCACAATGTTGTTGAACTTCAGTTCTGTATCTATCAAGTTATATTATTCACTGATCAAATTCGTACTAGTTGAATATCATTCATTAATGTTACACGGTGCAAAGTGGCATTTCAATATTTCAAGTTTTATTTCAGAATAACAAGTGAAGCACAAATTTTTATCCCCCGAACCGAAGTAGGTTCGAGTTAAGATTAAGTAAAAAGGGAATAAATCTCAGGTTACTGCAAAGCAACACTTCTGGAAAACCAATATATGTTTAGAAATTACTCTTTTCCACTTATCTGTTCAGTCAAATAAATCATGTTTATCTTCAAATGGATATTGTCATTTAGTTTGAGGGCAATGGTGTTTCTTATCGTTATCAGGTCGAGCTACGAGTATTGATACTGGAATCAACAGTTTCTGTTCTTGCGTAATGAAAATTCCTTATCCTTATCAAGCCGCACAACGAATATTGATAGCTTGTAATCAACAGTTTCTGCTTTTACGCAAAGAAAATTTTATTACAATTTGAAAGTACACAAAGTACATGAAACTTGTGAAATAAAGACGAAGTTATGTCACTGGTATTCTACTGAAACAGCTCTAATTTAATAAGACACTAATTAATTTTATAAGTATTTTATCAATTTTATGAAGCTCTTACGAATTTTATTAATAACTTGACCAGAAACTACGACTTTCAACATTCGTTTGAGTCCAGAAAGATTCGGTTCTACAAAAATTTCAAATAATGTATTGCACCACGTGAATCAAAAAGAAGCACTATATTGTTGAAATCCACATAAATTGCTCTGTTCACACTCAAATACCAGTTAAAAATTCAACTTCACAATCAACCCAATTCTTTAAAAAAAAGAAGGCCGAGATAGACTAGAATTTCGATCTATGGAAATCCGGAAATCGTGCTGCGGAATAATTTAGACGCCCTACAAATCCGGCTACCACGACTAGACTGAATGGAAGCGACGGCCGCACTTGATAAGCAGCGACGACTTCGATGTGTGACGTCACAAATTGCTGCCCGCCTCCACTGCCGCCCCCGGCCTACCTGGTGATGAGTCGTTCAAACAACGCCAGAACATTTTTACGCATGCGCCAAAGGTGCACTTACTCATACATTGACAAGTACACAGAGTGACGAAGTGAACAAGGTCAACATTTGATGAATCCATAGCATTTATTTACTAGGTACTTCCTTCAAATTTTCCTTCTATTTTGTTTTTCTATCTTTGTTCACCGTCTATGCTATTCCATTATAGAGAGGCTGGAATAAATACACAGAGGCCATAATTGAATAAGACATATTGTTGACGGCAGACAATCATTTTATCAGGATTCTACCTAAAGTATTTTTTATCCGACTGGGAAAGTGGGAAGGGATTGCTCCCAAGGTACCACCCCCTGGACCCGCCACTAAATTAGATTAGTGTACATTATTCACATAAATTCAAAATTATTTGTGATTAAAAACAGCATTATCATAGAAATCAGTCTTGTCTGTAAAGCAAATGATAGCAGATATGATAGATTCTTTGGTATTCAATTATAGTATTGTAGGGTAGGTCATTTCAGTAAACATTCAAACATGTGATCGTGTTATTACATATGTGTTAGTTTCATTAGATACCACTGGAAACTGAAATAATAAACAGTTTAGTTTGATAGAATAAGCTCCACACGTAAGTTGAAAAAGTACTACTGTGAAAAGAAATAAAAGAATGAATTACGAAAAGTGATTTTGATTTTAATTCAAGAGTTATCCTACAGTATTATTATTATAGTACTAATTATAGTATTTTTATTATAGATTCTTTGGTATTCAATAATAATATTTTTTATTACTGTTCTAACGTCAACTATTTCAACTATTTATTCAAATTTGAATTGGAAATTTTTCTTGAAACAGTGAAGGAATCTTATTTTAAGCATCAAATACAAATTGATCCGATACGACTCCAACTCAAAGAAAGTTTCTACTACATTTACTGCATCAGGAAAAGTCCAGTTGCCTTCTGACTCTAACAGTCCTGCACTCCTACATATTGATACAGAAAGCTAATAGAACATGTGCCAAGTATTGGAAAACAAACCGAGAATGAAAATCAACAACATATTTTATAACTTACCTTTCTTGTCAAATACATCCAATAAAAGATTCGATGAAATAATCCACATTTTCAATAGTTCACTACTTTGGAAATATATTGAGACCTAGAGGTCTAAAATAATATTTGCCAGCGCATGAGAAGAGTTACCTTGGATTGGGTAGACCTTAAAATGAGAAAATTCTTCAGCTATTAGTATTGTCACCCAGAAGTAGACTTCAGTATTATGTAGTGTTACGTAGTGGAGGAAGAATGGTGCAATAAAGGATTGTAGGTTATTTGTTTGGTTAACAACCATTTCTAGAGAAAATCAAGCTAAATTAATACAGACATAAATTATCAACATAAAAAATAGATCTTTTTAACAGTTTCTGAGAGTAATAAATATCAATGAATACCCGAAAAGAAGTGAGAATGATGCATCAGGGAATCCGTTTTCTAATGAAAATATGGTATCACTCAAGCCTAAAACTGTTGGTGACGGATATGCAGCGGTTTAACACCAAAATCGCGTATCTGTGATAATCATCACTGATGATTATTGGAGAGATGCTCACACTTAATTGGAGGGGGGAGACAATTAGATTCGCGTTTGGAGGCAAATTGAAATGTTAACGCCGCCACTAATTGGCACATGCAAACTTATTGATTATTCAACTGCAGAGGAAGAGTAGATCGTATGTGTAATTTCACCATCTATTAAAATCACTCTGTTCAAAATGTGTGAAGCATTAATGAATAAATGATTATTTGACTTTGACTTATGTTCACCTAGTTGAGTGAAGATAGTGAAAAATTTTGATCATCATAATTCAAAAACAACAGAACATCAAAAAATACTTGGATTTTGGATTATACCTTATAGATTTTTTCAACACAACTACTATAGGCTAATAAATTAAATGCAACAAAAATAGCAAAACTATACTCGTGAAGCACTAAACATGTAGCACTACAAACAATGATAAAAAATAGATACAAAATCTCAGCTGAGAAATCTGTAAGAATAATAAGGCACTATAGACAAACACTTGAAAAACTGAGTGTTGTTAAGAAGGCATTCAAAAGCTTTTAGGAAAAGACGTCCATAATTAGGGGAATGAAAGGAAAAGAAATTGTTATAAAAAGGTGCATATTGGTTTACAAGAAGAAAGCTACAGTCTCTTAGCGAAAGCTGATTATGAAATGTCTTTCCCAATGAAGTTAACGTTTGAGCTTTCAAGGAGACTTCCGGTTCAAGAAGCACTTCTTCACCGCGCAAAATCGATCGGCCCCCAAAAGTAAACAAATGGAAACTAGACAGATATTATCACTGCTGGGCATTGCCCTCTCAATATTGGGGTGAAAAATATCCATAGTGGAGCAGAAAGGAGAATGAAAATCATGCAATAGAGTCGTAGAAAGAAGGAGAGAGTGCAGAGGTAGATTGAACGCTGATAGGTGGGTCGCTATTGTCATTGTCACAAAGGACCAATTGCTCAATTGCTTATTTTAGTCGCTCTCAATTTACTTTAGCTCTGTCTCTCTCACGGTTACAAGGAAAATCCACGAAAGTATTTGGTCTCATGAGAACGCTCTCTCTTTCGCTTTTGCCAGAACAAGGAGGTGGAAAGAGAAGAGTTGCTTCTTGTTTCAAGAAAGGGTAGAAGAGAATGGTTTCAGAATCCTACTTCTTGACATCTTGACATCATCAATATTCTGGAAGAGTATTTCATATTTTGCAGTGTGAAATATTAGCAGCATTTCATACAGCGATATCTATAAAGAATGTGCATATTAAGTTAGCGTTGGTGATTAGTCATCTTCCTGGCTACTTGCACTAAAATTCAGGAATGGATTACTTCTTATTGTGTTGAAAAATTTTTCGACAAATAATTTGTTCCTGGATTTCTTGTTCCATGACGAACTGCGTTGTTAATATTAACTTTTCATGTGAAATTTAACGACTTGCAGTCAAATATTTGTTAAGAATAAGTATAATAACTCACTTATTCTGGCCGAGCGCTTTCGAATCTATGAGATCCATCTTCAGAGGCTTCATGTGAAATTTAACGACTTGCAGTCAAATATTTGTTAAGAATAAGTATAATAACATACTTAATCTGGCCGAGCGCTTTCGAATCTATGAGATCCATCTTCAGAGGCTTCAGACGCCTCTGAAGATGGATCTCATAGATTCGAAAGCGCTCGGCCAGATTAAGTGAGTTATTATACTTATTCTTAACAAATATTTGATTGCAAGTCGTTAAATTTCACATGAAAAGTTAATAATAATTTGTTCATTTTCACATTTGAAAAAAGTAAATCAATACGTAGAGAACTGCAATATTTTCTAAAACTATATGGACACTGAGCAAAAATCACCCAATCCTATTATATAGCAGAGCTGCGAATGTGAACAGACTAAAATGTGCTGAACATGCTACAGAATAGTTTTTTACCAATTAGCATAGTTACTTACAAACAAGCAACAAAAGATTTTCACGAGCATTTCGGCTTCTACCTATTTTTTATTTCTCTCCATCAGTTTATTCATAGAAGGGGGGGAATTCTGTCTTAGTTTTGAAAACAAACACACTACAACGATTCGGGTGAAGCTCGCGTCCCTCCAAGGCGAAAGGTTGTCCCTCGGTTTTCGCCAGGTAGAAAGTTGGACATAGCCCGATTCCCTCCCTCCCCCCACTTCTATATTCTCACTGTATCCGCCCAACCTTCCACGTCCTAAATTTCAATTAACTCTTCAAATACACGAAGAAAACAGAAGATTACCGAAAAAAGAAATTCATACAGAAATAAATTGAATAGTATAAATCTAGAATGACATTACAAGAACGGAATATGTAAAGCGAGTGTGCTACAAAAATTGTTGTTTCTAGTATAAAAATGAAATACATATAATTGACGCAGCTATCATATAAACAGCCAAGACTTTAACACATATTTCAATAAATCTAGAATTTATTGAAAGTACTTCATTATTGACACACATGTAAGATTTTAACACATTTGAAATACTGACGCAGCTAATAAGCAGGAAAGACTGTATGGGGTGTGAACCAGTTCTCCTCCGTGTGGTGCACCCTGGGTAGTATTTTAATTTCAGTGATATTTCGGGAGGCAATTGGGATAAGATCATTTCACCAACAGGAGGGAATCGGGCATAGCTCCAGTGATTCAACAGTTAATGTTGAATCAACACTATTAATGTTGAAAAACGTTGTTTCGCGAAACAACTTCTTCACTAAGTCTATAACTACTGTGAAGTGTTGTTCTACGAACTACTGCTAAAGACTTGTTTTGGTATACCAAAACCGTTGCAATATTTATGGTCAATTTTTGAACTAAAGTCAAACTAATGAATGAATCCTAATTCATCACATAGAGATATTGCATCATCGTTTGCTGTGTGCTGTACAAGATGAGAGACAATAATAATATATTAGCATCAACAATAGAAGCATTTTTCTTGAGGAAAATGTGACGATGTAGCTGTACACAGTGGTATTCAATAGCTACCAAACAAATGAGGTCACCCACTCTACTTTGCATCAATCTTTGTACAGTATAAATGTGTGGACCTACACTCCTACCGACAAAATATTAACATAACTTATAAAAATTTTTTTAGATTTCATCTACACTGTGTTTGGGTATTATCCTAAAACCGGAAAAATCTTTTAACATGAAATGAGAATTAAAAACCAAAAGAGACATAAACCATCATTTCAGTAACTATTACAAGTGAATTATTTATGAGCCGTCACTTCCTTACTATAAGATACTCAAATTATTGAAATATTATGTCCATATGTTACTAACATAGCCAGATATGTGGGTAATATGTAAATTATGTCAATACGTTCCCCATTACAATAGGGAATACCCAATTACTGTAATTTAAAAGTTCAAAAATTACATGTCTATCGCTGCATTTGACATAAGTTAGCCTAACTGAAGAGCTAAAACTAACTTACAAGTTTGTTTCGGCTGAGTGGAAGATTTTTCAATTGAAAAATATAATAAAAGGAATAATTTAGAAAGTTTACCTATTGAAAATTTTTATATCATATTTTGAGAAATTCAAGCCGCTTTCATACACATTACGGTACTTGGGGGAAAAACATTTGTGATAACGTCAAAGTTGGGATAGAGTTAATTGACTGGACCTTGAATTTTTAATTGCTTCCATTATTTTAGGGTCTGAAGAGAATAACAAGTGTTTTCCCAAAGTAATGAGCCTAACTGTATCTCTCCCGAGTAGCCTACACATCATTTGGCTTTTGTTAATTTGTATCCTCTTTGATGACAGTATAGCCTAATATACTAGAGATATTTAATAAAATTTAGAAACAATCATAAACATTCCAAAAATTAATCCGTTTTTGAAAACGTATTTTTTGACTAGTAATGTAAATTGTTTTTTGGTGTGTACCTTGGTTAGAGATAAAATAAAAACCTCTACAAATTATTATTGAATAATTTAACATTAGGAGCAATAAAAATAATCTCTAAAAGGCTGCACCATGTTCGGTAAGCACTTGATTGGTCTGGACATTAAAGTCTTAGTTACGGGTAACAGAATACACAATACAGCACTGACAATAGACAACAATAAACACACAGCGTACAATGTTCAATGGCTATCAGCTATGAGCCACTGTCGCCAAACGACGGTATTATTACATGGTCGGAGTGCGCTCAACCATGTCATTGTACTGGACTTATCAAAGCCGTTATAAACAGACGTCGGTCAGCTGTTTGAGACAAACCACTAGAAAGGCAATTCAAGTGACACACTGGGCGCTATTATATTAATCAACAGCATGGCCATTATTGATCCAGCCAAGAGAACAAGTGAACAGAAGGTTTTAGCAGGTCCAATATAGGCCACTACTCTCAAATCATACGAAAATTTCAAAACCAGCGACCTGAGATAGAGCTATTACAATATTGAAATACGTCATTTTCCAAGTTACGGGCCTACCCTTCCAAGTTGTCGAAATTTGACATTTATATGAATTTGGATCGCTTCAATGAGCTATCATTCGGTGGGGTTCGATTGACCGTTTAAACTTTAAAAGAAGAAAGGGGTCCGATGTTGGAAACGGAGTGGGCCCCCCTTCAAACCCTGTCGGAATTTTATTGTAGGTGAACTAATAGTATGAGGTCTCATGTGCCTGGAGATGTTCTCATTAAGTAGCCCAATTATTTTGATTTGCTTGAGACACAATTCCTTGATAGGCCTACAGTATATTAATGTAGCCTAATTCCATTATAACTTTCAAGAGGGGGAGGGGGGTCATATAGTAGACTTTCTCTCAACGGGCACTTATTTTTTTATTTTTAGGCGCTGATTATGAGTTTGAGCTTTGGCAACTCAAATAGCTTGCTTCACGAGACATTAGTGTTATTTTACTTGAAACGTAAAAAAGCTAGTTTTTGATGTCTGCTATATTGGAAATATCTCTAGAAACCAGAATGTTTTTTAAAATGAAAATTATATATTCCGATTCAGAAAATCACAAAGAATAATCAATAAACAATATTATTGCTCTAGATTCTCTTCCTCCACTGGAAATCGCCAAAATATGAAATTTTGGAAATATCTCGTGACATAAGCGTTTTTTGAGGCGCCAAGTTCAGATTCAGCCCTTAAAAACATGCAAGAATCCTTTGAGAAAATACTACTACATACATGACTTTCCCTACCAAAATACTTGGGTAATGGACTACACATTGTGACAGTTCCTAGTCCACAGTCATCCCTGTCTGAAGCAGGCTGCTGTTCTAATCCCGCTTTTGCTTTTTTCAGTTTTGTTTGGCTTGTGAATCGGCCCGACCCCGACGTCACTGACTTAGTAGTGGGCGCCTCACTCCAATCTCTCGTGGAACAGACCATAGGCATATTAGGTAACCGTGATAAAAAATCCAAATCAGTAAATTTGTCATATCATCAGCTTTACTAAGCATTAGGATCAACAATCTATTAACAAATAATGACATGAAGGCATGAGGCCAAACCTATGTAATAAGTTAGAGCGCTCATCTCTGATAAGGCACTGACTGACAGCTACTCCTGCGGTCACGCTCTCGATTCCTGTTCAGCCTGCCTGTCATATTCTGTGTAAACATTCAACGCCCCCCTCCACCCCTACCATGTACAAGACTCATGTAGGCATTATCAGCAAAAAAGGCCTGAAGTATAGTTATATTAGATTATCAGAACTTAGATGGTTATTTAAACGAAAATAAACCAATAAAACGAAGTAACGAAGGACCCGACGACTTTACAATAAATAATTATTACCATCATTTGTGCTGACAGGCATATTCATCACTTGACTTCTTTGATTCCAATAAACATCATATGCTTCCCCAATCCCCATTCACAAAAAATGCACATCGGAAGTTCTTGAAAAAGAGTTTTGTTTCTTTTTCTTCTTGTAGAAATCTTATAATACATCAATATCTTCCCTGTTTTTTATTTTCAATACGATTTAAAATAATTTAACAAAATATCTCTACATAATCAAAAATGAAACCGTCAATGATTGCACTGTAAAAAGCATCACCCTTTGTAATGTCCAATGTTTCGATTTTCAAATGTAAACAGCACCAACTATCCAATGTTTTAATTTTTACTAGCCAAAACGATCCTGGAACCTATTGGTGGAATATGCTTTAACTTACATCATAATTATTTTTATATTTGACCCCCAAATTTCAAAATCAATAGCGATCTCACATGGACTATGAGGAAGCTATATAACAAGTTTTAAGAGTCTAGAATCTTCCTTTCAAGCGCTATAGCACAGACGGACGGTCAACGGCACGATTTCAATAAGGTCCTGTCGGGTCCTTAGTAAAATATTAGAGAGAGTGACTGGCAATTCCTTTCTGAAGATTAAATACACATGAAAGAGGTCAAATACTTACGCGAACATTATTTAAATGAAACGAAACAATTGCCACACACGAAATGTGAGCGTTAATTTCCACATCAAAGTGTTTTTCATAGTTTATTTGGCACCATACCTACAAACAAGGAATACTCTAATGAAGCGATTCTTTATCTAAGTTAATCCACGGGATACCCTGAAGTTTATAAACATGGAATCACCCAAAAAAATATTCCACCCCACACCACAGGAATTTTGACCATAGTGGTAGTAAATTATCTCATAAAGTAAAGCCTTCTGTATTGAAGTAAGTTACTTTGGTGACTTTTGTATCAAATTTTGAATTCCAGAACTCTATACGGTTGTGCCTGAATGATGCGGAGCAAGCAATAATAACTTGACGTGTTAATATTCAACTTTCAGAAACTGAGGGTAGACTTGAATACTCTTGATTTTCGCCGAAATTGAGCATCTATCAAGCTACAAGCTATAGTTTTATGAATGGAGCAACACTCCGAAAAGATTTCATTCATGAAATGCTCATCGGGACCACAGAATAGAGAAGAATTCTTCTCTATTCTGTGTCGGGACTGATGAATACCTCTAACTTAGGTACGGTACTTTAGGTTATAACTTACCGCATTTAAATAAAACTTGTGGCTCAATTTTGATAGACTAACTGTGAACCATGACTCACCATGTTAATTGTATCTCAAGATGAAGATTAGAAGGAATATAACATTCATTGAAAAACTAAAACTTATGTATCTTAGGTTATAGAAATTTAAAACTTATTCATCAGACAAAAAGGGGGCACTCACCAAAGTATCAGCATCCAGGTTCATCCTTCCTTAGACATGTTTCAAAGTATCCCTCCGGCCAGTAATTTACACTTTCCATCTGCTATCAACTCATACAATTCATTTATTAATCACCATACAGCCTACTTTCACACTTGAAAAGTTAGTCAACAGATTTTCACTTAGCATTTATTTCACACGCATGCATAAAGTACGGTACTCAATAAAAATAAATACAGCAGCTATTTAGAAAAGTTACTCTTCAAATTTCCAACAAAGTTCAATCTTATTAGAAGTAAAAAAATCCAAAAATTCAAGCAAGAATAAAACTTTTGACATTTGGAATAGCACTACGCTGACGTCTCACGGCCATTAACTTATATCAAGAACTAGTTTTCAAGTTTCAAAACTTTTAACTACAGATTTTGAAATTAAAAACTGATCATTCACTTCGTTACTAGCATATAACATGATATTTGCAGTTCATATTCGTAAAAAATAAGTGAAAAGAGCTGATTTAAAACGGATATAACTAACTCAAACAACACTGAAGAACTTTCATAACCACTAAACAAGCAGAAGGCCTATTTTACTGCTGCTGAAGATGAAGGAATGTCAGTGTTGTCAGCTTCTCGCTTTCTCTTCCAACAAAACAAATGCACCGCACTGCTATCTAGTAGCATAACATCTAACCACCTTCCGTTCCATTTTGGTGCGAAAGCTACTCAAATTCAAAACCGGACAACAGAAAAGTGAGCAACTAAAAGTGAGAAAAAAATGGAAATTTAATGAGTTTGATTAAGTCCATTATTGTGGATAGGCCTACCGATATTTTATCATATTATCAGTGTAAACGTAATAGATAGGTTATTGTAAAAATTAAAAAGGGTAAATTTTCAAAAAGTTTTACCATTATAATTTATAATGGAATAAGAGGATGATTTATTATGGTATTTTATTATGATATTATCCTACTTTATTATTAGGCTCGGTGCACAATTGCGTTTTTTCGCCGGCGGCTCAGCGGTAGATGAGCTCTAATGAAGAAGTACACACTTGAGCGGAGCAAGTGACTTGCAAATTGAGCACGCAGCTCTCTGCCCAGCCGCCGCGTGCACGCAGCTTTCACAACACTCCGGGCGGTCTGTGGTAGGTTGAAACCGCTGAAATCACGCTCTAGTGTGTATTGAAGAGAAAACACGCAAGTGTGCACCGAGCCTTAGAGATTGGTGTTTCTCGAGCTCTGTGGCGTAAATATGGAGAGGGATCAGGGTGATAGATCTACCAGAGACCCAGAAACAAAAGAAATTTCGGAATTGTAACAAGCTCTGAGGGACAGTATAGTTATTTTTGTATGAAAAGCGTGAAGCGCGACTTTATCGCTCGAGCCAAAACAGTTACTGCGCGACGCATAGCGGAGCGCAGAAATTTTGCGAGAGCGATAAAGAAGCTTCACACGCGAATTACATACAATATTTTTCCTACAACTGCAGTTCTTGATTCCAACACAATAAAAACTTTTAGTTTGTAACAGCACAGACCATGCGAGGATTTGGTTAGCGTGCGCCATTGTTCAGGTTATGCGAATTTCGTGATCTACCAATGACGAACGGAACACCCCCCCCCCCTCAGCGGTCAATTATTTCATGATATATGGGGGGTTCAAAGTTGAAATTTTTCGGTTTTGGGGGACAATTGAGGAGTTTGATGGGAAAGGGCATTAAGTACTAGAGGCCCTTCTTCCGTCAAAGTGCTTATTGGATCCGCCATCATGTCATCTGTATGTGTAGAAAATTTCATACCTGTATGTTATTTCTTAACGATGCGATGACGATTTCTAGAAGGCAGTGCCAACTGTCAGCTGTTGGTGAAAGGCGAATATTGGCAATTGGCAAATATATTACATCTGTGCGTTCTCAATAATGAGTGCTTTAAATAATCATTGAAATGTTTGAAAAACCTCAGCCAGGATTGCTTATAAAGCAAAAGTTGCTAACTTGAGAAGTTTATTGCCTTTTATACCAGAAATTAACATTCCTTTTTTCCAGAAAACTTTTGTATCTGAAATTAGGCCTATTCAGGATATGACAGATGAAGAAAAAAATTATTCCAATAATGAATGGAAGTATGTTTTACTCTAAGTTATTTCTTTTCTTTTCATTAAAATAATGATATGAATAAATAAAAATGGAAAAAATTCCATTTTATTTCACCTTTAAATAATTATAATAATTTAAATAATTCTCTAGAAAATTTATTTTGATGGAAAAAGGGCCTCTGTTCATACTATTTTATATTCAGTGCGGAACTATTTAGGAAGTAATTGCCAGTAATTGTAATACAATCTCTTGATGAATTGAACTCCGAAGTACAAATTAACTTATTTACTAACTGATGTACAGAAAACTAGTTCTTCAAAAAACATCTGAAATCTTTGACAGCATTTTCCACAAAACATGGTTTCTGCACATGAGCCCTTTTTCCATCAAACTCCTCAATTTATCTCACCTATGAGTAATTTTAAACTTATGATAGATTTTCTGTCACTGAGGCACCTTGAGGAATAAAATAACACATTTTTTACTCCAATCAAGCAATTCGTTTTTTCAAAATTAACTTTGACAAAATCTGTAAAAAAATTATTTTGAATATAAACTTTTTTGTTAAATTGCAATAAAAAATATGTCATTTTATTCCTGAAGGTGTCTTTAGTTGTGGAGAATTCATCAAAAGTTTAAAATCACACAGGTGCGATCAATTTCCCCCCAAAACCGAAAGATTTCAACTTTGAACCCCCCATATAACACAAAATAATTGACGAAAAATTTTTTCCTCCCAGCAATAGATAACAAACCAAAACCCTAATAATATTCAATTCAAGAAACTTCGGAAAAAAATATGACCAAACCCCTGTGCACAGCCTTTGTTACCATTGGTGTTAACAATGGTTAACGTAGTCTATGCTATTACACATTCCAGAAATCCAGATTGAATTGAATACGTCAATCTGCCTTCTAGTAATTGATGTAAGATTGAAATTTGATTGTTACTATTAGAGAGATTGGAAAAACTACACTAACGATAACGCTAATGCTAACCTGAACACTATGCACCTGCCTGCTCAATACGACAGATGCATAGACTGTTCAGGTTGGCGTTTTAATATCGTTTCGGCTAAACTCTCTGTTATTTATTCGACTTGAAACAGAATACAAAATTCTAAGACTACAACACAATAATTGTTTTTATTTTTTATTTATGAAGAAGAGAAAGATTTACTAAGAAGAAGAAAAAGAACAAGATGGGAGGAGTAGGAAGACGAGGAGAAGAAGAAGAAGAGAAGAAGGAGGATGAGAAGATGAAGAAGCGAGAATAAGAAGAAGAGGAAGAAGAAAAAATAAGGACAAGGTGCTTGAAGAGAAAAGAGCTAACATTTAAAATCCTGAATAAATGAATTTATTACAATACGTTATTTTATAAAAAATATAGCCTATATAATAATTTGGTGAAATGCTTAAAAACTAATATTCTACAAATACAGGCACTTATAGCTGAATTCATCTATTTAGCTAAATTAGTTAATTCAATCTAGAACAATCAGACACGAAATATATATGTTAGTACAAAAGTTAAAAACACATTTTTTTTAATTTATTTCTTTTAAAATCCTGATAGAAAAGTAAAAGCTCTGACATGGAAAACATTAATCAAAAATATGCTTCTTATTTGGAGATATTAGACTCCAATCTGTCACATAGATTTCCAACTGGAGCGCTTATTATACAGAGCCTCTTAAGTCACCGTCGCAAGCCACAATTAAGGATTAATTACACTAGCCGTGTGAATTTGATAAAAAATCAGCTCATGGCTCTAAAAATGTACTTGAATTTATTAACGAAATAACACAAGATGAACGCTATATGTCTTTAATTTATAAACTCGTTACGCATCACACAACATCGCAAAATACACAACACAACCATCTGGTAATCTACTCGCGAATGCTTTCTAGCCAAGGCCTTCTCAATTCATAGTCTCTAACATTCGGCCATTCTGCAAACTATTTGTCCTCAATAATAATAAAACTAGAACATAAAAATATTGTGGTACAAAATTAAAACAAGTTAAAGGTAAGCTAAACAGAATTAGCAATTCAAAATTTGAAAGAAAACTGAATGATTCAAATATTTATCAAGACATATTATGACAAAATTATTTCAAGACATAGTCTTTGAGGTAGTCTGGTTTCTTTCTTTTACGTTTTTAGCAATACTTCTTTATCATTAAAACAATGTGTCTCTGGCATTAATTTTTCTTCATTGTTCATATCACTTTCTCCATTTTCTTCTAAACTCCATTCATTATTTTTATTCAAAGTCATCTCATCATTATCATCTGAGCTCATTACATCATTTTGAAAATCATCATCTTGGTTGCATATCTTCCATGATTTTAGTTGAGATGAGTGTGCAGTGCTGGAATACAATCTGGACCCTGTTGGATTTAAATCCCTCACCCTGTATGTATCATTTGGCAAGACATCCAATATAACTAAAGGACCTCTGTATTTATCCTGAAGTTTGGTTGGCTGACCTCTGTATTCTGGGGCTTTCTTTTTTTCGTCTTCTTCCTGCCCCGCTCAGTTCTCTCTTTCACTAGCCTGGCTTTTTCTGCTGATTTAACAAGTGTGCGAGCTGATTTCCTCTCTGAAAGATCACCTAGTAGAATAAATTCAGATTGACAATGTTCCTTCTTTTCACTTTTTTCTTGCACACGTTTTTGCTTTTTCTCAACTTTCCTCATTGGTTTTGGTTCCTTGTACGCTTTTGTGACAAACTTTCTTCTCTTTCTTTTTCCTTCATCTTCTTCAGCATCAGATTTGGCCTCGTCATTTTCCTCTATACTAGAATCTGAGTCAACCTCATCCTCTGCAGAAGCACTTTCACAGATATGTAGATGCTCCTCAGTAAGCACCAGACAACCATCATTTTCAAAACAAGAATACATTTTCTGATCTTCAATATTGGCATGTTGACCTTCAATACTAATACTGTGAATAGGGTTGATTACTTCTTCAATAATGAAACTATTTCCTTTACGATAGTAGTTTACTCTAGGGTCATGGAGCCACTCTCTGCCAATTGGAATGTCTACAGGAATTGCATGGTCTGGTAAGACATGGACAACTGTTTCAGGAACTTCAACACCATCAATACAAACAGAGCAGGTTGACCTTCCCAAGGTATGAGTAGATGGTATGTCCATATTTCCTATGCCATAGAGTGGTGTAGCTGACAAATTTACTTTTAAACTGGTCTTGATTGCTGCTGAAGCTCTGATTAGTGAATTTTGCACTCCAGAGTCAATCATTCCTAAAATGTAAACATTATTCACCAAAACGTCTTTCTGGAATGGATTGGTATATGTTCTGGATTGTTCAATAGCTACTAGTGCCTGTAACTCAACTTGACAATATTTGGATGTATACATCTTTCTTACATTTGAGACATTGGAGGGGCTTCTTAGGTTCTGGACAATCCCTAGAAATATGTCCATACTTTTGGCAATTGTAACACTGCAATTCAGGCTTCTTTATAAATGTTGATGGAGTCTCATTCTCTTGCCTCTGGGATGCATGAGAACTAGAAAATGGTGCTGCTTTCTTGTAAGTAAGGTCACTATGTACATTTCCAAATTTAGAACTTTGGAATTTTGAAGGAGCAGGATTGTCATTCAATAATTTCATTCTTGCATTGGTTGCTGATGTTGGTCTTGATCGATTTGTGGGTGAACGGTCCCTAGCTCTTGCTGTTCGTGCTTTTACAATTGCAATGTAGTCTTTCATGCTGTTCAAAAGTTCATACTTATCCTTATGCACAGTACCCAGTAAATTATCATTCAGATCCCTTGACCACAATCCCTCTATAATTTGGCGCTTTGATTCTTTAAAAGTCATGTCTAGGGCAGAACATAATCTTAATTTATCAAAGAAGTACTCACTGATATCCTCATTCTTCTGCTGCACTCTAGCATGCATAGTAGTCCATTTTTCAGTCAAACTCTCTTCACCTATGAAAGCCAATGAAAATTGTTCCTGAAATGCATCCCAAGTTGGCAATTTTCGGCAGCATTCTTCAATCGTGTTCTTGCTGCTTCTAACTTTACTGCATCTGTCCACTGATGAATAGCAGCTGCACTATTTAGTGAGCGAAGCCGTGCTCGAGCTTCACAAGTTGTTTCCGTGCCTGAAAATTCTTTCAAATTTCTTAAAAGATCAGGCATTACATTAAATTGAGGTGTTGCTGTGGAAAACGATGAAGCATTGTGAATTGGAGCATTTCCAGCATCATCTGATTTTTGACTGGTGGTAGGTCTATTCTGTAATAATTGATTCAATTGCTGTTGCTGGTTTTGCAGGACACTACTCATTTGAGTAATCAATTGCATTAGCATAATGTCTTGCTGAGCCCCAAACCCACGAAAAGGTCCAATATGATCAGATGATCTATCATCAGCGTCATCAGCCAGATTATTGCTATGCCTACAATCAGGTAACTGATTACCTTCAATTTGGTTTTCATCAGACATCTTAACCTCAGAATTATATTGAATATTTCTGAACCTTTCAAATATATTATTAAAATGATTGTGATTGTCTATGAAGAATAAACATCAAAATAAGTATATTCAAGTGAGTTTTGAACATTTTCCATAAAACTTGAATATCAATGTCATTTGGCTTCCAAACTGTGGCATCAGCTGAGATAGGCTAGCCTACAGTATTGAAAGTTTTTTATTTACCTGATTTGAATAAACTTGAATTCACAACAAAAACCTCATCTGATATTCAAATTGAATATATACGCATCCCTCTTCTGAAAATTTATTAACGAAATAACAAAAGATGAACGCTATATGTCTTTAATTTATAAACTCGTTACGCATCACACAACATCGCAAAATACACAACCATCTGGTAATCTACTCGCGAACGCTTTCTAGCCAAGGCCTTCTCAATTTATAGTCTCTAACACCTTCATGTACTTTGACATTGTAGAGCTCAGTCAGACGCTTAGCCGATGTAATTTAGCCACAATTTAGGCTAAATTATATCAGCTAAGCGTATGACTGAGCTCAACAATGTCAAAGTGCATGAAGGCAAATACATTTTTAGAGCCATGAGCTGATTTTTTATCAAATTCACACAACTAGTGTAATTTATCCTTAATTGTGGCTTGCGACAGTGACTTGAGAGGCACTGTATAATAAGGGCTTAAGTTGGAAATCTGTGTAACAGATTGTAGTCACTTGAATTTCACCTTGCTTGTTTGCATTTTTGCCATTTTATGGATAGATAAAGATATTGCATGTATTTGGCAAATTCTATTTAATATCAAATTAATTACACCATTAAATATCTATTTAATTTAAATCGAATATTTCCATCCATTTACTTAATTTCATATCACCTACATATTTTATTCATCTTATGCAATAATTTCAAGGTGGAGTAGAAGAGAGGACCCAGATTCCTAACTTCGCCCTTCATGAAAGCAATTAATCAATTTCAAAGTGATTTAGAACAGGATTTAATAAGCAATTATTGTAGAAAAACAAAGTAGAATATTCCCTGTTTTAAAAAATTTATTTGACTGCTCCTTTCTGTTAAAATAATAGGGAAAAAGGAACTTGAATTTAGTATAACACAGATTCGGGTTTTTTGATGACGTCTATTAATTTGAATAGACCAATAAGACGCTTTGGTTTCAGGTAAAGTTATATTTATCTTTGTTCATAGGAGCCATTTCGTTTACCGGTAAGAATTTTATGGGAAACTAAGGCTTCTATTCAATTTTTTGAACGATACGTTTGAATAGACCAATAAGACGCCGGTAAAATTCAATTTACCGGTAAACAGATTCAACCATTTACATTTGCTGGAATTTTCACAACTAATTTTTCTCAAATATTTCATGTTTTACATAAAACGACTTGATGCAACATATAAATGTTTCTTTTGATTATGTAAGATGCATTATATTTGTTATGAATGGATGTTTTCTTGACAAACTATGTAAACATTTTGTAAGGAATTTGAAACTTAGAATTAAAAATATTCTTTGTACATATAAAACACATACTTCAGTATACATTCATACATTTAAAGGGTCGACTTGAAAAAGGGAATAGTACAGAAATATATGTTTTCAATAAATTTTTTTTTCTTCAAGATAATTTTATTCTTGAGACCCTTGGAACTTTTCCTATCTGATGTTTTCCTATAGGTCTATTTGCATTTCGAATATAATTCTTATGCAATAGATTAACTTTAAATTCAAACGACATTCAAAAGATTATTTAAAGTGAAGTAACAAAGAACGTTCTGAAACAAAGAAAGAGTTTTGCTGAAAATGTGTTTAAATTGGTACAAATCTAAATGAAACATGAAACATCTAGCTTTCTAACATTAGTCAAAAGATGAAATAAAATTTAGTTATGAGCGTATTAAATAATGTCGTATAGTTATCATACCTCACGGGTAGCGTCATTTTTAAAACAAACTGAAGTAAGCTAATAAAAAAAATATTTTCTGGTGAAAAAATTGAGTTTTAAAAAAATTATCCCCTTTTACACATCGACCCACATTTATTCCATCCAGTAGATTTTAGTTAATACACACAAACATTGGGAGTGACCCCTACTAAATACTAGCCAAGTCAAGCTAAGAAACTTTTTACAAAAATTATAATTTTGAAAATGTCACTCATGCTTCCTTTTTCGCGACAGAACTGTAGGAGTTTTTGGCTCGGTGAGGGGTACCGACGACGGAAGCACTTTGAAGGGCTGCTCGATTATTTTTCGTGGAACTGGATTGGCCTTATGTTCGGCCTCCTTGCGCAAGCGTTTTATGTCTGCCAGCAGTTCTTGCTCTTCTTTGTGTCGCCTCTAGAAACAAAGAAGAAAATATTAAAAATAAATTAAAACAACAAACACAGGATGTAGAAATGTACAACATAATTATATAAAAACAGAACACAACGACATCAGTATTTTTGGCTCAAAAGTTTCTATAAAAAATAAAAACTCTTCAATTGTTGTTACAGTAAACTTTCAAATTGATTATATTTTATAAAAATATATAAACTCTTCTCAATTGTTTTATACTCTGTTCACGGAAAGGAGAGATGATGTAAACAACGGCGCGTGTGCGAGAGTGTATCATCGACCAACAAGTCCGATTCACCATTAACTACAGAAATACAATTAACACGCAGTATATAAGTGAACCGGTAACTGTGACAGCGGCTGTGACACAGAAATCAGTGTGAACTGGTAGAAATTAATCGATCGGTCTACAGCTGATATGAGTCACCACTTTTTCACTCACACAAACGCAATAGTTATTTGCGTATCTTAGGACTAAAGTGAAATTTTTTCTCCCTGAGAGAAAAAGTTCATTATTCCCGTGATGCACACAAAACTTTACCTCCACCTACACCAATAACTATAATAACGTATAATTTTCTGTGCAGACGCTCAGTCGTCTGTCAGGTTCCCATGTTATTCTTATGGGTTTACTTTTACTCCGTCGGGACTAAAAGTAATTAATTTTACTCCCTAGGGAGAGAAAGTAAGTAGATTAGTCCCATGGAGTATAAAGTAGTTCTTTCGTATTCAATTCCAGGGAGTAAAATGCGACTTTATATACAGATGGCGCAAAATTTCTGTGCCCGTGTAAGCTTGCCGCTACAATCGGGATAAAAACATTGATTGTTGTAGAGTCGCAAGGAGATCGAGAGAGATGCTGGTGCTGACTGAATCGGTAGGTGATGTTATTCGAAAAGTAAGCATAATGAACCACCTCCAGCCCGCCCACCAATTTCCCGACTCTTGTGTCCACACGCACAGATAATTTGCGCCATCAGTAGTAGGTGGAGGAAAACGTTTGTTTTGGTTTGTCTCTCGTTTCCATGAACATTCAAAAAAATTACCTTCAAGTGAGAAAGAACAATTTTATTTTTACTGAACATACAGTACTGAGAAACCAATTTATTTTCTCTTCTACTCGCTGTAGGTACTTGGAATCTAAAATTAGAATGGAGACTGGGGATGATAACATTAAGAGGAGAAGACAAAGAAGGAGGAGGAGGAGGCAAAGAAGACAAAAAGTCAGGAAATATAAAATCGAGAAGATGAAAAGGAAGACGAAAGAAGAGATGAAGAAGACGGGAGAAGAAAATGAAGGAGAACATGAAGAAAAAGTTGGTAGAGGAGTAGAAAAAGAAGATTCAGATGGCTTTATTTGTGTAAATTTACAATGCACATAAATGATAAAAGTATTATTAATATTAGCAACTCTCAGATCTCATAGTTCAAGTGATAGTACAATGAACGGTTGAATAGTTTGAATAGAAAAGATTTTAAATACAATTAATATATATTTTAAGGTACTGTACAGCAGAAGTAGATAATGTGATTGCTAAAAAAAGAAAGAGAGCTTGGATCTGAGAGATGAATTACACGAAAAGGCGAAGTCTTGGCCATTAAGGCCATTCTTACACTTAACCTTTCATCTCATGTCCTACTAGTTTACATTGAAGAAGGAGAGAAGAGAAGAAGAAAAAGATGGAGAAGAAAAGAAGAGGAAGTTGATGAGAAGAAGAAAATAAGGAGATGAAGAAAAAGAAGGAGGAGGAGGAGAAGAAGACGATGAAGGAGGAGGAGAAGACGAAGAAGAAAGAGGAGGAGAAGACGAAGACTGAAAAAGGAGGAGAAGATGAAGAAGAAGAGGGAAGAGAAGCAGAAGAAGAAGACGAAGAAGCAGAAAAAAATGAAGGAGTAGATAAGAAAAAAATTGGAGATGAAGAAGAAATAGAAATAGATGAAAAAGAAGATGGTGATGGAGAAGTAAAGAAAAGAAGATGGAATGAGAAGCAGAAGAAGACGAAAAAACGAAATTGGCGAAGATGAAGAAGAAATAGAAGAAGAAGATGCAAGAAAGAGAAGAAAACGAAGGAGGAGGGGAAGAAGAAAAAGAGATGGATAGGGGAGAAGAAAAAAGAGAGGGAGAAGCAGAAGAACAAGAATAGAATTACTTTTTTATTTGTTGACGTGCAGAGGGAGAGGAGGAGAAGAGATGAGGATGAGAATTAGAAGAAAAAGAAGGAGAAGAGATGAGGATGAGAATCGGGCAGTCTGCTAGTCGCCAACAATTATTACCTGGCTGCGGATCATTTCCAAGGTGGCCTCCTTCTCTTTCAATTTCGTGTTGAATTCTTCTCGTTTTCTGGCCCTCTCCTCGGTGTTTAAATGGAAACCAGTGACGTCTGTCAGTGCTGTGACGTCAGCCTTCTTTGGCTCAAACGGTGGTTTATGAAGAACATCGGCCGGTTTTGCTTTAAACTGGTACTTCTCCTCTTTATCGTCCTGAAAACAGTCGGGATCAATTAGAAAGAGAAGAGAACAAATGGAAACAGACGAAAACAAGAGAAAAATATTGGAAAAACAGCTTGTCAATTCCTGGATTTCTTGTTCCATGACGAACTGCGTTGTTAATATCAACTTTTAAAGTGAATTCATCGACTTGCAGTCAAATTTTTATTAAGAATAAGTAGAATTTACTTAATCTGTAGGCCGAACGTTTTCGAATTTTTGAGATCTGAAAATGGATCTGAATCTTGGCTTCTGAAAATGTATCTTTTATGGATATTCAATTTTTTGATGGTTATACACATACACGTGCATTACTAAGAGTAACATTCATGCCAAATTTCAAATAAATCGGTTCACGCGTTCAGCCGTAAATATGTTACAAACAGACAAACCAATATAAAAGACCAATAACGATCAGCTATCATATCGGAGCGATGTGTAGTTTCTGCATTGAAAGTAGAAAAATCCCCTTGTCTGTACAGCAAATTTTAGAAAAATCTGTTAGTCTGAGAATATATATATATTTTTTTTTTTTAATGTACAAAAAATATAGTTTTACTGGCACGTTTTCTCTGCATCGGAGGGAAATTCGAACATTTTTTAAATATTAATCATAAATTTGAAGATAAGAGAAAATTCCAGGATGAGCGCAGCTGTGTTCGTATTTAAAAATGAACAATTTAATCTTGAAAATCCTGCTTCATCTAACATTACAATGCATTATTACTACCCTCCTAATTTTCAATTATTTTTATATAGTGTCACGATGCGCTAGAGGTACTAGGCATTTGTAGATGTTGGTGAGAAAAAAAAAAATTGTGACAAAAAAAAATATAAAATCCTTTGATAGTTTTTTCATTTATTTTTGCAAGAAATATAATTAGATAGTAAGTTATTAAGAGCATGAGACTTAGGGTGCTTGCATGGCAAATAAGGATTTATGAAAATTTCTTACAGTGATAGAACAGGTGATCGGCTTCTCAAATGCTGCTGAACGAATGTATATAGGCCTATCTCGGGTCACACTTTGAATTCGTTGTTTTTTATTTATTTTTTTTAAATCGCGCACAAATTACCTTGGGCCCAGGTAAATAAAAATTTTCACTACTCACAGTCGGGTGCGTGGCGATGAAAATTGTCCTGGCAGGACACCCTCCTAGGTAGGCGACGGCAGTCGGCAGCAGGTCATAGATTTTTAAATGGTCCTTTTGATAATAGAATGTATTCCGGCCTAATATGGATTCTACTTTAAACTATTTAATTTTTTTTTCATTTTTCAGGTGCTATAATATGAATCTTAACTTCCTGGTACTTTTTTACAATTAACGATTAACACCTTCAACATTCAGACGTGTACATGTCCCTAACGGCCAGCTTCTCCCTTGTCCTTTTTTTTCAGTATTCATACACCGATCACAACAACAATTTTTATCAATCGGGTTTTTTGATTGGCCGATTTATTAAATAATAATTTACGTCATAGTGACGTTGCAAGCAAAAGAAAAATAGTCCACTTGAACTACGCTTCAAGCTGCAGAGTTACTTACAGTTTATTATTTATTGCGTTCAATAATCTACAAAATGATTCCTTTTTTTTTTTATTTACCAAAGTTTGAATAACAATTCGTCGGGCAAAAACAGCTGACAACTGTCAAAATGCAAATGCTTGCTAGATTGGATGGGTATTACGTTGGCATTGGCAGGCAAGGAGAAGATATTATAAAATATTTCTGTCATGAACCAGATTTGAGGTTATGTTATATGATTGTAAACAAAACGGCTCGAAGCTTCCTAGCAGCCCAAAATATACATTAAAAACAATGAACAACAATAAAAGTGAGTGGTAGGTAACACATAATGAGGTAAGTCAGTGCCATACTCAATTTCAAAAAGAGCCTGATTGCCAAATTTACAATAAGAACTTATGGTGTATTTGACGAGAAATATTCTAAATTGGGCCTAAATACGCCGTTTCGTCACATAATGAGCCCCTGAATTATTTAAGTTTGAACAGGTTAAGCTCTACAGATTTTTAGCGAACTGTGAGAATTTAAATAAATCTATACAAACGTGACAAGAAACGCACAAGGAAAGAGTCTTAACATTAACAGGTACCTTTTGACTAGAAGAATAGTGTTAGCTGGTAGCGTAATAAATCACACATTAATAAAGATGCCAGATACAATCTTGGCCTCGTAATAATTATTTCAAATATAAATTCGAACTTGGTGGTCTGCACAATATGGCCTCCTTCACGGAGCAATAAGTATAAAAGCAGTGTAGCCAATAGAATCGACGCGCTTCGGCGCAATACAAAAAGTTTTGTCAAGGTAGACAATGTTAAAAATACGACTCAAGCTTGGACACATTCATAAGATTCTTAAATTCACAATAATATAAGTTGTTCGAAAATGGAATATAAATAGGTGACATTGAGATTTGCTAGATAAGATTTATACAATCATAAAAGTTCTAATACTTTGTGGCGATATATGCTTGGTTGGTATTGGCAATGTAACAGTCTGCTTGCTTGATATAACTGACTACTGACTTGAATAGTGAATATGAGATACCATGACCACATAATGTTATAAATATTTCCATATATATATTTTTATCTTGTTCAGCATGAACAGGGTTTTTTTTTTGTTTTCATCATACAAATATTACAATTATTTTTCAACATGCTTAAACATTAATTATAGATTTTTATTTGATTTTATGATCTTTTCTGATAATATTTCATACATGCAATGATAGGTTGGTACTAAAGGCACCTGTATCGGCGATCGGCGCTTAGCATTAGCAGGCCGTGTATTTGATGTAGAAGTTACATTTTTGTAACCTCTTGAAAAATATAAACAAACAATGAAATTTGGGTAGAGACCCACACAACTTAACAGTGTTGTGAAATTATTAATAATTATTTAATGTTTTCTCTCTCCCTGACGACATATGAAGCACACACGCATCCACATTTTAATTGAGCTTTTATGAAGTCAAAACGCCGTGAGACAAAGTATTTTGAAGATCACGTTGTGGGTAATGAAAATTCTTTCTTCTTTTATCTATTGACTAGCTGGCCCAGTCTATATCATAGTAATCATGCACGTTTATAGGGCTTAATATTCGTTACATTTTCCCACCACTTGGTGAGGGTGGTTTCTGGATCTTGGACTTGGTTTAAAACGCACATGTCTCCTATGGTATCGGACGCCTCCGCGCACTTTGTG
This sequence comes from Conomelus anceps, assembly GCA_948455865.1. Taxonomy (NCBI): domain Eukaryota; kingdom Metazoa; phylum Arthropoda; class Insecta; order Hemiptera; family Delphacidae; genus Conomelus; species Conomelus anceps. The sequence continues at coordinate 24,735,105 of OX418218.1, read as the reverse complement.
GTTGGCTCTATATAACGGTCTATTCATTTCAGTGTCAGGCAGGAGTTTAGTGGCTAGTGATGAATAGGTCGTTTCACCGATTAGTCATGCTTTATTTTTGGAGGTGTTGTTATTATTTTGATGACTTCCCTGCTGGTTGCCGGAGCCACTGGGTATGTTCGCTGCCGATGGCGGGGTACGTTGCTCATTCATCTTATCATTTGAACTGGATGATGGCGAATTATATGGTGTCGACTTTGGAGTTGATTGGTGGTCGTTTTGATTCAATCTGTCTCTCCCATCATAATGGTAATTCTGATTTTGGAAACGATTATTCCGGCCTCGGTTATAATTGAACTTGTTCCCTCTGAATCCTCTTTCATTATTGTAGCTGCTGTGTGGTGGTGGCGATTCTACTAACTCTACCACTTGCATACTCTCATTTGTGCTACTAATACGATTTTCCTCCGCACTGACTGGTGGTGGGCCTGTTGGGCTATACTGTCCTCCATTTCTATTATTAGTATTATTGTTGTTATACTTATTTCCGGCAACTGACTGCACACAATGTAAATAATTTTCTAAATCTCGGAAACTCTTGATAGGTGATGTAGCCAACGCCATTTGTATATTGTATGGCAACTTCTTCATAGTAATATTAGCTAGTGTTAAGTCTGGAATTGGATCATCCAATTTTGAGTTGAGATATAGGATCTTGGCCACAAAAGTAGTACAAGTCATGTTAGTCATATTGTGATATTGACATGATATTATTTCTGACAGTAGGCTTTGTTGGCGACTTATACTCCAGTACTGCTCAAGAAATGCTTTTATAAAGTCCTCTAAACTTTGAAATTCATGCGCTCGGCTGTGTAGAAATAAAAGTGGTCCTTCCATCAGTAAAGATGATAATCGGAATCTCCATAGGGGCCAAGGTGTAGGCGCCAGGTCCTGGATGACTCTTAGTTGCTCAATGAAGGGTTTTGGACGCATATACCGATCTGAATCGTCAAATTTTCCGAGTCCATTAAACAATTGTGTGACGCTTTGAACATCGGGTATAACAGTGACTTCGCCGCTGTTTCGCGCACAGTTTATTTTTGTTTCTAATTGCGACATTTTAACCTTCTGTAGTTCTAATTCATCCTTTACTTCAATACTAACCGCATGCAACCTTCCTTCCATAGAGTCACATTTTTTTTCTAACTGGGCGTGGGTATCAGTTAAACTATTTATTTGAGCATGCTCTGTATTTTGCATTTCTATAGTTTTATCTAATTTACTTCCCATCTCTGTTACTGTGAGTTTAAGTTGTTGTTTAGCTGTATCAATGCTTTGTTCCAGTTGCGTACGAATCATATCACACTCCGTCTTTTGCTTATTTTCTGATTTTCGGAATCTTTCCTCCAACTCTTTCTTCATATCCTGTCGGTGCGTCTCTGCATTATTCTGAATTTCCTCTACCTTGGCATTCAAATCCTTCTGTACCTCGGTGCGTAGAATATCTACCTCCTTCTTTATGACTTCTGGAATCTGGTCGAAACGTCTATTTATTCTTACTAGAGAACCGCCTAGTTGAGCGGTCACCATTCTTATTTCGGCGGATTGGATTTCCAGTTTCTTGTTCAACTTGGTTTCCATGGCGTCTATGCTCTCTCTTAATTTCAAGTTGTCATTTTTAACATCCTTTTTCATTTCAGCGGTGTCGTTCTTCATATCTTTCATGTCTGCTCTCAGCTTAGCATTATCTGCTGTTAATTTAGCATCCATCTTCATTATTAGCGCTGTCAAGTTCCCTAGACTGTCGTTCATCAGGGCGGCTTTTAGGCCATCGCTCGATTCTTCTAATTCCTCCGGTGGCATAGAGGTGTGTAGACTGGGTGCGTGGGACAACTGCGCAGCTGGCTCGTCTAGGGTCTCTATTTGGGTAGATGACAGTTGTTGTAGGTTGTCGGGATGAAAACCCACAGAGCTCATGCTGCCCATCTCCCTCCTACGTGGGGTCTCCTCCTCCCCTCCTGGCACGTCGGTGGTTGCGGGAGTAGCCATGGTTTGTTCGCGGGTAGTCGCGTCGCTGCCGAAGTCCATATATGAAGTTTGAGAGTACGCCGTTAGGTCTGCCATCGTGATAACCAGAGAATAAGACTGCTGGGCTAGTTCAAGTATGATGTTGGTGAATCCCTTGAAGTATGAGGTCAGCGTGATGATATCTCGGTAATGACGGAGTCGGAAATGTGTCAATGCAAAAGTGAGAAATACAGAAATGATTGTGCTGCGTGTAGTGCTTTGGGAGAGAGATTACAACACCAGACATGGAAACAAACAATAAATACACAAATAAAGTACCCTACTTCCTATAAATTTAAAAATTAAACCAGAAGGTAAGTAATAGTAATAATTAGCCAATAATGTAGCTTAAATAGTACCTAAAACTAGGTTGAACATATTACTTCTAATATGCAAGTATTTTTTATTTCTATTTTTATTCTATTTATTTATTTTATTTTTTTATTTTAATATATATTTTAATAATAAATATTAGAGTTTGATATTTGGGACACTACTAGCACCTGAATAGAATGCGAGCCCCCAAACTCTCCTGCTCCTGATTCGTGTGAAATTTCACACAAGAAAAAAAAAAGATTTTAATACAAAATTATTACCGCACCTGAGTACTTGAAATAGAAACTGTAGAAAATTCCACCTCCTTCTTCACGCTCTTACGTTGGGCGCCATTGTGTCACGATGCGCTAGAGGTACTAGGCATTTGTAGATGTTGGTGAGAAAAAAAAAATTGTGACAAAAAAAAATATAAAATCCTTTGATAGTTTTTTCATTTATTTTTGCAAGAAATATAATTAGATAGTAAGTTATTAAGAGCATGAGACTTAGGGTGCTTGCATGGCAAATAAGGATTTATGAAAATTTCTTACAGTGATAGAACAGGTGATCGGCTTCTCAAATGCTGCTGAACGAATGTATATAGGCCTATCTCGGGTCACACTTTGAATTCGTTGTTTTTTATTTATTTTTTTTAAATCGCGCACAAATTACCTTGGGCCCAGGTAAATAAAAATTTTCACTACTCACAGTCGGGTGCGTGGCGATGAAAATTGTCCTGGCAGGACACCCTCCTAGGTAGGCGACGGCAGTCGGCAGCAGGTCATAGATTTTTAAATGGTCCTTTTGATAATAGAATGTATTCCGGCCTAATATGGATTCTACTTTAAACTATTTAATTTTTTTTCATTTTTCAGGTGCTATAATATGAATCTTAACTTCCTGGTACTTTTTTACAATTAACGATTAACACCTTCAACATTCAGACGTGTACATGTCCCTAACGGCCAGCTTCTCCCTTGTCCTTTTTTTTCAGTATTCATACACCGATCACAACAACAATTTTTATCAATCGGGTTTTTTGATTGGCCGATTTATTAAATAATAATTTACGTCATAGTGACGTTGCAAGCAAAAGAAAAATAGTCCACTTGAACTACGCTTCAAGCTGCAGAGTTACTTACAGTTTATTATTTATTGCGTTCAATAATCTACAAAATGATTCCTTTTTTTTTTTATTTACCAAAGTTTGAATAACAATTCGTCGGGCAAAAACAGCTGACAACTGTCAAAATGCAAATGCTTGCTAGATTGGATGGGTATTACGTTGGCATTGGCAGGCAAGGAGAAGATATTATAAAATATTTCTGTCATGAACCAGATTTGAGGTTATGTTATATGATTGTAAACAAAACGGCTCGAAGCTTCCTAGCAGCCCAAAATATACATTAAAAACAATGAACAACAATAAAAGTGAGTGGTAGGTAACACATAATGAGGTAAGTCAGTGCCATACTCAATTTCAAAAAGAGCCTGATTGCCAAATTTACAATAAGAACTTATGGTGTATTTGACGAGAAATATTCTAAATTGGGCCTAAATACGCCGTTTCGTCACAATAGCTGCACACGTCATAGCTCAGGGATAGCGAGGGACTCTCGTGGACAGTACTAAAAAAAATAAGAATTACGATTGTTCAGGGTATCAGAAAATTTCAGACCATCCTTAGGGGGATATTACACAATCTTTTATTTTATCAAATTATTTCATCAAATCTAACCTCAAAATTCAGTTATTTCTTCATTTTTCGCTGAAAAATGTAATGGCGAACTATTAAATTTCATAAAACTAATTACTTTCATTGAATAAAACAGAAATTCTTCCTAAAATATTGCTAAACAATAAATAAATAAAAGATGAGAACGATCTGTGATAAAGATTGTGTAATATCCCCTTAGAAAGTTAGAATAATCCGTACAAGACAAACAGTTTGTTATAATATAAAGAGCGAGGCGAGCTTGCCATAAAAACAGTGGTCATCAGTTCTCAGTTGTGTAGAAGCGCAGAAAGAAGTTGTATTTGTATTGGGTGAAGTGGTGAGTGCGGAAGAGTACGTTGGAGAGAGGGGTCTAGAGAATGATTAAGTGGGGGGTTAGTGACGTAATGGTGAGGGGGGTAGTCTACTCACACACATGCAATTCGTCACAACATCGATACAGTGCCCGACATCTAGCGGCAGGGATTTGGCTAAACTAGTCCTCGCACTGCCTTAACCTATCACCATCACCTTCTTCGTCTTCACATATAAAATTCTATCTTTGATCATCATTATCACCTTATAATCATTGTTTATTCTCAATATCTCTATCTAATGTTTAATGACTTTAGTACATATTATCCCGCCACATATATAAATATATATTTTTTTATTGCTGATGATGCCCACATGAGTCCGAGACTTGTGCGTGGGTAATGAGGTGAATGATAACACACATACATGCCAGACGGAGGAGCGGGATTCGAACCCGCACTTACTTAAACAACAGCAAGCTGAAGCTGCGACGACCCAACCAACTGCGCTAAGCGGTCCGCCAATTATTAACTATAGTTGTAGTTACATTTTTGTGTTAAGAGGAAAAGCATGGAATTACCTTGTGCTCTCATACTTACGCATGTCAAATAAATAATTTGTTGTTTTCGAAATCCTCAATATATAAGACTTCCGCAATGGCGGATATTGACAACAGCATTGAATAGCTGATGGGAATCGATGAATGCTACTGTACAAAAATATCAGTCACCGCCGGGAATATTAAGATAGATATAATTACATCCAGAGAACATCCGGTCAAGGTACCAGATAAAGGATGAGTCAAAAATTCAATAGAAACATAAACACTAAAACATTATATAGATCATGTTGTCCAATCATAAAACTCATTTACCGAGTAGAAAGCCATGTTCACCAGCCAAACCCTAAATTTAACTCTCAACTGTTTTTGAACTATGTATATTTTTTAAATTTCATCAGCAAAACTTTATACATTTTTGGGCCAATGTACTGAGGATATCAGTGCTGTGCACTGCCATAGAAATTAAGTTGGAGTTGCGAGTGTTGTAGTTGTGTGTCTCTCCATAACAATTGAAACTTTAAATTCTTTCTTACATAGGAGCATGTCTCAAGGATGAAGAGAGATGGCAGTGTAAGGAGTTTTCCTCTTATAAAGAATTCGCGGCAAGTGTGTTGAAGTGGCTTCAATGTTATCAGTGTCGATATCCGCCATTGCGGAAGTCTTCAGTATAATTTGAGGAATTCGAAATCAATAAATTCTGTTTCTGTAGTCAGTTTGTTAAATTGTAAATTCCTTCAAAACTAACTTAAAATCATTTATATTTTATATTTATTTATTTTTTGCAGATCTCGTCCTCGAGACTCCAGTTACATAAGACAAGTCACATCAACAATTATATATACAATCATAATTCTTGACTTGATGCATTCTTGATTCAACTGTCGTGGTGTCAGGGCTCTGAAGGTGTTATTTTTTATCTCAAATAAGCCATTAATGTTCATGCTTTTTCATTATCTCGTTTTTAAGGGATTAAAGTTCCTCTTTTTGCCATGTGTTTTAGACTGGATTTTTTTAAATTATGTGTTTATTCTAAATTTTTGAAATTGATTCCATATTTCTATTTAGCAATGAATTATTTATTAGCTTAAAAAAAATCATCACATTTCCAAAATGTATTATTATTATTTATATATTAGCAACTCGTGCACAGGTAATAGGCTACCTATGTAGGAAAATTTTCAAAAAATAGCAACATTATGTAATAAATTATTATGTTGTGATGTAATTATGTAAAATAAGAAAAATTGTCAACTTGTTTTAAAAATAACCAGATTTTGAGTTGATCTTATACACTGATTATCATAATTACTATATATTTAGTTGAGGTGAGGCTTAATTTTGATGTGAAAGGAACTCTTGTACACTATAAAAAGCTTTATCAACTAGATATTTTTTTTATTTTTATATTTCTGTATTTTCAAGACACTTTAAAAACTGCGGTAGCTTGCTGTAGAGTTTCCTACCAATATAACTAGGTTTTTGTTTGAATAAGCTACTATAGTGACTCCTCAGCTTCTTGTATTATAATCGTGTATGTCAAGATTTTGGTTAATAACACTCTTTTTACATTTAAAGTAGTTTCAGAGTAGGGTACAGTTAGGAGACAAGTCTCTTGAACAACGGCCTACATGAATCTAAACTATTTACTCTTTCCATACACATAACAGCTTTCTTTTGTATCTTAGACCAACTTATAACTTACACAAAGTTTCTCCCGTTTGTGACGTTCCTCAAGCCGTCTATCAGTGCGGAACTCAAATGCAATAGGGTCCGTGACCGACTGGGTGGTGGAGAAATTTACTGGTCCGTGTGAGAAATTTGGGACAGGTTTCGCATGAAACTCTGCCATCTTTTTTTCTTCTTCGAGAATCTACAACACATAAAAAAAAAGGAAATAATAATTATACTAATAATGAAAAAATTGAATTTTATCATTTTAAATTAAGTTTTTTAATAAATATAAATTTTCAGTGTAAATTGACCTCAATGTTTTGGGGAATATAGCATAGTCAAAATTTGTGAAGAGAGTAATTATTTTAGACTGTCTGCTGCATCTTCACTTCGTTGTTATTCTGTCTATAAATAAATAAAGAAACTGCATTAATACAGAACAATAATAAAGTTCTAATAATACAATTCAATAATTGCTATTAATTGTTTCATAGAAAGATGAAGAAGCCCATTCAGGTCCGAGACTCGGCTCTGGTTGCGCAGTTGGTTGTAGCGCTTGTCTGTGATAAGATAAGGGGCTCTGGCTGGCTTCGATTCCTACAGCCTTGGGTTCGAATCTCATTTAGCCATGGATGTTTCTCATCATTCACCTCATTACTCACGCACAAGTATCCGGACTCATGTGGGCATTATCCGCGATATAAAAAGAGACCTGTGCTTGGGTAATGAGGTGGATGATGGTGATTGATGAGTTAGACCTGCAATTTTAGGTGGGATCCGAACCACCGGGAAGTGATTTTACAGCAGAGAACAGTCTTTTTTTCTGGCTAATCCAATAGGTCACCCTTACAAAGAGGGTCCAGGAGAGCTTTGATTATCTAATCTGATTGAACAAATACCTGCTACGGCTCAAGGTTGTCACTTCCCATAAAACAACTCCAAACAATATGTGCATATCTATTTTATTGCATAACAATAATTGCATTGCTTGGATGGAAGTGGAAAAAGAGAAAAGTAAGAAAACAGAAAATGCTGAGTGAAAGATGAGTCCACGGAAGCAAATGAGGAAAAAATAAAAGAGTAGAGAAGGATAGAAGATTGTTTTGTTCTTTCTTTTTGCCCAATATCTCTTTATTAATGCCTCATCTCTCAATATATTATTTTTGTGATTGTATATGGTCCGCGCATTGTTTGTTTAATTTTACTTTTTTTTCTTTCCTGTTGTGGGGTATTTTTCTGGTTTCCTGAGAGGCAATAACCACCTCTATAAAAGTAAGACACCTCTGTAAGAGACACTTCAAGACTTTGAAAAGTTGAGATAATGGCACTTTTGTGTAGTTATTACACGAAAGGAAACCTCAAATAATCGCCTGTCTTCTTCTGTAGATCAATCATGGATATCAGAACAGACTATGGATTATAATCATTATTTCCGCAAATACAAACAAAGAAATTATATATGATAAGAAATAATAATTATAAAACAAACAATTCTTAGGAGAGAAACCAAGAAGTTACAAATAAAAAATACTTCGTTCAACTTAAATATCATGTACAAGAAATAAAATTATTCGAAAAATATCTGCAGAAATAATACTGTAAGCAAATAATTTCATTGTGAATTATTTTATAAAACACAATAATAATTATATTTTGAGGCAAATATTAATAAAGCTACTAAGTGGACACTAAGCTACTAACTACTACTAGCTACTAACTAAGCTACTTAGTGCTACTAAGTTTCTTGTTAAGTCAATTCATAAATAAATAATAAAATTATAAGTTAATTTATTGTTTACGCACCTTTTTAATTTTCTCCTCCTTTAGCCTCTGGAGCTGTCGGTCGCGCTCTTCAAAACTGAAAGGCTCGATTTTGGTGCACCGTTTGTGCTTATGAACTCGCAGCCCTTGATAGGGCACCTCCACCATCACAATGGCCTGCTCCATTTCTCCGTTAACTTCTGTCATCTGATTGCGAAAAAAGACAACAAATGAATCAGCAATGATTGAGAAATTTCGACAAATACAAGTAATTTAAAAGGTTTCAACGAATGTAACCACAGGTGATAAAACTCTGATTTTTTTCCAAATACAACAAAACAAACAACAAATAAATCAAGATTTCAAAAAAATCAAGAAAACATCTCCAATTCAGATTGAAAACATAGCCAATTAATAAATCTAATCCACTTTTTTATGTATTTTTTAATTTTTTACAATTTAAGATGTTATTAGAACGCACCTTTATCTCGGGTGCATAAGCAGGTTTTATTTTCCTTGCCGAGGCCGGTGGTTGTTGTACTGCGATGTTAAGTGTGTGCTGTAGTCTGTCCACATTAGACAGATCTATGCTGCGGTGAGAAAGGTCCTAAAAACAAAAATGCAGTAAGAACCTGAATAGAACCATCGAAGACTTGGCCGAGTCTGTCAGTCGAGTTGATAGCGTATTTACAGTTTGTTGAAAAATTCTTTATCTAATCTACCCTTCCAACTAGATAAATCATAGATAATAGTTTTGAAATAGAATTAATAGATTATGCAATCAGCAGGCACACCGCTTACTGCTAGAAATAGAAGAAAAATTAAGCTCTACGTAGGCAGAAACTACTTTACTTTATGTAATAATGTTTTAATTATAAACTTGGAAATTGATTGATTTCATACTATTTGATATAAAACATAGTTCATAGTGATGCATACATGTTATTATCAATACATCTCACGCATTCGTACAACTATGCATTACTTCCACGCCCTAATAAATACAAGAATATAAAATAAAGGAAAACTTAAAAAATAAAGAAAAAATAAATTGCAATTGAAAAACGGCTTGCTCTATGTTCAAAATTAAACTCACTCACCAACCAAACCCTGTAACGATGAGCATTCCTAAGAGAGCCAATAAGGCGATCCAATCCCTACCATTCAATTAACTGACTACTGCATTTTCATTCATATGTGTGCGATCGATCCATGACTTCCTCACTAACATCTCACACCTACCCATAAAGTGACCCATATTCTCAATATCCCCACTGTTACATAGATTATGGAACACTCATATCTATTCTCTTCCCTACCAGGTCTGGAATTAAGTGGTAGCATAGACAGGGGTGTCAATGGGGTAAACAGAGGTAAACATTTTTATTGATTGATTGCCTTTACTTATTTCCTAGGAGGGCAAAGTTAGGGCGCAGCCGGCCCTCTTTTACACTTAACCCTCCAATACAATTCTGACAATCCTAAATACTGATAAATGTATATATTTCTTTAGAAAAAAATTAAATAAATAAATTAAGAAAATGGAATATCATCTATTTGATAGTAAAGGAGAAAGAAAGATAAATAATAAAACTTTGGAATATTTCTAGATAAGAAAAAACCATAAAGATAGATAAAATAGATTAAAAAAAAAAACACACACACACACACTATGCTTCGATCGCCCTCCCTCAGGCATCTCAAGACCGCCGCGCCGAACAATGCTCGCCTCTCCACAAGCCTCATGCTGGCAAGCTCCTCCACAGACTGCAAGCGGTCACATAGAACGAGCTGTTATAAGTCACAGTGCGATGGATCGGTATGCTTAACAAGCTTGTGCCATGTATTGTGCCCCTCCCATTAATATGTCATCGAAATTGGAATTTTACACTCAAGTATGCTGGAGTTTTAGTGGCCAAAATTTTATGGAGGATCATCAGCATATGATGAATTCTGCTGTCTTGCCTCAAAATGCCCCAAAATTGATAGGGAGGAAGTGAATATTACCTCCAAATATTTATAATGATTCACTATCTCTGTAGACTCATCTCCATAGAACATTTTTTCACTTCTGAGTCTACCCCCTTTTCTAAAAACAACAATTTCAGACTTGTTCATATTTAATGCGAGATCTCCTAAGTCTGTTGCTCCTTTTTTGCATTAAAATTGGGGTGTCAGCTAGTATCACGACATCATCTACATACATGAGACCATTAAAGTCCAGATTTCCAAAAAATAATCCTCCACCAACATACTCGCAAAGGCAGGGCCGTAGTTAGACCTGGTTTCTCGGATCATTTGCCCGGGCCTTCTTTTTGAAGAATTGATTCGTAAAAAGATGATGATGACAAAACGTGTTGCAATGCGTTTTATGCAGTGCAGTTCTTGTCAGTCTATTATTCATGCAAATTTCAATGCTATATCTATAACTAACTAATAATTCAAGCTAAATAATTATAGTAAAGCTATAGCTAAATAATTCAAGTAATTGAATTATCTTAAAAAAAAAGATACCCAGAAAACGTTAAAAATAAATATGTGTAAATTAATGTTTCTCAATAAATTACAGATTACAATAATAGTTCATGTTATCCTGATCATATAATTATAGATATTAATTTAATAAAATATAAAACTATATTATTTGGAAGGCTTTTAGCGCATGCGCATGTCTGTTTATGTGTTGTTGTCGCCAGTCGGTCAGTACGGTCGGGAAGTGCCTACACACTACCGTGAGGGGTTTGTAAATTATTAATTTTTTATTTAATGGAAACTATTAGAAACTGTAACTTAATGACAATATCCATGATATTTTTGAGGTCACAGTCTTCATTGATTATCTAATTGAATAAGAAGAATAATTTGGAATGTGAATAATATACTTATGAAATTTGTAAATATTTTATACAAAATCCACTTTTTGCTATTTCCATGATGTGGTTGGTTGTTACTTTTTCCATTTACTGTCTGTGTGGTGAAGTTTGTTTCATTATTTTTAGACATAAATGTTAGCAGCTAATTAAATCTTTTTATACAACAAATCCATCAGGTTTCAATGAGAACAGATTTTTATTGCTTTAAAATTTGTTTGACTAAACATTGTGCTATAATTGTTATAGATTTTGTGCTACATCAAAATAAGTAAATGTAGCCTATTGCTTTTTGAACTAATTTTTTGTTGCTTATTCCTCTAGTCTAGACTAGACCTAAGGTAATCAATAGTAATATAGAAAGCATAAAAGTTAAACCAACATGTTTACTCAATAGCTCAAAATGGCAAAAACGTTAGCCTAATGTATTTATGCTCAAACCATGGCACTTGACTTTTTATAAATAAGTCAATCAAAACCCATAGAGCTGATACCATTCACGAATAAAACTGAAACTCTTTGAATAGATACTTGGGTGAAGGCAAATGTTCATTTTAAAATAGGCTCTGTATTTTTATAATGTTGGATATAAGTTATTTTTAAGGTTGTTTATAAGTGTTATTGTTTTGATTTTCATCCGGCGCACAAGCTTGGCTTTGCTGATGGAAATCTTGAAGTATATATTTTTTCTTATAATACTGTATGTAACTTACTGTGCAAACACATAGTTCAATATAGTGTATCTGATTGTGATGTACTATTACATTTGTTTTTTTGGCGTTTTTAATTTTTTAATAATAAAAATGACGGTAGCCGGCAGACCACTCTAGTTTGGTTAAAGAGCCCTTTAATAAGGATGTAAAAGGAGGGCCCGGCCAGTTGATTTTTCCCGGGCCCGACAAAGCTGACTACGGCCCTGCGCAAAGGCCATGTATAAACAGGGAGAATAAAATAGGAGAGGCTCAACAGGCTTGTTTCACGCCGCTATTTATTGTAAATTCAGCCGACAAACCCCCGTTACAGCAAGTCTTACACTTATTATCACTATAAATTTGTCTAAAAAAACTTATGAATTTACTCGAGTCCTATTTTGTAGTCTGAAAAATAGCGCATTCCTATCCACATTATCAAACGCTCCCTTTAAATCTATGAAGAAACATACCGTTTCCTTTTCTTAACTTGCAGATAGTAATTGACAAAACTATGCAGTACAAATTTATTATCAACAGTTGAATATCCGAGACGGAAGCCTGCCTGATTTTCTTTTATAATATCTCTACTCTCCTCCCACTTAACTGAAGTAATGGTGATTGCACCATCAATGCTATTACACATTACACCCAATCTTTGTCATGACATCCATACACGAAATACCCCTGTGATTAGAAACAACATGGGGGTCACCTTTTTCATGAAGAAGAATAATAATAGCGTTTTTAAAACTTTCAGAAACGTATTCATCCGTTGCATGAATTCTATTGAACAAATTCAGTAACAGCATTTTAAAAACTTCAGATTTTTTATAAAAATCTGCTGGAATTCTATCCTCTCCAGTGGCTCTATGCCACTCAAAGCAAGTACATGATTTAATTTACACATATCTCATTTTTTGTCTAAAGATGTTATTTCGACCCAAGGTGCAGCATATGAAATCGGCTCTTAGATGACAGGTGTAAATAAATTCGAAAAAAAAATCGATCCACATTATTTCGTTTCATAGAAACGGTTTGAGTAAAGCAATTTCTTTTTAAATTTTCGACAAGACCCCAGAAATCTATAGTCACACACTTTTTGCAATTTATCATTCACATCAACGTAATAGGCATATTTTCATTCTTTACATAATCTTTTATGATCTCTAACTGAATTCAAATAATCAATTTTAATTGCAACATAATTAAATTTTCTAAATAACTTGAGTAGGATAAAAATTTGACGCCAAGCTCTTACACAATCACGATCAAACCATGCCTTGTCTAGTTTTTTTTTTTTAATAATTAGATCCAATATTCAAGTCATCTGGGAGTTATCCCTGGATTTTTCAATTGGAAATTTGTAAAGATAGCAGTAGTGGGCTGTGTCTGTTGTATCTTTACTTGTGTTTTGTAATTTGTAAATTGATTCATTCATTCCAAAAACACAATCATGCGAACACAGAATAGGCACAGCCCACAAGTGTTTTCTTTACAAATGTTCAACCAAAAAATCCTAATTTTAAGTTAGTAGGAATTGAATTAATTTTAAATATTTAATTCCAAATTATAGTGGGAATACTGAAAACTTACCAGTACTTCATTTTCTGGACTGGCAGCACCATTTTTAGTCCTGGAGCTGAAATAAAATCAAAGAGGAAATAATTGAAATTGACTAAAAAACAGAGATTAAAAATTAGATCCGCGAGTGACACAAAAAATAAATTTTAATTTTCCACAGGAAGAAGCACAAACGAGTGACTGATTTGTTTCGAAAGGCGTAACTGAACACTTTTTTCAACAGTACTACAGTTCTTTATTTTAGTGATTTAGATGTAGAACAAAGGTTTATGCTGTACTGTACATGTTTTTAAAGTTTGACATTTCATGTTTTTTGTACTACTGTATAACACATCGTTTTTAAGCTGAAATATTTTTCCGTGTTTTCACCTCATTTTTTGTCTTTTTTCGGGTTATCCGGGATTTATGCTATCTGCGGTGCCCTTGCCACCCAATTCCGCGGATAATCGGGGCTCTACCGTACTACATGTTCAAGTATTAACAATAGTTTGAATCTGTAAATAGCTGTATTAGGGATAGATATGTAGTTTGAAGTAAGATTCAACTCAATATTTCTAGTAATTCTCATTACTAGATGTTAGTAATATTTTCTTTCAACATTTTCTAGATATTAGCAATATTTTTCAAGTAATACAACATTTTCTTACAATATAAGTAGAAAATATTGATGTTCTAGTGGAAAAGGCACCTATAACAACACATTCAAGTTACTTATAACTGAAAAAATAATGTTTTTTTTTTAATTAAGAAATGTGTTGAACACTTTCAAAAAGATAAAATATAGAAGAAAATTCTTCCAATAATGATAAGTTGACCTAAAGAAAAACTGAAGTTAAATGTTTACCTGCTTGGACAAATGCTATTCCCTTGACTGGTGGAGGTGACTTGAAATATCTGAGTTAGACGTCTGTCATCCTCATGATCTGTATCTGAAAAAATAAAAAAAAAGGAAATATTTCTTCAATTTTCAATACACTATCTTGAGATGTTGGTAGGTTTAGGACCGTATTTATGAAAGTTCCTTCAGTTTTTCTTGACTCAAAAGTAATGTGTATTCATTTATTTCAAGAGTACCTCGAGTCAAGAAAAACTGAAGGAACGTTCATAAATATTGTATTTCCTATGTTAAATTATATAGAAGTAATACATCGAGAAAGTATAGTAATTTGTAAATTGAGAACAAAATTGAGTAGATAAGGAGAAGAACCTTAGGTAATAATAAGCGTAGGCCTATGTATTTTATTGTCGGGGAGACCTTTTACGGGTAGTTCCACCTCGCTGTTTGAGCCATGTTATGGGGAAAATGACGGACCTACTATTTTATGTGGGTTCTGAACCACCGGGTGAATGATAATAAAGCTTATAACATCAAGTCATTGAAGACGAACTGTAACCCATTCAAGCGAAGACTAGAACGCTCGTGTCTGAACATCAAAATTGCACACCACGCTCACTGCGTAACTAATCACCACGCTACCATAGGTAATACATAGAGAAAGTAGGCTAGGTAAGTTTGAAATTATAAGTCCAGTGATATGCATGAATGAAATAGTCTAACTTAAAACACAATAAAAATTACTTGAAATCTGTCCCCAACGTTCTCTACCTCTAACGTTCACTTGACCATTGATTCAGTAAGTTACCGTACGATAACATGTTCATCCAGAATTTATTTATAGCAAAGTTCTTATTTTGTGAAGATATATTTTTTGATTGAAGAAAATAAGAGCAAATAAAAATACTATGGCATACCAGAAGTTAAAACACTAGAAGCTTGATAATGTTACTTACATTTTATAGACATGGCACATGTGACATTCAAATTTTTGAAAATTTCTCAATAGTAGCCTACGGTCCTAGCAAGTTTGTAGTTTAATCAAGTTAATGTACTTTGTTATAAAGACGGAAGGTACTGATTTCACAGGGTTAATAGACAGCAAGTAATTTGTAAACCTTGGTATTTTCACTAAAATATCTGAACATCGATTCTACGAACTTCGGCAGTTGTCTACTAAACTTACGATTTGCCTGCATAAACAAGATAGAAGAACGTGTTTAGTTTGTAGTAATTTACGAGAGGTTGGATATTAAAATATTCATCTAAAAATAGATCCCCTTATCATGATTCTGTGCATTTATTTATGATAAATACATTCAACATAATCTCACAAACCTAATCAAGTTTGAGCATTATTCTAACATGATGGCTTACCAAAATAGCTGTCAGCCCCATCGTCTTCGGTGATAGCTGTAGATGTGAAATCTAGAAATTGAGGAGCGTTGAACTCAAATTCCTTCGTTTTATTATTCATTTTCGTCGAAAAGTCATACAACAAAATAGAAAAGGTGAACAATTAAAATCAATTCCACTAGTCTATGCTAACAACCAAGCACTGGCACCTGGCACGGAGTCCGAGTATAAGATACGTTTAAAGATACGTTTGATGCTTTGATCCCGTTCAAAATAAACCAGGGTGGCCAACCCTGGCAGAGCGAACAGAAATGAGCAAGCCTGTTGTCAATAAAAATATTTATATTTCTTCAAAATTATTACAAAAATATTTATTTTTAATATTTAACATTAATTTTAAATATATTTTAATTATTTTGAAAATAATTATATTTTAAGAGGAAAATGGGAGAGTTGGAGAGCGCCAGAAGTGGTCGACGACAATGATGGTCGACGACAAACGTGGAAGATTTTTAAGGGTTGATTACATTGGGATAGTTACTCGCTAAGCGAGTAGCGAATAGGACGCTACTAACCGACTGTGCTACAGCAGCTCAGCATACCAATCCAAATTATATTAAAAAAATTATTTCTAGAATCACCCCCATACTATGGAATTTCTAAGACAATAAATAATCTTGCAACACAAAATTAAAATATGAAGTTTACCAACAATTATTCAATAAAATTACATCAAAACAATATACAATAAAATATCTCATCTGAAGTGTTATGCTGGCAGCCTGCGTGATTAAGTGTAGGCTTGGCCACAATAATATTGTATTTTGGTGTTGACTACTCTGCCAGCGAGTATAAATGTCACCAAATTCAAAGTGGACAGGCTCTCAACTTTGAATTTGGTCACATTTATACACGCTGGCAGAGTAGCCAACACCAAAATACAATATTATTGTGGCCAAGCCTACACTTAATCACGCAGGCTGCCAGCATAACACTTCAGATGAGATATTTTATTGTATATTGTTTTGATGAAATTTTATTGAATAATTGTTGGTAAACTTCATATTTTAATTTTGTGTTGAAATATTATTTATTGTCTTGGAAATTCCATAGTATGGGGATGATTCTTGAAGATAAATTTTTAATATAATTCGGCTTGGTATGCCGAGTTGCTGTAGCACGGTCGGTCAGTAACGTCCTACTCGCTACTCGCTTAGCGAGTAACTATCCCAATGTAATCAACCCATTAGGCGGCGTTCACACCTGCACGATATGCGACATGCGATATATCTTAGTGAAAATATCGTTGAGATATATCGCAAGGAAGGTTCACACTGCAGGCGATAAATCGACGCCACCTCTGTGATAAGAATGTGAAGGGGGACAATGAGTCATCATTTATTTCTAAATTCAGAATAATTCAAAACAACGAGACTACTTTAGTCACAAATATGAGCTCAAGTGAGGAGATGTTGTAGTGGCTCATTGGTTCCTCAGGCGTAGGATGAGGAAAAAAAAGAAGTACTGGGTCATTCCAGATGCACTGACGAGATTTGACTAAATTAATAAAATGAAATACAGCCTTGTCTTATTCTCTTTCCGACATGTTGACCAGTGGCGTAACTAGAGTTGACTTATAGGGGGGTTTACCCCCCCCCCCCACCGGTCAACCACTCTTACATATTACTCTCATCAAAAAATCTCAGAATATAGATATAATATATATTATACAAAAATCATGTAGGGTAAAGGTACCAGAAGCTGACGACCCCCCCCCCCCCCCCCGCTCAACTGTCACATCTCCATATTTTTTCTTATTATTAAGGTCATAGTGGGTAGTTTTGAAATTCAAACCATTGAGAATTGAACTGGTATTTTGTGGTACCATTGAATCATGTGCTAAGCATCATTTTTGATGGGGAAAAATACTTTGAGGATAAGCTGTCAGACAAGAATCCTTTATTTCTAGGTGGAATTCTCTAGGAAATATCGAAGTATATAAGAGTGTTTGAAAATCTCAAAGTACTTTCAAAATAATCATTATTTAAAATTAACTAATGCTTAGAATGCTAGAGCTTGAATATATGTTGATTATACCCTGAGTTCACATATTAGGGGATGATTTTCATATTTTATGTTAATTGGGGGGGATGTCAACGTATATTTTTCAAAACATACACAATGTATTATATTTTTCAATGTATACACATATACATGGTATGTCAGCCACTGGGGACCATGTCTGAAATTTTATTTCAAATTATTGTATATAATACTTGCTGAATAAATATTATTATTATTATTATTATTATATCTCCAGTATGTATTGGCTAGTATATGTTTTATACGTATGACAGGGGTGCCCACCCCCCCTAAGCCTCATGACGCACCCCCCCCCCCTAAAGTTAGCACCAATCCCCCCTCCCCTCATAAATTAGGCCCCCCAAAAATGCGAAAAGAGCCCCCCGTATTCTTTCTAAAACTAAAAGAAGATTTATAAAACTATTGAAAAAATTCAAACCCAGTCGATAATATACAAAATGTATAGGATGATAAAATAATAGATGCCTACATGAGAAAATAAAAAAATTAAAATTAACAACACCTATTACTTGGCCCCAAAAGGGAATTGAGAACAGAAAGGAAGAATAGTAAAAATTCATGAAAAGCGGTAGTGAGAGACCACCAAGATTAGTAGCAGATAGATCTGTCTACTAACTTTGGGTGTCCCTAACTTCGCCAATCGCCAGAGCCTTGTCGGCCGCAGTCACTGTGGTATCCCACCGTCAGGGGACATCTCAACACTGCCTCCAGTCAAGAGATGAACCAAACCGAGGGCACCCAGGACGTACGTTTCCCAGCCCACACGAGGTGTGGCATCAACACCATTCGAGGACGTAAGGTTGACTTGCCCCCCTTCCGGGAGGGGCCTTGTGGGCCACGCGAGGTGGATACTGCTCCTAACTACAACCCATTAACGGAGGGAAGTAGTGTTGGAGTTGAGAGGCAATCCCTGGGGTACCTCCAGAGATCACCTCTGTCCTGCCAACCAAACAGTATCCCCTGACCACATTTTCTATTAATAAATAATAATTGTTTTAAAAAGAATATATTTTAATATAAATCTCATTTTCTGGGTTTTCAGCAGTAACTTACTCCACTGATACAACAAATAGACATCAAAAGCTATTCTACAAACTGACACCGTAGCAACACAATAGAACCAGTACCGCAAACAATACCCCCCTCCAGCAAACAATACCCCCCTCCCTAAACACCAAAAAGAGAACATCATCAAAATACACCAGAAGAGCAGAACTTCAGATGTAATTCAAGATGGACAAAAAGAGCCTCTCAAAATTCTCCATCGGTTTGTACAGCAAAGAACCCAGTATAAGATTTTATAAATGAAATTCATACAAAAGAGAAAATAATTTTGAATAAATCATAACATTTAAAAAACAATGTTTCCTATCTATATAACAATAAAATATTATTAAAAGTGGAAATTAAATTAAATGTTGATCATTCAATATAATATACAGTACTAAGAAAGATGGAGAAGCCCGTGGCCTAGACCTCCCACCTTTCTCGCTTCTTCCTTCTTCTGCCCTTTTCATCCTGTATTTTTATTTATTATTATTTGAATTTTTTAAAGATTAAGCCTTGAAAACTCCACACATGGAGTACAAGACAAGTCAATACCAACAGTATTCTCACATTACATTAGTCACCATCGATAAAATTACAGCAGTTGAAACTTGAAATTATACTTAAATTATAAATCATTATCAACTAGATATATCTTCAATTGTTTGAAGTGGGAGCTGACATTTTTTAACAATGATTGATACAAAGTGTCTGGTAAAATCAATGACAAGAAATACACAATAAAAGAAATAAACGAAGTAACAGAGAACTGCATGCCCTACCTAGTAGTGGATTGTACAAACTGTGTTTCAAAATCATGCCTTGAAGTATTAAGACTAGTCAATACAAACAGTATTCACAAATAACAATAGCCACAATCGATAAAATTACAAAAGTTGAGACTTGAAATAATCTGAAAAGGTCACTTGTACTCTATAGAAACTTTATCAACTATATATATTTTCATTGTTTGAATTTAAATAGAAAATGATTTTTTTTCTATTATTAATACATAACGTTTTTTAAATCAATGCCATGAAAAACACAATATAACAAAGAATTGTAACAACATAAATGCATGCCCAATTACAAGTACAATATAAAAAGTTGCTAAAAAATATTTTTTTAATTCTCGACATACTTAGAAAAACGTTCCGGTATAACCCTGAAATCTGCGTTCCAGAATTTGTGCATAATTCCTTCCCCACCAGTAGAAAAGCAAAAAACAATTATTATTTCAACATTAAACAAAAATTATTGCATTTCAATTCTGATTAAAAGGTTTATAATACCAACGAACTACTGAAACTGTGTATTGGTAGCCTAATCATGTTTACAGAAATTTTCATCAAATTTCCTGCATCAATATGAAAACAATATAATCTTTTGAAGAATATTATTCTATCATTTTCAACAATAATATTTTTTCAAGTAACTGTCCAGCTAGCAGTTTGTCTGGATCATCAAATACCAGGCTTCAAACAAAAATTCTGTTCAGGTAAGCTATTCTCTCTTAGGGTTAAGTGTAAGAGAGGACCTGCGAGTCCTAACTTCGCCTCAATAAAGACAAATTATCTATCTATCTATCTATCTACCGGTACTACTATATATCTTATCAGTTTTAGTTTTGGAGTTTCCATCCTCTTTGATAGCAATTAGATGAACACTTCTGCTGGCAAACTAGCCTAGAAAACAATCAGAGATAAAAGAAATTTTCAAAGCATAAAGTCCACTAAATAGTTTTAAAACAACATAATTTAATTTTTAATTCAAATAATCAAGAATAGTTTAGAATTGGATAGCATTTAAAAAAGCTAAGTCGGATTGGCTGGATTTATTATCTGATTTATTGATGGAGATTCAGAATCATCACTCATGGAAAAATTCAATTATTACTGCGTTGAGATATCTGGACAAATCTCAAAATGCAATGCTTGAAACTCAGCACTGGATTAGATATTTGAATTGCTCTGAAACCGAATCTGTTTAGCTATGAAGGCTATTGTGATTTCTTCAGTTATTTAGAATAGATTCTACAAGAAAAGAAAAACAGTTAATTACCTAGTAGATGAAGCTTAAAAAAAGACTGTAGCACGAATGGAGTTGAATCTGTTTGAGAAGAATACCCGAGAAGAAGTGGTGATGACAACAACACAGTGTGGCTGAAACAGACTTGAGCAAGAGTGATTAAATGGGGAAAATTCCTTATTTAACAATAGATAGTATCACATATTTGCACTCCTACCATCTGCAGGCAAGCGCCAATAATCTATCAATAAATAGTATCAAATTTTTTGCACCCCTACATCAGTAGGCAAGCGCCAATAATCTATCAATGAATGATTTCAAATATTTTTGCACCCCTACATCTGTAGGCAAGCGCCAGTAATCTATCAATAAATAGTATCACATATTTTCATTTCCTAGCAAGTATAGGACAGCACCCTTAAACTACCCTTGAATTATTGCTTCCATGCTTGAATGTACCCAAGTGAACTCTATTCTCAGTGTGGTAGAGCTTATGACATTTTCACTGCCAAAGCATTGCCAGAGAGAATGGCATAAACTCTAAGCACAAAGCCAGTAGCTGAAGCTAAAGTGAGAGCCACTTCCCCAAATTTTGAATAATCAATGTCTAATCTAATTTCTTATCACATTCACCATACATGAATAGGCAAGAGCCAATAATCTATCAATAAATATGGTATCACATATTTTTGCACTCCTACCATCTGTAGGCAAGCGCTAATAATCTATAAATAAACAGTATAATATATTATTTTGCACTCCTACATCTGTAGGCAAGTGCCAATAATCTATCAATAAAAAGTATCAAATATTTTTGCACTCCTACATCTATAGGCAAGCGCCAATAATCTATCAATAAATAGTATCAAATATTTTTTCACCCCTACGTCTGTAGGCAAGCGCCAATAATCTATCAATAAATAGTATCAAATATTTTTGCACTCCTACATCTATAGGCAAGCGCCAATAATCTATCAATAAATAGTATCAAATATTTTTGCACCCCTATGTCTGTAGGCAAGCGCCAATAATCTATCAATAAATAGTATCAAATATTTTTGCACTCCTACATCTGTAGGCAAGCGCCAATAATCTATCAATAAATAGTATAATATATTTGCACTCCTACATCTGTAGGCAAGCGCCAATAATCTATCAATAAATAGTATCAAATACTTTTGCACTCCTACATCTGTAGGCAAGCGCCAATAGTCTATCAATAAATAGTATCAAATATCTTTGCACCCCTACATCTGTAGGCAAGCGCCAATAATATTTCAATAAATAGTATCAAATATTTTTGCACTCCTACATCTGTAGGCAAGCGCCAATAATCTATCAATAAATAGTATCAAATACTTTTGCACTCCTACGTCTGTAGGCAAGCGCCAATAGTCTATCAATAAATAGTATCAAATATTTTTGCACCCCTACGTCTGTAGGCAAGCGCCAATAATCTATCAATAAATAGTATCGAATATTTTTGCACTCCTACATCTGTAGGCAAGCACCAATAATCTATCAATAAATAGTATCAAATATTTTTGCACTCCTACATCTGTAGGCATGCGCCAATAATCTATCAATAAATAGTTTCAAATATTTGCATTCCTACCATCTGTAGGCAAGCGCCTCTAAGCAATTGATAAATAGTATCACATATTTCCACTTCCTAGCATGTGTATAAGAGCCCCAGAAAATTTTTTGATTCTTTCAAATCATGATTTGTACTTTTGAAACTGGTATATAAATACCATATAAACTAGTTATATATTTGTTGATTTAGTGCAATTTTATTTTATATTATTCAGATGTATTTTTTATATTTTTATGTTTCTATTTTTGTTGAGGAGGATATATAAATGATTTGATTTAGTGAACTCTATTCTCAGTGTGTTGGAGCTTATGGCATTTTCACTGGCAACAGTAAATACGGCATAAGCTCTAAGCACAAAGCCAGTAGCCGAAGCTAAAGTGAGAGCCACTCCCACAATTTTTGCATAATCAATGTCTAATCTAATCTCTTATCACAATTACCAAACATAAAGGTGCTAACACCTGCACTCAACATATGTCGGAGACATCATTACTCCAGGGTTTTCACCTGGCAACCGGCATCTCTTGATCACAGGGTAACACAGTCCATGCACAATGAATGTGACATGAGAATCCTGACAGGGATCTAACAGCAAATCCCTATTTACATTTGTTAGCCTTATATCAACCCACCAGCTGCAATGAAATGTACCACACCATAATAAAATGGTTGTGGCGACTGAGCAGTGCACCCTGTTCTCCTTGTGGAACTAACAAGTAGTCACAAGGCCTTAGCGAGGAGAGAGACTCTCGAAGCATCCGTGAGAGCCACTGAACCCAGCCAAAAAACCATCAAGCGCGATAAGATTATGTCATGGCACAAATCAAGAGCCCGGATAGAAAGTGTGATACATGATTAACAACTGCAAATGCCCTACAACCCAACAAATCTCCATTCACGATTGTTAGCCTCATAACACATCCCACCAGCTACAATAAACAGTACCACTCCATCATAAGACGGACGTATAGCAGCGTTATCTGACAACTGCGGTCATGAACTCTACAAGAGAGACATGGACTCTCAGATGCAGACCCTGCCATCGAAGCCACAAATATGACTTTGTGGCACAATCCAAGAGCATGGTTGAAGAGTGTGGTACTTGACTAACAACTGTAAACCTCCTAGCATATGCAGGAGAATGGTGGGAAACTTCTAACCTAACTGACTATAAAAGCAAGATACATAATACCAAATCTCCAGTTTCACGTCCTGGGCAGTTTGTACTCCACCATCTTGACCTACTGAAGAGGTTACCGTGAAGTTGAGTCTTTTCATATCTCCTTCTTGAAGTAGGTTGAACTGATCAGTCATCCTGTTGAAAAAAAAAATAGTTCAGTTAAGCTATTACAAATTTGGAGGTGTGTTGATTGCTTCAATTATATCAAAATATGTGGTGGATACACATTGATAAAAGTTTGTAAAGTTGATTGGAAATTGATATGTGCTGGCAATATTCAATTGACTATAGAATGTGTTTGAAGTGATGATGTTGATTAAGATCAAGTATCTTGAGCATTAAACAATGTGTCCTAATATACTGATACTGCATCATATGTTTTGCTGGATATAGTTGAAAACTCAGAAATACTTGTTCTTAAAAATGGAAAGCCATACAAAATAAACCAGTATCAATACGGCTCCAACAATAATTATATTGAAATTTTGATAGGGTAAAACAGCCACTTCATTCATCAAGTATATCAATGAACAATCTCTGCCCTTGAGAATAATGTTGGAGGATACTTGGAATGAATTAAAATTTCCTATTCAATCCCAATAAGACTATCATTAGTATATATTAGAATTAATTGGTGATCCAATGGAATTGAATTTGGAATGAGTCATTTCGATTCACTGGCATGGAAATAACATCATGATCAATTTAATATATGGTTCATGCCTGGTTTCTTAGTCGTTTAGAAAATCATTCAAAAGCTATTGATTCATTAGAGGCCCTAAGGCTTGTTTCACACATACCCAGCAGTTAGGTAACCATTATTGTTTATCCGGTATGATTACATAGTCCCATATAATGCAATGTTCGTACAGCTGGGCAAACAACACCAGTTACCCGACTGCCGGGTGTGTGTGAAACAAGCCTTAGGGCCGCTAATGAATCAATAGCTACTGAATAATTTACTAAACGACTGAGAAACCAAACTTGAAAAAATATTTTAAAAACTAGCTTCAAGTTAATAATCTTGCTAACTATATTCAGCAATGCCTGAAACGACGTCAAATAGTGGAACCCAATTTTATAATATCCTAAAAATAATTGTGAAATAATCAAAGAAATTGGTCAATTTGGGTTGCAGCAACATAATTTTGAGAAAATGTTGGATTAGTACAGTAGGCCTATCTATAGTCACTGAACATGTCAATTTGCAAGTGGGATGTGTATATATTTGAGTAGTGAGTAAGTGGAGTTTGAGCAAAAGGACAGAGATTAAAGATAATAATTAAATGAGACTGAAAAACATTTTCTCATTGAAAAGAATATGGATTAATTATCTATAAGGATTGGAATAGTTTGAATCAATTATTGGTAGATCATGGTTCAAATCAGTACGGTAGCTGCTGGCTTGTAAGAAACATTTCTTGAAATCATAAAATTAAATTAGCCCAGTATGCATACAAGTTCTAATAAGAGGTTTATCAATATAGTTACTAGTTACTTGGATGATCATCATGATATAAAAGCTCATTGAAATTCCACTAAGAGGCTACTAGTGTGATAACTAATTTTAATTTGATTATATAATATCACTATCAATTTATAATAATTATAATGTAGGCGACGACCAGTTCTGAACTTATTTTTCAAACAATGAATTATTTCTTTTTTCAGTCAAAAACAATTTAAATTCTCTGCTTTTGATTTTTGAAGGACATTTCAATTGATGGATAGTTTTAAGATTGACTTTTGAAGCACACTGTCTGGAAAATAATGTCCAAGGGAAAATAGAAGCAATAATAAAAATAAATTCATGAGAAATTTGAAATCAAGCAGCATTGGTAGATTAAAACTAACAAAATGAGAAAATGCATGTTCACTGAGAATGTCCCAATAAAATTTATAAATTCTAATGATCTATAAAATAAATTGGTACCGTAGTCAAGGTCAATGTATAATAATGAATAGCGAGAAGTCTACCTAAAAATGAATAACAATTCTTTCTTGGTTTTTATATTAAAAACTGTAGTTATTAAATAGTTTCTTAGCTTGGCTTTGAAATAAGTTAATAAAGGGGAAAACTAGTAGAGTTTACCCTACCCGAGTATTGAAACATAGTTATTGAATTAGAGTTGGTAACTGAAAATGACTAGACAGATTTCAAAGAGTTAGTGATGATGAACTTTTTAGGTTAAATTTTAGCCATTTCATTTTAGTTATTTCTCACTTCAAAATAATGGAGCAAAGCTATGCAATTAAGAAACTATGGTATTTAAGGGTGTCTTAAAATAGACTAAATTGCAAAAATTGATATGAAACTGCTTACCTTGTGAAAGATATCCAGAATTGATTTTCCATTTATTCATCACTAAATCATTTGAGCACTTCAGTATTTAATCAGTAGGCACTGTTTAAATAGCAAATTTAAGGTAACATTCCAGTGATGTGTGTTGAAAAATCTACTGGAGCACAAAACAGCTCTTCTCTCTATCAGTGCTAGACATCAACTGATGAAGGTTTGAGGTTTGAGGATGACGTTGAAGAAAATGGAGGCAGTCAGCTGATTATGAAAGCCGGTAACTGGTAGCAATGCCAACTTGATTATCATGTGGTTCTAGTTGGTATTACTGGGACTGTTTTTGTTTACAGGAGACCGAATCAAAGTGGACCCGGTTCATCAGCTGATGTTACCATATTAACGCTCTCAAATTGACAATATTGTCCTAATCGACAATAACTATAATAATTATTGTACTTTTTAAAACTATATATTTTTGGATTTTCAAAATTTTTCTTAGAAAAATAACAGTTTCAGATCAAATAGTATTGTTACTAGTAATACAGTCGTCGCCCTTCCACTTCTTGATTGCCCATTTTGTGCCAAAAGCGTTTTCAAGCCCCCCCCCCCCCCCCAAACAATTTGTAAAATCAGGTTGAAAAGTAGATTATTGGTTGAGTTTATGGGAGCCTTCTCATTTACTGGTAAATGTTACTGGTGGAGTCTGATTGGTCTATTCAAATTCTTCAACATCTTTGAATTTTAATAGACCAGACGACAGGGAAGTGATAGCCGTGAGCCGAAGCAGGTATCTGTTCAATCAGATAGGGATAAGCTGCGTTCTACTGGGCACTCTTTGTAAGGGTGACCGATTAGATCGGCCAGCAAAAAAGACACTGTTCTCTGCTGTAAAATCACTTCCCGGTGGTTCTGAACCCACCGAAAACTGGTTAAGTGGTAGATTGGACATAACTGTCCAAACTTCGCCACGTCAACAAATAAAAAAGTCATTCTATTCTAAAACTGTAGGTCCAGCTCATCAATCATCATCATCATCATTCAACTCATTACCCACACACAGGTCTCAGACCTATGTGGGCTTCATCCTCCAAAAAATGACACTGGTAACATTTACTGGTTTTGAAATCTTGAAATTTGGTATACATGACGAACTGCGCGTATTACTAATAATAATTACAGTATTTGACTTTATGAATAATTGCACGACTATGAAGTCAAATATTTGAGTAGAAAATTAAAATATTTTACTCACTGAGCACTGCAGTGGCGGCCGGCAATCAAAAATTTTGGTGAAGGACTCTTATATTAAATTATTCCACAGAAATTAAATTATTTTTTAATATTTGGATTTTCTCTTAGTGTTGGAGACACATTTCGACCATTATGCTAGAAATGGGTGATCACATAGGGAGGTCGGCAGGATGGCTGTAGTATATTCGTCATTGAATTGGAAGTAATTTTATTTATGATGTTGAAGATCCATCTTGTTTCCACTAATATGTAATATAAACTTAAAAAAACCACTTTTAAATGGAAATTAACTCACGTTATGGCGTGACGGCCGTTTCGCTCTGTTGTCTAGAGCATCGTCAGACAACCCACAGTACACTGACTTAAGGTATGAGTTTGAGGGTTATGTATGTTGGAATGGTGCTGGGGTGGGGGGATGAGTAGGCGGGAGGTTTGAAATTGGGATTATTTTGTAAAATAGAGTGTGTGAGAAGAAGTTAAGTTGATCATTTTAAATGTTGTCAGGTTCCTGCTTTGCATGTTTGTAAATCTCATATTGTTCTAAAACATTGAGTTTATGGCTTTTGCGAGTGAAGTGTAGTGTGTCTAAATTAGTGTCAATGTCTGTATAACTGTGGCCTGTTGAAATGATGTGTTCAGCAAAAGTGGAATGTGTGTTTGGGTGTGAGATGGCTCTTGTGTGTTCTTTGAATCTAGTGGTGAATGTCCTGCCAGTTTGTCCTATATAGAACTTGTTGCAGTCATCACATTTCAATTTGTAAATTCCAGATCTGTTGTACTTGTTTTGAGATGTTGTCTGAAAATGCAGGTGTTTTTTGAGTGAATTATTTGTTCTGTAAGCTATTTTATGAGTTTCCTGAATGAAGCTGCTATTTTATGAGTTTTTTTTTGTTGAGGTAGGTAAGTGTGATGAATGTATGGGGGTTGTCATTCTGTTTGTTGCTGGTGTGAGTGATTGGTTTTGTTGATATTCTGTGCAGTAGGGAGATCAACAAAAACAGCCATAGTTTCTCTAGTTGAAAAACTAATAGATATAATAGATTCAGGTGATAAAGCTACTGCAATCTTCTTAGATCTGTCAAAGGCATTTGATTGTGTTAATCATAGAACTTTATTGGAAATACTGCAAAATGTAGGTGTAAATGGGGTTGAACTGAAATGGTTTGAATCTATCTTATTGGGAGAAAACAATGTGTAGAACTAACTACAGTAGTTGGTAATAGTATAGTAAAGAATAAATCTAATAAATTAGAGGTGCAAGCTGGAGTGCCTCAGGGGTCAATACTAGGTCCATTGCTTTTTTTGTTATATGTTAACCGTTTACCTAAAGAATTAATTAGTGGTAGAGCCCTCTTATTTGCTGATGATACATCACTCATTTTCAGCAATTCCATTCTAGATAATTTAGAAATAAGTGCCCATATAGGTGTGCAGTCCATTGTCCAATTCTTAAATCAGTTGAAATTTACTATAAATAGTAAAAAATGCCAATACCTTCAATTCAAAAACAAACATAATTTAAATGAAGATAGGGCTATAAACGTGTTTGTAAACGATAATCAATTAGACCAGGAAGAAAAAATTGCATTTCTAGGAGTTACGTTGGATAGACGATTGACCTGGACTCCATACATTGAGAAAATATGCAGTAAAATTTCATCTGGGGTATTTGTCCTGCGACAGCTCGCTAGATTGAATGACAAAAAGTTACTTTTTACAGCTTACCATGGGCTCTTACTGTCACATATTAGGTATGCTATCTTAGTATGGGGTAATTCATCAAAAAAAAATCTTGATAGGGTGTTTAAGATCCAAAAGAAAGCGGTTAGGTGTATAGAAAGAGTAAATAGATTAGATTCATGTAGGCCGTTGTTCAAGAGACTTGGTCTCCTAACTGTACCCTGCTTATATGTGTATGAAGCTACTTTATGTGTAAAAACGAATGATATTAACCAAAATCTTGATGTACATGATTATAATACAAGAAGCCGAGGAGATTATCACTTGGTGAGTCACAATAATAGCTTATTCAAACAAAAACCTAGTTATATTGGTAGGAAATTCTACAACAAGCTACCGCAGTTTTTGAAGAGTCTTGAAGATATAGAAATATTTAAAAAACAATTGAAGAAATATTTAGTTGATAAAGCTTTTTATAGTGTACAAGAGTTCCTTTCACATCAAAATTAAGCCTCACCTCAACTAATTGAAGTAATTATGGTATCTAGTGTATAATATTGTTGATCTGACTTGTCTTATACTCCTTAACTGGAGTCTCCAAGACGTAATCTACAAAAAAAAAGTAGTTTGTCTATTAGTGTGTGTTTGTAACCATTTCAAGCTGTTATTTATGGCTTATAATTATGTTATTGTTAAGAGTTAATATTGTTTTATTTTAAGTTCTTTTGTGATTTTATATACAAATGCATTGTATTCATTGATTGGTTCAATAAATTTATTATTATTTATTATTATTATTATTCTGTTGTGCTATGTATTTTATAGTATTCAATTCTGTAACGTAGGTGGTAGAAGTAATCACAAACTCATTGTAATTGATGAAATACATTTTATTAAAAGAACGAATAGCGTAAGTAAACTCATTACATCATGAAAATTCAATCGACAATAGAGACATAGTACAGTAGGCGTTGTCTCTCTGGTGTGGCACAGTCTTGCCAACTGCATAAAATAAAACTAAAATTCATGTTGTACAAGGATATATGACACCTCCCCCCGTAATGAAACCTAGGGTGAATACCTTTCAGGAGGTTTTCTGAACCTAACAGGTCTAGCCTGTGGCGTATGGTAAATAGTATCTGTCACAATCGGTAATTTTGTAGAAACTGGCGTTGAATGTAAAACATTCTTGAAAGAATTAGAAAAGAAAGTAGAATCATCAACATCATTGCTTGTAATAGCTTTCGATTGTTAAGAAAGTACTGTTGATTTAGGCACAATTACATCAGTATCATAATGAACATGAGGTATATCAGTTGAAAAATCCTTTAAATTAATTTTACAATCCTTCATTTGATTAGCATGTCTCCTAATAGAAAGATTATCATCAGTAATGATATTGTACATAGAAGAACCAATTTTATCAGCTACAATACCTGTATTCCATTTACCCTTATTATTGTAAATTCGGTACATAACTCTATCATTGATATTGAAACATTTATCTTTAATTGTCTGTTTTTGCATTTCCTTTCTTTGAGTATCTAACACTTTGTCAGTAATATTGGGTAGCATCAAATCTAGTCTAGTTCGAATATTTCTTTTCATGAGTAAATTACATGGACTTTCACCAGTAGTAGCATGTGGTGCTTTTCTGTAGTTCATTAAAAAATTATTTAATTTGAACCGTAAAGTAGAATTTACAATCATACCTTCGCAACATTTAATTAATCCTGACTTCACAGTTTGTACAAAACGTTCTGCCTGACCATTGGATGCAGGAAAGAAAGGAGCACTGGTAATATGCTTTATACCATTATTAGTACAAAAGGTTTGAAATTCACTAGAGGTAAACTGAGTACCATTATCTGATACTATAGTGTAACTGGTAAACCAAATCTAGCAAAACATTAACGCAAATTTTCAACTGTTTCTTTGCTTGAAAGAGTTTTCATTATGTAAGTTTCAACCCACTTACTGTAACTATCAACAATTATTAACAGCCATAATCCTGGAGAAGGATTAGCAAAATCTATACGTAATCTTTGCCATGGTCCTGAAGGAAATTGCCATGGATGTAAATTCACATTAGACTGTTGTCTAGAATGACGCACACAATGTATACAATTCTTTGTAACAAGCTCAATATCAGAATCAATATTTGGCCAATAGACATAACTTCGTGCAAGGCCTTTCATTTTTACAATTCCTAAGTGTCCTTGGTGTAGTTCCTCAAGTACTTTAGATTGTAAAGATTTTGGAATCATAACTCGTAAGCCTTTCATAATACAACCTTGTTCAACTGAATATTCAGCAATATTGTTTGTATTTTCAGTACCTAAAATTTGTCGAAGTAATTTACACATATCTGGATCTTTTCTAATTGCATGAGCTATTTGTTCCCTTGTAACCGGTAAAATATTAATTTGATTCATTTGTACAATTTGAACCTCATCAATAGTATTGTCATTAACCATTTCCATAGGAAATCTTGAGCAAAAATCAGCATTCATATGTTCAGTGGTCTTACGGTATTGTATGGTGTAATCAAAACCTTGTAAAAATAATGAATAATGCAATAAACGTGTAGCACTGATGGATGGAGTAGCAGCATGAGCATTTAAGATGCTTTGTAATGGTTTGTGGTCAGTCAGTAAAGTAAAATGACGACCAAACAAGTAATTGAAAAATTTCTCAACTCCCCAATAAATTGACAATGCTTCCTTGTCTATCTGGGAATAATTTCGCTCAGCTGCAGTGAGACATCTACTAGCAAAAATTATGGGCCTTTCCACACCTTTTTCATCTAAACATGAAAGAACCGCACCAATAGCATATTTACTAACATCAGTAGCAACAATTATAGGTTTAGTGACATCAAAATCCGCAAGAGTAAGTTTTGTTTCAATATCTTTCTTAATTGTTTGAAATGCAGTTTCACACTCTTGTGACCACGAAAAAACAACATTTTTCCTGAGTAAGTTGTATAAAGGTGAGAGAGAATTAGCCATGCCCTGTATAAACCTTGAGTAATATGTAACAAACCCTAGAAAAGATTTCAACTCTGATACATTTGTAGGACGTTTTGCATTCTTAACAACTGCAATCTTATCATCAGTTTTATGTATGCAATCTTTGTCAATTTTAAACCCTAAATAAGTAATTTCAGATTTCAGTACTTCACATTTTTCCCATTTAAGTCTAATACCATTTTCACGGCACATACTAAAAAACATATTTTAAAACAAAAAAAGAAACCGACTTCAGTGAAATGATTAAATACTCACGTACTAAAAAGTTTAAAATAAAGTATTTACTTTAAACTGAGAAAATTTTAAATTTCATACAAGTAATTTTTTGAAGTCGGTGCCAAATATTTTATGTAGTTGATAAGAAATTCTATCTAATATCAAAACTAACAATGTATTTTTTTGGAGGATGAAGCCCACATAGGTCTGAGACCTTTGCATGGGTAATGAATTGGATGATGGAGATTGTTGAGTTGGACCTACAGTTTTAGGTGGGTTCCGAACCACCGGGAAGTGATTGATAAGAGATTCTATCTAATATCAAAACTAACACTGTATTCCAATTAAATATGTGATTTACACTCACTTTTACTGAAATACATAGTAATTGATAAGAAATTCGATCTAATATCAAAACTAACACTGTATTTCAATTAAATGTGATTTACACTCACTTTTACTGAAATACAGTGTCAGTTTTGACAGGGGTGCCCACCCCCCCTAAGCCTCATGACGCACCCCCCCCCCCCTAAATTTAGCACCCCCCCCCCCATAAATTAGGCCCCCCCCAAAAAATGCGAAAAAAGCCCCCCGTATTCTTTCTAAAACTAAAAGAAGATTTATAAAACTATTGAAAAAATTCAAACCCAGTCGATAATATACAAAATGTATGTACCGTATATTTCTTGAGATTCTTTACATAGCTAACATTTTTTTGTAAAGGTAAAAAAGAAATATCAATGAAATGAATTTATGAACTTCTGCTCAATGAACTTAATTGCAAAATAGCTAAATAAGAATTTGAACCTAAATGGTTTTTAAACAATAAAATATTATTACAAATACACAATGTTCAATAAAAATGAAATACCGTACCTATAAGTTTATGTTCGGTGTACCAATTAGATTAAGGTTAAATAATTCTACAAAGTTGTTCCTTTAAAGGAAGTGAAAACAATGAGTTAATAACTTCATTTGTAAAACACAAAAATTCAAAATACTAAGTCATTTATTGGACAGTAGTTAAACAACAGGTTATTTACTTAGTGTAGTATCTTGGGAGAATTTATGTATGGATGAAGTACATAAAAGGCACACATTTCATGTATAGTTATTTACAACACACAACCGAAAGAAGTGTCTTTCAAAAACAACATAAAGACATAGTTATGAAAAATTACTGAATTTTTAGTATTTAGTAAGTTTTGCTATAGTAGTTCTTACTTATTAGTAAGTAGTTATCGTAAAATACATGAAAAACATCAACAGTTTGAAGTCAAACATTTTAAATTTGTAGGCTGTGACCATCTACAAGTTAGCTAGGCACCTTCTAAGCTTGTTAAATCTATCTCTCTAAACCCCACATAGAAGTTTTTGTTAACTTTTCATGTGAAATTTAACGACATGCAGTCAAATATTTGTTAAGAATAAGTATAATAACTCACTTAATCTGGCCGAGTACTTTCGAATCTATGAGATCCATCTTCAGAGGCGCGGGTTCCTAGATCATCATGTCAGTTTTTTGGTTAGAAGTGTTGTGGTTTTTGTAAAATATGATCAAAAAGTTTGTGAGATTTAAAATTTAGTTGTTCATTGAGAATGTTTTGTTTATTGTGTGTGGTGTGTTTGTATATTTCAAATTGTTCCAAGGTGTTGAGTTCGTGTCCTTTAGATTTTATGTGTAGAATGTGTAGGTTGGTACTGATGTCAGTGAAAGTGTGTCCAGTTTGAATGATATGGTCGGTAAAATTCGATTCAGCTTTGGATGTGAGGGCTTGAAAGTGTTCCTTGTAACGTTGTTTGAATGTGCGGCCTGTTTGTCCTATGTAGAATTTGTTACAATTAGAGCAGTTTAGTTTGTAGATCCCTGGGAGATCGTATTTGTTTGTGTTCAGTGTGGTTTTGAGTGTAAGAGCATTTTTTATTTTGTTTTTTGTTCTGAATGAGATGGTGTGGCCGGCTTTTTTGAAGATTTTTGCTAGTCTGTGTGATTGTGGATTAATGTATGTCATTGTGATGTATTTTTTGTCAGTGGTGTTGGTGTTTTGTTTTTTGTTTCTTATTTTATGATTGAGTTTGTCAATTAGGTATCTGTGGAGGAATGGTTTGTCTCTCAACATCAGAAATTGTACAGTAAATAAGAAGAGACAATAACAATATATTATAAAATAGAACTAAAATACTACTGCTATGAACTAATGACAGTTATATATATTCTTCAAAAATATAATTATAAAGAAAAAATAGATAAAAAAATAGATTCTGAATTTTTTTATTAATCCAGACAATAGTTCCAAAGTTAATAGATAATATTCATGAATTGACTTACTAAGGAGGTGTCAGCTACAGGTTCCTTTACATTAGCTTCAAATTAAATAAATAATCTATCTAATTTTTACTTTTTCTAATTGTTTTTTAACAATCTAGTATTAAAACTGACACTGTATTTCACTTTTAAATAATGTTTTACTCACATATATTTGAGATGCTTGAGGAATGCATTTTACAATTGTTTTTTAACAATTTTTAAAATTTCTTCAAAGCAATGGTGGGGGGGGGGGTTACGACCCCAAAACCCCCCCCTCGTTACGCCTATGATATTGTCTACTCGAAGTCAATATGCAACTAATCGTAAAAACCAATAGCATGAAGGAGAGAGGAGAATAGTTATTTGTGCATCTAGGGACTAAAGTGCAACCTTTTCTCCCTGAGGGAAACTGTTGTCGCCCGATGGCGTAGCCGAGGGCGACAATTTCCCTGAGGGAGAAAAAGTACTTTAGTCCCGTGATGCACACAACATTTTTCCTCCACCTACACCAATACCTATAACCTGCCGATAACGTTAGAGGTGAGTACTTTTTCATATCCTCCAACGGTTGAACATAGCCTCACAATCGAAATACAGCTACTTATTTCCTAGATCTAAATATTCCAAAGATCGAAATACAGCTCTCTTGAATGTTCCTCTACCGACCACGACAGTGTTGCCACATTCCTTTCTCTTCAATCGCGGCGTTGTCGGACTTCTTCCCAAGTTATTCTTATGGAATCACTTTTACTCCCTAGGGAGTAAAGGTGATTACTTTTAGTCCCGCTAGAATCACTTTTAGTCCCTAGGGAGAAAAAGTAGTACTTTAGTATTCGATTCCAGGGAGTAAAATGCGACTTTTGATAGTAGGTGGAGGAAAAGAATATTGGAGTACTATATTGTAGGCTCAGTATGACGCAATGTCTGTTTACTTAACAAATTCCTTCCTAGTATCGTATGCAACTAATCGCAAAGACCGATAGCAGGCAGCACTTGGTGCGATTCATCGCTTACGATATATTGCACAATCGCCTCGGTGTGAACCATTTTTATCGCCTCCCTCTACATTTCAAGTATCTGTCCATGCGTGTCGCGTCTCACGTATCGTTTAAGATAAATCGCATGTCGCATATCGTGCAGGTGTGAACGCCGCCTTAGACCGCATCTGACGCTGCACGCACCCGACAGAGTGGGTCTACACAGGAATGAGGTAATTATATCGATTCTCTTCTATCGATTCATTGAAACTAATCGATATGGTAAGTTATAGACTTCGGCGAGCCAGAAGATTGGTTGTATAACCTGGCTTTGCCTCGAAATTTGAATCGTATTGTTCATGGTGTTAAAAAAGTGTTTCTTTTATACAACTTCTTTGTGTATGAATGTGACTAGATTCAAAGTTGAGAGCCTGTCTACTTTGAATTTGGTCACATTTATACTCGCTGGCAGAGTAGCCAACACCAAAATACAATATTATTGTGGCCAAAGCCTACACTTAATCACGCAGGCTGCCAGCATAACACTTCAGGTGAGATATATTGTATATTGTTTTGATGAAATTTCATTGAATAATTGATGGTAAACTTCATATTTTAATTTTGTGTTGCAATATTATTTATTGTCTTAGAAATTCCATAGTATGGGGATGATTCTGAAGATAAATTTTTAATATAATTCGGCTTGGTATGCCGAGTTGCTGTAGCACGGTCGGTCAGTAACGTCCTACTCGCTACTCGCTTAGCGAGTAACTATCCCAATGTAATCAACCCATAATGGTTCATTGCACAGCGGCAAAATACTGTACTACCAAACGGTTGTTTCCCATTTCGTTCCATCAATTCAGTTGAGTTATTTGCTAATACGTTATTACTATAACGTTTTCGCTAATCCGTTATTGCTATAACGTTTTAGCTAATACGTTATTGCTATAACGTTTTAGCTAATCCGTTATTGCTATAACGTTTTAGCTAATCCGTTATTGCTATAACGTTTTAGCTAATTCGTGAAGTTATTTTTGTTAGAGTTATTTGCTACTTAGTAGTGACCACGCTACCTAGCGGCAAAACATTGTACTACTAAACGGTTAGTTCCGTAAACGGTTATAACCGTTTACACATTATTTGTGTTACGCTACAGCTTCTTGTATTCCGTCAATTATTGCAAACCGTGATCAGCTGATCACTGATTGATCAGTATTCGTTAAGAGTTAAACGGTTAAACCCAATAACAGTTATTTGCCAGATTCGATGCGATAACTGCTCTTGAAGTTATTCTTCGATAACCGTTATTAAATCACAGATAAAGAAATAACGCTCATCACTAGACGCACCCGACAGACTGTGTCTTCTCAGGAATTTGGTCCACTCTGTCCGTGACCCACTTTTTCTTTTGGTGGAGAAATAGAAATCAACCAGCTCTGTAGCTGCACGCACCCGACAGAGTTGGTCTACCCAGGAATGTGGTCTACTCTGTCGCAGGCCCACTCTGTCATGAGGAGAAGAATTTAAAATCGAACCACTCTGTCGCTGCACGCACCCGACAAATTGGGCCTACTCAGGAATGAGGTAATATATCGATTCTCTTCTATCGATTGATTGTAACTAATCGATATGGTATAGACTTCGGCGAGTCAGAAGATTGGTTGTATAATCATCAATTTGAAATATACAAACACACCACACACAATAAACAAAACATCCTCAACGAACAACTAAATTTTAAATCACACAAACCTTTTGATCACATTTTTTCAAAAACCACAATTCTTCTAACCAAAAAACTGACATCGATGATCTAGGAGTACACCTCTGAAAATGGATCTCAAAGATTCGAAAGCGCTCGGCCTACAGAGTAAGTAAATTCTACTTATTCTAAATGAATATTTGACTGCAAGTCGTTGAATTCACATAAAAAGTTAACATTTATAAAGCTTTTATTACTCGCAAACACATGACAGTCACAAACACAAGGGAGTTTGAATCTTTTCCAATATGGGATACAAGAACATAGGTGGAAGATATCTTTAGCAGGTCAAATTAAATAAAAATATTCATGATTTTATTTATTTCTTTTTTTTGAATGTGAAGCCCACATATGTCAGATACCTGTGCGTGGTAATGAACTGAATGATGGTGATTGATGAGTTGGACATACAGTTTTAGGTGTGTTACGAACTACCGGGAAGTGATTTCACAACAGGAGATACTTATTTATTGCTGGCCAATCTAACCCGTCACCCTTACAAAGAGTGGAATTAATTACCAAAATGTTACCAAGTCACGATATACAAACACATGGGAGTTTGAATCTTTTCCAATATGGGATACAAGAACATAGGTGGAAGATATCTTTAGCAGGTCAAATTAAAGTTAGTTTTTAGATAATTTTTATCTGATTGAACAGATACCTGTTATGGCTCATGTAACCAGTGGCGGATCCATAAATGTTTTTGGATGTGGCTGGTAGCTACTGGATGATTGGTGGAGGGGGGGGGGGGGTAGAGGTGTACTGAATTCAAGTATTGTTGTGAAAGCTTTTGAATTTTTCTTAAGCAATCATACCCGAACTATAACTATTCATTCATATTTTTGGGAAATAAAAAATAGCTTTACTTGTGCTTTGAACCATATCAGCAATAACATTAATTTTAATTTAAAGTATATTGGAACATTTTGATTGAATTATGGCTGAATCTGGTGTGTTCAGCAGTTCATCAAGGAACATAGTATAATCCATCAAAAAGTTGACTTTGAGACGAGCGGCCTTCAGGTAGGCCAGTTCACTGCGTGGAAAGTGATTGTCCAAACACACGTTGGCTGCCAACTCGACTAGCATTGGACAATAGTTGGCTATCACCGTTATATCTATACTGTAGACCTGCAAAACAAGTAGAATTATGACAAAAAGGGTATCAATCAAAAAACGATTCAAATTCATAGATGTTTAAACATAAGAGTAGACTAATGAGACGCCTTAGTTTCCGGTGAAATTCAATTTACCATAAACGGTAAGGCTCCTATGAACTCAACCAATGAGTACGTTCATGGGAGCCTGCATCGCTTACCGGTGCACCGGTAACTAGGTGTCTTATTGGTCACTGGTGAAGAAATAGATAGATTGATAAATAACTAACTTTTATTAAAAAATGCACATATTTAGTTTAATTACTTAATACTAGAGATAATTACTAGAGGGCACTGATGGGCACACCCAGTCCGAAATGGCCATTTGCTCTGTAAGTGAAATATCAATATTCTACTAAATTATCAAGTCAATAAAATACCAGTTACACTTGCAGTTCGTCATAGATACCAAATTCCAAGGTTTAAATAATAACATAGCTGTGATTTTAAATATTATAATAAAATTTTCATCGAAAAAAGATGAGAAATTTTAGTGCACATTACCAAAAGTCTGAGATGGTTAATAAAAAAAGTAAATTCGTATGGCTTTTCGTGGTGGGGAGACCCTTACGGGTAGTTCCACCTCGCCGCTTTTTTAACGACTGCTTTTTTTATATGCAACCGGGACCGACGGCTTAACGTGTCCTCCGAAACACGGGAGTGGCTCGAGAAAAATATCTTGTACTCAACTGGGATCGAACCCAGGACCTTTGGCTTATCAGACCAGCGATAAGCCAACTCGGCTACGCCGACTCCAGATGGTTAATTATTGTTGTATTTAGCATTTGATTTGACCGCTTCAATAATCTGTTTATAATTTGTTCTGCTTCTAATATTGTCTAAAAGCAAAGAGCAGTTCACATCCTGAGATTTGATGGACACCATAATCTCTGCCTTTATTAGCTCTGGTGTACTCACTTCAAATTCATGTGTGAAAAAACTCTCTCAACAAATGCATTTGAGGGGGGAACACTCAGACAAAAAGCTATAATGTAAAATAGATTTTTGAGTTGAGGCAACCAAGCTGATTAAACCAAGATAATTTAATTGAATAATTTAAATAGACTTGATTTAGATGTAACTGATCTCTGTGACTTTGTCAATAAACTCAGTTGGTGTAAGACAATAAAATTTTATTTATTTAAATTATAATATATAATTTTTTCTGTATTATATAGAGAAAATACGGGACAAATCGTGTCGGGACTGTCCCTTGAAATCCGATACTTCTGGCAACCCTGGTGAAGAATTCGAATAAGAATAAGAAGAAGGCGAAAACAAAGAAGAATAAATACAATTGCAACCACCTACCTGATCTATCAACACCAGCCTAGTTAGTCGAGCACCTTTTGAAGCCAAAAACTCGACAAAGCGTGGCTCATAGTTGACAAAATCAAAGTCAATGGTGAGATCCTGGAGATGGGCGAAAGGAAGCTGCTTGTTGAGCAGAGCTAGCTGACACGCGTGTGTAGAGTCTTTGCAGCCGATGCAAGATCTCGGCAATAAACAGCATCTTGTCCCAGGGCAGGTGCAGGTCCCACAGTTTGGTCAGCGCCAGCCGGCTACGGTAGGGCTTGACCGCCTAGGTTTCTGTAAGCAAAAGAGACTGTTTGAAAAAACAATCTTGTAATAGAATATTAACTTTTTATTAGTAAATTCAACGACTAGCAGTCAATTTTAATTCTGAATAAATAATATTTCTACTCACTTTTTGGTCAAACGTTTTCTAGTCAAAGAGACTCATCTTCAAAGCGTCGTAGAATTTTTTTTCCGAAGGATGAAGCCCACATAGGTCTCAGACCTGTGGGGTAATGAATTGGATGATGGTGATTGATGAGTTGGACCTACAGTTTTAGGTGGGTTCCGAACCACCGGGAAGCGATTTTACAGCAGAGAACAGAGTCGTTTTTGCTCACCACTACAAAGATGGCCCAGGAGTTTCGTAGCTTATCTCTGATTGAACAGATACCTGCTACGGCACTCGGCTATCACTTCCAATTCACTATAAAAAGTTGACATTAACAACGCAGATCGTTATGGAACAAGAGGGAAGTGATAGTCGTGTACGGCAGGTATCTGTTCATCAGATAGAGATAAGCTGCGTTCTCCTGGGCCCTCTTTGTAAGGGTGACCGATTAGATTGGCCAGCAAAAAAAACACTGTTCTCTGCTGTAAAATCACTTCCCGGTGGTTCGGAACCAACCTAAATCTGTAGGGCCAGCTCATCAATCACCATCATCCAATTCATTACCGGTACCCACGCACAGGTCTCAGACCTATTTGGGCTTCATACTCCAAAAAAATTCAAGAACGAATAGAATATTAGGAGACGTCGAAAATGTTCTGAAAGAATATGATTTGTGAAGTAGCTGGTTGAAAATTCAACTAAGAACTTGATTTCACTTTTTCTTGAAATGTAGTTATCACAGTCATGAAAGTAGAGGGAGCATATAGTCTGAAGTTTAGCCGATGCCACCTTGAGTGGCTATACGGCGAATTTACTCCACTATAGATATACACCAATGTTGCTGTAGTTTTTATATGGCCCTTATTTAGGCTTACCACATTTTTCAACGTTACTGAGGTCTAGGCTTTAAAAAAAAGGACAAGCTACAAAATAGGAGGACAAGTCGACGCTGACATTTACATTTGACGCTGAAGAACATTTACTATAAATAATGTGTACTTACTAAATGTAAAAAATCCCAGGAATATAAAAAAACAAATAAAAGTGAAATCGTGTAAACTACTTAGTGAATCGTTTCCATTTAACCAGTCGGTTAGATTTGATTTAAAAAATCAGCTATTTCTGAGCCGAGTGTTCTCGGGTCAGATAGACCACGGGACAAACGTAGGTCCCGTCTAAACACGTTCATGACTTCGTATACGTTGACCACAGAGCATAGAATAGAATATGCTGTTTTATTGTATGCTCTGTGACGTTGACATTATTGAGCTCGTTTAAACGCTCAGCTGATGTAATTTAGCCATAAAAGTCGCGCGCAACGGCAACTAGAGTGGGGGAGTGGCTCTATATAATAAGGCTCATACAATTTCTATGAACTCTATCACGGTTATGGTACCGTATCTTTAGATTAATGCGACTCTACACTGCGTTGTACCGGTACGTTAAAGCCATACGAATGCTAAATCGAATACGAAATCTGGATAAAAATCATTCTGAGAAGTAAATCGTTTCCATAGATGATAAACGTAGTTCAAACATTTGAACCGTCATGAAACTAAATTACTTAGTTTGAAATTCAAAGCCATACGTTTGGCGAATTATTATTTATTCAATACAGTACTCATTTGTCTATCACAGAATTTATTGGAGTAGTCTCCATCGACAACAATTAATACATTAATCAAACATGATTCATCAGCATAATACTAGGCATAGAAATTTAATTAGAGTGCAACAGCACAGGACAAATTATTATGAACTGAATCCCAATTTGCATCTGCCAGGAGTAGAGGTTTCCAACACTTGAAAAGAAGCATTATATAATCACCTGCCACTTGTTTACAGATTGCAGGTCTATCATTTTGTGAGATAGCATCTAAAATAAACTTATTCATTGGATTGGACCTTCCTCCCAGCTCATTAATCAATTTCCAAAATTATTTAGGATTTTGCGAAGCTTCATTCAATTTGAGCGATAATAATTTCCTTTGTTTGTTTTATGTTATTACTTCGAGCCAGATAAATACCCAAAATAATTGTTTTTTTTTTTTAATTCCAGCCTACATTTAAAAAAGAGTTATTTTGTGTATTTATCGGTTGACCTTGACTGCATTTCAGTGAGCATCTATTTTTTTTAGTTTTAATTTGATTCAATTCTAGCCTTATTATGTATTTTTTTCTTTGTTGCTTTCTAAATGTTCACATTTTTCAGTTATTGATTTGACTAGTATTTTTGCTTGTTACTCCTCCCACCAGGGGGCGTTACTTGACAGCCAATCATAACCTACAATGAAGGTCAGCCTCTTTCTCGCTTAGCCAATAGTATCATTCCATGTTCAGTATATATTAAGCTTCTCTGTACTTTAGTTTTAGTTTGATTTAGATTGATAATGGTGTAACAACCGAAACTATCAGTTTCTCTAGTTTTAATATATGTGGTTGTGAAAATTTCGTCTTATTATTCCTTATTATTCTAATTATTCCTTTTTTTATTAATCTTTAGATTTCCTATTTTAGATGATGAGCAATAAGTACAGTAGAAACAATTAGTCTGGGCGCGTGGCTCTGTTTTCACTACTAGCCGGCCTGTAAAAGTTGACTAGTTGACCTTGAAGACATCTGCAGCGTCGCACGGGCCACATGTTTTTAGAAATGAGCGATAAACACTCCCCTCTCCACCCCGCGACATGACTGATTACCAAACGGCCACGCGCCCAGACTAAATGTTTCTACTGTAAGTCACCGCCTTTTTCATAACAGTTAGCTTGATAGATTTGATGAATAATAATGAACCAGAATTATTTTTAAATCTATTGTTGCCTATTACATTCTCTCATTATATATACATTCTTTCATGACCTAGTAGCCTAGTTGTCTTGGAAAAGATAGCCGCGAGCCGTAGCAGGTATCTGTTCAATCAGAGAGATAAGCTGCGTTCTCGTAGGTCCTGTTTGTAACGGTGACCGATTAGATTGGCCAGCAAAAAAAACACTGTTCTCTGATGTAAAATCACTTTCCGGTGGTTCGGAACCCACCTAAAACAATAGGTCCAACTCATCAAACACCATCATCCAACTCATTACCCACGCACAGGTCTCAGACCTATGTGGGCTTCATCCTCAAAAAAAAAAATACTGGCTGCTCATAAGGATCTAAATGCAATGTCAACTCGTTAAGTATATTGCCATATCTGACTTTTTTAGATTAAATTATGTAATAAAATTTAAATTATAATTGCATTCAATCCTAAAACATTTTTAAAGGTCATGTGAGAACAAACAGAGCAACCAAATAAAAAATAGACTAGTATTTAAGCAAAAATACAACAATAATAGGTGAATTATTGACAATATAATAATTATTATTGTTCTGTAATAAATGAAAAAAAAGAGGAATATCAAAACTAAGTAATCTACATAAAAATTAAATAGTTAAAATTCTATCATTATAACATCTTATTACTTAGGTCCGTAGGTATTGAAATATCAATTTTTGGAATAATCAATTAGAATTCTCCCTCACTTTGGTTTCAATTTGAGCCAGTCTGAATCAATCGATTCCATAAAAAATAACATTAAATAATATAAATTATAAATCAATAGAAAATATTCCATTAACCATCCGACAGCTCATACCCAATATATGCAATTCATGAAAATAAACGAATTCAGTGAGGAAGCTAGTCAGGCTCATATCGGTTCACTACTAGTTCGGTATAGAGAATAACAAAAATCAGCAAGAATCATTGATTGTAAAGGAATTGAATAAAACGAGAATGTAAATGAATACAGTTAACAAAAATAATCTCTTTGGTAGTTTTCAGTTTAAAGTGCATTTTACAAAACCACACTAGATAAAAAAAAAAAAAAAAATAATCACTATCACCTGAAATCTTATGAAGAGTATAGAAGTATATAATATTTATAAATAAATGAATAAAAAGAGTACTTCTCATTTGATGAAATTAATCGTTTCATTAGATTGAATTGTGGGTCTTCAGCATCTGAATATTATAAATAGCAATGAATTCATTGAAATACATGATCGAGATCATCCAAAAATATGATTCTTATGAATTTTTCATTATTTTTCACCTGAACAAGATTCTTGCCATTGACGAAACGCACTGAGAAAATCATTAAGATCAGAACATTGAGCTGAATGATGGCAATGTTGTGGTT
Organism: Conomelus anceps; assembly: GCA_948455865.1. Taxonomy (NCBI): domain Eukaryota; kingdom Metazoa; phylum Arthropoda; class Insecta; order Hemiptera; family Delphacidae; genus Conomelus; species Conomelus anceps. The sequence continues at coordinate 24,690,879 of OX418218.1, read as the reverse complement.
TCCAATCCAAAGGTTGTAGCATTCAGTAAAAACTTCTTGGATTGTGGCTCAGATGAGTCTGGCTTTGATAGACTATCTGAGAGTAGTAAATATCTCCATAAAATTAATAAGCATTTTGGTTCCTTTAGATTCAGGATTGTCCCTAAAAGTGCAGTGAGGAGGATCATACAAAATTAAAAAAATTCTGCCTCAACTGGATGGGATGAAGTTTCTTCTAAGATTGTCAAGGCAGTTTGTCCCATTATTTTGCAGCCTCTTACACATGTGATCAATGAGCGTTTGAGACAGGATATTTTTGCTATCATCAAACCAGTTCACAAGAAGGATAGTAAGCAAGATGTGAAAAATTATTGACCAATTGCCCTGCTAACAGTATTCTCCAAAATATTTGAGAAAATAGTTTTTGAACAGATGACTATTCATTTGGAGAGTAAAGTCGCATCTCCACTAACCGAACATGCTCAGCAAACAGTGTTTGCTGGAATTATCTGATGTTGCTGAACAATGTTTGGTGTGGACGCCTTCTTAAACATTATGATCGGTGTGGTGGGAACCTGTTGTTGGTCATCACTGTTCACTCATAGACCAAACATTTCAATTGAACTCACAAACATGTTTGATGACCCATATGTTTAATGTTTGTCCATTTGTGTGTTTGCCAACAATGTTCGGCAGACATGTTCGGTTGGTGGAGATGTGGCTTAAGAGCGTTTTTTATAATAAGCAATATGGGTTCAGGAAAAATATGTCAACTAAGTCAGCTGAGCTTGATGTTGTTTTTGATGTCTTGGATACTCTGGATGCATCGCATAGGGCTGTAGGGGTCTTCTGTGATTTGTCTAGAGCATTTTTTGATATGGTGGACCATAAGCTGCTTTTGTATAAGTTGAGATTCTATGGGTTTGTTGGTGTAGATGGAAGATTTTTCAAGTCCTATCTAGAGAATAGATATCAGGAAGTGAAAGTTGGTTTTGGCTGTTCTCCTGTATTTTCTTCTTGGAGTAGGGTTGGGCAAGGAGTACCACAGGGATCTGTACTTGGACCTACTCTATTCAACTTGTTTATAAATGACCTGCCTTATAATGTAGATGGCAAATTGGTTTTATATGCAGACAATACTACAATTTTGGTAGATGGAACTAATGACTCAGATGTTATGGAGAAGGCTAGAGTTGTTATGCAACAGGTGAACCAATGGTTTGAACAGAATTCACTAAAGCTGAATTTAAAGAAAACAAACTTGATGAATTTTCAGTGGCTGCATGTAATGGGTCCCTCAGCTTGATGCTAGGAGATAGAGAAAAATGTAATGCTACTGAGGTAACTAAGTTCCTTGGGATTGAACTGCAAAGCAATGTTAAATGGGACCATCACTTGGGAAAGCTTCAGAAGAGACTAAACATGATCTGTTTGCCTTAAGGACTGTGAGATCTGTCTCCAATCTCTGAACTGCAATAAAGGTCTATCATGGATATTTTCTATCTCTGATATGGTTCAGTATATTGATCTGGGGTGCATGTAAAAGTTATTTAAATACTGCCTTCATCATGCAGAAAAAGGCAGTACAGGTTTTGGAGGTTGTAGATTATTCTGCTTCTTGCAGGCCTATGTTTAGAAGAAACAAATTACTCATAGTCCCTGCTTTGTACTTTTTGGAAGTTGTAAGTTTTGTCTACAAGAACAAGGCAATTTTCAATGCTAATAGGGCTACTCATTCCTATGGGACTAGAGCAAAAAAAAAAAAAAAAAAAAAAAAAATGAATTTGCTGATTTATCCAACTCACCAGCTGACTACTTGAGAAGGGACCATTTTATTCTGGACTCAGATTTTATAATTCCCTTCCTGAAAATATTAAGTTGTGTGGTAGCTTCAAGGTGTTTTCATCCATGTTGATCAGGGCCCTTGTGGATGTGTCTTTATACAGTGGAGGAGTGCTACAAAGCTTTTTAAATATTTTGGCATGTTACATACCACTTGAGCTATGCTCAAATCTTGTAACACAAGATATTTCTTCAAGCTTAGTTACTATGTAACTAATGATAATAATAATAATAATAATAATAATAATAATACAAATTGCTGCATCAATTGACTAATACATTTTTTTTTTTTTTTTTTTTTTTATTGCTGATGATGCCCACATGAGTCCGTGACTTGTGCGTGGGTAATGAGGTGAATGATTACATATAAATGCCTGACGGTGGAGCGGGATTCGAACCCACGACCACTTGGACGACAGCAAGCTGAAGTTGCGACGCCCCAACCAACTGCGCCAAGCGGCCCGCCTATTAAATTATATTTAATTGATTGATTGCACACAATAGTTTTGAGGTTGTGATGGATGTTTTGGAGGTGCTTGATGGGGCTCAGAGTGCACTTGATTTGTTTTGTAACTTGTCAAAGGCATTTTATATGGTTAATCATGAGCTTCTTTTAAATAAACTGAGCTATTATGTATTTAAAGGGTTACTTGTGGAGTACCACAGGAATCAATTTTGGGCCCAGTCTTGTTTAACATTTTCATAAATGTTCTACCGTTCAATATAGACTCCAAAATAATGTTATATGCTGAGTACACCACTGTTTTGGTTAAGGAAAATAATAATGCAACCATCCTCTTGAAAACTAAAGAAATGTTAAAGTAGCTTACTGATTGGTTTCATAGCAACAAACTGAAGCTGATTGTCAAAAAGACTAATTTTATTAAATTTTCAATGATGAACAATGAATACAATCAAACGTTAAAGCTACATTCAGGAGTGGAATGCCATTTGACAATGGGAACTAAGTTTTTGGGTCTGGAGCTGCAATCCAGCTTGAAATGAGACAATGAAAGTAAAAGCCTTAGGAAAAAGTAATCCATGATGTGGTTTTTGCTTTGAAGACTTTAAGAAATGTTTCAAACAGAAAAACAGCTTTTGCAGTCTATCATGGGTATTTTATGTCCCAGGTTTGTTATGGTGTGATATTCTGGGGTGGTAGCAAGGGAAATATCAATACAATATTCAAATTGTAGAAGAAAGTGTTGCAAATAATCAAAGGATTTAGTGAAAGGCAGTCATCTATTAAGGCAGTTGACCTATTTCAGAAAATTAGGACTGCTTACAATGCCAGCACTGTATTTTTTGAGATTGCTAAGTATTTGCATAGGAACCAGAGTATTTATGACAATAACATAATCGCTCATCCATATAATACAAGACATGGAGAGTCAACACTTTGGTACCCCATGCTTAGGCTAACTTTGATTGAGAAGGCACCACACTATTCTGGTATAAATATTTTAAATTGTTTGCCCAAAGTTTTAAAGGGGTACTGTCAAGACAAATTCGTGAAGGAACTCAGGAAGTTGCTGATTGATGCCTGTCCTTACTCTCTGCCTGACTGTTTTGGGGTTTTTTGGAGACAAAATGTTGAGTAGAGTGTATCTGTATTGTAGCATGGTTTTATAGATGAACAATCGCTTGATAAATTGTTTTAGTTCAAGTGAATTGATGTGTGAATTGATGCTGTGTGAGCCTAGCTCAATAGCTGCATTTTAACATGACTATCAATAAATTTATTTATTTAAGTAATATAGCCCAATGTTTAGAAGTGAACATGGCAGTAATAATTATAAATTAAGGAGATATATTTTATGTCAAGACAGCAGCACATGCAGAAATTAGCTATATCTGTGTTGTTGATATAAATTTAAGGCTACTCTATATCAGGGCTTAATTTCAGCCGGAGCACACCAAAGTGGAGCTTTGTACCTTCTAGGACACCAGAGCGGATACATAAATTAATAATAAAATCATTTATTTTAAACCAGATATGAACTAGCTTGTTATTTTGTATATTATGTAATATTATACAAGGTGATTTTTAAGTATGGAAGCGGCTTTATATTGTGTAACTGAGACGGTCTTGGCAAAAGAAACTTCATATTTGGATATGCATAGTTTTAAAAATCCTACTTTTTGCTGGTTTTGAAATTTTGTCCACTATCTTGGATCCGCCATATTGGATTCAACTTTATTTTTTTAAATGGGATGGTGGTCATATGACATATTATTTCAGTGGGAAATTTTAAGAAAAAAGCAATGTCATAAACCGTTTTTCCATAGATGCCTTTGTTTTCGATTTATAAGCATTTAAATTTCCAATTTTGGGAAAATTGTGTTAGCAATGAAAAAGGTAGAATGCACTGCATAAAACATTTTATTGAAATTTTTTTGAATAAAACATTTTATTGAATTTTTTTTGCATAAAACATTTTATTGAAATTTAATAGGAGAAATTTAAAAAATTCAATAAAATGTTTTATGCAGTGCGTTCTACCTATTTTATTGAAATGCTTATAAATAAAAAACAAAGACATCTATTGAAAAACGGTTTATGCCATGGTTTTTTTTCTTAAAATTTCACACTGAAATAATATGTCATATGACCACCATCCCATTTAAAAAAATAAAGTTGAATCCAATATGGCGGATCCAAGATGGCGGACAAAATTTGAAAACCAGAAAAAGTCGGATTTTTAAAACTATGCAGATTCAAATCTCAAGCTTCTTTTGCCAAGAACGTCTCAGTTATGCAATATAAAGCCGTTCCCATACTTAAAAATCATCCTGTATGTACATTACTGACAATGCTCAAATGCGTTTAAAATGCACCAATTCAAGTGTAATTTTCAAACATTTTCTGGGAGAGGACCCCCGGATCCCCAGTTTTTCTGGGGGGTATTCCAGCTCTGGAATAGCTCACAGCTTTGGTACTTCTCAATTTAGAAATTCAGCCCTGCTCTATGATATATTCCACCCATTATAACAGTTATGCACGTTTTGTAATTCAAATTTAATATCAGTTGAATTTTACATAACTCTATATTGGCGGTCGTGGTAGTGCAATCGGTTGGAGCAAAGTAATTAGAAAAGATCTCTTCTAAGTATAAACGTAGAAACGTTGAAAAAAAAGCTGATGAGTTTTCAAAATGTCACCATATAGGCAGGCGCGGCTGGTCCTAAGTGTTCAATGAACCCCCAAAGTAAAATCTATTTGTCAGTAATTATTTGGATATTGAATTATCTAAGAATTCCATTGTTTAATTATCCTATATTACATGCTGTTTGATCTACTGAGAGGCTTGAAACTCATAGTGTTCATGGGTAGACATCGTAAGGAGACAAGTCTCCAAATGGTATAGACTGGGTAGTGGTGGAGGTACGTTTTGGAGGAGATTGAGGAGGCTTCTCAATGCAACATTCAACAGCAAACGGAGACTTGCAGCAAGTTGTCTCAAGCCATGACTCTAGCCAAATGACCACGTGATCAGTTCAGAACGGCCGCTTACCAGTTGCCCGATCGGTCAACTGGTAGGGTTGGGCAACTGAAAACCAATCATTCAAAACAGTGATTTTGGCAAATTACGACCGACTTCGTAATTTGTGAAGATTATCAGATCACAACAGTTGCGGCTGCCAAGGAAATTTTTGATCTGATTGTGAATAGATGTATTGAAAGATTCAAATCCACTGGTCACTTGTTAATTTCTAATTTATTTGATAGTGAGAATTATTTCAACTTCATGGAACATTTTTCTGAACAAATTCTCGATGACGTTCTCAAATCTTTTGATAAAAACAAATTCAAAACAGAATTGAAAATTCTTTAAGAAAAATATGATTTTAGAAATGTAAAAACGTTACTGATTTACTAAGTTGTTTAGTTGAAAATAATTTACAAGAATGTTTTGGAGAGGTGATTAAAGCACTCAATATTCTTGTTAATATTCCAATGACTATGTCAGAAGCTGAACGATGCTTCTCTTCTCTCAAGAGGATTAAGACATTCCTTCAGAAGTATGATGGAAGATGATAGACTCACTGCCCTAACAATGTTATCAATAGAAAAAGGAATGGTCAATGAATGGTAGACTTCAATAAGAGTTATTGAAATTTTTGCAGTGAAAAAGGAGAGAAGACTTGACTTCATATACAAAAGTTCTGTTAATACAGCAGGTTCTCTGCCATAATATTGTTATTATTAGCCTATTTCTAAATTTCAAAGTCCCTTTTAAAATTCTAAGAGCTCTTACAAAATCGAATTAGGAATAGGCCTATATTTTTTATTTCTTATAACTTCATAAGCTTCATAGTTTTTATTTATGCCTATTATGACATAGCGCTTGTGAATTAGATTTCTTAGTCAAAACATTTAGTACTTTATAGCAGTAGTTTGGTATATATACTGTAATGGTGGTGGTTGTGGTGATGGAAAGTCTACTATTGAATGAACATCGAAAAATATTATCATGCATGGAGCTGGTGGAGCATCTCGATTGCAGACATTATTAAATATCAAAATTGGATTTCTTGTTTCATAACGATCTGCGTTGTTAATATATACATTTTGTGGTAAATTTAACGACTTGCAGTCAGTTTTAAATTATTGTGAATATATAATAAATGTACTCACACTTCGCCGAACGTTTTCGAGTTATTGAATCTCATCTTCAAGGCATCCTTATTCGGCGATGTTGGTTAGAAAAATTGTGGTTTTTGTATAATGTGGTCAAAAAGTTTGTGTGAGTTCGTGCCTAAATCGCCGATCTAGGATGCCTTGAAGATGAGATTCAATAACTCAGAAACGTTCGGCCAAGTGTGAGTGCATTAATTATGTATTCACAATTTAAAACTGACTTTAAATTTACAACAAAAAATTAATATGAAATATCAATTTCCAGAATTGGCAAGTAATTGAGTATACAACACTATTCAAATCAAAATAATGTGTGGCAAAATATTATAGATTTTGATACATGACAAAAATACCTAAGAAAAACCCTTTACAGTTATTAAGTGAAAGCATTTCATTTGGTAGTCTCCCAAGAGTTGAGTCCCCAAGGTGAGAGTTCACAAGCCGCCACTGCATATAGGTAATACAAACGATTCAGTTTCAGTTTAAAAGACACTGTTCTCTGCCGAAAATCACTTCCCGGTGGTTCGGAATCCACCTAAAACTGTAGGTCCAACTCATCAATCACCATCATCCAACTCATTACCCACGCACAGGTCTCAGACCTATGTGGGCTTCATCCTAAAAAAAAAAAACTTATGTATTACTTTGAAACTTCATAGAATCTTCTACAATCTTCATTAGATCTCCTCTAATTACCTTGAGTTAGAGTGCTTGTCTCTGATTAGATAAGACAGGCCAGCTGTTCCTGCGATCTCGAGTTCGAATCTTGTTCAGATGTTTTCTGTCATCATCCACCCCTCACGACTCATGTGGACATCATACGACGAAAAAATTAATAGATTAGGCTATATATATACTGTTTCTGATGGTAGGTTAAGCTTTGCAATTATTCCATCAATTTCGCTTACATTATTTTGTTCTTTCATTATGCAATAATTTTGTATCTATCAATGACAACCGCATTAATTTCATGTGCAATGTGCATAACTTAAATCGTTTTGGTATTATGTAGAATGAATTAATTTCTGGCATTAAATTTATTAAACATTAAACAATCTTAACCCAACATTTACAACAACCATACTTTGTTCTCTAAGTATAAATTTATACGAAATCAAAAGAAAATTTAGGTATGAGATTAATGCTCGGATTTGAATTTAGTGAATTTTATTCAACAATAAATAATTTCTGTATAGTCTTTTGTTTCCTAATGCAACAACTCTAACACAATTTTGAATATTGCTAATCACAGATACCTAATAAAATATATGCAATATACACTACATACTTAGTTATCCCATTTTGAAACTTTTTTCATATACATTTCCTTGCCGTCTTCCGCTACTGCTGGGTAATAACCTTGACCTTCGTATTTCTTTCTCATGTAGAATATGTAGCCTGTGCAAAGTCCCATAGCAGCAAGCCCAAACACCATCACAACTTTGTTCTGAAATCATTTAAGAGAATTTTATTACTACCCTACTCAATTATTGGATGAATCAGGAAATAAGTATAGATTTGTATTCACTTTACTGGTAACAGCTAACTATAGCAACATTTAAGTATAGATATAATTAAAATTGTAAAGCAGACACTGAACGGAGTATCATAGTTGAGTTCATAATGCACTAATTCCTATAGTTTTGAATGAAAATGCAATTTTTCTAAGCTTAGAAACAAGAAAGCAACTTTAATAAATCATATATTGTGCTATTCAGCATAAATATTATTATGAAGCAGCTTTCAACAATCATTAAAACAGTCAGTAACTGTAATTTTAATTCAGAAGTCTTAATCACAGTTTTTTGTAACTACTGTATTTGAATTAAATAAGTACGCTTTGAGGTGAATTAACTTCTGAAGATTACATTGGAAATACATAGATATGAAATGGAGTGGAAATAGCACATGTAACATCAACATGAATGGACTACTTGAAAAAATAATAAGGGCGCCCGGCCATAGAAAGATGTGGTGCGCTGCTCTGTGCCAGTGGCCTGGCGTTTATGGGAGAACATTGGTTCGGCTTTAAAATCTATTTTTTCTAAGCTTAAAAATAGGAAAAGCAGCTTTAAAGATTGTGACCTGTATTTGTAAATTTGACTTGGCCTGTTTACTGTAGAATTGTATTTTGTCTCAACTAAATCATTGAATCAATTATATAGTACTTACGTATTATACGGAGGCCACTATTTTACAGTGCAATGCAGCGAAACAAGGTTAACCTAACTTTGGTAGATCGTGAAGTCCCGTTTATGAGAATGTAGTCCTACTGAAGATTCATCAGCTTAAGTTAGAACAGTACCTTATTGAATTCAGTACTAAAGTCGAATTGAATCTTCTTCCGAATCGGAGGGATATGAGGAGTAGCAACTAGGGGGAACAACGCTACTGCGGTGTTGCCGTTGCCGCATTGATACGGACAAAATACTTGTGATTTACGAATCGATACGTATCGATACGCGTATCAATACAACGGGGAAAAATCGATATTTCGTTGATTGATTCATTCAATCTGTATATAGCTCTGCAACTAGCTATGCATTATGTATTCACCCATGTTTCATCCAACCACACTATTTTATCAAAATTCAAGTCTTTCACTTCGCGCAGAAACCGGCTACGCCAAGCTACAATGTCATTGCGCTCTAATAAAATTTTCCTTTGATTCAATTTCTTGTATTCAAACCCCAATGTAAGAAGAATTTTTTTGAGTGAATAACTCCCTCCTGTGAACAAATTTGAGTTTCTAAGTGAGATTAAAAGTTTTTTAATCGTAGGGTGCTCCTTTCTGTGTATATAATCATATACATGACGACAAATTGCGTCTTGTTGGAAACCGTCAATTGCAGTGACACGTTTCTGTCCCCTTCTCTTTTTTCCTGGTGTGTGTAATGTTGGATCGGTATTACCAGCCTCATTCAATTAGTTTTCTTTCTCCTTACATATTGAAACTATAGTACTTTTGTTAATACCCATTGCAGCTGCAGATCTGTCTAACACTCTCTCCAAAGGTATTAAAACTCCCCCCTTTTCCTTTTCACGTTCAAAATAATTTCTTACTTTGACTACAAGTTCACGTGTTTGACCGCGTAAAGCAGAGCCCTGGCCGACTTTCGAATAAGGAGGTGTTTTTTCTGTCCGAACGCGGGGACGGCCTCTCTTTTTAGCAGTGCTAGTGCCTTCTACCCTTTCCATCATAAATATAGAATAATATTTACAATACCTAGTATGAAGTATTAAGATGTTCAGTACTGTACCGAAAATAAAACCAGAAAAACACACTCACACCGAACTCACTCACGACATACACTGTTAGCTAAACACTGACCATACACAACGCACTAGACATATGACAGACAAGCAGACGTAGTACCTCCACGCTCGAAGAACTGGAAGAAATGCACCTGTGCCGCTGTGCGTGACATGAGCGTTTGGGAGTTGAGTGCTGATTCCATATGGCAACAGCGCCTGTTGCTATGACTACAGCGTCACTCTATCTCCATTTGTATTGGCTGAACTAGCTGTGCGTCACCCACCGATGCTAGTTTGCCCCTCCAGTCGGATTTGGAAGAAGATTCAATTCGAGTATAGGAATTAATGATATAGCAAGGTTAGGTTAAGCTTGTTGCGCTTGGCCTCTGTATAATAAGTAAGTACCATTTATTAGATATTATAAACTTAAAAAACACATTTAAATGGAAATTGACTCACGTTATGGCATGACGGCCGTTTCGCTCTGTTGTCAAGAGCATCATCAGACGACCCACAGTACACTCCAATTTCCATTTAAAAGTGTTTTTTAAGTTTATAATACATATTAGTGGAAACAAGATGGATCTTCAACATCATCATTTATTAGATGATATAGCCTACACTGACGGGTGCTCATAAGCGAGCATTCCTTAAATTAATATTGTTGATATAAAGTGACGCCTTCATTAACAGAGGTAATGTGGACTGACAGTACCTCGGACAATCGAAAACTCGGGTGACAGACTCTGTCATGGTAAAATGAGGAAATGAATAAAAACATGGCCAGAGGTCAAAAAGGCTTCTAGCCCCCACTGGTGGATCAGTAACAATGCCCTGTACCGGTACTAAGTGTAAGACAACCTAAAATATGTTTCTATTGAAATTATTTTAATCTATTGATGATTGGAAAAGCATTGTAGTTAGTGCTCTGTTGTTTACATTAACGAGACATACAATTCCATCTCGGTTGCACGCTAGTAGTTCCGTTGATTGGGGCTCTACTTTTCTCTACTAATTGAAAGTAACAGAATAACTTGAGCACAGCCCCAACATGGTACACACTAAGCAAAGAAATTGTAGACAATTTGTGCATAACAAACCACAATTAAACAAAAGGTTATAATTTAGACGAAATAAGCCTGATTCCTACTCCCATAAGGTTGATTTACATTGAAATCAGCCTGGCAGAGGGATATGAAATCAGAAAGCAAATGAACCAGATTCATTTAACCTTTCCAAGATAATGATTAAAAGAGGAGAATAAATGCTTATTACTACCATATTGAATTCCTGTCTTTGAAAATAACTGATTTGAAACATCATTGTCTATATTATGTGACTTGATTTTATATAAAATTTCGGTAATTGTGCCGCAGATGTTAGCAAATAAAAAATCACTTGAAAACTTCACCAAATTGTAGTATTATGTCTCCTGATCACAATTATCAAGTTTTTAAGTGTCGGTCTCAATTAAATAATTAATTATTCAATATTAAAAACTCACCTTTTGAACATAAATACGGCTCTGAAAAGCCTTTATAGTACCTTAAGCATAACATCATAGACGAACAGATAGTTAGAGCAATGGAGTGCCATCAAGGATTAGTGCCAATGGATTATATCAGTGCCATCTACATCAGAACATCAATGGAAACTGGAATGGAACTGCATAACCAAACCTTTCCTAACCTGGCTAGATGTGACTGAACCACCTCTGTAAATATTTAAAAGGTTTAAAGGTATATATTGAAAGGTATTTCAAAGGTGGTTCAGTCACATCTAGCCAGGTTAGGAAAGGTTTGGTTAAGCAGGTTCATTCCAGTTTCCATTCCACTTCGTTCCATTCACACAGACTACGCTTCTGCGCATGCGCGAAATGTTCGCACATCCAAAAGCCTAAAACCCAGGCTGTGGCTAACTGGCTACAGGTTATGTATAATTATGTGCGATGCATCAAGTGATGAGATTTTGGAACAAATTGAAAATGCCTTTATTATTAAGTAGATAAATTGCATGAGTAAATAATTAATAAATTAAAATGCAAATTATTGTATTGCAAAGATGTATGCATTCTAAACACTCAATTAAAGTTAATTGCTGAAGGTAGTCATTTTGGGGCTCTGTTCGAAAGGTAGGTTTTCAATATTGAATAATTAATTATTTAATTGAGACCGACACTTAAAAACTTGATAATTGTGATCAGGAGACATAATACTACAATCTGGTGAAGTTTCAAGTGATTTTTTATTTGCTAACATCTGCGGCACAATTACCAAAATTTCATATGAAATCAAGACACAAAAGAAGATGAAAGTTGAAATAAACAGCTTATGTAGACCTACTACAGTATTTCTTTTGTATATTGAAACCACATAATTTTTTCTTCAAATGATAGAATATCATAATAAACTGAGACTTACTGGAGTTGCATACAATTCAAAATTGAGTAATCGAAATGCAGTAGACGTTTTTAATGTTTTTATTCCATCACCAGGTCTGCTCTCTTCCTTCATCCTGCAAAAAATTCGTTTATAACTGAACCGTTTTTGAACAAGGAATAATGTCCTTTTTGGTTGTTCGTAATGTTTTATTGATAACCAGTACCATTATACATGAAGAATAAAATAGAAACAAGGTTCTTAAAGATAAAAAACTAATTTGAAATTAGATTTCAGATGACCGCAAAAATATCCAGGCTTGTCTCCAAAACATAACCTAAAATCTATAACCAAAAGCAATGCCAACTATAGCTTTAGTACATTCAATGCCCACTGTGCTCATGCCTATTATTTTTCTAGATGGCGTCGGTATAATATAAGCCGAAGTAGTTAATAGAATTTATTTAAGAAAAGAAAGTGGAGAAAAAATGTCAAAGCTGCTAAAAATTGAATACATGACCAAAAAAACTTGTTGAATAAATTACCAAAATCCCCAAACATCCCAGGTGAGATTCAGCTGCCATCTTGGAAAACAGAAAAATTTCAAAATTGAGATCAAACTCAAGGGGTAGACAGAAAACGTTATCCAGGCGTTCTTTTTTCTAATACACGTAGTATTCAGATACCGGTACTCTACGTCTATATATTAATTTATCCCACTCTAATATAATTATGCTATATTTATGCAAGCTACGCTGGGGTACTGAGCCGTAACCATCGTACAGAGCACTGACATTATAAATAGCAGTGCATGCGCAAATGTTCAAAGCCAGTGATGTCCCAATCTGCCGGCTACCCAATGGAGACCCGGCTGCCGTGACTGTAGCCACGATAAAGTTAGGAAACCACTTTCCCGAGGTTGGGAGTGAGTATCTATACACCCATCGGTTGAGAAAGAGAAGGAGATTTGGTGCAGGCGCAAATGTTCAAAGTAAATGAGTCATCTATCTGCCGGCTACCCAATGGAGACCCGGCTGCCGTGACTGTAGCCACTGCGAACTTTATCGTGGCTACAGTCACGGCAGCCGGGTCTCCATTGGGTAGCCGGCAGATTGGGACATCACTGGCTTTGAACATTTGCGCATGCACTGCTATTTATAATGTCAGTGCTCTGTACGATGGTTACGGCTCAGTACCCCAGCGTAGCTTGCATAAATATAGCATAATTATATTAGAGTGGGATAAATTAATATATAGACGTAGAGTACCGGTATCTGAATACTACGTGTATTAGAATGGCAGATTTAATGCTAGTGCAATAATATATATTTTCTGATTATCACAGTATACCGCTTATTACATTCATTCCCGCTTTCCTAGAATCTAGAGATCATTATTTCTATGAAGCCTCTTGCATCATTGGAAAAAAACCATATTGAACACTCTTTTTTTTCTTTTAAATTCAACATTTGAAACCCCTAAGAGAGAATAAAGTCTTCTTTTCAAGGCTTTTATGCTTTACCGTACTAAAAATTTATGTCTAACAGTCTGTTAGTGAATGATAGATAACTCGTAATTCACATTATTGTATTTTTCAATTGCTAAAACTTTGTTCTCAACAGCGCACTGGACTAATTCGAATTTTCCAACAATTTTTTTGTGACATCTACACACCCTAAAAAGCAATAAACTTACATTTTTGGGGGTCGCAATTTTCTCACAAGAAGCAATAATCCTCAGGAAGCAATAATTCATTAAACATTTTTGGGGGTTGCAATATTCTCACAGGAAAATTTAAATTTATAAAAAATTTCTATTTTTATTTAAAAAATTCATAATTAAGAAATTTTAAATTTAAAAAATTTATATTTTTATTTGAAAAAATCATAAAAAAGAAAATTAAAATTTATAAAACACTAGCTGGCCCAACGCGCGTTGCTGCATTCTCATAAAAATTCTCCTTGATTTTATTATTCGCCACCTCCCACTGAGGTTACATTTCAAATTAGGAAAGAAGTTATTTTTTTTTTTGTAGATTACGTCTTGGAGACTCCAGTTAAGGAGTATAAGACAAGTCAGATCAACAATATTATACACTAGATACCATAATTACTTCAATTAGTTGAGGTGAGGCTTAATTTTGATGTGAAAGGAACTCTTGTACACTATAAAAAGCTTTATCAACTAAATATTTCTTCAATTGTTTTTTAAATATTTCTATATTTTCAAGACTCTTCAAAAACTGTGGTAGCTTGTTGTAGAATTTCCTACCAATATAACTAGGTTTTTGTTTGAATAAGCTACTATTGTGACTCACCAAGTGATAATCTCCTCGGCTTCTTGTATTATAATCATGTACATCAAGATTTTGGTTAATATCATTCGTGTTTACATATAAAGTAGCTTCATACACATATAAGCAGGGTACAGTTAGGAGACCAAGTCTCTTGAACAACGGCATACATGAATCTAATCTATTTACTCTTTCTATACACCTAACCGCTTTCTTTTGGATCTTAAACACCCTATCAAGATTTTGTTTTGATGAATTACCCCATACTAAGATAGCATACCTAATAAGTGACAGTAAGAGCCCATGGTAAGCTGTAAAAAGTAACTTTTTGTCATTCAATCTAGCGAGCTGTCGCAGGACAAATACCCCAGATGAAATTTTACTACATATTTTCTCAATGTATGGAGTCCAGGTCAATCGTCTATCCAACGTAACTCCTAGAAATGCAATTTTTTCTTCCTGGTCTAATTGATTATCGTTTACAAACACGTTTATAGCCCTATCTTCATTTAAATTATGTTTGTTTTTTAATTGAAGGTATTGGCATTTTTTACTATTTATAGTTAATTTCAACTGATTTAAAAATTGGACAATGGACTGCACACCTATATGGGCACTTATTTCTAAATTATCTAGGATGGAATTGCTGAAAATGAGTGATGTATCATCAGCAAATAAGAGGGCTCTACCACTAATTAATTCTTTAGGTAAACGGTTGACATATAACAAAAAAAGCAATGGACCTAGTATTGACCCCTGAGGCACTCCAGCTTGCACCTCTAATTTATTAGATTTATTCTTTACTATACTATTACCAACTACTGTAGTTAGTTCTACACATTGTTTTCTCCCAATAAGATATGATTCAAACCATTTCAGTTCAACCCCATTTACACCTACATTTTGCAGTATTTCCAATAAAGTTCTATGATTAACACAATCAAATGCCTTTAACAGATCTAAGAAGATTGCAGTAGCTTTATCCCCTGAATCTATTATATCTATTAGTTTTTCAACTAGAGAAACTATGGCTGTTTTTGTTGATCTCCCTTTCTGGAAGCCATGCTGTTCATCACAGATAAAGTTAGCTTCTTGAAGGTGCAGAAGTAACCTATTTAGAACTACTCTTTCAAAAATTTTACTTATTACATTTAAAATACTAATGTGCCTATAATTTTCTACCTTTTCTCTATCACCACTTTTGAAGATTGGCAAGATCTTCCCCTCTTTTAAGTTATCTGGAAAAACACCTTGTTCTAATGAATGATTGATCAGATGAATCAAAGGGTCTAACAATTGATCTTTACATTCTTTCAGAATTTTACTGGATACCCCATCCATTCCTACAGTTTTTTTATTATTTAAACTATCAATGATATTTGACAACTCGTCTTGGCATACTGGGTGGAATTTTAATTTGTTCTGAATCCCCTCAGTATTCCTCATGTTTGCATCACGAATACCTGTATTAAGAGAATTTTGAAGATCCTTAGCAACCAGTTGATAATATCTGTTAAAGAAATTACAAATGTCTACACTATCATCAATATATTTGTTATTTTCGTTAATTATTCTGGGGACACTAGTATAAGCATCTACATGAGCTACTTGCCTATTTTTGTTTATTACATCCCACACTGCTGTGTTAAAGTACACACTATTATTCAAAATTTCAGCTGTTTTCTTACATTTCGCTCTTTTCACTTCTCTTGTATAATTTTTCTTTAGAGCTTTGTAATTATCTTCACTTAACATATTTCTAGATAGTTTGAATTCATCATATGCATCTTTAACCCTATTTCTTTCTGCAAGGATATCATCAGTTATCCACTCTTCAATCTTGTCTAATTTGTTTTTTACAGGGACTTTTTTAACTGGACAACTCATAGTAATATGAAACCTTAAAATATTAATGAAACTATCATATTTGTCATTTAAGCTATTGCTATTGTAAACCGTACTCCAGTTTTCTTGTAGCAGATTCTGCTTCAAACAATCGATATTCCCCTGTTCACATTGTTGAATTTCTTTCATTACTCTACTCTTTTTAATTGATTTATGACCTTGCAACCCCACCTCTAAGATTTGATAGTCATGATCAGATAGTTCCGAGCCGCCTAATCTTGTTTTAGAGTAATCTATATTAGTAAGGATGTTATCAATTATTGTTTGTGATGTTCTTGTGACTCTGGTATATTCATGAACTTTTATTTCCAAGTTATTCATGTATATAATATCCTTTAATCTTCTGTCATTTTATTCTGTGTTGCAAAGTCTGTATTGAAATCTCCCGCTACAATAACGTTTGTAAAACGAGTAGTAGTTATCTCTAAAAGCCTATTGAATAGTTCACAAAAATTGTTCCATTCCCCATTTGGTGACCTGTAAATACCTAACACCGCTACTTCGAAATTATTGTCGATTTTTACTCTCAAACCAGTAACTTCTAAATCCATTTCCACAGCAAATTTCTCTACATATTCTAAATTAAATGTTTGCATATTCTTAGCATTTTTAGTGAAGATAGCTACTCCCCCACTTCGATGAGATGTCCTGCAATACGACGTTTTCAATGAATAGTTTGGAATATTAAGTTGTGACAATTCATCTTCTTTTAAACCATGCTCTGTGAAAATAGCTATATCAGGAGCCTCTTCTTTAAAAAATACTTCGATTCTATCTATTTTGTTACGAATGTATTGAATATTCTGATGGAACACAGTGAGTACCGGTACTTCCCTATCATCCCTTACTACTTTATCGTTGCTTTTGCATATTGAAGTAGATTTACTTAATCTCTTAGAATCTTGAGAGCCTATCAGATTGCTACAAGAGTTCCTTCCACTAATGCTATCCTGATTTTTTGATCGATTAACGTCTTTTAATACAATTGAAGATATGAATTTATCATCTGAAACTAGTTTCCCTTCCCGGTTTTGAGCCACTTTACTAAAAAAGGTTCGTTAGATGATTGTTTAGGAGAATTATTGACAGTAGATTGCAAACGACTTTCAATCAGCTCTGCCAGCCTATTACAAAATATTACTTTGCCAGATTGATTTAGATGTAGACCATGATTAGTGAAGTTTTGTTTTTTCAGCCTTTCATTTAGAAAACAAATCCCCAACTGCTTAGAATTCTTATTTTTTAGGCTGTTGATTGTATTATGAATTGATTTATTTGTTGACTTAATGGCTTCATTTAGCTCTGGCCTATCAAACCTATACGGAATTGTACTTATTATTACATTAGTTTTTTGGCTGAGTGGCACAATCTCTTTAATTTTTTCATTTATCTCAGGAAGATGTTTTAGATTAGGTTCATTTATATTGTTTGAGCCACCCAGTACTATTAGAAAATCGTTTTTCCAAAATCTTTAGTTTGTTCCTGTGCTGACTCTACGATTGCGGTTATAGGGGCACTTGGTTTGAAAAAGCTCTGAACTTCATACTTATTTTTTAATCTTTTATTTAGTAGGTCACTACAGTCTCGTCCATGACTGGATGTCAAGAGCAGTACTCTACCTTTCCTATCGTTATTTGCCCTTACTTTAGTTTTGGTTGCTGTTTGCAAAACCTGACTATACGTTTTTGTTTGACCATTTCTATTTATTTTTTCCCCATTTGATTTAGGTTCTACTTTTTTTGTATTGATCAGAGGTTCAGATCTTACATTAGCCAAGTTTATTTTTGATTTTAATATTTCGATTTCCTCTGACATAGACCTACATTGACTCGTGAGATTTAGTATTTCATTTTTATGGTCTTCCTGCTGCAATTTTACAATAACTTCCAGAGATTTTATGTGATCCACTAACCCTACTCGTTCTTCCTCAGAATTTTTCAGGGATGTTTCTAATTTTGTTTTCAATTTGGTGTGATCACTCAATAGTTTAGCAACCTTTTCTTCTACATCTACAGTAGCTTTAAGAGCTGTTGGAGATTTTTTTGTTAATAATTGCTGAGATCGCGTAGCTACCTGAGTTTTAGTTAAACAATTAGATTTAGATGCCTTGTTTGGACTCATTTTCCTAGCTAAAAATTGTTTTCAATTGATTTTAGTTAAATTTTTAATGAAATATTACTTAATTTATTACAATTGTCAACTTGAGACTATTTAATTACAAGAAAATTTATCAATATCGGTACACCTAACCTCGAAAATAGAATTTGACTTTTTATTTGAATACTTTAACTTATATTCGACAATTTAATGATGTAAATTATTAAGATATCATAAATACTAATAATAATAAACAAAAATACTACTTATCCGTTCGAATTAATATTCTATTCTTCAAAATTGGCAGAGCCTGTTCTGACAACGTATGCACAGTACCACTGCTACCTCGATATACCTAGGGCTCTTCCAGCTGATCATAGAGGCTTCGTTGTTTTCTTAATCACCACCTCTGAATGAAGAAACATTTCAAATTTAAACCTCCTATGACTATAAGGGTAGAAGCTAGGTTTTTTATTTTATTATTCGCCACCTCCCGCTGAGGCTGCATTTCAAATTTCTAGCTGCATTGGTTTTCTAGCTGCATACGACCCAGTCGTATGTTTCCTACATATTGCAAGGCTCCGGCTGCACGGTAGCCTACATGCAAAGTGCAAAGTCTTTTGCTGTTCAAAGACAGCGTAAATAACGCCACTAAGGGGCCTGCCATATGATTAAAAACTGTTGACGTCTATCAGCTGTTTGGCCGGCAAGTTCAGTAGGTTAGGTCTATAAAATGAATTATTTAATAATAATTATTAGCTCCCCTATTAAAATTCATGGTCAGAAACCATCACCAATATTCACACAACATATTCCCAAAGTTTCATGCCGATCTGTCAAGTAGTTTTGAAGTCTATAGGGAACATACATACATACATACATACATACATACATACATACAGACAGACATTCATTTTTATATATATAGATTTCTATAAAATTTCTATTTTTATTTGAAAATTCATAATTTTCAAACATATGAGGAGCTCCAAACCATAAGACAATATAAGTCAAGTATATATAACATTTCCAAAATACTACCGCCTCCGAACACAGTGCAAATGCAAACTAATTACAGTATTATTTATATGTTTATCGGGAAACAGGTTAGGCGCAATAAAGTTGGGAAACCACTTTCCCGAGGTTGGCTTTATGGGAGTGAGTATACACCCATCGGTTGAGAAAGAGAAGGAGATTTGGCGCAGGCGCAAATGCTCAAAGTAAATGAGTCATCTATCTGCCGGCTACCCAATGGAGACCCGGCTGCCGTGACTGTAGCCACTGTGTTCTTTTTTACTATGCTGTACGCCAAGAATTAATAGGAGTGTCCGATTAGGGTGCTGGTGGTTTTAAATTAACACTTGAAAGGTTATTTAAACTGTGAGTGTTTAAATTAGATTTAAACTGTGACAATAAATCTTCTTTTTTTGGTAGGGCTTTTTGAGCAGAATGGAATGGTATGTACTAAATTCTTGATTAATTGAACATTGTGACTGCTGATGGGCGGTGGGGAAAATAGTCTATTTCATAAAATGCATTCTGTGGACAATTTCTGTTTTTTTATTGGAAGTGGAAGATAACTTTAAAGGAGAAGATTGACACTGAACTACTTTCTAAATATTAGTTGGGAGACGGGAGAAAATTTTAAAACTCAAATATTGAGATAATTGGGTAATTGTTCTTTTTATTAGAGCATAGAAACTGGAGACTTCTGTTCAAAAGATTTGTAAAAATAATCCCATTGAAAGCTAGGAGTGGAAATGTAAATGTCACTGGAAAATATGAGAACTTTTGACAACTTTTTCGTCAATAGATAATAAATTTTTACTTTTCATGATTGGAGGTACCGTATAAATATTAAGAGCCGCTGAAAGCATATTATAGTAACCCTTTATTAGATGTGAGTTACTTTTAGGGGGTGTCAAAAATTTTAAACTTTCAAGTTTTGATTTTTTCAGTTTCTATCATCCATTATAGATTGAGCAATGGAAATAAAGTTAAAAGTGCTTTCGAACTTATCATCCCCTTATGAGTGTTGGATGAGTAAGGTCTGCTGTTTACAGAACTACTAGTAATTTTTTACCTATTGTAGAATGTATATAGAAGCAACGGCTTTGAAGCATAGGCCGCTCATGATTGTACACAGCATGAAATTATTGTATTCATTTTTGCTTATCCAGGGAGACTGGGCATAGTTTGTACACATTTTTATTGAACATTTTTGCATAAATACTTGACAAGAAATTTGTTATCTATGATATACCATTCAGTAGGTAAGAATTTTAGATTGTTAATCAACATCAATGTTTTTCTAATGTTATGCTATTGTTCAAACCTCAAGCTGAAAAATAAAAAATTACCTTGGTGTTAATTTCTTGTCCAAACTATCCTCACTGATAGGGTTACATTGGACATTGATACATTGGACATATTTTGATCAGATGAAAAAAAAATTCAATAATCTTTGAAACTATTTCAATACCATACACATAAATAGTAATACATTACAAGGATTTTGCTTACTCTCCCTATGTATAAAAAATGTGGATAATAACAATAATAATAATAATAATAATAATAATAATAATAATAATAATAATAATAATAATAATAATAATAAAATAATAATAATAATAATAGTAATAATAATAATAATTTCAATTTATTATATGATACAATGACAATAATTACAAAAAAATTGATCAACTATATCACATAAATTTTTCTTGCAATAGAACGGCCTTTGTATATTGCAAACGTCTGGAGATGAGATACAACAATAGCTGTAACCTATGCTGATGATCAGTTCTTTTCTTGTAGTTCAGTACTCCTCCAAAGCTCTAAGTCTTCTTGTGAACAATCCGACACTCTCAAAGAAGTCAACCTCATCTGCCAATGAATTTGCAGTCACGATACATCTCTCAAGTGGAGCTGCCACACTGCATGGGCACTGCTGGTACAAATCTATCACGACGTCTTAGATTTCAAGATGGAACAGCAACACCAACACCTCGATCTCCTATCTTCCATGTAAGGATTTATACATGAATGAAGCCTCTTCCTTTGTTCTTCGCCATTCCAGAGATTCTAACTTGAGCAGCTTACATGAATTCCGGTAAGACAGATCCAGGAGGTCAGGGAAAAACTGAGTCTTAACAGCATGTACAAATTTTCTATGAACTGCTTCCAGCTTCTGAGTGGTAATAATAATAATAATAATAATAATAATAATAATAATAATAATAATAATAATAATAAAATAATAATAATAATAATAATAATAATAATGATAATGAAAAAAAATGTTACAATTCCACTGGCCTGAAACATGGAAAATAAGTAGTAAACCAATAACATTTCAAAATATAGGGCTTTGGCAGACAAAGTGAAGGAGATCTAGGGACAGAAAGAGGTGACGTTGGTACCAGTTGTAGTTAGAGCAATGGGTGAGATCCCAAAGTCTCTGGTGCAGTCTCTCAATGTGCTGGAGATTCAAAGAACTGAGTACCTTCGGGTGCAAGAAGCTGTGATATTAGATACTTGTAGAAAAAAGTAGAATAGTCCAAATGTGCTTGACGTCCAACAAATAAAAATATTATGAAGTTTCAACTCATCATTTAATGAATAAAATAAATACCCAATATATTATTCTGACATGTCCTTGCCAACTTGACCAGCATGACAGATTTCTGGGCCTAGCCTATGTCAACAAAAAGGAAAAAAAAAATAATAATAATTATTATTATTATAATAATAATTGGTCATAATTGGCACAAAGCTGATCCAAATCTGTGCAATATACCAATATGGGACTACCAATCTATAACAATACAGCATGGTACCAATCTGTTCAATCTTGAGGTGGCGTACTGTAGACTATTTCAGTTATATTTTTCAATAAAGCAAAATAAATAAATTTTTGGTAAGTAGGACAACATTTCCTTAGCTGTGGTCATGGTTGTTTCAATTTCATGATTGTTGTTCAGTAAACTTTATCATCTGAGTGACTATATTCCTTTTCTTCCAATAACCATATTGGAACACACCAGGAAATAACATCATAAATTAATTGACAAATTATTGTTAGTTAGGTACTTTGTTCTATTTCTGTATTCTTGAACACAACTTTCTAACACTGACAACAATTTAAAAATAGTCTCTCTCTGTAATTTCAGCAGTTATACTTCAGTATTTATCTCCATTTCTGTATATTGAATTGCCTCTATTAGTAGCTTTCCTAAGCGTTTTACAAAAAGTATTCCTCAGGAATAATTTAACAAAATCAACAGCCTATCTAAACCGAAGTATTCTCAATATATTAGTCTATTGATTATACCTTAATACCAAATAGCTATTGCTATTTTAGTATACCTATATATATCTGGTATTGCTATACCAAAAAATAGCATAACTATATATCATTACTTTATCATTATATCATTATATATAAGTTTATAATATATATCATTAGGTAACACGTTGACTGCCATGGAAATTTTCAAAACTTTCCGTTCAGGCCACAGAATAGAACAGAATGACTTTTTTATTTGTTAACGTGACGAAGTTTGGACAGTAACTTAACCACGTCGAGAACAAAAGAATGCAAAAAGAACAAAATATTTAGATAAGTTAACAAACAAAAATGAATTTAGCAACAATAGTTATATAAAATGAAAGTCCAATAGACCATTGATGAACTAAGTTTTTTTAGTCATATATAAACATGTTTGAATGATTTTCTGGGCTCAAAAGTGAATATTGAGTGATTTTTGAGTCGTCGGCCATAATGACCGACGTGGCGCTGGATGAAGGAACTGCACAGTGCACTTGAATCATGTTCCCGTCCTTACAGACCGCTATATTAGCAGCTATATAAAGAGTACCTGACCCAATAATAGACTCATAACGACAGCAAACACTAACATCTATAAACTACACAGCAATAGTCTGGAATGTTCTCATGTATTTGTTACAATACTGACTATTCTTTTTTTTGGAATGAATGAATTTGAAATTTAAATTTGAACTGACTAGGACCTACTCCCAGACTCGGCTTAGACTCTTCTTTACAATATTTCACACTGTATTTGAATACAGTACCGTAGCCTATCTTAATTGTTGAAGTTACCCAATTTATTCAACAAATCTTTAGTCTAGTTCTTCTTAGCTTGCTGATCATGCATTTTTCAATCTTAGTGGAATGTTTCTTAAATTTTCTCAGCAGCATGTTATGATTTATAAGTTTTGATAAGCTTCATCTTCTAATTTCAAATATTTGAAAAGCATTTTCTTGGTTAAATATTTATTTTTGAGGTCTCTAAATAATAACTATTCCCATAAATTCAGCAAAATATACTTGAATATACAGCGGTATAGTTTTCATTTGTATATTCTTAGCAATGTACATCTAAGTCCTATGTAGAAGCATTATAGCAGGATAGACTAGTAAACTACTTATGTCATTAGCATTGGTGCCAAAAATGTAACATATTAATCAAGCAGAGAAAGGTAGAACTCTTTCTTATTTCCTTATTTCGAAAAATATGATTTGCAAACTCTTAGGTTAATACTCATTTGTGAGGTATTTAAAGAGAAAATAATCCCTAATAATAACTCCGCAAAATAGTTTGCTCTATTTGTATATTCTTAGCTATGTTCAAGTCCTATGTAGGAGCATAACTGCAGGTTAGTCTAATGTACCACTAATATAGTTGACATGATTGTCCTTTGGGCGAAAAAAGTATCTTATATTAGACAAGAAAAATGATAGAACTCTTTATATGGAAATCCTTTTGTTTTATTGAACACATACATTTTTGAACATCCATTACACTTTTCCCTTCTACTATTTTTGTTTTACTATAATTGAACACAAACATCCTTCTTTAAAAAAAATAATATATTGCAAATTTTGAAATAATACTAACTGGGCTCGTAGCCTCAGCACAAGGCTTTATAGTGGGGTTTGTATCAAGATACCTAATAATTTTATTGATAACAAATAGAATGTGTTAGAGGAAGTTGAGTCATACATATATTTAAGAGTTCTTTTGACAATCAAATAAAATGGAACATTCATGTAGAATATCTAAAGAATAAAATACAAAAATTCGTATAATATGCTTTTAGATTGATGAATGCTATTTTGATAAAAAAGAGACAAAAGCCGTGTACTTCGCTGTTGTCGTTCGGGAGGAAGCTATGGAAATTTCGATTCTCTATTCATAATCCAGAAAAATATTTATATGAAAGGTTGGTTTTGGTAAATGTACTCGCTACCCAACTGATGCCCTGTTCCGGGAAAGATTCGTCCTGATTGTGCGTCAATTATTTATTAAACGCATTTTTATTCATATTTTCAAAAATTTCAAAAGAATTTTTCGAGAAGTTTCGTATTGTCACAACACTAGATATTCTTCTCATACTGGTATCGAGACTGCAGTTGAATTTTTCTTTTTTAAAAACAAAATTTTATTTTTATTTTTCATGCGATTTACCGTAATAATATGTAACTTTTTAAGCCGCTTGCATCTATTTCAATCACATTCTTTGTTTATATTCAGACAGCGCATAAAAAATGGCTGCTTGAGTCACCAATAGAGGAGGCTAATCTTATTATAAAAGCAAATTATCGGCCCCAACGTTAATCGTTAATGACTTCGTGAATAACTAGTGAATAACTTAGTGAATAATCGACTGGCTGACTGACTTTCTCTTTGACTGACCTTTCGTCCAAACTGTTCACCCACACCTCTGTAGAACCAGCCATCTCGGCATAAAAAATATCATAGCACATGATAAAGCGCTATTAGTTTCTGGAATATCACCACAGTGGTGTTGTTTTGATTCACTCTGTTTTTTCGATTCATTATTTTTTCTTATTGAAAATTCATCAATGAATTTGGTGCGAAATGTATTTTAGATGGCAACTCAGCGAACGCACAGTCAGATATAGCCTATGTTTGCTGATTTTCATTTCATTTCATTCCATAGGACCAGCTTTATTAATTGGAGGTACATTTCATGTTACAATTAAGTGATTCAAATGAATCATTGTATAACGTTTGTATTATGTACAATTTCTGAATGGAATAAATTAGATTTGAATAATATTTTGATTGATCATGCTACTGTTTTGGGTTATTTATTGGCCAACTGGTTGGTCACGACCTATCACCAGCAGCAGCAAGCCTAGAATGTGGTTGACTGACATTGGAAGTGCTCTGGAGTAGGGATGAGGTGATGGGGCAGTTTACAGGTGAGCGCGGTGAGTAGCTTCGGTGTGCGGGCGTCAGGATGCGCTGATGGCGTCGGCGTCGCTCAATAGCCTGAGCGCGTCGAGATGCGCGCTGGACGGGCCCCCTTTCCCAGCCCCCCAACCTCACAGCCCCCCACACGGGGTACGGCGATCTTCTCGGCTCGGCTGACGATCAGTTGGTGTGTGCTCGTACGTAAGATTGGACGGTAGTTGCCGCGAGTGCTTTTCCGAGTTAGAACCACCCTGTCTAGGTCGCTGTTGCTGCGAGCGGGTACTACAAGCCTCTGTTGGCCTCAGCCAGAGGGAGGCACAGCAGCAGCATCCATGGTGCTCTCCTGAACTGACTGACAACCCGTTCTGTAGGTGATTTTCGCGCAGGTGACAACAGCTCACATCCTGCGACCGGATGTTACCCAACTACGTGAGTATCAACTCAAAAATCCTCAAATACAGACCAAAAATTTCCCCTACAACAATAAAAACTCATTCATCCGTCCTGAATGCTAGGGGATTCAGGGTCTAGGAATCCTAGGAATTCATATACTTAATGTACACTCTTAGATACGATAATTTCGTAAATTATCATCTCAGATCTGAGCACAAACAAAGCGGAAGAAATCACAAATTTACTGCCCTGCAAAGCTGTAAACATCAAGTAAAACATCATTCATTCTTAATTTTAAATAATCATCCCAGAACCAAGCACAAACAAAGTAGAATAAATTACAAATTTACACCCCTAAAAATTAAGTAAAACGTCATTTATTCACCCAGAATACATTCCGACAATAAGATAAGACAATTTTTTAAATTAACATCTAAGAATCACAATAAAAACTCATTCAATCACCCTGAATACATTCCTACATAAGAACATTCTGTAAATTATCGTCTCAGAACCTAGCACAAAGGAAAAACAAGAACATTTTACAGCACTGTAATAAGAAGTGTTGCAAACAGCTCCCTTTAAACTTATGAAAAATCTACAACAGAGTTTTTACAAAATTCTATGAAATATCACAGAGTTTATAAAAAAATCTATATTTGAGAAATACAGTGCCAGTTTTTATATACAACTATTTAATAAGTATTTCGTCGTGGAAAACATAATATTTATTAATTTATTTTGCTTTTACCCAGCAGCAGCATTTAACCACAATAATTTCTTGGTCCTCAATACGTTCTCCTTCGCATTGTCCAGTACTTTTTCATTCGCTCTGATCTCTGTCGTTCACATCTCTAAATATCCTTTGTACAGTCTGTCGGTTGTCTATTTTTTGTTTAAATCTTGTTTTTATTTCTTTATAAGTTCCTTTAGATTTTGGGCTTTGTTTTTCAAATCGTCCAGCGTTATTTCCAGTTTGTTCAAATCCTCTTTATCTTCCCCAATCCATCTTACTTGCTGCTTTATAACCCAAACCTTCTCTTTTATTCTCCTTGATTTTGTGGTACCCTTAGAATGTGACCAACAAAAGATCATTTTCTTTCGTATGTCTGTAATGGGTATGATTTCTCTGTAAACTACTTCATTTGGCACTATCCATCATAATTATAAACCAAGTAAAAATAATTGTGAATAAATCAATCTTGAGAAGAAAATTGAAACAAATGTTCTGATTAAATTCAATAGTTTTAATAATAGAATAGTAAAATACTTCACTAATTGAACGTCAGCAACTATGTAGTCAAAATAATAAATTCTACTATCAAGAAGCTTGTTGATAAAAGCCAAATCTGGCAGCAGAATCAGAATCTCGTCTACTAATTTTTAAATCTCACAGAATTTCAGTCAATATTTTGAAGAACATTCAGCTTTTGGGTGTAGGTAGCTTAATAGCCTATTATGCAAATAATATATTTGAATTTTGAATGACAATTTTCAAACCTTAGCAGCAGATTTTAAGTAGGCTTTCTAGTACTAGAACTAGTACTAGTAGGCTTGCTAAGTAGATTTCAAGTGAACGACAATGCAACTAAAGAAACCAAAACTTGAGAACCCTAGCCTATCATATTATTTTCGTCACTTCTTGTGATAGTAAGTTAATTGTTTGCATCAGAAGTATGGATAATGTATTCTCATAAAAAACATAATTCTTGGCATCAGAAGCATTAGATTGGCTTTGCTGAAGTTTAACAAGTTCACTGATTTTTATGATGTATTATCGTAGAAGCATGCCATAACGCCCTTATTTCATGTTCCTCGCCCTACCGCCGGATGGCGCGATAAAATGGATATAATATTCAACTCTAATTTGATTTTATTGCGACTATGCAATCCTTCGTTTCAGGAGAATATTTTTCAGCGTGTTCTCGTAGTACAGCAAACGCTTATTTACGTGTGATGATGAAGATTGGATGAAAAAACAATAACAAATTTATGAAATATCGGTTCTGCTGAGTCGCTGAGCGACTTTAAACTTCAATTTGAATTATTGATTTGCGAAAGAAAGACATATTATTGATCTTCGTTGAAGACAACGTGAATGATCTGATATGACGTAAATTCTTATATTGTTCTATTGAAGCATTATCATCGGTTGAGTCACATTAAACTACACATAAATCTAAGTTTGATTCCATTTATTAAAGCTCGCAAGCCTAAAACTTCACAAATTTCTACCGATTTCTCGTGAAATTTCTCTGGAAGGCCCTTCCTCCAGTTGGAAATATTCCATACCCTGAAGACCCTCAGCGCCCGTTTCTAATCTTCTACCACCCCCAAGAGGTTTCCAGACAGGGCCTGATAAGGGCCTCTATTATAAGACCTCTAGGGCCTCTATTATAGTTCAGTCACGGCCGTCTTTATCATCTATAGAGAGAAGGCCGTGGTTCAGTGATACATCTACATGAAGACAACATAAATGATCTGATATGGCGTGAATTCTTTTATTGAAGAAAAATAAATTCTCTACTGAAATTATCTTAAATTCTTTATTGAAGCGTTATCATCTAGAACAGGGGTTCTCAACCTTTTTGCTCCACGCCCCCTTGGAAACCTGAATTTTTCTCACCCCCCCCCCCCCATATTAATCTCATATATCAGCCAAGTAAGAAACGTGTTGGGGCTAGAAAAAACATGGAATTTCACTTTTAATATTTTTTTATTCAATATAAATGAAATAAAATATAACTTTTGAAACTAAAATATCCATACTGGTACATATAAATTGGTATTAACAACCAATCTCAGGACCAAAAAATATAAACGTCTTATTCACTATATTTAATAATTAAGATTCTCATACTATGTTGAAGTTATGAAGTTCATATAATATTCAATTAAACTGGTGTACTGAGATAATCTTAATTGATTTGATTAATAAAGTTTATTATCTCTTCATTAAACTACCGCTAACTCTCTTTGGTGCTTAGCTAATCTAATGCTAACGCTAATTAATCCCCCTACATTCGTTAAATTTAGATGAGATCATATTGTGAGTTTATATAGATGAGATCATATTGATTCTAATTAGACGAGAATCAATACTATGCACTAGGTAGATTAGACTGTTTCTGACTTTGTAATTTGATAAGACTGATTTGATTAGGGTTGCTTGAAGAATGAAATCTGTAGAATCTATAATGATAACATAATTTAAGTAACTAATTTACTTAGATACTTATTTAATTGAATAACAATGATCATAGTTGATTTTCCTAAAAAACAGTGAGTTAAAAAGGGTTGTTTTGTCCCCCTTCATTGAGCAAACTAATATTATAACCTTAAACTCTCGAACTCTCAACCTTGAATATCTTGATCTCTTATTCTGAACTTTAATTATCGCTGAAAAGAAATACCGCAGAAAGATTCACCTCTTACTTTTTTATTGGAATTTTGATTCACTGAATCCATATAGACTTTATCGGACAGAATGAACATGGACACTATTGAAAAATAATTGTTGATTGTCAATTGGGTTTTGGGGTGGATTCGAGTATTGGATATCATTTCCATTATACAAAATATCTGATTTGAAAGAGAGAAAGAACAACCTGGCTCCTGATTAAAAATTTACTTTGGGCAAGGTTTCAAAAAATGATAGAACCGATTCTAACAGATTCCGAGAGAAAGACTATTGAAGTGAGGCAAGGGCTGTTAGAGACGTTCTTTCTAAAGAGAAATTTTGTGTACCCAACTACTCTATTAGTGTTTAAATTTTGCACTCATGACAAAAACTATATTAAAGCGATGGACAGGAAATGAAAACGAGTGAGGTCACTTGCTTTCAGTTGAACGCTAGTTTCTGCAATATTATCACTAGTCACGAATCGTGTTTTTGATGAAGTCGTTTAAATGAATATCAGATTGAGCCAACTATTTAATACGTCTCGTGGGTCATGCAATTATATGGATAAGTGCGTTAATAAACTTCTGAATAAAGACTTATTGCTTCTGAATTTCGGATTGAGATATTCTCCGTGAGGCAGAAACTCTATGAGATTTCAAAAATATTCCAAAGCTCAAGTATTGACATAGGCTTGCAAATGCTCTTTTAAGCCGAGTTTTCCTAGCTCAGCACTTTCTGCGTAGCGCATTGCGCACCAGCATTACCAGACGCAAGCTGAAGAATTGTTGGTATTTTTATAGAAATTACCGTACACAACAATTGAACGTACAGTAATTTCTAGCCAAATCCCCACAATTATTTAGCTTGCAATACTGGTGCGCAATGCGCTTCGCAGAAAGTGCGGAGCTAGGAAAACCCTGCTTCACGCTTTGTAATTTATTCCAATCAATTTGGAGCGAAAAATTTTACTTTTTCTGTTTTATTTGGCAATATTAATTTGATTGAATTAAAAAGTACATTGACGCTTTCCCCTCTTTTACTAATCAAATTCTTTATTTTAAAAACACTTTTCATTTTCATGATGGAAATTACTATGTACAACGAATTTTAAAAATAAATAATGTCAGTCTATCACTTATGATTTATAAGTGAGATTGTAAAGGTATACACTATATTAAATACATCAATTGGGGTGCAATGAAAGTTTTTAGTGACAAATAATTCTTTATTGTTGGTGATCTGGTATTTTATGATTGACAACGTGGAAAGAATAGGTCCTTACTATTATGTTCGACGGGAGGAAAATTATCTTCTTTTTATCAGTAATATGGTTTTTTAAAGATTTGATGATTCAATTCTTATTATGTTTCTTTCGTTGTCAAGTTTTATCTATATAAATAAAATTAGAGTTTTGTCTGTACATTTATCAGAATTGTATATTTTTTGGTTATTTTTAAGTTTTATACATTAAATAAGCCGAAAATAGTCTTCGCTCACTTTCTGTCTGTCTGTCTGTCACGGCCCCAAAGGCATTTTACGCGGCCTTCTCCTCAAAAACGAGAGCATCGATCGGGATTTTAGTTATTGAACAGTATTGAAAGCATTATTGACAATGTCTTTAGCTATAAAAAACTAAATTAACTTTTTTTTCAACAGAATAATAAACGTTTAAAAACCAAGTATTGTGCGATTTTGGATACATTTCTTCTAAGTTTTATTACCTAAGTTTTAGTTCTTATGTGGTAATAAAACTTAGAAGAAATGTATCCAAAATCGCACAATACTTGGTTTTTAAACGTTTATTATTCTGTTGAAAAAAATTTAATTTAGTTTTTTATAGCTAAAGACATTGGCAAAGAGGTTTTCAATACTGATAAATAACTTTAATCCCGATCGATGCTCTCGTTTTTCAGGAGAAGGCCGCGTAAAATGTATCCAAAATCGCACAATACTTGGTTTTTAAACGTTTATTACTCTGTTAAAAAAAAAGTTAATTTAGTTTTTTATAGCTAAGACATTGTCAATAATGTTTTCAATACTGTTCAATAACTAAAATCCCGATCGATGCTCTCGTTTTTGAGGAGAAGGCCGCGTAAAATACCTTTGGGGCCGTGACAGACAGACAGACAGACAGACAGACAGACAGACAGACGGACAGACGGACAGACAGACAGACAGACAGACAGACAGAAAGTGAGATCAGACTATTTTCGGCTTATTTAATGTATAAAACGTAAAAATAACCAAAAAATATACAATTCTGATAAATGTACAGACAAAACTCTAATTTTATTTATATAGAAGATAAGAACAAATCACTTAATTTATCAATCAGCTGTTCTCAAATATAATCTGAATGGTGGGCCCTTCGCGGCGTTATTTACGCTGTCTGCAGACTTGTGTAGTCGGAGCATTGCAGTCTTTTAGGAAACATATGACTGGTGAATCAAAGCTCATCTTCTTCTTCTTCTTCTAGTTGCATTCTTCTAACGAAGATTAGCAATCATCAAGGCTATCTGGACTTTGGAGACGGCTGCTCTGAAAAGTTCACTTGTTCTCTTTCCATACCATTCACGGAGGTTCTTGAGCCATGACGTCCTTCTTCGGCCTGCATGTCTTCTTCCTTCTATTTTCCCCTGCATCACAAGTTGGAGGATTCTATATTTCTCGTTTCGCATCACATGAGCAAAGTACTGTAGCTCATCTTATGTTTCATCAATTATTTCTTTGTTGAAAAAAAAAACAAAATTTTCTAATTTCAATTTATCAAAACAAAAATTAAAATTTTAGGAAGGTGCGGTTTGTGCTAGGCTCTTGGGAATTCGCCAGGCAGCACTATCATTACCACATAAGAACAAATCACGTAATTTATCATGATGTATCAATCAGCTGTTCTCAAATATTCTCTCTGATAACTGTCACTGAATTGTTTACGTTCAAAGTTGTTTACTAAGCTGCTAACAACTTCATGATCGTTGCTATCAAAAAAGCCGAAACATATTTAGTCATATTTCTAAACATAATCCGTACGAAGGACGGGTAGCTGCTAGTATGATCTATTAATTCAGATCATGCATTTCATTATACTATTACATGCATTTAGAATAAAATCTTGTTGATCCAGTTCAATTCGTGGATCATGGAGAGACTCAATTGATTCCTAATATGACTTTGTGTTTTGAAAAATTGTGTTATTAAAAAAAATCATTAGTGTTCATGTACGAATCATCGTCGAAGTTGAATCATAAGTATTTATGTAGCTATCGTCAAAGTTGAAGTTCATGAATAAAGATGGGTGATAAATGTCATTGAATACAAAAATATGTTGAGTTCAATTTGTTGGTTTCGATGTTGAGCGAAGAGACAACGTCTCCATTATTGATCTTGGACTGAAGAGAATCGTGAGATGCATGGGAAATGAGAAGGGGCTTTATAGTTGAAAGGGAATTTGAGGATATGTTGGAATGAGGAGAGAGAAGATCTAATTTGTGGAGGGGACGCTGTGCGATTGTAAAATCGCAGAGATTTGGACTAGATCTTGGCTGAAGGAGGTGGCGAGAAAGGGCTCAGTGAGTGGCCATGTTGAAATTGAGAGGGTGGAGAAAACGAAAATTTTGGTGTGTTTGTAGGAGAGACATAGAGGGAGGGGGATGAGGTTTGGGAGGAAAAGATGAGATGATGAGAGATAAAAGAAAGAGTTTTGGTGTAAAAGATAATAATTTGATGGGTTGAATTCGTTAAATTGAGGGTGGAGCTTGGCCTTTTTTCTCCTTTTACCCTCAACAAAGATGTTTACTTAAAGGAAAAAATAGAGGAATAAATTTTGATTTCGTTTGTTACACTTATAGATCGTACTGTATGAGAATGGCCTAGCAGTGACCGTGGAGAGACGCAATTTGATTTATTGTCTTGTTTTCGTAGGAATAATACTTGGAGTAATATTTATCGCTTTGTTCGCATTAATTCTTGCTATTTAAGGTTGAGGGAGGATGAAAAACATTGGGATTCATGCCAAATTGCAGATGGTGGACATTTCCAGTAATGTGAAAAAATATCCAAGGTTTTCTTCGCATTGGTTAGTTTAGTTTCCATCGTATATAGAATAATCTAAATCTGGGTGTATTTTTATTTGTAGAATTTTTTTCGCATCACATTCAAGTGCAAATCTTCAAGATTTTATTACTAATGATAGTAATGATCCATACCATAAGATTTCTATTAGATTTTCTTGCTTTCTTTGTTTGAGATGGTTGTTCGGAATTTATCGATTAATGCCAACGATAGTGTTCTAGAACTAGTGTTAGAACATGTAAGTACAACAATGTAAATAAAACAATAAAAACATAAATAGAACAATGTTTAGTGTAGGATTTAGATGGACATGTAGCGCACTGCGCAACAGTATAGCCAGACTT
Organism: Conomelus anceps; assembly: GCA_948455865.1. Taxonomy (NCBI): domain Eukaryota; kingdom Metazoa; phylum Arthropoda; class Insecta; order Hemiptera; family Delphacidae; genus Conomelus; species Conomelus anceps. The sequence goes on along the minus strand of OX418218.1, from coordinate 24,657,027 downwards.
AAGCTAAAGAATTTGTGGGGGGGGGGGGAGAGATTTGGCTCAAAATCCCACACGCTACGATTATATGTATGTTAATTATTGTTTGTGCCAATATTAAACGTACAGTAATTATTTTACAGAATAATTAAATGTAGGTTAATTTTAGTACGTAACAATTAAACGCACGGTAATTTCGAGCCAAATCCACTACAAGTCGGGCTTTCCTAGCTTCGCACTTTTTGCGTAACGCACATCGTACTATTATTGCCAGACGCAAACCAAATAATTGAGGGGGATTTAGCTCGAAGTCACCGTACGTTTAATTTTGAACTGAATCCCCTACAATTATTTAGCTTGCGTCTGATGATATTGATGCTCACTGCGCTACGCGATAAGTGCGGAGCTAGAAAAACTTGGCTTTATGGGGAATTCTGTATTGTAAAGTTTTCCTCCAATCTAAAAAATGCTGCTGGAATAAGATTGCGTATGATTTATTACCCACGTGGATTAAAATATGAACTACTATTTTCATGCAGATTACTAACTGTGAGGCTCAACTGCATAATTTTGCATAAACTTATTAATTTCAATTTCAAGCCCGCTTATTACTGTCACGGCCTATAGTTCGAAGGGATGAACAGATTTTGTGGGTTTATCGTAATAAATACAGTTACCTCCGAACAGTATCAGTATATTGAGAGTTGATGATGATTGTCATATGGAAATAAAAATGAATAAAGTAATATAAATGAATAATAGAGAATTTATGGATAATACACTTCATAAGAATAATAATGAAATGGAATTAAAGGAAAATGAAACATCAAAGGAGAATCCATGAAATTATTGCAACTAAAGGATAGTATTAATTTTCTTATTGAGACATAAGCAACTTCTTGAATGAGTAGTCTTCCTTCAAGTTGAAGGTAATCAAAATGTATACTGAATCAAATCATTTTTATCATTTTTCAAATGACTACAACGTTCTTGAGCAGGATGAGAATGGATTTGTGTTTTGCCAACATTATGTCCGACAGAAAGCAATGCAGCTGCTTGTAGGTCAACAGTACATGTTGATACATCCAGAGGGCATTAGGCATTTGACAATTCTGCTGGATTTGTTGTCAGATTCAACAAGTAGCTCAGAGTTATAAATGTTCAGTCCTTCACTCTCCATTACATCCATCCTTGTGCAAGATGTTTCTGTTATTCTTGGAACTAGAATGGAAAAGGAGAACAGAAGAAAAATGTTTTAGCGAAACTTATTACGAAAAATGTCCTGCTTGATACGAAGTTTGATAATCATCTGCCTTCTAGTTTTCAAAAGAGTCTGTATTGGTCTTTGATGACGCAACATTTTTGCTTGTGCTAGGTTGAAAAATGATTTTGCTGATAAACTTAGCAGCAGTGGCTCAGGAAAAATTTACGAAAAGATCTTCTAAAGTAAGTTTATCACTGTTGCAGAGAGTGCAATGTACAATATTGCCAGCACACAATATTTTTCGTCATAAAGTTTCCATGCCTTCCATTTTCTAGTTTTCTCATTTGAACATTTTTAAAAAATTGCTTCAGCAAAAAATTTACCCAGTTCAGTCAAATTGTAACTGAACTAGTCAAACGACATTTCCATTGTGAAGAGTTGGTCATGTGATAGAAATTATGATTGTTCATGCAGTAAAACTTGGTCATGAAATTGGCCAAAAGCCTCAAAAATAGCAAGGTTTCAAAAAAAAGAGCAAGTAATAGAACATGTAGTGTTGCTTACTAAACAATACTGTCTATTGCTTTAATTTAAAAAAGAGTAGATGGAGAATAACATTTCTTTTTGCTGATGATGCCCACATGAGTCTGAGTCTCGGACTCAGACTTGTGTGTGGGTAATGAGGTGAATATTAACCCACATAGATGCCAGATGGGGCAGCGGGATTCGAACCCACGACCGCTTAAACGACAGCAAGCTGAAGTTGCGATGTCCCAATAAACTGCGCTAAGCGGCCCGCCGATCTTTTGTACTTGAAATTACGATGGCTCAAAAAGGCGTCGCTTAAGCCGCGTCTCCACCAACTGAACATGTCTGCCGAACATTGTTGGTGAATACAAAAATGGACAAACATTAAACATATGGGTCACCAAACATGTTCGTGAGTTCAATTGAAATGTTCGGTCTGTGAGCGAACAGTGACGACCAACAACAGGTTCCCGCCATTACTCTCACCACACCGACCATAATGTTCTAGAAGGCGTCCACACCAAACCAACACCAAACATCGGCGACATCAGATAATTCCAGCGAACACTGTTCGCCGAGCATGTTTGGTTGGTGGAGACGCGGCTTTATGCTACTAATAATGTACGTGTCGGCTTAAATTTTCAATTGCTATGTTTCCGATACTCCACTTCCTTGCATCATTTTCATTACTTAAATCGTTCTATGGAATGATAGAAAACATAATGCAATTTAGAATATTAGTGGAACACTTATTAATGATTAATAGGAGTTATTTATCAATGGCTGAGTTCCTAGAGGAATGGTGTAAGATTTATATCTAGAATATTGTGGTCACCTTGTTTTATATTTTATGTATTGTACTAAGTGTATCATCTTATGTGTGTGTACTTTATGTTGACTCACTCTCTGTTTCCGTTTTTACCAAAATGTTTTTGGATGTAATAATGAAATGAAATAGAATTGAAGACGAAAAACTGACGGTATTGCCTTCATCAGGTTTCGCAGGTATAGCAAAATTATCAACAATTGCAAAATCAATAGAGATGGAATGATTTTCAAATTCTGTTTGTTGGAATTAAAATGAGGATTCGAAATTTATCATCATCTATTTCTCTACTAACCTTGCAGTATATAACCTGATGTGAATTTGGCTGATCTCTTTGCAAAGCTAAATGTCGCATTGCAATAAATTGCTTGTTGGCATTGCAATTCCAGGTTCTTGCCCAACTCAATTACTGCTAATCTAATCAAGTTTCTAAAGTCATTGAAGTAACTCGTTCAGAACCAAACATTATCTCCAAATTTGACAAATTTATCTACGAGTCCGACATTTTACTTGGGTTGGGTATCTATGTAACCTTTCCACGTTCTACTTTCCCAACTGAATATCCTGGCCACAAGAGAAATAAGTAGTAGCCTAGCTATTTTACAATGTCCTATAACTCCAAATATTCGAGGAAACCCTCGCTTGAGCCTCGTTGTGCTGGCTCGGGTGGGCGGGTCTTGTTCGGGCTGTCACATTCAGGTATTTCATGTCGATATGCTTGCACGAACTTTTGAGAAAGCATGCGATTACTATCAAATGTGACCGACTTACTTCGATCGATTCCGCTTCTCTTTGCAATCAGCCACATTTCGCCATTGTAAAACCCACCTTCTGTCTCTGATAGAAAAGCAGTACACTAAACAGCTAAAACAGTAAGTTGCCCCTTGTTGTATGGAATAGGCAATCACCACTACACGGGCTATTCTCTTTTCTGTGGAAAACCGTTTTCAAGTTGCGATCAAGGATTGAACCTTTGAACATACCAGCTTCACAGCAGTTGGAATTGAAATAAAATATCGACCTCAATCTTATCAATATGTACAGGTGAGTGAATACGAAGAGCTCGCGCATGCGCAGATGACTAAATTCTTATTAAATACTGGTGTAATAAATAAATTTGTAACTTTTAATTCGTCACTCACAAAGGACTTCACATCTGTATTTATACAACCTATACTTTATTTTCAAATATTTTAGAAACAAGTCAAAGGAATAAAAAATACATTTCATTAACAAAACTTTAAAATTAAAATCGTTCCAGGCAACCAACCAAAAAGATACAAATATAGCATACCAGCCTCAAATTTTACATTTTTCTAAACATATTTTAAAAATGAAGTTACCTTAGCGTAACTGCCAATATATCATGTGAAGATATGCGCTTTCTAAAGTTGGTATCCTTCCTCACTATTCAAGAAGTCCACTATTCACTTACGTTTTATAAAAAAGAATGAAGTTTCATGAACTTCTCGAAACTCATCGAAGTACTGGAAACATTTTTTATTGCCATTAATCAAACGGGGAAACAAGGTATGAAATTTTTCCTCATTATTTGTTCTACTGGAGTTTATACTTTGTACCCATAACCTCTTCTGTCGTCGATGCTCTTCCTCTTTTGAGGCAAGAGCTGCTGCCACTACTGAGATCTTTTCTTCACTATCACTCATTGATTCAAGCACTTTAACTTGTTAACTTATTAAAACTAACTTTTAGCACTTCTCAAACTCACAGTATCGTTGTCTTCGGATAGACTGGTCGTCGGAACTGGAACGCCCGAAGCTGTGTGTGAAAATTTGACGGATCAGAATTTACCGGACCAGACGCAGTATCCTGAGGCAGTGACCTGCCTTTCAATATCTTTTAAAATCATACGATAAGCGTCATCTGTTTAAACATTTTGTTAGGAAAATTTGGTGCAAACTTTTTACTGTGCCGTACGCCTTAGGCTACATGATTCATACTATTTAGATACCAACTTAACTCTCTGACTTGGTTAAGGATTCGATATCATTGTAAACTCCATACAATGAAGTTGCAATTGAATAAAACTGATACAATCAACCCATGAATGAATGAGAATATAATTAAAATTTAATGATAATGATCATTTGGAACTTGGCATTATTTGATAAATAATATCTCAACCACCAAATATGCGAATGGATAAACACATATCCAGCGTTAATATGATCCCAAAAAATGTAATCCGGAAAAACACGGAAGTTACAAATTTGAAGATAGAAGTGACGAATGTTCGATGAAAAAGTAACCTGTGATGTTTTCCATGACGAAATACTTAGTGAACAATCTTATATTAAAACTGACACTGTATTTCACTTTTATATATTGTTTTACTGACTTATATTGGAGACGCTTGAGGGATGCATTTCAGTTCTGAAAAGAAGCTTCGTCGAAAAAGTGAGGCCAGTGATTGGATAGTGGAGTGAGAAAGGATGAACCAAGAGGTTCTCAATAAGAGTGAAGTGTTTTAAACCGAACTGTGATCTGTTCTGTTACACAAGCTGGACATTTGGAAAGCTCAACTGAAATTTATCAACTTACTGCTGTTTGGCGGTTTTTGTAGAATGCTGAGAGAAATGAGCCGAGAGCTGACGACTCCCTCTCAATATAACAACAACTCTATCAGTGTTGTTAGGCCACAATGGGGATAATTTGCTAGGAACGACTCTTCGGTCAATCTTTGAGAGAAAATAAATAAGATCATTGGCTTGATAGTTGTGGCTCTTCAAGTGCTGTTTTGATAAGCCGTTATCGTAAAAGTATCGTTTAGAAATCGTGCCACATTTTTTTGCGTTGTTAGGATGTGCTTTGGATCAGAAACAGCAAACGTGATTTCTCTCTATGAAAAAAATGTAATTGGAGTTCTAATATAGTTCTCTTAACATTCTATGGGAAGCAATATTTTGTAGTGCAGCTTCTTTACGCTAGACTGAAATTTTTCTAAACCTATTTCAGACATTGATTGAATAATGATAAAGCAGTTCGCAAACAGTGCGTTTGCCGAGCGTGGAGTTCACTCCACGCTTCAAATAAATGGCTGTCATTAGCTGAGCCGTCGCAGTCAATAAAACTCAGCTAATGACAAACAATATTTTTATTAGAAACGTGGAGCGTGAAACTCCACGCTCGGCAAACGCTCCGTATGCGATCTGCCCAACTGTTCCAATACTTCCTCATACCTTTTAAATCTCAATATTCATCACTTCCACCTTCTTTCTCTTCCTCTTTCTCTTTCTCTTCGTCTTCCTCTTCCTCTTCCTCTTCCTCTTCCTCTTCCTCTACCTCTTCCTCTTCCTCTACCTCTTCCTCTTCCTCCTCTTCCCTCAACCCTCCTCCTTCCCCTCCTCATCATCCTCCTTCTCCTTTTATTCTTCTTCGTATTCATTTCTTTTTTTCTGAATACACATCTCTCAGTATTTTACTAACTTTTGATAGTCAACGTTGTGTATGGCGATGGCAATGCCATCATACTATAATTTATGAAGCTGACACAATATCAATCTTATCAAATAACAACATTGTTTTAACCTATCTGTAGGCTTTAGTGATTTGTAGCAGCTGTCCAAATGAATGGTAGTCTAATATTTCCGAAAACTACGATTGGCCGAAAGGGCTATATTTCAATTCCGTGTTCTGTTGATGTATTTGATCTGTTGCGGATTAAACTCAATTATTGGATCGGGATTGTGTCCCTGCAGGCGTCCCGGTCTCCAGGACTGCAGGCCATTCCTCGTCTGCTCACAGGGAACTCGTGAACTGTAAACGATCGAAACAGCTATGAATCTGTAATGAATGAGACCGACTCCCCACCGACACATTTCTGCTTAGGCCACGTTCAGCATTCAGCCACAGCCACCACTCAAGCACATCACATCGATTGCAAACCATTCTATTCTGCTGGAGCCCCGGCCTGCAGCTCGACGGCCAACATAAATTGTCGATAACATTAAATTTTTGTTGGATTGCATGTGAGCTTTTTCTGGGGTCTCTTCGTCGTTCATGTTTTAGAAAAAAAATGTCATGCTCAGTGGAGCTTCGTCATTTAATTCGGCTTTTTTCATGATGTTGCCCACATGCTATGAGTCTGAAACTTGTATAAGGTAAATGATTATCAAAATAAGCCAGGCGAACGGGAAACGAAACAGGAGTATCTGTAAGTCAGATTCTTATCTGAGATAACGCCGCAACTGCCGTAGCTGACAAAGAAGTGCTTTTTCTAGTAAGGGATTAGGGATTAGGAGGTATGAATTTTCAAAAATGAAATTAACTCACAGCAGTTCTACAAAATTTACTTGTAGCTCAACTGAAGTCGTATTCCATAACTTGAGCTTTGAACTTTGATAACCTATAGCCTCAATAACTTCATACCTCAAGCCCTTATAAACCCCAATAACATAAAATCAATAGCATTTTCCATAATATTAATAAACTTCTTAATCTCCGTGCATGAATTGATTTTTAGCATCGATAAAACCTCAATAACTACAACCTTGAACCCTTAAAAACTCAATAACATAAAAATCTCCATAATATCGATAACCTGTTAATCTTTGAGCATCGACGAATTCTCATCGTGAGATAATTAAAATTCTGTTTTAAAAATATTCATTTTTTTAATATATCAATTATTATAAAATATATTTATACACTGCCATAATATCGAAGGGCCGAGCTCTGCTCAAGAGAGGAGGGTGCATGTTTTGGTGTTATGATGAAGATCTTCTTGAAGATCGAAGATGATGCTGTGGGAGGGGGATTTGCGAAGCGTTATGCTGTGAAGCAGTGTGTTTGAGCGTTGCATAGGTACAAAGTTGTTGATACATGACGATGTGTCTAGAGTCAGTCTTGATTATCTTTGTAAAAACTAACTTGCATTTCCATAAATAAAACAAGGTGTTTTTCTCGTAATATTTCATTCATTTTCCACGGCAAACTCTCAACAGTTCTAAAAGAATTCACCATGTGACACCCATCATCGCCCTCCCTCCCAATTACTTTTCCTATCATAAGCTATTGCACAAGCACTCAATAATAATGGAAAAACGTGTTATTGTAATCAGTATTTAAACATTATGTATTTTGAGTAACTGAATCTGAGTTTCGAGCTCGTAGAACTAAAATTTTTCTAGTTAGTGGTTGGGTAGAGGGGAAACCCTTTTGTCTACCCTCACTCAAGAAAGGTTTGTCATACCCCATCTCATGGCTCATTCCTCTCAGCTCATTTAAAGTCGTAGAAAAGCATCTCTCAGTAGAAAAGCCGTTCTTGAGTAAGGGGCGACAAAGGGCTCTACCCAACCATCTTGAAAAATTACTGCTCAAAATTAAAATTCAGGTACTCAAAATACAAATAAATACTGATTGAAAAAACACTTTTCCATTGTTATTGATTTGCTTGTGCAGTAGCTTAAATACCTTTAAATGTATTTCTCTTGAGGATATGAGCAATTGAACCTTGGTAGAACTCACTCTAAATAAACACCGTTTACAATTTGTTTTTAAATCTTATCATTTCAATAGACAAAAAGTGAAAAGTGTAGCTACTCAAGTGTGCTGGAACCTAGAGCTCGATCGAACGCCTAGTAGTTGGGTGGGGGGGGGGGGGGCTGGGGGTGGATTAATAGATTGACATGTTTGACTTGCAGTGAGAAACTGGGAACCGTAGTTATATGTTACGTTCAAGTGACAGATGTGCCATGTTTTACATTTCAATCATTAGTTAGTTATACAATTGAAATACATTTCAATTGATCAGTTTGAGTTTTCGAAATCTCATGCCAGATGGTCTGACTCTCATTGCTTTGGCCCTCATTTTCACACTTTGATCAGTAGGTAGACAGAAGTAGAGGGAAATATGGAGCTTCTGCCCCAGGTTTGAAAGTGTAGTTAGGTTTAAGTTGGGTTTAAACTTGTGTTTGAGGGATGGGTTGGTTGAAATTGAGATTAAAAAAAAAAATTTTTTTGGCTTCTACTCCAGAATTGGAAAGTGAGAAAATAAAAAAAATTGATATTTGACTTTTTTTGGTTTCTACTCCAGTTTATATATTGAGGTATAGGAAAGATTGCGTTATGTTAAATATTATTTTTTTTTTATTTATTTTTTTATATCTAGAGACTTGAAAGGATAGGAAAGATTGGGTTGTGTTGTAAGAGAATAAATTAAAAGAGAATCAATATAGATATTTCAAGAAGGAAGGGGTATAATAATAATATTGCGATAATGACCTTTCCTCTATGGAGGCTGGAAGTAGCATGATGGCTAGGAAGATAAGTATTATGATAATGGTCTTTCCTCTGTGGAGGTTGGGAGTGAACTGAAGAACTTTTATGATACGCAATTGAAGTGTTTTTTTTTATGAAATACAATCGAACAAAGATATAACAATATAAATAATATGATAATATAAATAATAATGTCTCTTAACTTTAAAATTATAAAATTATGAAATTATGAAATTTTGAAATTATAAAAATATAAAATTATAGAATTATGAAATCAAAAAGTTGTGGAAGTGTAGAATTATAAAATTATAAAATTAACACCTGTAAGCCTCTTCTCTTAGATACTTCACCCTATAATAAAATAATAATATATTTACCATATTAATATAATAGGGTATATAGGTTAGGGTGAAGGTATAATAATAATATTATGATAATGATCCTTCCTCTACGGAGGTTGGAGGTAAACTGAAAAACTTTTATGATATGCAATTGAACTGTTTGTTTTTTTATTGAATTATTTTTTTTTCATTAACCTTTTGAACTTTTTTATTATCATAATTCCTCACCCTTTGAGAGGGTTGGAGGGGGAGACCTATTGAACAAGTGAACATATTTTTCTTTAAATCTGTGATCAACTACAACCGTATTATTAATTTGTGGTAGAGTGTCTAGAGAGGGGGGTATAATAATAAAGAGTGGACAATAATAAAATAATAATAATTTAAATAATATAATAATATGGATAATATAATAATTTGAATAATATAATAATTTGAATAATAATATCACTTAACTTTAAAATTATAAAATTTTGAATTTATAAAATTATAAAATTATAGAATTATAAAATTTATAAAATTATAAAATATCATTATCATCATCATCAACTTGACCGTTAACTAGACAACTAGACTGTTATTTGAATTATAAAATTATAATTCTATAAAAGTATAAAATTATAGAAGTATAAATGGTAAAACTATGAACTTATAAAATTAATTCCTGTAGGCCTGTCTCACACACTTCACCCTATAATTATAAAATTATAAAATTGAAAAATTATAAAGCTATAGAATTATAAAATTTATAAAATTATGAAATTATAAAATATCATTAACATCATCATCAACTTGACTGTTAACTAGACTGTTATTTGAATTATAAAATTATAAATCTATAAAAGTATAAAATGGTAAAATTATGATATTACAAAATTAATTCCTGTAGACCTGTCTCACATACTTCACCCTATAATAAAATAATAATATATTTACTATATTAATATAATAGGATATATTAGTTAGTATAAATATATTATAAGATTACTTCTTTCGTTATAAAAATAATATTAGTCTTTGGTTGGTTGGGTTAGGTTGTGGAGACCTACTAAATATCTGTTTAAAACTATTGTGAGACCTACTGGACATATTTATCAAAACTGTAACCAACCACAACTCAAAGTTGGTTACAAAGTTCCTACTTTTTAAGATTTTTTAAATCTCCGATCAACTATAATTGTATTATTTGTAGTAGAATGTCTAGAGAGAAAGATATTATGATAACGATCTTTCCTCTATGGAGGTTGGAAGTTAACTGAGTTACTTTTATGATACGCAATTAAACTGTTTTCATTATCTTCTTTATAATCAAGTATGGTATTGATCTGGAGACCTACTGAACATATTTTTTTCTAATCTGTGATCAACTACAACACTGTATTATTTGTGGTAGAATGTCTACAAAGGAAGATATAATAATGAAGTGTATGATAATAATAATAATCGCAATTTATAGAAACAATTATTTAAATATCGTATTTATAGAAACAATTATTTCTTTAAACAATATCAATCGCAAAAAGTATAAATAAATGGGAAACGTATCTTGAAAATATTCGAAACTGATAAGATCATAATATGTTTTTGTTGTCAAAACTGGTGTAGCAGCTTTGTTAGAGACAATAATTTGAAATGCAATCCAGCGTCTAATAAAATCGACATGAAATATGTGTTCGCCTGCTTGAAGCCGTTATCTTCTAGATGAATACACTTTCTGTTAGACTTAAAGGGGCTAATCTTATTTAGGGGAGCGACGCTAGCGTGCCAAGCGAGCATATCTTATCTCTTCTATCTGTTCGTTCTTCAATCACTGTAATGGAGCTTTCCACACAAGCACACTCAACTACGTTCCCAAAATACCGTATCAGCCCTTGAGAACTCACTATCACTCTTATCTTTGCTATTTGATTTTCTCATCCTATGTCTACATTTTTGATGATTCATTAAGTTAAGGATTTGGACTCAATCGACTAGAATTAAGCTGCAGTCAGCGAACATACTCGTGTCCTTTTTTTTTAGTAGAAATTACTCTTTCGAAGTTGAATTTGGGACAGATTTGCTTAATCTTGACGCTTTCCGATTGAATAAAGAAAAACAAAAACTACTAAGACTATCTACTAAAACTATAAGACCCACTTTTGAATTAGTTTTTTGTTTTTTATATATTATTATGAATTTCTAAAGGCTAATTCTTGATAAAGTTTGTAACGATGGATCATCAAGCTTCCAATATACTGAAATATTTAAATTGCATTTAGATCAAAGTTGAACATGATTTTAAATTGAGAAAATTCTTACTGTATTTTTTCGATGTGAAATCCCCCAAACCATATTGTAGGAAATACAATAAATTTTTTAATTATAACATTTATTTATTATTCATATGAAATATTATTATAGTTATTTAATTATTATTATTATTATTATTATACGAAACTTAAAAAAATTATATAAAATAGACATTTATTTAACTTAATAATATAAATAAATGAATTACTATATTGCTGATTTACAACGAATGTATTTTGGACTCCAATACCTTGGGCTCCAAAGAAAGTCTATACTATTTAAAAGACTGTGAATTTACTCTGAAATTTATTTAAACTTAAAAACGTTTCAGGACTGCATTCCAGTAAGTTTACTGATAATTTGCACTTCTGGTATTCTGTTTATTTTTCAGTTGAATAATTTAGTCTAAGCCCACATAAATATGCTTCTTTGCTTCTCCCACTTTGCATAAATATTGTATTAGTTTTACTTTTCTGTGTGAGTAGAACTAATGCGGGATATAATTACGAGAAAAAAAAACAAACTCGATCACTGGGCCAGCGACACAGTCGTCAGTTATGCTACACTATACCACTTCTACATCAAGGGGAGGTTATGTTGAAAAAGGAAAAGTTAACCAACAAAAAAAAAATGGCCAGTTAGGAATAGGAACAACAGTTAGAGAATAGTTTAAAGAAATCATCAAGAAGTAGATTTTTTGACTTATGTGTGGTTTATGCCGATACGAAATATAAAAGTCTATGAGAAAATTGAAATTCTTTATTGACGACAAAGCTCAACTGTTCTATGTTCCACGGTAAATATTGCAGCTTGATGACAAGAATCTGCACCGATTCTTCAATGATCTGAGTTCTAGAAGAATAGCAGGCTAAAATTATAGAATGGGCCACATAAATGTATATATAGTAGAGCTCTTTATCAAGAAGCTGATGTACACATCGCGTGGAACACACAAGATAAATTTGTAGGAGGTAATTTTTGTATTTTTACTTTTCTCGACTTTTGAGAATAGTCATTGCGAGCAGCTTGACACTAATCAATGATGGATGAGATCACTGCCCTCGTGACATTGGCATGCATTGCTGAGGCTTCCTGGTTGGTTCATAGGAGCCTCCTCCTTCTCTATAATTCACCAAAGAAATTTAGATTGCGATTGATAGCTCCAAATTATTATAATCAAGAAATCCTTTCGTCAATTATTATAATTTGCTCTTTACTTATTCATAGAAATATCTCTTTTATTGAACAAACTGTGTATAATCTCCTTCAGGTTCTGTTGATTCGTTTGTAAAATAGGACATTTGTTTCTGGATTTCTTGTTCCATGACGAACTGCGTTGTTAATATTAACTTTTTAAGTCAATTCAACGACTTGCAGTCAAATTTGCCAAGTCGTTCAATTCGTTGAATTCACTTAAAAAGTTAAGGAATTTTGTTTTGGATTCTGTGATCAATTGTGATATTAAACTGTGAATTCACTCTAAATTTATTATTCAATTTTCAAGCCGTTTTAGACTGCATTCCATCATCACTGCAATGTTAGTCCTGTCATTGTGATAGGATAATACTTGAGCAGGGAAGAATAAAAATAAAATGAAAAGGCCCGATAATACTCCATTATGCTATTTTTCGTATGTTACTCTTAAAATAGTGATTAAAATGAAATAATGATTTCTGAGATAGGGGACAATAAACACAAAATGAAAATTCCAGAAATAACTTACTTTTGCCCTAGTGCTAGTTATCTGTTTATTTATCTATTTATTTATTCACTTAACTAACAAAACTGAATAATTGCGCTACTTCCCAAAACTGCTTTTCACAAAATTTCAAATTAGAATCGAAATCTTAGGTTAGGTAAGTTTCACTAAAAAATTCACCTTGAAGCACAATAACTCCCGAGTTTTTTTTTTCAGAAAAAGATTTTGATTTTACTTTTTATTAAAACACCATCACAGTCCATAAAAGATTAATATAATTTTGAATTTTGGAAATTTCTGAGCCAAAATTCCACGCTAGTTATGTAGAGTTATTCGTTTATTATACCACTGCTTGATGCTGTCCTCTGTCGACGAAACTCTAACGTTAGAGAGTAAGGATTAAAGGAGGATAGAAAGAAGAATGAGGAGAAAAGAACAAGAAAAAGAAGAAAAGAGACTATTAAATTAAATTTTACATGTTCTAGATCTCTCGATTCAACTGAATTGGGCAGCCTGCTAGTAATTAATTAGACTAAATATTGTCACAGCCTCATTTATATGAAAAAGCTATAATTTTCCGATCTCAATCTGCGACTAAAATACTGTAGAGCTTCATTCTCTGCATGAACTGATACTATCGGTTAACGTAGTGGGATCCTATAATAGGCCGAACTTCGTTCGTTACGTTGGAGGCATAGACTAAGGAATTCAATGATTGCTTATAATAAGCTGTAATAAGCTGAGAGTAATAAGCTGTAGTAAGCTATGATTGTAATAAGCTGAGACAGGACACCTGCTTGCAGCGGGTGAAGCAAGCAAAAAACCTTCTTGTATGAAACAGCAAAGATAAACAAGTAAACTGGTAGTTGCTAAACAAGCTAAACAAGTAAGTTTGTTTCCTCTTGTTTACTTGTTTATCATTTTGCATTCAACAGAATGAATAACGTGAACGTATTGTGCAGAGCAAAATAATTTACAGCTTATGTTTGTAGTTTATCTTTCACCCATGATTCGTACCGTACTTATGGCTCTCCCAATACACAGTTTTAAATTCCTTATGAATCTGAAATGTATTTCAGGCATGTAGTTTATTCACATCCAAGAGCCAACCGAAAGAAGCGACTGAGTTGTTTTTATCAATCTTTAACTTGCAATTGGATCATATTTTTTCCACAGCTCAGTCATTGTCATTCTCTCTTAAGCTGAACTGAACTAAACTGCTCTTTGTGAAGACGTGTGAACATTCACTTCCTAGGGTGATTTTTTGTTAGGGCTTTTAACACTCTTCCGCCTTGAGAGTAATGACAGGAAATTCATGGCGCTAGCAGACTAGACAGCTGAAACGGCACACGCGTGACAGCTATTGCTTGATCAATGCTGTTCACTTTCAGCTCTACCATAGACATTCAAAAGAAGTACAGTGTAAATGAATGAATACATATTGATTTATGACTCGCTATGGCTTTCCCATTACTGACGCCTTGGTCACGCGACTCCTTCATACCACGTTCAACGGAATTTTTTAACCTGGCCTGGGTTGTAAATTTCAAGCAATTTAATATCACAACGCAAGTACTACTTTAGAGCCCAACTCTTAAAAGAGCAATGACGGGTTTCGTGCGCAATAAAAAATGAAACTGAACCATTTAACATTTTAGTATGTTCATATCATAGTCCATTTCATATTCCCACTGGAAGCTTTGAATTTGAAGAATAATTATCGTATTCTATTATAATAAAGTGTGTATAAAAAAGAATGACCCAATAAATCAGACTCTGTATTAATTTAATTATGTAAATTCGTTTCATATAACTTCAAAGTACAAACAAAATTTTAACAAAATTTTATTATTTTTTTTTTTTTTGTCGCGATAGATTAGTGTGAGTAGAAATTTGATCCTTGTAAGAATTCTGAGATCCATAGAGATAGATCTAGATTATTCAATTCTTTCAACTGTACCTGGAGGAATTGTCAATTTTTAAAAATATGAGTAATATAACATTTTTGCAGTCATTTTTGATAGAAGTTGATAATTAGTGACTGATCGAAGTGAGGTCTTCGTTTCAAGTCGACCGTTATGCATTAATTTTGTCTGTAACGCAGTTTCGGCTAAACGCGGGCTGTTTAGCGCAGTTGGTTGGGGCGTCACAACTCCAGCTTGCTGTCGTTTGAGCGGTCGTAGGTTCGAATCCCGTTCCTCCATCTGGCATCTATATGTTATCATTCACCTCACTACCCACGCACAAGTCTCGGACTCATGTAGCCATCATCAGCAGTAAAAAAAACGCGTCGACCAAATCCTATGAAATTTTGCATGGATGTTCCTTTTAGGAATGCGTAGCGATGCATGTAAAAATTTGCTTGCATTTGAAAAATATCTAAAATGAATCAGAGAAAAGGCCACTAGGCCTTCTTCAAAAGGAAACATAATTATCATTTAAGATGGGCAATATTGTTATACTATTATTATTCAATCGTAATATTGCATTGGATTAGCATCAGATTTCAAGATAGTACGTCTGTAGCTCTCAGGCCCTTTTTTCGTCTGGTCGAGCCTCCATCTAGGTTAAACTATTACCCATGAGAATGCAGAGCAGCAGCATAATGTCAAATCAAAGGGCTTTCCTTTATTTCCCTTGGGACAATGTTTGAACAGGAGTAGAAGAAAAGGGACAGGGACCTTCGTCAGGTAAATTCCTCTTCCTCCTTCACACACACACTCTCTCTCTCTTGAATGATCACGTGATTATCCGTTTTCCTGACTTTTCTCTTCCCAAAAATCCTCATCATTCTCCAGCAATATTCTTGAATAAGTATCCATCGATCCGACCAAATTTCTCTATTTTTCATAATTCTACTAATTTTATTTTAAGAATTGACTCTGTTGTTTTTAATATTATCTTTTATTTAATTATCTTTATTAATATAATATTATAATATCTAAATATTATCTGTAATTTTCTTTTTTTTCTTTTGTTTCCTAACAAAATACTAATATTATTGTAATTCTGTACTATATTATTATTATTATTATTATATATTTTTTAATTTTATAATTGTACATTCAATCAGGGCATTCCAATCTTGAATTAATGCAATGATTTCTATTAATTTGTACTCGTAATATAATTTTTAATTTCAAATATTCAGTTATTGTACTGTTCGGTTGTTTTGTATCGGTTATTTCTTTTTTTTCGGAGGATGAAGCCCACATAGGTCTGAGAGGTGTGCGTGGGTGATGAATTGGATGATGGTGGTTAATGAGTTGGACCTACAGGTTTAGGTGGATTCCGAACCACCGGGAAGTGATTTTACATCCATCATAGTTTTTTTGCTGGCCAATCCAATCGGTCACCGTTACAAATATGGCCCAGGAGTTCCGTAGCTTATCTCTGATTGAACAGATACCTGCTACGGCTCTTGGCTATCTCGTCCCTTCATTTCATATTTTATAATAATATTATCTAAAAAAAAAACATTTTGCTTCCAATATTGCGTTAACAAATGTATTTTTCATCAAATCAATTCCAGTTTGTTCTAAGCCGAGCTCTTTTTCATGGATTCAATAGGTTTTCTCATTGCCACTTATTCAATAAATTTGAATTGTCTAATAAATTCAAATGTATTAGCACTTAACTGTATTGGCATTTTAAGTGTCCGTGGGACACCGTTTTGCAATTTCTGATATTACATGTTGGCTCGTTTTATTTGTTTATTGATCTTTCAGCCCATATTCCTGTGTTCTGTCTCAAAACAATATCATTTTCATTTCTAACTTTCAAAAGTTTTTCAGATTTTAATAAAGTTTGGACGTCAGGAGGTTGATATGTAGGTTATGAAAAAGCTTATGCACTCGATCTTATTATCGATTGTTATAAGAATGCAAAAATCATCAGAATATAACGATCATATTGTAATGAGAATGCAGATGGTGTACAAGGAATGCACTCCATCACAATATCTTTTACTAACGAGAGCCAAATTATCTGAGCGTAGTTTATCAAAAGATATGAATAGCAATACAATACAATAAGCTGTTAAGCGTATAAGAAGATCGATGACCCTTAGCTATTACGGGAGTAGTGGGCGAAGATTGTTGGTGGAAATTTTACCATCGAATTTTACTAGCAGTTGGTGGTTGTGGCGAGGGAACGGGGGGTTGTTGAGAAAGGGGGATGGGGGTTGATACGAGGGCGTATCCCTGACCCAGTACACGACCCCTGACGTCACACACACACATCGATCCATCTGTATGAAAACTACATTCGTTCATTCTCAACACATCTACAATCCCATTCTTAATGAGCAATGAACAATGAGCCAAGTGGACAATGATTGCCCAGACAAATAAAAACATCATTTGTACGTGGAGTAGGTCAATGCTACTCAGTTAGTGTTCGAATTGATTCATTCAAATTAGAGCAAAATATTTAGATGTTGAGTTGAGAAGGGTATTTTTTTATTTTTAATGTTTTTTTTTATTATCAAGACTTGGGCCCGTATTTATGAACCGCCTTGAGGCTTCCTCAACTCAAAAAAGACTTGAGACGTCTTTTAAATAAATGCTTTTCAACCCTTGAAGGAGTATCGACCTAAGAAAACTGATTGTAGGTTCATGAATGCGGGCCTTTAAAAGTCAAATTTATCCATCAATTGTTAGTAAGAAAAATATTTAAATTAATTAGAGAGTACTCCAGATTTTATATTTTTGCCTTTCAAGTCCGGTACAGGCCTATGTAGAATTGCATACATATTGAGAATAAAGCCAAATTTTTCGTACAAGACCAGCACAGGCCTAGAGTTATATATTGAGAATAAAGCCAAATTTTTCGTATAATAGGGAAACTAATATTTTCGTATATTTTCGTATAATTGAAAAACATTGATCAGAAAAGAAATTGATCATCTATGAAATTATTGTAGAGCTACATATTTTTGTGCTACCGGTTGTTGGAATGGAAAGTTGCGATCTTTTTTTTCATAAATGTTTATATAAAACTTGTTATAATATAAAAGTCACTATCTTGGAACTCGAAATTTAGACATTATAAAACCGTTATAAAGCCAGAAGCCTTATATGCAGCATAAACATTAGATTTAAAAATACAGGATTACTAGAAAGCTTAGAAAAAATATTTTCAAGGAAAATAGTAGGACCAAAATTTAAGAATAATGAAGTGCATTTGATCTCAAATCAAACTCTCTACCAGAAAATCGAGCAGCTTTCAGTCTCAATGAGAAAAAGTAGAATAATTTTTTACGGCCACATATTTAGAATGAATGAGGATAGATTAACAAAACAAATATTTGACTTTTTTAAAAACAGGAAAACAAAGTGCAACTGGTTTAGACAAGTTGAACTTGATTTGAATGAATTGGATATCTCAGAAAATATAATTGGAAACAAAATAATTTTGAGAAAGTTGTTGAAAGATGAGAATAAAAGATTCCAAGAAAAACCTAAAACTAGAAGAAGAACAGTAGTCTCGGAGGAACAGGGAAGGGCAACATCGGTGAGAATGCGGGAGTATTGGAGGAAGCGCAAGGAAGCATCCACAAAAAATGATTGATTCCACGTACCCCAAAGTGGGTGATTCGAAAAAAAAACATGTTATTATGAGCATTCTTGTTTGAATCTAGCTATGTGGGTTTTATTGGTTGGATTGACTACAGAATATAAATTTGCAATTGGGAATTTTAAGAGAGACGATGGAACGGAGAAGTCTGTTCAATTTCCAATGATTTTTGAACAACGTTTCAAATAACTGCCCAAACAATAATTATTATGTAGTGATATAGAATAGAATAAAAATTGATTTTCAATAATTTTAAACCCTGAATTTTCACTTTTCAAGACACTTATATCTGTTTAAAAGGTGAGCGTCCTTTTATTTGCAATCTTAAAGGTGTATTGTGCTTCATGTTAAATGAATGAATAAATAAGTAAATGAATGTTTATCGCAGTTATAATTCTCTGATATAATTCAAGATTCAACAGCTTAAAATTTTAAATGGTCGTCAGAATGTTTATAATTTTCTGCGAATATGAAGTGATTATGAGCTTCATTGAATGAATCCCTAAAATTTGATCCATCTTACGTACTCAAAGTTCAAAATTATTGCTCACACTCATTTAGAATTTGATTTTGTAATTCTTGGATTTCTTGTTCCATAACGATCTGCATTGTTAATATTAACTTTTTATAGTAAATTGAACGACTTGCAGTCAATTTTAATTGTAAATAAATAATA
Organism: Conomelus anceps; assembly: GCA_948455865.1. Lineage (NCBI taxonomy): Eukaryota > Metazoa > Arthropoda > Insecta > Hemiptera > Delphacidae > Conomelus > Conomelus anceps. Next base: position 24,637,671 of record OX418218.1, on the reverse strand, counting down.
TTTCTACTCACGTTTTGGCCAAACGGTTTCGAGTCATGGAGACTCATGAGTTCAAGATGAGTATCCATGACTCGAAAACGTTTAGCTAAAAAGTGAGTAGAATATATTATTATTATATTATTTATTCACAATTAAAATTGACTGCAAGTCGTTGAATTTACTATAAAAAGTTAATATTTTGTTATTCAATAAGAGTTACTCACGAAACCTTGAAAACGAATTGAATTCAAGTCTTTTACGCAAAAATTGAGACTTGAGGAGAAGTAAATTTACCGACAGAAGAGAGTGGTTGATGGTGAAAGAAGGGAAGGTAGAAAATCCATTACAGGATTAGGCTGCTGACGTCTCTGAGTTTCAAGTTTCATACTGAGCCTTTTAAAATATTTCACTACAACAGTATTCTCTTTTGGGCTGAAAGATAACCATTCACACTTGTAGAATGCCTCTTATCTTGTTGTTGAAATGTCTTATACGAGAACAATAGGACTGGTAGAACAATAAGATTTTGTCAAAAAAAAGAAATGAAGAGGAAGCTGATACCTATTTAAATTTTATTGCTTTGCCCAATTCTACACATTCACCCACGGTGGGGGCCTGATTTTCCAAAAAGGGTATTGCATTCTCTTATTACCAAAATACTGTTTTTCCTATATTCAAAATCTATTAGCTAATTTGTTAATATTTTATTATTGGGCCATTTTATTAAAACTATCTTTAAAAGTAGAGTAATAGCAATAAAATAATAATTAGATTTTACAAAGTACAGTTTCAAATAGTAATAGCAATAAAATAATAATTAAATAGTTTTGCAAAATTTTATAATTTTAATTCAATCAAATGATACAGAACCTTATTTCCAACAAGAAGCATGGATTTTAAATGATTAGCGCACTTCTGTCTATGGATTTCCCCTTATAGACAATTTATTATCATTTTATAAATTTCGTGTATGTACACATCTAGATTTACGGTACCTTTTTCGATGAGAAAAAATGAAATCTAGTCAACTATGTTCTATTATTTGCCGTCGCCGTCGTACCAACAGTGGCGTGAAGGAATATATAATACATACGTACACATTGGACGGAAAAATAAACGATATTTTTTCTACCGCTGACGGTAGCTGTGCAGCCGCCCACTACCACTACTTCGATGTAATTTTTCCGCCTCCACTGAAACAGTGGCGTACGTGACAAAATGCACGTGTACACACGCATGGGTTTATCTGCTGTCCGCTGTATTGTTGTTGGATTCGCTTGACATTGCACTACATCGTTGCCTGTTTGGTGTAGAGCTATTAATTTGTGAACAAAATACCGAACGACGCTGAACTGAACTGTGTTTAGACGGCGACGGAGTTTTTACCGGTATGTGTGTCCACAACGGTTTGTCCATGGGCCGCTTAGCGCAGTTGGTTGGGGCGTCGCAACTTCAGCTTGCTGTCGTTTAAGCGGTCGTGGGTTCGAATCCCGCTCCACCGTCAGGCATTTATGTGTAATCATTCACCTCATTACCCACGCACAAGTCTCTGACTCATGTGGGCATCATCAGCAATAAAAAAAAAAAATAATCCGTGGCGGACAAAACCGCTGTGTGTGTCCCCGGCTTTAGGCTCGTAGGTCTCTGGGAGCCGTGCACAGGAAATATAAGAGGACTTTTTTTAATTTTCCAAGAGTATGGCCTCTTTTTGCAAGTTTGTCGTTTGTCTAGAAGCCCCGGGGGGCCCTTCTGTATGACCCTTTTTGCAAGTTTGGGTGCTGGCCCCGGGGCAATGTCCTGGCTTATTTAGACTATATAGTATAATTTCGCTAATCACTTTTTGGAGACGTTTCACAATGGTTTTGAAGACAATTTTAACCGCTCCTACATCTTCAACTATAAAGACTATTATGACGTAGCAATACGGATTGATAATGTAATCGATTTTGTCACGCAGAAGTTTGATTGAACAAGCTGTCATAACGGGGCTTGTAAACTAATCTCCTATAAACTGTCGTGATGATATGTGATGATTATTTTACCTTTACACTTTAGCTGCCAGCCTTATGCAAATGGCAGCTGCTATTATGTCATAAATTGGGTCTGCCATTCGAAAATAGTACTTTGATCATACTGGTCTCTTGTTTCCCTTGCGTCGTAACAAGTGCAATGGAGGTTTTTGTGATCGAACCAAAAACCCACAAACGATAACGTTACCCAAGATGTCGGCTCCATCTCCATCGCAATCAATACCCGGAGACAAAATGAACTTGTCAGAGTTGGACGGCGCCCGGCCACGACTAGCCGGCGCCCTAAAACCCCCTCTTAACCCCCCAACACCCCTCTTAACATCACAAAACCCCCCAGAGACTCCCCATACACGCCTCACCAATTGCCACTAAACGAGCAATTAATACAATTTTTGCAACTTTCCTCTCTCCATCACAACTTCCCAGCAAAATATCGTGACTGCGAAAACATGCGAGATCTAGAACACTGCCTGATTTAATCTGTAAACACTCTCAACATCTCAACATGTTATCGATCACAACCATTTTTCAACCTCAATTTTCATATTATTCTCTCAACTACACTTCAATTTTTTCGGATAATTTAGGAATGAATTCCATACAATCAATTTTGACTTTGTGGAAAGTTTCCTTAATTAAGTGAAAATGATCAAAAAATTATCAAATTTTACTACATAAACGAAGGTGACTAACTGAATCATGCTTTCTTGTCACTCCTAAGATGAGTAAGGTTCAGTTATACTCAGTGGCACCGACTTTCGTGGGGGGGGGGGGGGGGGCAAGATACAATACAATTTCTGCCAATAATCACTCTGGGGGGCAATGCATTATGTTTTGTCCCCCAATATTTTTGCCAAAGAAAATCAAACTGGTCAAGTACTGAATTTTTCAATTTTATTTTCCAAATTACATTTTTTTCGATCCCAATCAGCCCATAAGTATTCCCTACAAAACGACAGAGTTGTCTAGGTAATGTAAATTTTGCTCACTTCCACAAAGAATAGACGTCTGATTTGTTTGTTTATTGTTCAGTATTCAGTCGAACGCGGTAGAGTTAACATCGTAGTGCCAGTAGATTGTAGTCGTAGAAAAGTAGTTCACAGTATTCGAGCAATCAGCGATATTTCGTTTTCGTATTTGTGTTTCTAATTTGAGTGAAACTAGTTATGAAAAATATAGGAACTTGAATTACGAAAACTGGTTAAAAGTATGGATAAGCTGGTTAAGTTACCAACTTTTCTGGTTGGAGAATTCGAAGAAGAAGAGGAAAATCAGAACTCTCTCATCAACGTAGAGGACTCATTAAACCTCACGGTCAACGTAGGGGACCTCAGCCTTTTGGAGGACGTAGGAAGTCTCAATGACTTGTACAATGATCTCATAACTTGGGGCAGTACTACTTTCGATAAGAAGAAGCTACCTAGGAGTGATTTCGATGCCTTCAACTTACTCTGTAATAAACTGGGAATAATAATAAGCAGGGTCGAGACGAGGCGCAACACCCAAAACAAGACAGGGAACGAAGTAATAAGCAGACTGGAAAAATTGGAGAAAAGCGTAAGCCAGCTCACAACTGAGATTTCCAGAGGACAGTCGAGGCCTACAAGATCGTTCGCAGAAGCGGTCCAACTCCCAGGAAAGATAAATGGGTCGAAGCAGCCTGAGAAGAGACAACAATTACTGCGGAAAGTCGTCGAGAAAAACAATATTGTAATAGTGAAACCCAGCTCAGTTACAACAGGAAGTGATAATGAAAATAGTGCGAAAATTAGGGAAGCGTTGAAAAAAATCATCCCAAAAGAGAAATCTTTAAAAATAAAAAAGGCAGTGAACGTGCGCGGTGGTGGAGTTTCATTAGTGATGGACCCATCAGAAGATAAGGATAAGGTTTTGGGAAAAGGTATTGTTAATAATAAGGAATTTGAAATTAGCGTACCCACTTTGAAAAAACCAAGAGTAATAATATACAACGTCCCAGTAGAGTTGAATGAGAGTGAACTAGTTATGGATATATATAATAGAAATTTTTCGAGCACAATGAATAAATCAAAATTTGACAAGGAATTTAGCTTATTATTCAAAGTAGGACAAAAAGGGAAAGAGAACACCCATTGGGTAGTTGAATGCTCGTCTAACATCCGCCGAGAAATCATAAATAAAGCACGTATTTATGTAGATTGGACCTCTTGTCGAGTGAAAGACTATGTTGCGATCTCTCGTTGTTTCAAATGTCAGGGTATAGGTCATGTTTCAAAGTTTTGTAAAATAAAATCAACAATTTGTGGTCATTGCGCTTTGGAGGGCCATGATTTTAAAACCTGCCCGAATAAATTGCAAGAACCTATATGTGTAAATTGCAAAAAACAGAAAAAAAGAGCACAAACATAAAGTAAACAATTCAAGCTGTCCCACGTATATTAAAGCAATTCAAACGTTGATAGATAGAAAGGATTATGACCATTAGAAAATACTACCTTAAATTGAGGGCAATTCATTCATTCAAAATAAATTTTTGTATTAGGTTGATAATATTGAACTCATTAAACAGTGCACTTCAATTAGAAATAGATAGGACCAACTACAATAGTAATTCAATATGAATAATAGAATAATTAATGTAGAAGAAATAGATTTTCATAATACTCTGGAAATTGATGACACACTTGCTTTCCATCCGAAACATTTTTGTCAATCTGGTATATTTTTCAATATTATCCAGCTCAATATACGTAGCCTTAGGAAGAACTTTGATCAATTTATTATTTGGCTTCAAAACAGCAGTGTTAAATATGATGTGATTATTTTAACAGAAACTTGGATTTCAAATGATGAAAAATTTATGTATAACGTAAATGGTTACAAATATTTTTGTCAACCTAGTAAAAAAACAAAATGTGACGGCGTAAGCATTTACATGAATGAAAATATTGAGTGTAATAGAATAGTATTTGAGTTGGAACAGTCCAGTGGTATTAGATTAGATTTTAAACTTAATAATGTTGATTATACAATTCTTGCTATATACCGATCTCCATCTACCGATATTAATTTATTCATAAATGAAATTGATCATAGTCTGTCTAATCTTTCTACTGAGTATGCTATTCTTATTGGTGATATGAATATTAATTTACTTGATGGTGGTGGACTGACTCATGAATATGTAGGTGTGCTCAACCTGAATGGCTTTGAATCGTTCATAAACAAACCTACCAGAATTCATAATAGTGGCAAGTCTTGTATCGATCATATTTTTATAAAAAGGCCGACATCACATAATACAATAATTAGCGCTGTACTGAAAACTACCATTACAGACCACTTTTGTGTTGCAGTCAGCTTAGATACCAAGGATAGAATAAATAAAGTTGTTATGAATCACAAAACTAATATTAATTATAATGCACTCAAACAAGAAATTGAAAAAGAAACTTGGGATTTTACTAATATTGTATCCTACGAGGACATTGATAATGTAACCAATAGTTTCATCCATAGAATTAAAGAGCTCATTGATAAACACACAACTACGATAAAAACGGTCCATAAGTACAAACCTCTAAAGCCATGGATTTGCCGAGGACTCATAAGTTGTATCAGGAAAAGGGATAAAATGTATAAAAAAGTTATAAAAAATCCTCTTAACACACAATTGAAAAGTGAGTACTGTGCTTATAGGAATACTCTGAATACAATTATAAGACATACAAGACTGAATTACTTCAGAAATAAAATAAATCAGAATAAAGGTAATATTAGGAAAACTTGGGAATGTGTCAAAGAAATGATGAGCATTAAGGCAATAAAATCTGAAGTAAAAGTGGAGTCCAATAGACTTAATAATTTTTTTGCAAACGTAGGTAAATTTTACGCAAGTAAAATTGACTATAACTCAAATGACACATTTCCTGATTTTATAAATAAACCTAAAAGTGAAAACTCTAATTTCTATTTATTTCCTACTGATCACATTGAAATTCAAAATACAATAAGAGAACTGAAAAACAATTCAGCACGTGGGATAGACGGAATAAACAATATAACTTTAAAATCAATTGCTAAATATGTTTCTAAACCTTTAGCAACTATAATAAATAAATGTTTCGTAGAATGATACTTCCCAAAAAGTTTTAAAATTGCAAAAATTAAAGCTCTTTATAAGTCTGGTGATAAGTCAAAACCTGAAAACTACAGACCAATAAGTTTACTGAGTAATTTTACAAAAATTATGGAGAAATTAATAAAAAAACGATTAACTAACTATGTAGAGAAAATAAAACTTATTAATGTAAACCAATATGGGTTTCAATCAAAAAGGTGCACAAGAGATGCAATACTTAATATTATCAATAAAGTAAATAAAGGCTTTGAAAAAAATGAAAAAACTCTTACAATATTCCTTGACCTTGCAAAGGCATTTGATACTGTGCCACATCATAAACTAATTGCTAAGTTAGAACATTATGGAATTCGTGGGGCACCTCTGAATCTATTTAAAAGCTATCTCCTAGAAAGATTCCAGGTTTTGGATGATAGTTTGGAGAAATTGTCTGCTTTTGGATTGCCTCAAGGAACGGTACTATCACCTCTCCTCTGTATTATATATGTCAACGATATTTTTAATATGGAGCACCAAAATAGTTCTACTATCTCTTTTGCCGATGATACAGCTGTTACAGTCTCTAGTGATACTTGGGAGTCTACTTTTCAAAACGCTGAAGTCCTTCTCCATAAAACTGGGCTATGGTTCAGACATAACCTTTTAACTGTTAATGCTAAGAAAACAAAGTACCTAGCTTTTTCTCCAGATAGTAAAGGTCAACCACCTATAAACAAATTACTAAAAATCCATTTTGAAACCTGTAACTTCAACAGTAACTCTAATAGTCTTGCATTTCACACATGTAATTGTGCACCTTTGGATAGGCCAACTGCTTTGAAATACCTGGGAATTGTTGTTGATCAACATCTCAAGTGGGGGAGTCATATTGATTATCTGATTTCTAGATTGAGATATTTGATTTTCCAATTCTATAGAATAAATAAGTTGAATAATTTAGATATAATTAGATTAATATATAAGGCTTATGCCGAATCCATTCTGCAATACTGTATTGAGGTGTGGGGGGGTGCAATGAACACACACTTTAACAAGTTGTTCATTATTCAAAAATATATAATACGAGCAGCACTGGGTAGACCTAGACTTTATACAAGTAGACTGATCTTTGATGAATTCCAAGTATTAACTGTAAGACAATTATTTATGAAGAAACTTATTGTATACATAAATTGCAATAGAGAACTATTCAAATTCAGACAGATTGATTACAATATAAGACCGTTAAGAAATCTAGTTTTGATTCCAAATCTCAATAAACGCATTTGCAGACATCAAACTCTCTATATTTGCTGTAAACTTCTTAACGTGATACCCATGCAGCTAATACCATTCACGAATAAAACTAAAACTCTTGGAATAGATACGTGGGTGAAGGCAAATGTATATTTTAAAATAGGCTCTGTATTCTTATAATGTTGGATATAAGTTATATTTAAGGTTGTTTATAAGTGTTATTTTTTTGATTTTCATCCGGCGCACAAGCTTGGCTTTGCTGATGGAAATCTTGAAGAATATATTTTTCTTGTAATATATGTAACTTACTGTGCAAACACATAGTTCAATTTTGTGTATCTGATTGTGATGTACAATTACATTTGTTTTTTTTTGTGTTTTTTTTTTGGTGTTTTAATAAAGATTTTAATAATGTTTCAATTGCCTAGGTCTTAGACTAATTATAGGTCCATTGTCGTGGCAACAACACTGAAAATTAGTCAGTAAAAACAAATTTTACAATAAATTTGTTCATTCAGACTCAGCATTGTTTGTTTATGTCTGACTCTCCCACTACTGAATGAATATAGCAGCCTAGTAGCCAGAATTATTTCAGTTGAGTGTTGATGGTGAATGCGGTCGGTATAATTCCTTTTCTATCCGTGAATTTCGTGCGTGTGTAAAAAAGTAAATTAATGCTATTTATTAGTTGAAAATGGAAAAGTTTCAGACAAAAACTACTAAAAGCAGTGCCAGTTTCAGCAATAACGGAAATAAGTTGGATCCAAATATGGTTTCAACCTCTTCATCTCCCAAGGACTGCGAACAATCCAATAAATCTATCTATCTGTTTTCAAGACGAATCCACATTTGAAAAATGTGCCGGAATTTCACAAATTCTTGCGAATAATTTTAACAGTTCCCGTATCGACATCAACCGCGGAGAGATCTGTTTCCGTTCTTAAAAATGGAAGACGTTGTAGGGAGGGATAATGAAGACTAAATTTCTTGAGTTTGCTAAATTTTCCTAAAGAAAACGCCGAAAAATTGGATTTGAACCTGGTGGCAGATGAGTTCACTTCAAAAAATGATCAGAGGAAGAGAACATTTTGAAGTGATTTTATTGATTATTATCTTCTATTTGGCGTGACTGATATAAATGTACAGTATAATTTATATTATCTTCAATGAGAAAAATGAGAACAGATTAATTATTAGTATATATCACACTAAGTTGAGTGTGCAGTACGTAATGAATCAACATTAAGTTGTTTAATAGAAATGAGCTAATGAATGATTGTTTAATAGCTCTTCTCACATGCACCAGTATCGGTTCTACTTCTGGAAAAACTCAACGTTGCGATTACGCCATTCCTCCTGAATGGTGACTTGGTGAGTGATAGATCGAAAACTATAATCAATGAGCTTATATTTGAATTATTCTGTTCTGTATGTCGAAATAATTGTAAAAGACTTAATACGTTGACTATTCACGCAATTTCAATCTTCCTTGGGAGTAAAAGGTTGACAGATAATATTCATATAATGAATTAACAGCGGATCTTCCTCCTAATATCTACCTTCCTCCTCCTCGGTCATCTGGTAGAACACCTACTGAAAAGTTAGTGTTGTCTCACAGGTTATCTTAACTGATGTAATTAAAATTTAGAATTCTTCTTAAACTTTTTGTAATAGGTTGTGTTGTGTTGTGTTTTGTTGCAGGTGACGTGACGGCGTATGGCTGAAGAGGAGCTACGAGAACTGGCTGAAATCAACTTGTCTCATCAGTATGGAGGAGGAAGGTGGGGTAGCGGAGAGGGTGGTGGCGGTGCATGGGGGAGGAGTCCCGGGGGCGGGGGGTCGCTGTCTCACCACCGGGCCACGGCAGGCCACGGCCACCAGCGGGCGGCGGAGGCCGAGGACATTGTGGGACGTGGGCCGGGGGTCGGGGGCGGTGGACCACGTGGGGCCGGGGGCAGCGGTCGGCCAGGCCTCTACTATTCGCCACCGGGCACTTCCTACACGATAGTAGAGCGTCCGGCGCCCAGGGGCACCTACCTGGGCCCCAGCCCGGCCTCCGCCTCCTCGGCCTCCGTCGCGGCGGCCCCCGTCACAGCACAGCGACCCGCCACAGGTAAGAAGCGACCCATCTCCCCCGAGCAGGTGCTCAAGATGCTCGGCGGTCACCTGCCACCCTCCGACCTCTCCGACCCCGATAAGCCCCCGCCGCGCCGGCCGTCGCCTGGGCCCCGTGTCGACCCCCGCACTCTGCCCGTGCGCACTGTCAGTATGTCCAGGGGCAACGATCCCGCCCACGGCTTCGGCATCTGCGTTAAAGGTGGCAGCAAGGACCAAGGTCAGTCCATGCATACATACATACTGCTGACTAGTTATATAATAACATAGATTAAAGCACTCTCAATTTTTAGTGTGATATTGCCTTATGCAAATAGATTTTTTAAAATATTGTATAAAAATACTTTCTGACATAATGAAATAATCTTACTTGTCAGCCATTTCTGTGATTTTCATCCACGTCTTTTTCTAAAGTCTTGAGTAGGTCCAAAGTGAGCTGTGGCCCCTTATTGAGTAGTTCAGTTAATGCTAACCGTACAAGCGTTTGCCTTGCGTGGAGTCGTTTCCAGATTCCACGCTTCAGATAAATGGCTGTTATTGGCTGAGTTCCATTCAATGTAACGACTCATCCAATTACAGAAATTTGTTTTAAACGTAGAGTAGACTCCATGCTTGGCGGACTGCATTAAAAGAAAATGAAGTTATCGTTAAGAATGTTCGCTAATTTGGTTCAAAACTTGAGGACAACTGGAAAAAATATGTTAGAAGCTGCAGTAAGGTTACCATTGGACCATTGCCATAACTATTGGAAAAACCAATATTGCATAAATGATTTACGATTAATTGCCCGACTATGCAGTCAAATATTTGAGTGGAGAATTAAAATATTTTACTCACTGAGCAGATGGCCATTTCGAAACGCGTGGTCCTTCATCGAGGCTGACTAAATCATTGGTTGATGGTTCTTGTAGTGGCGCGCTGCTTGTCTTTGGCTGAAGCTGATTAGTCAGCACCGATGATGGACCCACGCGGTCTAAAATGACCATATGCTCAAAGAGTAAAATATTTTGATTTTCTACTCAAATATTTCATTGCATAGTCGTGCAATTGCCCGTAAATTATTTGTGCAATAATTAGTTTTTCCTATGCAAATTACTAGTGAAACGCGCAGTTCGTCAAGGACACCAAACTCCAAGATGCCTAAATAATATGATTAGATTTTAAAATAATAAAAAAATAATAATAATAATAATTATTCATATAATTTTTATTATAATTATAATAATAATTTTAAAATAAAATAATTAACATTATGAGAAGAGGGTTTAAAATAAAACGTACTATTACTAGGGTTACTGTAGCTTCGGGGTTTCTGGATAATAGCACATTCGAGCACTCTCAAGTAAGATACATTAGAATCCCAGATTGCACATGTTTCAAAGCATTCAAAACGAATCGAACCGCTCAACTTCTTTACTATTACTGTACTCTACTATACGACTGTATATGATTATGTGATTTCTCTGTGATATACTCTTAATTATGTGATTTACTCTGCTGCACTTCTGTATAATATGACTAGCAACAATCTTTAACGATAAAATAGATACAGAAACAGATGACTTTCTAGTACCGTATCATTTCCTCCCTTTATTAATTTCACCGGGTGAACATGCAGAGACAATCTAATTTGCCAGTTGTTTCTTTGAAGTGTCTTGTGTAATTATATGTGTTATGCTCCCTGATTGGAAGATTCAGAAGGTGAGTGTGTCGAAAAACAGGCTAATGAACCTCCAATTTCAAGTATTTAGGTAGACGAAAAAACAGAATAATGCTATTGAAAAGGTTGGCATGCATAAGCAGGAATAGTGCTAGTTGACACCAGTAACAGTAATTTAATATAATGGCAGAAAAATATTCATATTAATGTCAAAGTTCACGTCAAAGTCCAGCAGGCTAAAGCTTTCAATAAAATCTATCCATTCAATTTTTAATAATGTGCATGAAGGAGTTAGTATCATTTAATATACTCGAGGATTTATAAATTCCTTTATACTATTGTCAATTTATTCTTCGAAGTAGATTTTTTATGCCTATGATGCTCTATCTGAATGATGACTGCATGTGATTTATTTATAAATTGGTATTATTTTTCATAATAATTGAAAATTTATTATAGAATCGAATAATAATAATCAAGCGCAGTGACATGCCAATTTTCTTGACTGCAAAATTGGTCTTTGTTCAATTTTTGGCACAGTAAATAAGTTATTAGGCCATACAGTACAAATTATGATGAAAATGAATTTTATAGCTTTTTTATTTCAACAAACCCCGTTATGGTAATATTATAAGTTCAAGGGTTGTATGGTTCAATTTTGACAGTGCAGATCAATAAATTATTGCAATGACTTTTGAAAATTTTTATTTGAAAAAATGAGGTTATAAGATATACGATATTTTAATACAATTCTGTTTAAAAAAAAAATTAAGAAAGTGAATTCTGAATAATTCTGAGAAAAGAATGGGGGGGAGATCGAGTGAGTTCCGTCATTAGGAAACTAACCAACAAGTGAACGATGGTATTAATAATGATATATTGAAAAATTAGAAATTATGAATTAACATAATAATAATAATAATAATAATAATAATAATAATAATAATAATAATAATAATAATAATAATAATAATAATAATAATAATAATAATAATAATAATAATAATAATAATAATTAATGATAATTAATAATAATAATAATAATAATAATAATAATAACAGCATTAAAAATCACAAATAATTGGGTAATACAAACACAGAAAGATCTCCAAAAAGCAGACATAAAATAAGAAGAAATAATCCTCAATAGAAACATTTTCAGAAACAAGGTAAACAAATGGGAGGTTGAAGCAGACAAACCAAAACAATACCGATCCAAATGGTCTGATGAAAGGAAACAAGCATTCAGCCAAATAATGAGGCAACACTGGCAAGAAAGAAAGGGAAAAAGAATAGCGAGTTAGCATTGCTTAGCGTCTTCCTTAATGGGAGTTTCATCGCATCAATAAATAAATAAAGAAATAATAATAATATTACTATTATTATGGATGATAATTGATAGTGTCTGCTGGTGCCAGGATCAGAGAGAATAGAAGTAAAATAGAGCTGCCTTGCGGGAGCGTGGAGTGCGCCAACCCCCAACCTCACTGGGGACCTACCTCGCCCGGCCGGTCCTCTGACTGCATGTTAAAAGCGTTTCGTAAATCACCCATATCTCAAGTTCTAATCAAAATATTCGAACGAAAATGATTTTGATGGCTTCCTTATATCATTCTCTATAAGCAATGTCCCATCCCTTTTTATTGTAACTGCCATAATTTGAAAGTTATCTGTGCACAAATTGAAATAGTATGATATTTAACGATTGCATACATTCTAAATTTTCTTCAATAGACTTTTATGGTCGAGAAAATGTTACAGATATAAATTTTTTTTTTGAAGATGAAGCCCACATAGGTCTTAGACCTGTGCGTGGGTAATGAGTTGGATGATAGTGATTGATGAGTTGGACCTACAGTTTTAGGTGGGTTCCGAACAACCGAAAAGATACAGATATAAAGATTACAGATATAAATTCATGTCAATTTACAGATCTTTCAATTAGTATACAATAATGCATAATTGATGATCACAGATCAATAGCTTGATACGTTGAAGACAGACTGTAGACGAAGAACTTCTTCCTTTCACTACTACCAGAGAGAAGGTTGAATAGTGGAAATAGTAATCAGTGATGAATCATCACGACTTGGAACTGTTTATTCTGTGTAAACATTATATTACTGAAGTATATGACATCATTTGAATGACATTTGATGCCATTATGATTGAATTCCTTTGAAATCGACATCAATACAACTGAGTAAAATGTATATATTCGCGACCAAAACCAGAACATCCAAGAGCAAAAAATCAGACAGAAACTTAAAAAACTGATTCATTCTAAAGGACTATAAGAAATATCGTCTTCAATAATAGACAGAGGATTTTTTTTCAAAAACATTAAGACTTAGATGAATGTTCTGTGTATTAATGTTACAAGTGTCCCATGAATATTGGTGGAGAAGAAACGAAACTCCGTCTATGATTCACGTGTGTGTCTTTTTATAAATAGAAGTGTATGCAAAAACGTATCAAAAGAATCGTGGCCTGAAGGATTACACTGTTTTCCTGAAACTGAATGCAACTAGAATACAATCAACAAAAGGTAACTAAATTTAAATTATTATTATTATAATATATTTATATAATCATACATTCATGGATTCATGAATATTATATCTTTAAGAGTTCATTATAATCACAAGCACAAGATTATAGTTAAGCAGTTCGAAGTCACGGTGGCCATTACCGATAAATATTTCTACTCTTAAACGCATCAATCTATTGTTCTGTGATCATCAAGTATTTATTATTATACATCAATTCAAAGATCTGAAAAAGTACTTGAATTTATATGCAGAACATTTTTCCGTTAAACGCTATTATAAAAGTCTATTGAAGAAAATGAAAATGTATGTAATCCCTAGATATCATACTATTTCAATTTGTGTACAGATAACTTTCTAATTATGGCAGTTACGATAAAAAGGGATAGGACATTGTTTGTAGAGAATGATATAAGGAAGCCACCGAAATTATTTTCGATCGAATATTTTGATTAGAACTTGGGATATGGGCGATTTACGAAACGCTTTTAACATGCAGTCAGAGGACCGGCCGGGCGAGGTAGGTCCCCAGTGAGGTTGGGGGGTTAGGCGCACTCCGGTTGTACAACCAGTTATACGCAAGGCTGCTCTATTCTTCTTCTATACTCTCTGGCCAGGATAGACATTTATTCCGACTACGGTACAATTTATTTATTTATTCAGCATTTAGTCAGATAAAGATCTACTTTTAATTTTTTTAAAGTAAATTGCCTACCTATTATTTCCGATTTTTCATAATGGAATGCTTAAACATTTCAACTGCTTCAGATTTTCCATGCATTAAGTAGGTAATTTATTTCAAACAACAGAAACTGAAGTAGTACTTCATACTTTTTCTACCCTTTCAAGTATAAATCGATAAACTGCAATATTATTATTATTATTATTATTATTATTAAATTGCAATACTTTATCAATAATACCTCAATAACTCTTGTTAAGCCATAAATAACGAGTGATTAGGGAAATCAATGAGATGCGTTAATGTGAAAATTAGCCATCAAGTGCATAATACAATACGTACAAGTACCGTAACTATAACTATGATAACTGTAGAAGATAAGACTTGTACTCATTATTAACTTTTTATGGCAAATTTGACGAAATGCAATCATTTTTAATAATTGAGAATAAAAACTTTTTTGGATGAAGCCCAAACAGGTCTGAGACCTGTGCTTGGGTAATGAGTTGGATGATGGCGATTGATGAGTTGGGCCTACAGTTTTAGGTAGGTTCCGAACCACCGGAAAGTGATTTTACAGCAGAGAACAGTGTCTTCTTTGCTCACCAATCTAATCGGCCACCCTTACAAAGAGAGCCCAGAAGAACGCAGCTTATCTGATTGAACAGATACTCACGTAGAGTGAAACGTTTTCGAATCGTGATGATCAAATGAATCATCACGATTCGAAAACGTTTCAGCCTACGTGAGAAAATATTTTATTCATTCTCAATTAAAATTGACTGCTAGTGGTTTAAAACACCATAAAACATTAGTATTAACAATCGTTATGGATCAAGAGCTTGTATTCAGTTGAACTGACTCTAAAACCTGATTCGCCAAACTTTCCAATGCATTAACTGCTTGAAAATCTTATACCATGATGGAATATCATCACTCTCCAAATATTATTTAACTTGGAATATCTTTTTTTTGGTCAAATGTATTGGCGATTAAAATAAAAAACCAGTAGTAGGTTATATCTAAAATTAATCAACTAATTACTCTATTTTTATTAGATTGGATGGCTTGAGGAAGTTTCAGTTTGAGTATATTATCACTTTGGCTGAGACTTGTCTTTGTTTTCAGTGATCTTAAAGTTGAGAGAGCTTGAGGAAATTAACTTTTAATGCACAGACATTAGCTTTAATTAATTTCAGGCACTTGTGGCTCCTTCATTCTCGCCTGCATTTACCATTCTCTTTTATAATGATGCAGTTCTTCTCAAGTTGCTTGCACGTTCATTAAAAATTATTCTGTATGGGTGATGTCAAGCTTTTTTAATTACTAATTTCGATTCTTTTCCCTTACTAATTAGTATTTTAAACTCGCTTCTAGGAGGTTTTTTATTCATAATTAATCTTATATTCGTTATATGAATATTCTAGATTAACTGTTTTGTTCTACAAATAGTAATCCTTCTTTGTAAGTTTTTATTGACTATAACAACTGTAGTAATAATTATTGCTGTTATTGATCAAATTTCAAGTAGAATTTTTGTTTGAAATGATTAACATATCAACACCTACAACCCATTACACAGTACAAAAAAAAATAAATGCACTTAGTAATAATAAATTGTTGGAGAAAATCATGAAACAGTTATTTATCAGCGTATAGTATCTATTATTAAATTGTATGAGTTCATTATTGAATCACAATATTCAAATTTAATTTCATCACAGTGAATCGACAGTTTGCACGAAAGATTTGTCACCTTACTTGGCACTTCCAAAACAATGTAATAATCAATGAAACTGTCATGTTGTACAGTCAATAGTGTTCAAGATGTTCATCTTAATAAAACAGATATTAAATTTGCTTGAAAACACTGGAGTGAGAGTTAATGTGGTAACAATAAGTAATATACAAAAACAATATAACGTACAATACACTCGTTACAGTGACCAATATCAAACTGTTTATAAATACACTCTGAACCAACAGGGACGCAATGTCCACTGCGCAAATAATACAATCCGGGAGAATTGGATTAATATTTTATTCTCTTTGGATGTTACTTCACAAATTTATAGATTTTTTATTTCTCGAATCACAAATTATTTTCCTAGGACTTGGGAATATTCTCACTGGAATAGTATGTACCCGGGGGGATTTGATGAAATCTTCTCTTTTCTTCACCACCATATGGTTATCTAGAATCTAGAATATGGAGCCCTCATCTAATACCACCCTGGAACCAAACTGTGTACGTATGTCTTCATGTATATTTCCATGTAATGTTATCTTTTTTCAACAAAAATGAAAGCTTCACTCTCCTACACCCACTATGATCTAAAGTTGAGCTTTCTAAAAGCTTCCGATAAAAATTGCTTATAATTAATGAGTACTGTTGACGAAGGCCACTCTAATCGATTTCGATTTCATTATCTGCAACGTGGTCTCAAAATAGAATCTATCATAAATGTTGCAAAGCTTAATTGTAATGGATATAATCAATCGGATCATAATATCATAGCAATCATTCTTATTGGTGATGAATTCTGAGTAATGATTTTAGGTTGAATAATTGACCAACATTCCAAAAATAATGGGTAAGAGGGTTTCAGAGTTTCCAAAGAGATTTAATTAATTTTAACGCTTCATCGATTTTGTTGGCTGAAATAGTAACAGAAGTAGTAGGCTTTGAAGGAACTTTGAAGTAACTATGAGGCTCCTGGAATAGTAGCGAAGAAATTTTTGTTTGAAGTACATTAACAATTAACTTTTTTTCAAGTAAAATGTGTAATATTCTGGGGCTTTATAAACTGAGATTACTGAAAGTAAGTAGGAGCCAGTCACTTCAGTCATCCAGGGTTGGAGAAGAGTGGTGATCCATTGCTGTACGTAAACACAATTCAACCATTTCTATCAATGATAACTTGACGCTGAAGTGCTCCATTCAAAAATTTCTGTCGACGAAGCACTTTTTCCTGCATTTATCTGCAACACTGGATCGTTCATATAATGCAATCCTACCCTTGATGCTCTGTACAATATTACCTTATCAAATTATCAAATCTGCAATCCACTGATTAGAAACGAAAAACATACAATATATTAAAAATTCATCAAAAAGATGTATTACATTGGAATTACGATTATTTATCGGCGAGTATGAGGTGAAGACCTCAAAAAATTTGATAAGTTGAGCGTTGACAACAGATTTCTATTTTTAGGACTTAGCCTTCACTTGAACATTCTCACCTAATTACATAAACCAGTAATCATTGAAAAGCAGATAGGTAGAAGAAGGGTGGTTGAATCTCAAAGATTTACTGATATTAGTTGACAATGATAATAAATAAAATCTTTAGCCCAAAATAATATACTTCAAGCAATATTTTACCATTTTTCAAGCTTCCCTGGCCAAATAATTTCTCCAGAATGTTTTTATTATCATTGCATGTAATCAATTCATCCCAGAAAGTTCCTTAATAACACAGATGCTCTATGGGGATATATTTACAGCTGCCACTTCTCACCGAACAGGAAATCCAAATGCCCCTCTTCAGAAATTTATACGAAATGTGCCCTATCAAACGTGATAAAAGAGTTTTTAAAAGTGTTTCCCACTTCTAAATAGGCTTTTGAAAAGGCTTAGGTGGGTTTAAGCCCTTCTGTTCGAATATTGTGTTAATGAGTGCCTTTCATGCGAATTAGCACTGATCATGACGTTCAAATATGGAAATATGGAAACAATGTTATTCGTTTAATAATCAATATTCCGTGAACCAAATAGTTGAAAGTTGTTTGTTTTGCAGGTGTCGGAGTCTATATATCAAGGGTGGAAGAGGGCAGTGTGGCTGAGCGAGTGGGTCTCAGGCCCGGAGACTCCATTTTGGAAGTCAACGGCACCCCTTTCACGAGCATATCGCACGAGGATGCTCTCAAGGTACACTATCAACTATCTTCAATAAAATGATATACATATGGTGTGGAACTCATCTGGAAGTGCCAAACTGTACCGGGCTTCCATACCTGCAGTGACATCTTATCTGCAGTCTGATTAATCCTACTTAAAAGATCAGCAGAGTAAAATTCGATTATGTAATAAACGATAAGCTGGAGACCAGTGTTATGAAATGATAATTTAGTTTTCTTTTAATCTCTATTCACAATAACAATAAGTATTATTTCATGAAGCTCATGCTTCATCCTTGATATTGACTTTTCTCATGTGGAATACTGAGGCGATCCAAAATGAATTGAAATTCCATCCAGTATCTCAAGACGAGTTATCAAATATCATTGATAGTTTTAAGAAAAAATTCGTAGAATGGGTAGGGTAGAATGGTATCCAGTAAAATTCTAAGAGAATGAAAAGATCAATTGTTGGATTTGACTCATCTGATCAATCATTCATTAGAAAAAGGTGTTTTTTCCGGAGAATTTGAAGAAGGGGAAGATTTCACTAATCTTCAAAAGTGGTGAGAGAGATGAGGTGAAAAACTATAGGCTCATTAGTATTATAAATGTAATTAGTAAAATATTTGAATGAGTAGTTCTAAATAAGTTACTTCTGCACCTTCAAGAAGCTAACTTAGAGAATAAAGAATACATTTTGTATTTAATTTGTGTACAGGTTATTTGGAGAGAAAAGTGAGTTTTAATTCCACAAGACAAAGTACTACAAGATAAAGTAGTCACTCATTAAGGGACAATATTAACATCTCTTTCACTTTTTCAATCGAACAAAATATCAACCTTCTTTCTACAAATCATAAAAGAAGAGATATTAGGCAGTACTGTATTTATTTCATGTTTATCTCCCACTATATTCTTGTTTCACTATCATTTAAAATACTTAGTCCTGCTACATATTTTTCTGCTTATTGCTGTTGTACCTAAACACTCATCACAGATTGTTCTCCATCGTTTATTCAATGTTTTTTCTCAATAATTATTTTTGCTTGCAATGTAGACGCAATCTATCAGTTTTCAGTTCATTTCAGTCTCAGTTTAGTCCCTGTTTTAGATAACTTATGTATAGTCTACTGTCCTGAATAATTACCGTGTTGGTGATAGATTTCAATGTTTTGGTTATAATGTATAAAAAAACGTTAATTAATTTAAAGTTTTGTTTTTGACTAATATCTAACTATTCAAGAGCTGATAAGAATTGATTTGAGAATAAGTACTTAAAACGAGATTCAGTGATTGAAAGACTATCCGGAATGGACTGAGATATAACTTGATATTATATTTCTTTGCTTTTTTTACAATATACAATTCTTCCAATAATGCACTCAGCTTACTCTCATCATAGTGAAATACATCAATCCACCTACCCACAATTCCTGATATTTTATTTTACCCCCAATAATCCAAAATCTAAGAAATTTTAACTAATCTCACAACAAAATTAATTAATATTATAACATTGATTCAGTTCTCATTCCCAACTGTTTCCCATAGAACCGTCACTACAATTAAATAAATAAAATAGTTCGACACAATGTCTGTCGTTTTGGATTTCGGACAGCAATTGGAAATCTAAAAAGCATAAACTACAGTTCACATTACTTACAGAATACACCAAGGACAATATAATGCCACTCTATAATAATAGATTTTGTCTTGGGATACAATATTTCAAATTTAAAAATGCACATCGGAATTTCTTGTTAACTGGGAAAGCTTAGGCTAGATTGCATTGGCTTTCTCTCGACACAAACAAGTTCTAAGTGAGTTACTCCTTCCGATTTTGTGAGAATCAACTTTAAATTTCTAATTTTCCCTGTTTTTTATTAATTCGACTGCAAAAATCTTCAAAATAGCGTCATATCTACCTACTAATCTAGGGTGAATTATATTAATTATGTAAATTCAATGTATAATAATCATTGATTTGACAACTGCCAAATGGGTGTTTTGTCCAGTAGAATTTTGAATCAGAATTAATTTACCGTTTGGACTGCAAACTAGTTTGAAAAAATGATAAATGTTTGTCAATAGAAAACAATTATCTTTGATTGCTGAAGGAATGAGAATTGAGAAACAGGATTTAATCATAGAATGGATTATTTCCAAACTCATAGTATTTTATAATTTATAATCTATAAATATTTTACGAATACAAATAGAAAAATAATTAAGAAATAATACAAGTATTTTTTCATATAAAGCTACTGAAGTTTTAAAAATAAGTTCCAGAAAAACTGGATATATCTGCTGTTTCATCATGGATTGAAGTCGAGTATAATAATCTAGTTTTCAATAGAATGTGAAACGGGGTTGCTCGAGCGGCAGCAATGCATTTCAGTTAAAAAAGGGTAATCGGATTGAGGGTGAAGTCTCTTGTGCTTTCATTAGAGGAAACATTTCTGTAGATTTTCTCAGCATTAATTTAAGGAAAAAGTAGTTTGCCAACAACACTATTCCTGTGTTCAGGAATTCGAAGCTGGTTTTACAAGAGCGACTGATGCGCCGCGGGCTGGCAAGCAGAGAACATCGCCAAGCGACGAGGAAATTACAAAGGTAATGCGAGGCTAAACAGGATTATTTTGTTTTCTATGCAGAATCCGTAAACATGGACTACAATGCGTGACGTTTGTACAGTTTGATTCACATGTTCTCTGCACTCTCCTCCAAACCAACCAGCTATCACATGAAACATGAATACTCTGTCTTGCACGTTTTGTCCACCTTGAAATGCGAATGAAAACAACATGACCGCGATCCTTCAAACCTTTCAAACACTTCTTATTGTCGACATTCACAAGGTTTGAGTCAACTGATAAAAAATTAGAAATCCATAAATAAAATTAATTTAGAGACACATTTGAAGCACAAAAAAAAATTGAAATTATTTGAATATTACAGTTTAAAGCTTACAATATTGAATTAAACGACATTTAAACTGCCCTTCTGTTGCTTCAGATTAAATTTTCAACCAATTCAGAAGTATTTAAAAATGACTTCAAAGAGTCTTTAAAGTCTTTTGTGTCTTAAAAAAGATTGAACTTTTCGAAGCAGCAATGCAGCTTAGTGAATAAACAGGTTATCAAATTATTTGAAGATTGAAAGTAAAAGTAAACTTTAAAATCTTATTAGTTTCTAATAGGCTTACTGTCCTGGGTGTTAGCAAGGTCTACGATCTCACTCCTCTAACGGGAGAAAAACGTTTAAAACATAGTTTTGATTAAAAAATCAATCCATGATTAAACACTATCATTTATTCAAAATCACAGTTTCAAATCGTTAAGATGAAAGTATATAGTTAATAGCTGAAGAGTGTGAAAACATGAAGCTCACTTTGTTAAATGTGAAAAAATCATTAAACGATTAATTATCATTATTGTTTATTCTATTTTTGTTCATATTGAAAATAAATTTTCAAGCAAATGTTATAATAAAACAATTACGTTGATTTTGCAGCAAGTCCTTCCTCTCAAACACAAGTTTCTCTTCATTTCCTTTTTATTATTAATACTTCTCTAAGAGCCAATTTCTATAGTTGTGTTTTTTCTGTTCTACTATCATGGAGGTCCATAAAAACCTGAGCACTAGCTACGAAAGAGTGCCCCTATAATATTATAGCATTATGAACTCGACTCCATCGCAATAAGGCTTTGACGGGTGTCAAAAGAGCCATTGAATCTTTAGATTTCCAGATCAGTATACGATAGAAATTGCCATTTTCTTCCATCTTCTTTTGATACCTATTTTCCACCTTCTTGGATGAAAATTATTATTTCCTGCTGCCTTCTCTTAATTTTCATCATCACTCTATTAATCATCTTCAATACATCTTTAAAATTTCAGTATCCATATTTCTTCCGTTATTTTTATGGTCGATCCATTTTTATTTCTGCTTGATTCTTTGAAGGGAACATTGCAAAACATCCATCTAATCCCACTCTTATGAGAGTCGTGCTTTCACTTATTACACATTTCACTGGGAAAGCTATGAGATAGTAATAAATAGGCTATTTTGAATACTTCTATGTAATCAGTCATTAGCAAATGAACACATTTAATGTAAGATGCGTTTTTCTGCATATGCGCTCTTTTAAACATACTTTCCTCAATTTCACTAAAAATTCATACTCTCCAGACAATAGAAAACAAGGTAGCTCTTTTAGAAAGTAACATGTAGAACAAATCTTATCTAAATGATCTGTTTGGACTGATAGATTCAAAATTCTTTTTATGAAAATAAATACAACCACAATACCTTTTTTAGGGAACATCAGCATTTTGTCCACACATCAGCACTACCACATCATACACAATATTCATGACTAATACACCTTTCCAACATAATGCATGCCTCACAAGCTAGAATAGTTTCTATTTAGGATAATCATTCATTTGTGTTCGGAGATCTTATGCATGTTTTTTCATTCATTTATTGATTTTTAAGCCTGATTAGTGGAACCCTCTTAATGTTTCTCATGATCCACCACATTATTCTATTTCCATTACAAAAACTCTTAAAATAAGGCTGAATTAATTTTATTAGTCCTTTATGAGTTGGGGAACTTTTCTGTACGTAGTAAAAGCATTTTGCATGCAAAAATTATGCAGCATTTCTAGATGCAATCTTACATTTTCACTAGCAGTTTGAGCTAATAGGAATAATTTCCAGGATAAAAAATGCAACGGTAAAGTTTTTAAATGTTGGGATCTTGAAATATAAATATTTTTTTGTGAATTTGAATGAAGGATAATGACTGCTTCAAACATGTGATTTTTTTAGTTATTCGCTTAGTAGGAATAGTTTTTCATTATTCATTTCATATTTTCTATGCTTGCTGAGGCTTTTCAACTTACTAGTGATATATAACTTTCTAAAAGATTTTTCGAGCTACAGAATAATAAAACTGTCTATTATTTTCGCATGTTCGAAAACGAGTCTTTTTTGGGTAGTTGTAATGAAAATCATAACAGTCTATAATACAATAGATTCAACAGATATAATTGAAGAAATATTGAAATTAAAATAAGCAGTGGGCAGATACATGTTTGAATCTGTATTGTTCTCCTCTACCTGCAAAATATGGAACAATCCAATTCCAAGAAAAAATGTAAAAAAGCTTCAGAGGGACATGAATTGAATATTGGTGCACGGAATGGAAGAATGTAAAACAATATCCGGGTTTGGTAAGGTTTGGACTGCATGGACAGTCCTGTGTCACCTGTTGAGGCAACTCATTTTAATCTGATTTAGCAACATGATGATTATTATAGAGTAGTAACATCAAGTTATCAGCAAATCAAATTATTGTGACTGGGGACTGCACCAGATTGTTTGGCTTACAATGTCGCTAAAATTCAATATAATATTGTGTTACTGCTGTTTTTTTTTTGTTTCCCCCACTCTGGGGTACGTTGAAAATAGTGTTGTTATTATGATGAAAATTACAGATTTATTAAGGATGTTAAAATTAAAATACTATATTGAACTAGGAGTGTCAAGTTCTTTGATATTTTAATATCTGATTACAGTACTCTAATCATCAACTGTTTTTATCAATATCGTAATAAAATTATGCGCACATTTCTATTAGCCACTCAACGTGCACTTATTGTACTGGTTTCTGTTTGCTTAAAAATATCCGTTAGGATATTTTTAAATCAGGAAACTGACAATTCATAATAGCAGCAGTCTTCTTCCTTTCTTCTCATTTTCATCTTCGTCTTAATCTTCTTTTTATTTTCCTCCTCCTTCTTCTCTTTACCCTCCTTTCCTTTTTTATCTTTCCTCCCTCCTCATTACTGGTATATAATGGTGCGTCTTGAATGGTTTTCCAACATTTACTGAGCTGCTATTCAAATGGCTACACCACTTTTTACAATAGAGTCAATATTCCAGTGAAGCTGCTGGAGAATAATAATAAGGAGAACTCCTTATAAAACTGACAAGTTTCAAATTTCTTCAATTTTCTCGTTCTTACCCTTGTCTTGGTATTACCGCCTCTAGATGTAGGCTTTGTATAATGACGAAACTTGGAAGGTTTGCCTTTTAACTTAAATAACGAATAGCTTATCCAGTCTGTTCGCTGTTTAATATCTTTTAGTCATATTTATTTAGTCATGCTGTAGTCATATTTATTATATTTCACAATAGCGTTTTTCTCTGGTTTTTCAAATTTTTTATTTGAAGCTTGTATCAAAATTTCAACATTTTTTATCATAGTTAACACGGTACTGTACTTAAAACATGTCTTAATTCCTTAATTTTTTCTAAAGATTCAATTTTTCTAAATAATATAGAAACAACACTCTTACACTGCGCACTGGTCCCCGACCTTGCAGTGTAATTTCCATATTTATGTAAAAATGAATATTTTGTATTATCTGTATTTTGTTTTTTAAAGAAAATAAATTGATTTTTATTTTTTTCATTTGAATACAATACAAAGACCTATGTAACGCGCGCCAACAAATAAATATTGACCCAGTGAAAGAAAAGTGATCGTAGTAGGATCACATCGTTATCATGAAAATGTATTATAACACACCACTTTCCCAATAACTGTATTCACTCCAGTGTGGCAATATGAGCTTTAAAAATAGTTAGTTGCCATGATTAATCTTTTATCTTATCGTATGTGAACTGATGAAGAATACACAGTGTATTTCATGTTATCATGATAATCTGGTCATATGACAAAGCCGTCTACATATTCAACACAGAAGTTACGATTATCTGGATCATTTTAGTATTGACCAATAAAGATCAAAGAGACCTGTTGCAACAGTTCAAGCATATAATCTGATCAATATTGATTCTCTAAATAGTCTCATCTCATAGTTCAATACCAATAAGCAACCGAACACAAAGTTAAAGAGATTTCTCTACACTTTAATATTCTATTGTAAATATTGTAAGGGTATATCAATATTTTTTAATAAATTTGGCTGGTAACACATTTATGAAAATAAATACGGTTATAACAGTATTCCTATTGCCTATTTCTCCATTGATGTTCTCCCTTATTTTAATAGCTTGTAATATAGACATTGTATCATCAACATGACTAGTTTAATAGAGAACCCAATTCAAGTGAGTGGAGATCTAGTAATATAGATATGGCCAGCCAGCAGCCACTAGCCCTTTCAAGTCAGCTATAGCGAACAAAACCTGCAAGGTTCAATAAACCACCTTGATTTGAATTAGCTCTTTAAACATTGAAAACGTTTGAATATTTGTTCTCTGGAATTGAATAGAACTAAATCAATAATAGAAAATAAATAAAAATACTGGTTGTGTTAAAAGATTTTTCAAAATTTCATCAATCTCTTCTTAGACCATACATTGTCATTGGCCAATTTTCCAATATTCAGAAGAGTTTATCCACATTAAAAACAACACAAAAATAATAACTAATAATGATTATAATAATAATAATAATAATAATAATAATAATAATAATAATAATAATAAGGTTGAAATCTAAAGAAGGAAGAAAGAAAAATAGTTAGGAAAATCCTTGGACCAAGGCGTACCGAAAACGGATATAGATTACAGAGAACGTCTAAAGTGAAGAATATTCTAATATAGAGACAGATATGAGGAAAATAAAGACGCCTTAAATTTTATAGTCACATCATGAGGCTTCCAGACAATAGACTAACAAAAAGAATTGTAAACTACGTAGCGTCACTTGTCAATGGAGGAGAATTGATACGAAATGTTAAAAAAGACCTAGTACCGGCCAAAATAACAAACAAATAAATTTAAAATAGAAAAAACTTCAGAATAAAACTTTATAAATGGGAAGTTTTACCAGAGACAAAACCTTCAAGAGTTGGAACAAAATGGAGCTTAATTCGCTCAAAAATGAAAAACTGGTGAGCAAACAAGAAGAACAAGTCCAAAATGAACCATTTTTACTCAGCGTCTTCCACTCTAGGAGTTTTTTTTTTCATTCTATTTAGGCGTTTTGCCAGACTGACGTACATGCATGAACTCCATGTATAAAACCAACTCCAAATCCAGAGTCCGCCTGGAACTAAAACTTTGGGAGTCTTACGTCGAATAATAATAATAATAATAATAATAACAAATTTTTAGGTTACAGGTGAATCCTCAAAAAATTGTCCAAAACTAGAAAAATCCACTTTAAAGATTTAAGTGTCAGGGTGGAGATTCATTTGCTTTGAGATACTATATTCTGAAATCAAGTTATTCGCTGAAAAACTTTAGTCATACGCTTACATTGCAAATCATAACATAGTTTTTTGTCCATGCATACGTACCATTTTCTGTCTATTCCAAATATGTCTGTTTCAAATCTGTGAAATCCCTATGCATAAGTCTTTCTGTACAATTGAAATACAGTTATAACAGTATTCAGTATTTCAGTATTGAAATACAGAATACAACGTCTCGTCGATTTGTGAAATTATAGCATTGTTTCAGAATGTAAGTTACTAGCGCTATGCTATTCGTTGCAACTTAGAAGTAAGGTGCTAGTAGAGTTAGGTTCTAAGTGCCTATCAATTAAATGGGCTTAACATAATTAATTGGGCTACATGTTTGTCATGAGATAGGTTCTAAGAGCCGATCAATTTATTGTGCTTAACATAATTGGGCTACAGTTTGTTATGAGAGAGGCACAATCAAATCATTATTTGCAAATGGCTATTGCGGTTTCCTTTGATTACTACAAGACAGTCAGGAATGTGCAGAAGCTAATTGGCTGTGTGGTTAAGTTTCAGTAGCTCAGCTTGACTTGGGGTTTGAGTCTGAAATTTCCCCCACTTGAACAGGATCTGTCATTAGCTGAATTGGTAAAGGCAGATCTACTACAAATTTAACGTGTTGACCTCTGAACTCGGCTAAATTTATAATAATTATGTGTTACATCTACACAATTGTTTAAAAAAATCAAATTGTATTTCTCTCTGATTGATTTTTCAAAGCATAACTTGAAATCCTTTATAACACATTAAAAGCAAGAGAATTGCTTTATTATGATATAAGAAGCTCATGGAGAATTCTATTTATCTTTAATATGTTTTCCTTTAATTCCTTTCCCTTCATCCATTACTGCTCGAACATAAATTTTTCATACATTTTTCATTGAACATCCTTCATGGGAATAGCATTTTTTATTCACTTTCCCTTTCCTCTCTTGTCACTTCTTTCATCGTCTTTGATCGATTATTTCTTTCCCAGTGCCTATTATCCTCAATGTCCATTCTTTATCTATTTGTTCAGTTTTATATTTTATCTAGATTCACAAGAAACAAAACATGCTTACTAGAAAGTTTTTCTTTATTAGTCTACTCTTCAATTAATTATTTCCCAATGAAGTCCAAGGTACTTGTATTTTATCATCTCACTTTTACCTTTAAAGAGAGAGACCGGAAAAGTTGGGAAAGAGAACAAGGAAAGAAGAATTAATGAGTAATAAATTTCAATGCCAATTAAACAATTATGCCAATTAATCCACTGCACCACTATACAGTGTTGCGGGATTGCCCCTCCTTCGTACCCCTTTCCGATTTTGGGGGGTCATGACCCCTATGATCCTCCCTGGGACCGCTCTTGTTCCTTGGTTATTTGTATGAAATGATGTCGTTGTAAGGCCTTCTTCTGTTATTTACTGTTATTTTAGACCTATAAGCTCCTAAATTCAGCTTATTAATTCTGAATTGGATTATTGTAGGGCTACTGTTACCTTCTACCGGTAACTTCTTCCAGGTACTACTGGTACCTTCCAGAAGGGTACCGGTAGGTCTTCCAGTCATGCCTCAGTTTTACTATCATTACATTGTTTCTGTAGGTGAAAATTTACATGAATCAGATCTTAGATTCTCATAGAAAATTAGTAGCAACTTTTTTTTATGTTCGCTTTTCAAGAATAGTAAGCTATAATATTTAGTCTAATAAGAACTCCATTTTATCATTAGCAGATTAGCACCCATCCCAGATCAAACAGGTGTTCCCACTTCTCTACGTTTTTTTATAAGAATCCAACCGTAGGCTATTATCAATTACATTTCGATTGGGAGCTTTACTTAGTGGGAATACCTTTGAAAGCACCTTCGATA